>OY757931.1:62127595-62152595 GCA_963585895.1 Sepioteuthis lessoniana | reverse complement strand
CATATATATATATATATATATATATATATAAGATCCACAAAAAGATTTATATTTTTCTAATTTATTTTTCACTTACATTTTTCTAGCTTCTGGCTTTCTTCAGAGAGTCTTTAATGATTTTGGCTGTGTAGTTTTTGGTGTATGTAGTGTCGACCCTGGTGTGGCCAGTGGTCATTCAGCAGTTTTTGGTTCTATCATTCTTTTTTCTTCTTTTTTTTTTCCTTTTCCAAAAGTATGTTCCGTTGGTTTTTATGGATGGGCTTCTTTTCTGCTAATTAGTCTCTTATATGTGATATTCCATGAATTTTATTGGTTGTTTACTCGGGGGTATTGTGTATATTTGTATGTATGTGTGTTGGGTCACTGTGTGTCAATAAGTGCATGAGTGTTAGGGAGGTTTTTCTTAGTATGGTTATTTGGGGGGTTCTTAGTATGTGTGTTGGGGAGGTTTTCTTTGTATGCGTGTTAGAGAGGTTTCTTAGTATGTGTGTGGGGGAGGTTTTTCTTAGTATTTGTGTTGGGGTGGGGTTCTTAATATCATAACATAGCCATACATGAATATGGGAAATGTACATAGAATGTTCATAACTCATATATAGATAACAGAGGAATCCCGAAACACAAAAAACTCTTAAGACTTCTGAGTTCAGGTACGAAACTTTTTATTACCTTTGAGTTATAAGGTTTTTCGACATAAGGAGAGAGAGACACAATCCTTCTATGCTGACTGCTTTTACATCGTCAGCTCTCAACCCGAACAACGCGCGGCGCCCGTAGCGAACAAATTCGTCTGGCCACGACGAGCCTCGAAAGTCAATCCTCTTTTTCCCCGGCAGGAACTCAACTAACTGACTTTTTCTCAAATCTCAGCCCATGCTTCCGGTGCGTGACGTCATTCACAATTCCTAGTCACATTTCCTATCTGGGGTTTTATTTTGACATCTCTGAATGACACATCCTCTCCGCGCGCGCGTGAACACCTGCGTTAATGTTGCACCTAACTAACCCATGCGAAAGGTTCTCAGCCTAACTAAACCGAAAGGCAAGATATATAAAACGAAATCCCTCGGCCATTATATTACAGTATGTTTGTTGGTGGGAGGTTCTTTGTATGTGTGTTGGGGAGTTCTTAGTAGGTGTGTTGGGGAGTTTTTACATAGTATTTGTGTTGGGGGTTTCTTAGTATGTGTGCTGGGGGTTTTCTTTGTATGTGCGTTTGTTTGTTTTTTCTTAATTTTGGGGGGGGGGTTCTTAGTATGTGTATTGGGGGTTTTTTCTTTGTATGTGTTTTGGGGGTTTTCTTTGAATGTGTGTTGGGGGGTTTATTAGTATGTATGTTGTTTTTTTTTCTTTGTATGTTTTTTGGGGTGTTTCTTAGTATGGTTGTTGGGGGATTCTTAGTATGTGTTTTGGTGAGGGGGGTCTTAGTATGTGTGTTAGGAAGGTTTTCTTTGTACGTGTGTTTGTTTTGTTTTTTTCTTAGAATGTTTTTTTGGATTTTCTTAGTATGTTCTTTGGGGGTTTTCTTTGTATGTGTGTTGGGTAGGGTTCTTAGTATGTGTGTTGTGTTTTCTTTGTATGCGTGTTGGGGGGTGTTCGTATGTGTGTTGGGGAGGGGTTCTTAGTATGTGTGTTGGGTTTTTTTCTTAGTATGTGTGTTGGGGAGGTTTTTCTTTGTATGTCTTTAGTTATTTCTATTTAATTTTTTTGAGTTTTGAATTTCAACTGCCTTTTATTTATTTTTCTTTCTTTTTTTCTTTTTTTTCTTTTGTCCCTTATACATACATACATACATACATACACACACACACACACACATATATATATATATATATATATATATATATGTTTGTTTAAATACTAAGCACTCTCCTTTTCATGATTATATTTTCGTCTCTAGCTTTCTTCCTAGTTTCTTTGTGTCAGGGCCCTGTTGATACAGGAGATTCCGAAAGTTTGGGGAGTCACTAAAACGCTGGACTGCCACATCGTAGTAAGCAAGTTCAAACTCCCGTTGCGCTTTTACGTCCACTTTTGGACTTTGACCCTTGGAAATGGCATGAAGCCCTTAATCTCCCAAGCTATGGTTTAAATAGTGCCACTACTGTTCTTTCTTAATGATTGCCTCGGCATTAAATAACCATATTTCCAACCCCTCTGCCCGGGAAGGATATGACACAAGGTCAAATTTTAACCGGAGTTTAACAGGTTTGAATTCAGAGTTTTCCTTCTCCTAGACTAGTTGCTGCACCAAGGCTGAAGAACACAGTCTGTCCTACTATTTACCCATAGCTGGAGGGAGAATAATTGGATTCATACCTTTCCCAAGGGTATTAGAGCTATGTGAAATGCAATCTGTCTCGTCCAGGATTTGAACATGTGGCGCCGTGTCCACTTCCTACGACAATAACCATTACACCAATAAATAACCAACGCAGTTTGATATGCCATTTGTACACCCAAAAGCTTTCAATCATTTCAAATGATTGTTTTGGTGGGTAGGAGGTTTATTATTTTTTATATTGATTGTTTATGTCTTGTTTGCGTGTGAAATCAAAGTACGACCCACCAATGGAAAACACTCCCAATTAAATAAATTTCGCTTCCAAATTAAGGACGAATAAACAAGACTGAAAAAAAAAAAAAATAAGACTCCGAAATCGATCAATCGATATAATCAAATGTGCTCTGTAGCAGAACTTTGGGCAACCCCCAATCAACTCGTCCGTGACACAGGAAAAACAAGAAAAAAAAACCTGTAGAAAAAGAACATACCTTAAAAAGGAAAGTTCCGTTGTCTTTAACAAAAATTGAAAAACCATAATTTGCTGAATTCAATTATTCTCCCTCCAACTATGGGTAAATAGTAGGGCAGACTAGGTTCTTCAGCCTTGGTAAGGCAACTAGTCTAGGAGAAGGAAAACTCTGAATTCAAACCTGTTAAACTCCGCTAAAAAAATTGACCTTGTATCATATCCTGCCCGAGCGGAGGGGTTGGTAAATATGATAATTTGCTGCCAATATGTACATAGATAGAAATACACACACACTATAATATATATATATATATATATATATATATATATATATATATATATATATATACTTGTCTGATTATTGTGTGATAGACATGAATTGGATTCAAAGAGAGCATGGTTTAGATGTTTTAGGTTTTACGCGTTTTCTGCCGTCGTAGTATCGAGTAAATTTCAATGCACATTCTTTGTGTTTTATCCTATTTTATTTCTGCTCCTGTCTGTCTGTCTGTCACTCTCTCTTTCTCTTTTTCTCTCTCTCTCTCTCTCTCTCTCTCTCTTTGTCCGTCTGCCTGTTTCTCCGTCTCTCTGTCTCTCTGTCAGTATCTCAATCTAACCCTCAGCTTCTCTCTCTCTCTCTTTGTTTGTTTGTCCGTCTGTCTGTTTCTCTGTCTGTCTGTCTGTCTCTATCTCAATCAACCACTCAGCCCCTCTCCCTCTCTTCCTCTCTCTCTTCCTCTCTCTCTCTCTCTCTCTCTCTCTTTCTGGCTATCTCTATGTCTGTCTTTCTCTACCTCAGTCTGTCTCTGTCTCCGTCTCCGTCTACCTGTCTCTCTCTCTCTCTCTCTCTGTTTCTCTCTATATCTGTTTTTCTGTCAGTCTAAATGTCTCTATCTCTCTCTCTGTGTCTGTCACTCTTTCTGTCGGTCTGTTTCTCTCTATATCTGTCTATCTGTCTCTATCTCTCTTTGTATCTATCTCTGTCTGTCTGTCTGTCTCTATCTCAACCTACCCCTTAGCCCCCCCCCTCTCTCTCTCTCTCTTGCTATCTCTATGTCTGTGTTTCTCTATCTCTGTCTGTGTCTGTCTCCGTCTACCTGTTACTCTCTCTGTTTCTCTCAATATCTCTGTCTATCTGGCTCTGTCTCTCTTTGTATCTATCTCTGTCTGTCCGTCTGTCTCTCAGTGTGTTTCTCTGTCATTTTATCGTCTCGATCTCTGTATTTTTCTGTCTGTCTGTCTGTCTGTCTGTCTGTGTCTTTGTGTGTGTGTGTGTGTGTGTGGTTGGTTTTCTTTTGTTTTCGTTTCCTTTCTTTGCGTTACGGCATTTCGACTTTCGTGGGCTATTTAATGCCAAATCAACCCTTGTAGACGAACAGTAATGAGGCAATTTAACAAATAGTTAGAGGGTAAGGGATTTTATATTTTTTCCAATGGTATTAGATTGAAAACAATCCTTATAGCGCCATTGCAGTTCGAACCTGTTTACAACGATGTCACAGTCCATCACTTGAGACACTATACCATCTAGTCTTCCCCAATGAATATACAGAGAAACAGAGAGGCAATATGTATATAGAGAGAGGGGAGAGAGAAAATCAGAGAGAGAGAGAGAGAGAGAGAGAGAGAGAGAGAGAGAGAGAAAGACAGGCAGACAAACTCTTCTGTCACGCGTGACCTATAAACAACTAACCGTTCAGATGCAAAAGTAAACCTCTAGACAGTCGATGCAGGTGATTTGTCTACAGAGGACAGAGCCACACTTTTGGGATAAGCTTACTGTTAAAGAACGGTATTCTAGTGTTAAATAGATCCTCTGAATAGAAGTCCTCATGTTTCCATTTAACAGTTGCTCTTTCTTTTAGACCAGTTGTTCTATGAAGGATAAAGAGCTTGGTCTGCTAGGCTGCTTCGCCCATATATATATATATATATATATATACGAGATGCATACGATAAGTTTCCAGACAAGGGCACTTTTATTGATAGTACACACATGAAACTCTAGTCCCCTTCCAAGTAATCTCCTCTGGCTGCAATGCATTTGTTGTGCCGTTCCAACAATTTCTGAAAGGCCTCATGGAAGTCTTCTTGTGTGAGCGTGTCAATGACCTTCGTCACAGCCTCTTTCATCTCTTCAATTGTCTCATAACGACAGCCTCTCAGCTTAGGAAATAACCAAAAGTCACAGGGAGCAAAGTCTGGACTATAGGGAGGCTGAGGAACTTTCTTAATGCCCATCTTGGTTAAATTGTCTGTTATCCTTCTGATGGAGGTGTGGACTGGTGCATTATCCTGCTGGAAATGCCACTGACCCGATTTGAAGATTCCTGGCCTCTTCCGACCGAATCTCTTCCTGAACTCTCTTAAAAACCTCAACATAGTAATCCTAAGCCTAACCCTTTGGCCAATCAACTCTGGTCTATTGATTTCCTTACTCCTCCCATACCTCTCATGATCCCTCACAGACCCCTGCCTTTCTTGAATCTCTTATGCCACTCACAAACTGATTCTAGATTCAAACAAGATGGTCGAAAAGCAGTCTGAAGCATTTCATACGTTTCTGTGGCAGCATTTTTTCCAAGTTTAAAACAGAATTTTATTGCATATCGTTCTTCTAAAGTGTCAGTCAGATTGCATTTTTGAAATACACCAGCTGTGACAATCAGGCTTTAGTAGGGTGTATTCATGTTGCCGCTGTAGCTGTTCCTTTGAACCTGAAATCATAAAAATTAGTCAGTCATCTCACTGGATGTATAACAATAACAAACTGAATTTTCAAGAGTCTACGACAATTTTAAATGCCCATATGAAAAAAATCTGGAAACTTATCGTATGCGCCTCATATATATATATATATATATATATATATATATATATATATATATATATGTTTGTGTGTGTGTGTGTGTGCGTTGTTAGGCAGTAGTGGTTCATTTAAGCATGTTTCATTAAATAATAAAGACAAATTTTGCCTGTATAATTCATTTAAGATCTTTACAAATTTTCTGATTATTGTCTTAGTTTCAGGGTAGAATTGGTAAATGTATTTCCCAAAATTGTGTCGAGTGCTTTCAGATCCTTCATAGGCCATCAGCAAGGGTTACTTTCTTGTTTAAGGTGTGTTGTTTTTTAAATGAAGTGTTCGAATGCGCTCGAGAAAATTTCTGGAAATTCATTTACCAATTCCAACCTGAACCTGAGCAGGGTTCAGTCCCACGTTGAGTCGTACCAAAGACTCAAAAAATGGTACTTGATACCTCCTTGCCTAACACTTAGCATTATAAGGTATGTATCAAGGGTATAGTGGATGAATCCTGGAAACGAGTAGTTCCCTACCCTATCCCTAGGTGTAGCTATTGAAAAGAGAGCCTTCGTGACTCTATCGACTCCGGTCGTGAACTTTACTCATTTTATATATGTATAAAGAGGTTTTGGCATGAAATAACCTACAACGGTTGATGTGCCATAAAACTAAACCAAACCATTGTATCATCGTTTTGGATACTGATGATATGATATTTGGTTCAGACGGAAACCCCTGAAAGTTATCATTCAGTTGTAAACGTCCTTGATGATATTGATTCTTCTATTTACGAAAGAGTGGTTTTAGTATTTCATTGTTATTTGCATTATATCGGGGATTTCGATGAGATAAAAAAGGGTTTACATTTCGCTCCAGCAGATATTCGTTCATTAGAAGATTGGTCTTAGAATTCTTAAAGAGGAAGAAACGAACATTTTGAGGACGATTTCCTGTGAACTCCTGCACATGGACACACCACTGTTGATCAACTAGTAAAGAGTCACACCAATCCACTCTGTGCGGACACTTAGTGTCGACAAGAGTACTTACCAAGAGCGATTGCCGATAGGGACGGAGGATAGCGAGTGTCAAGGGATTCTTTGCAGTCGGAACGCATTTGTGACAATTATAACGATGTATATAAATATATTTTTTTCATCATACAACGTGCGAAAGCACGTGCGATACCCTGTCCTCATCAGCTGCCAACCAGGGGTGATAACACAGTTTCAGTAGCTCAAGGCAATACTGCCACTCTTGGCACTATCAAGCAGTTTTTGCCACCGGACAGGGTATTAAGGGAATTATATATATATATATATATATATATATATATATATATATATATATATATATATATATGTGCCAGATCAATTAAGAGCATAGACTACACACAGACACACACAGACACACAGACCCCCCATATATATATATATATATAAATATATATATATACCAGCACATTGGCCAAGTGGTTAGTGTTCGTCAATGGTCTTGAAGATCGTGGTTTAATCCAAGGTTGAGTAATTAGAAAGAATCAAAAATCGCACTTGATGTCTCCTTATTTAACACCCATCATTATCATATTTACCAACCCCTCCGCTCGGGCAGGACATGACACAAGGTCAATTTTTAGCGGAGTTTTACAGGTTTGAATTCAGAGTTTTCCTTCTACTAGACTAGTTGCCTCACCAAGGCTGAAGAACCTAGTCTGCCCTACTATTTACCCATAGCTGAAGGGAGAATAATTGGATTCATACCTTTCCCAAGGGTATTAGTGCTATGTGAAATGCAATCAGTCCCGTCCAGGATTTGAACTCGTGTCGCCGTGTCCATTTCCTACGACGATAACCATTACACCACTGGCACCTCCTTATATATAGTTTTATATACATGAGTGAAAACTGTATTTTCTTTTACTGATCCCTACCGTCCCTCTATATCTTACACCCCCACCACTAAAATGTCACCACCTGCGTGAGTAGTGGTTTCTTAAATAGGCCTGCTCAACACATGAATTTCCATCGGGGTCACTTCATTTTATGCAAGGATACAGCAAAATTGTTTGAATAAAACTCCTGCCACCAATGTGTAGATATAAAACTGCATGCTTCGAACTAGTTGAGTCTGCTTACGTCGCTTCCTCCGTCCTTTGACAGGTCTTGGTTTAGATTGTAAGGGAACATTTGAACATCAGGGTATTATCATACATTCCTTAATATATATATATATATATATATATAGGCAGCATTTTCTCTATTTAATATCTTTAATTGAAAAAGACAAACATTGCGTTTCTATCTATTTTATCTTTAATCCGTTGAAATCTTCCCATGTGTTGTTTAACAACTGTATGGAATAGATCCAGGAAGGCACCGTAACAAGATCAATTTCAAATATAGCCGACACATTCTAAAATGCCTTGAAGGCTTTTCTAGTTAGTTTTTCCTCTTACTTCCATCAAAGATATATTCTTCCGTAAATTAACTCCCTATTTGTTCTTCCCGCGACAGTTTCTATACGTATATAAACATATATATGGATGACTTGTCGTTGTGTTTGTGTTTTAATTAATCGTTCCTCCAAACATGACTCCAGTTGGAATCCAAAGTACTTGGGGAAAATACAGTTTATACCATCGTGGAGTCAAAAGAATCATAAGTAAAATTAATGAATCAAAGATTATATGGGCAGAAAAGCAGTGTCTGCCCTATTTAAGCAAACACACGCGTGTGCACACACACACACACACACACACACACACACACACACACACATATATATATATATATATATATATATATATATAATGAAACTTTTAATTACCTCCCTATTTGTTCTTCCCGTGACTCTTTCTATATATATATATAATTTGTCGCTGTGTTTGTCATTTCATAAATCGTTCCTCCGAAGATGACTCCAGTTGGAATCCAAAATACTTGGGAAAAATACGATTCCTTCCAAAATTCATTCCACCTTAGAATCAAAAGAATTATAAGAAAATTTATATCCAAAGATTATATGGGCAGAAACGAAGTGTCTGTCCTTTTTAAACAAATACACACACACACACACACAAACACACACACACACAAACGTTTAAATGAGACTTTAAGTTATATGTACATTATTGATAGAGCGGATAACCTGAAAATTTTAAACTAATGGTGAAGTTTTATTAATATGTATTCTTCTCTCTTTTCAGGATCCCAAAATTCACCTGTATGAAATTTCTTAGAAGAACAAAGAACGTCGTACAAGTATTTGAAAGTAGGTGAATTTTTCGTTTAATCTGTTTATATTGCCTTTTTTATGACTGTTTTGTTTACAGGACAAACAAAAGACAACTTCAAACAAAGTAATTATCAAACGAAATATATTAACGAAAATTTATTTTATCTCATATAATATAAATATTATATCTCATATAATATATATATTATATGAGATTATATAATATATATATTATATTATCTCATATAATATATATATCATATCTCATATAATATATATATATTATATGATATTATATAACATATATATTATATATATATATTGTTAATCTCCCAGCGCATATATATATATATATATATATATATATATAAAGGAAATATATATGAAATATGTGAAACGAAATATATATAAAAAACAGAAAACGTATATAAATCATTGAATTAAACACAGTTCTACAAATACAAAAAAAGAAGTATTTCTGCAGCTAATGACAAGTTTGTCGATAAATAACAAAAGGTATATTATATTTTCTAATAAGAAAATCTACCAATAGTTAAATTGATAATATGACTCGATATGTTATAAACAAAATGTAAGTTAATGGCAGTTATTATAGTTTTAAATACAGCAATTTTTTTTTTTTTTTTTTTTGGTAAATGATCTTTGTGTGAGTATATCTATACGTAGTGGGAAAGCATATTAATGTACAAATACATGTGAGTAAATGAGCTAATTACTGGCATTAGGAAATGAAAAATTAGTAGTATGATATCTATGAAGTAAATAACTTGAGATGTTTCCATTTTTGCAAACAATTAAATGATGCCGAAATTAAGATACATTCTTGAAGGAACAGAATATTGGATTTTCACTCAACAGAAAAAAACAAATGAATGTTCAGTGGAAACAGACATGAATTTATACCAATATAAGATTTGTCTATTTTATAATTGTATTCGTAAGATTTAAATATGCTCCAAGTTATATTTTTTAAAAACTGATTTATTCCTGATTCTAATTGGTTAAATAATTATTTCTATCAGTCTAAGAGGGAAAAATATTCCTTGAATTATGTTGAGTTTTTTTATCCGTCCTTATTTTCCAGGGAATTCAAATATTTTCGTCTACTATCTCAAAAAAATTAAGAAATAATATGGTGCACCGACAAAAGAGCACCGATTGGTCAAGAAATGCACATTTTACAGTTTGTTAAGACTTTTTTGTACAAAAATTAAGTCTGTTTTTCTATGGAAATCAACTGATTTTCCATTGATACTCCACTGAAAGATATATATATATATATATTGTCATCCACAGACAGACTGTTTCGTTGTATCACAACTCTTCAGTGTGGCTAGACACGTAGGACGCTTGAAGCTGGGATGAAAACCCACCCAACTTTACGTTATATATATATATATATATATATATATATATATATATATATATATATAAAAGAAAAGCCTTTAAGAATCACTCACTTTTTTTTGTTATGATATTTATTTCAGCAGACCTTATATTTCAAACAATCATCATCTTCAGACAAAGAAATAATGAGAAATTTCTTATGAAGATTTAGAAAAATCTACAATATTCAGGTCACCCTATCCCCCAAACCTAAATTTCATTTACTTCTTTTTTTATTAAGAAAAGATTTAGGAAAATCCACAAAATGCAGGTCACTGTATCTCCCTTACTCAAATTTCATTCCTTTTTTATTTTTTTTTATTTAATGATAATCAAGTAAAGACTAGACCCATTTGTTTTAACTGTTTGGTTGACAAATTACTTCCATTTCCTGTATCAAGACGTATCAATTTTTGAACTTCATATATATATATATATATATATATATATCTTTGATTTTTGAACTTTTTCTCTCTGCATACATATATAGTTTTTGAACTTTATATATATATATATATATATATATATATATATATATATCTGTGTGTGTGTGTGTGTGTGTTTATATGAGAGTGCGTGTGAGTGTGTGTGTGTGTGTGTGTGTGAGAGAGAGAGAGAGAGAGAGAGAGAGAGATGCGTTATCACCGACAATTGGTCAGTTGATAACACCAATTAACTTATTGTTTTTTGAGAGATGATTAACACAAAAACATAACTCAACCCGAAAGTGGGACCTTCCTTTTATTTTATTCTCTTTATTTCTTTAGTTTCTCATAATGTGGAATTACATGAAAATGGACAACACCTACCAACGGTTCAGGAGGAGATCAACGAGTGTTTGTTTTTTGGGGATTTTTTTGTTCTGTAAGGAAGCGAAAAATTTTGTATCTTTGAAGTTCTTTTTTATCTCGGCGCTCATTGGGGTTTTTCTCGTTACAAAAGAGAACCTCTTGGAAGAAGCAGAGTTTCTTTTATGCTGGATCTCAAAAGAGTGAACCACAACTTCTGTCCGTTTTGGTGGTGCACTTAATTGAATCAACCGAACAGGTTGATGACCGGTAGATTCTCGAAGATTTCAACGACTCTGATATAATTGTTTGCTTGTTTTTCTCTTGCTTGAGAGTCAGATATAATGGATTTTATTGTATTTAGCCGAAAAATTCAGACGTTTAACTTTGTCATTTTCTCTGTTTAGGCTGGTGTGTGTGTGTGTGTGTGTGTGTGTGTGTGTGCGCGCGTTTTGATTCATTATCCATTATCACCAAGCGAAATCTTTGTTTAGCACTTGCTTACGGATGGCATGCATACAAAAGCACTCACACACTTTCCCATGCAAGCACGCACGCACACACAAACACACACAGACACACACATGAACACGCACACACACACACTCATATATATATATATATATATATATATATATATATATATGTATCCGTGTGCGCTTGTGTTTGTGTGTGTGCGTGTGTTTTTGCATATGTGTCGAAAAAACTGTACCTACTGCACTCATCTGGGAAGGGTTTTTTTTCCACAAAGAATATTCCCCACATACAGAGGCAGAAAGACGAACACTCTCTCTCTCTCTCTCTCTCTCACACACACACACACACATATATATATATATATATAGAGAGAGAGAGAGATTGATAACAAAGTAATCCAAGCAGAAGGAAAGATTTATTAAGAAGCAAAGTCGACACTAAAGCGTTTTGATTCTAATGAAGCATCATCAGGACGATGCATGTTTAAAAATACCAAAATGCAAAAACTTAGGAAAAATTTAAGTATCAAGAAAAAAGTTGGTCGTTTAATCAGTAAATCAGTGTTTGTATTTAAATTAGGTCATTTGGGAATATTGTGTAGAATTTAGATGATCTATTTGTTCATCGAGAAAGATTTCGAATCAAAACGAGCAAAAGGAAGAGAAAAGAATCTTTCTCGATGATCAAATCTTACATATAAATTCTATTCAGATAATTATGCGCAACCGTTCTGTCTTTTTTTATTGAGTGTGTGTCTTGTTAAGTGTGACTGGAAAATGTATCCATCGTATTTTAAAGTAATTAATGGAATTTCTAATAATGGTAGACATTTTTTTAATATTTCGTCGCAAACTGAAAATTTACAGTCAAAGCAGATTTCAAAAACATAGTCTTCTAACCAATTGGATTTTTTTTTTTGCTTATACAGTTTATTTCCTAGATATAGTGAGGGTATCCTCGTGGTTTGGTTTGGTTTCTTTGTTTAAAGGCATGACAACCTTTGTTGGTTATTTAATGCCAAATCTATTCTCCTAGAAGAACAGTAGTGGTACTATTTTACCAATAGCTGGGAGGTTAAGGGGGTTCATACCTTTCCCAAGGGTATTTGCCCGAAAGTGAACATAATAGCGCGACTGGAGTACAAACTCGCATACTACGATTCCACAGTCCATCGCTTTAACTATTACACCACGAGGACACCGGTATCCCCGTGGTTTAATGGTTAAAACGATGGACAGTAGAATCGTAGTAAGCGAGTTCAAACTCCAGTCACGCAATAGCGTGACTGGAGTTTGAACTCGCTTTCGGTCAAATACCTTTGTGAAAGGTATGATACCCCTTATCCTCCAAACTATGGTCAAATAGTACCACTATTGTCTTTCTAGAAGGATGGCTTTGTGTTGTGATGCTGGTAAAAGAAAGACCCGGGAACACAAAAATGTTGATAGAAAAACATATATATTCAAGTGACAGAAACAAGATACAAGTGAACCTGGTTAAACAGTAGTTAGTTGATAGGAAGCTGAGAGTCCAGTTGTGTAGTGAAGATCCGTCCACTATGCAAGTGGTTTCACACGTGATTGTGTCACGTAGGTCAAGTTAACTCCCTCTGACGCTCCGTTGACATTTATTTATGGAGGAGAGCGAGTCCATTATGTTGGAAGTACAACACTATGGCATTGAATAACCTACAAAATTTGATATGCCATTAAAACAGAGAAACCAAACTAAACACAGATATACTCATAATCATTGTTCAAACACAGTGTAGATTTCAAAATCTATTTTTGAAACAGATAAGGTTCATCTCTTTAGACGATTTACGCAACACATCTCACCTCTCTCGTCAACTCTACTGAACCAAGCTAATCTAATATCATATCCAAATACTACTGCAAAAAAAACACCTGTTCCATCAACAATGATTTAATCATTTGGTCAACAATGATTTAATCATTTGGTTTGGTTTGGTTGGGTTTTTTATTTAATGGCATATCAACCTTTGTAGGTTATTTAATGCCAAATCTATTCTCCTTGAAAAATAGTAGTTGCACTATTTAACTAGGAGGATAAGAGGATTCATACCTTTCCCAAGAGTATTTGCCCGAAAGTGAACACAATAGCGCGACTGGAGTACGAACTCGCGTACTACGATTCAGAAGTCCATGGCTTTAACCTTTACACCACGAGGACACTCCCCTTAATCATTTGGGTAGATTTCAGTCTGATTTTTGAAACCTCTCTATATGACTTTATGCTAAATAATTCTTAACTTAAATCTAGATGTGTGTTGATTGTCTGATAGCTTAGGTAGTGCCCTAATTCTACATGATGTGAATTGTTCATATTTGAGGGCAGATGAGAGCTAAACTCATCATCATCATCATATCGTGCTGGCAGCACGGATATCCCTGACCCTCTCTCGCCACTCCTCCCTATCGTTCATCGCCCTAGGTAGGTCTTCAGGACAACAACCTGTATCCTCACATAGCTGCTGAATGTACGTTCGTGCTGGTCGTCCTGCTTTTGCGCGGCCGTGTGTGGGGATCCATAAGAGTACATCTCTTATGAGTTCATCTCTGCTTCTCCAGCAATGTCCTGCATGTCTGGTTCGCCTAACTTGAATAGATTTCGTGATAGGGGGCAGGTGTCCGTACAGTTGGTGTCTTGTGGGGTGTTGCTGCCAGGACTTGTTGAGGATTGCACGCAGCATTCTTGTGTAATTGCCATCTAGTTTCTTCTCCAGCCGTTTTGTTAGCGTCCATGTAGTGCATCCATATAGCAGTATCGATGTGACCGCTGCCTGGAAGAAACTGCGTTTCATTTTATCGGTTAGGTCTGATTTCCATATAGTCGATAGCCTATTGATAGCTGTCCATGCTTTCGTTAACCTCGTTTCGATGTCCTTTTCGGTTGATTCGACGCTGCTTCCTAGGTACGTGAATTTGTCTACTAGTTTAAGAGGGGTTCCTTTTAGAGTGGAGATGTCCCCCGTTTGGTTATAGCACATATATTCCGTTTTGTGTGCATTAACATGGAGGCCTATGCTTGCTGCTGCTCGTTCCAGGCTATGCAGAAGTGTTTCGGCTTGGTCAGGTGTATTTGCCAGTATCGCTATGTCATCGGCGTAGTCGGCGTCGGTAATTGTTGTTGCGGGATATCTTCTGCTTCTTTTCTTCGTCAGTTCGAAGCCATTCTCTTTGATTTTGTCAATCGATGTTCTAAGTACGTAGTCTAGACAAAGGTAGCAAGCTTCTCCTACTGCAAAGCTTGATGCTACACAATCTTTTTCATTATTTAGTCTTATGCTTGACTAAACTAGAATTAGTTATGCACTTGCATTTCATCATATCTATTAGATTAAGAGAGTGGTTTGAGCCATTGCTTGTTTTGTATAGCCGCGATACAACTATACGTATACATATACATGCGGATACATAATCAACAATAATGACGAACGAACACACTTCTTTAGAAAAATATACTTCTCACACTTTATTCTCGAAAGGGTTGCGAAAGGGTTGATGTTGGTTATGTGTGAGATGTGAGTTGGAGACAGAGACTGCAACATATTGGCCCCAAGTTCCTCTGATTATAGCAGCACTTCTTCCTCATTCTGTCAGGCTGCTCAACTGGGGTCCTGCAGGCCCAAGTCCTCTGTCTGGAGCGGGTCTTCACTGCCTCGAACTGCAACTAACTCAAGCCGTCTGTGGCACCTGGTTATATAATTGTTTGACATCCACCTGCTTCCTGAGGGCGTCCACAGGTCAAGACGATATTCCGATATCTTCGACCGGATGCACCTGTTTCTTGATTGACAGCTGGGTTGAGGGTCAATATGTTACACTTCCATCCTTCTAATAACGTAGTATGCATAACTATAGTTTGCCTAATTAATATTTATATGGGTTGTGTTAAGAATTTAACACTAGTCCTTTTTCTATGTTGCTTTGAATATACCAGAGAAAAAAAAAGATGGTTTTTAAACTTGAAGATATTTTCTTCTTATTTTGGTGATTTGTGTTGTGTAATGGTTATTTAGCTAGACTTGGTATAAAATCATTTTCTCTCTTAATTATCAAAAGGTTAAATAGTGTTATATAAACTATTTATTTCCTAATCATATTTTTGGGATAGAATTGTCGTGCCAGATCACGACAGAAATAGTTTTTTGATAATATTGAATGGGATGAATTAAATGCAGATTTTCTTTTTTAATTGTACATATATTTCCTTGCCTATAAGGTTACGATTACGCGGATATATATCTCTAATCGCTATCGGAAGACGTGGCCGAGGAGATGATCTTTCCTCTGTAAGTGTATGGACGTAACTTAGAAGACACACCGTGTTAATTAGCCGTGTGCAATGTGGACCGCTAGCTCTGTAGAGTTACGCCTCTGTATTTTGTGTTCGCTGGTTCAATCTCCAGTAGAGAAGATCATGTTATACACTGCTGATGAGACCTAATAAGGTTGAAACAGCTTATCCAGTGGTTCTGTATGACACGCGCAGTCTTTGCCGGATTTTTCTGGTCATGGTAATTCAATTTTGGGATGAATTAAGTAATAATGGTAAGAAAAAGAAATTAAGAAGGTGTTTCTGGGAACTATCGGATGAAGTCTTTGATAGAATTTGTTCTGTATTTGAATATTTTGTTTATAGTGTACATCAGCAGTGCAAACATTCTTTTGTTCTTTAAGGGTTAAAAAGGAGGTAGTAAAGAGGAGAGATGCCCAAGGAGACAGAGCAAATTCATAATAAAGGATTTGTCAAGATATGATTATTTTCTCACACGTATTTTTCGGTTTTACCTTATTTTCTTCTCTTTTATATTTGAATATTGTGATATTTCTCCACATTTTTATGGACAGGGCACTGAACCTTGCTGATTAAAAATTGCTTTTAGTGTTAGATTTTAATCATAATTATATATATATATATATATATATATATATATAAGTGTGTGTGTGTGTGTTTATTCACACGTACACACACACACACACACATACACACAAACACACACACACACACACATATATATATATATATATGATTGTGTGGGTAAGTGTGTACATGTGTTCCTCTTTATTCAAACACAAACATACATATGTATGTGTGTGTGTATGTGTGTGTGTGTGCGTTTCCTTTTATATATATGTACGTGTGTATGTGTATCTCTTTATTCACACACACGCACATATACACGCATAAACATATATACATGTGTGTGTGTGTGTGTTTTATATATCTGTGTGTATGCATGTGTGTCTCTTTATTTGCACACACACACACACACACACACACACACACATATGTATATATATATTGCATTGTATTATGTTGGATTTTATTACATTGTTTCTTCAAATTATTACCAAAGACCTTGTGCTAAATTTAATCTCCGCATAGGAAATAACAAAATGTATTTAGTGAAACGATAGAAAGAACGATATATCGATATATACCGATGGTGATATTTCCTCTAAAAGTTGAACTGTTATATTTTCATACCTCTATTCTATTCAAGACATGTCCTCTGTTTTTTTTTATTTGCAAAATAGATCAAATCCCATCTCGTCAAAGTTAAAAAACACTTTATTAATTCCGAGGTTGATTTGAATATCTGGAGGATATTGATGTTAGGTGTAATATAACGAGAAAATGTGTCGTTTTAAACGTGCCTCAATTTGCTTCTTGTGTTTCTATTATGTTATATTCTTTTTGTTTTAAATAGCAAAAATTCTTTCTAATATCATCTGGAAATATTAATCAAACTTGGACTTTGTTTTTACTTTACGATTACGGAATCAGTTCCCGTTGTATAATATGCAAGACGTGTCAGTGAAAATAGTCATATGATTCTTTTTTCTTGTTATTTGTCATCTTATTTGAGCATCGTTTTTTCCCCATTTATACGAAATTATTCTATATTCCCTGAGAGTAAAGAATATTACTATTATGTTCGGTGGAATTTTTTTGCTTGTTTTATATTATTCTTTTCCTTTCTTTTTCTTTTTTTTCCTTTTTTTATAAAATTTCAATTATTGATAATATACGATTGGCTATGCTACAATAGTTCATATGCCACAAAAGAAGCGACAAAAACTGAACTGAGATAGATAGATAGATAGATAGATAATTGACAGACTGATATGTATTTGAAAAGAATTATTTATACGTATAAACAGATAGATAGATACATAATCGACATGATTCCCTGGATTGCGACAATTTACCCTTGATGCTTACCGTGAAATGCGGATTGTTAACCTAAGAATCATCAAGTACCATTTTTGAAGTCTGAGGTATGACTCGACCTAGGATTGAAACCCGGTCTCCCGGACCATAGGTGAACACTCTACTCAGGTTGACATATATACGAAAATAATTATACAGTCGGTACTATGTTACCATTATTGTAAGATCCTCTCTGATTAGTCTAATTTTTGGAAAAAATGTGATGTATCTATATGACTAGCGCTATTATTCAAACGGTTTTTTTAATTAAAATTCAGCCCAATATGAGTGAGCAAGAAAAAAACGACAACGAATTTATAATTGGCTTAACACCGAAACCAAGTTTCTTTGTTTACTGTATACAAAGCAAATATTCTTTTTACGGGAAAAAAAGCATTTTAAGGAAAAGGTACAGTGGATGATCGAATAAAGACCAAAAAGAAGGCTTATTAATTGCTCTCGCTACGGTGATTAAGAAGGACACTACTATATCAATAAGAAAGCATATTGATAAATTAAAAGTTCATGATGAATCTGTATTTCAAACAAGATTTAAACCAAGGCCGTATTAGGGGCCGTTTTAGAAAACAAAACAAATGCATCCCTTCCAAATGTTGGTTAGCTTAAGACTGCTATTGAATAGAAATGGAATAAAAGTATGAAGAATTTTTTTGAAGGCATGCCGATTGTTTCGAAAGCGTGTTTATATAATTGTTGGAAAATTTGTTTGGTGAACGTAGTCGAGGGCTACTCGAAAGCTCCCTTTTCAATTGCTAATACACCGAAGTGTAGGGGAGGGCGCTACTCCTTTCCCTGGATTGTTCCACTTTACCCTTGAAACGTACCTTATAATGCTGAGTGTTAAGCAAGGATGTATCAAGTCATCATCATCATCATATCGCGCTGGTAGCACGGATATCCCTGACCCTCTCTCGCCACTCCTCCCTATCGTTCATCGCCCTAGGTAGGTCTTCAGGACAGCATCCCGTATCCTCACAGAGCTGCTGAATGTATATTTGTGCTGGTCGTCCTGCTTTTGCACGGCCATGTGTGGGGGTCCATAAAAGTACATCTCTTATGAGTTCGTCCCTGCTTCTCCAGCAGTGTCCTGCATGTCTGGTTCGTCTAACTTGAATAGCTTTCGTGATAGGGGGCAGGTGGCCGTACAGTTGGTGTTTTGTGGAGTGTTGCCGCCAGGACTTGTTTAAGATTGCACGTAGTATTCTTGTGTAATTGCCGTCTAGCTTCTTCTCCAGCCGTTTTGTTAGCGTCCATGTAGTGCAGCCATATAGCAGTATCGATGTGACCGCTGCCTTGAAGAAACTGCGTTTCATTTTATCGGTTAGGTCTGATTTCCATATAATCGATAGCCTATTGATAGCTGTCCATGCTTTCGTTAACCTGGTTTCGATGTCCTTTTCGGTTGATTCGACCCTGCTTCCTAGGTAAGTGAATTTGTCTACTAGTTTAAGAGGGGTTCCTTCTAGAGTGGAGATGTCCCCCGTTTGATTATAGCACATATATTCCGTTTTGTGTGCATTAACATAGTTGCCTATGCTTGTTGCTGCTCGTTCCAAACTATGCAGTAGTGTTTCGGCTTGGTCAGGTGTATTTGCCAGTATCGCTATGTCATCGGCGTAGTCAGCGTCGGTAATTGTTGTTGCGGGGTACCTTCTGCCTCTTTTCTTCGTCAGTTCGAAGCCATTCTCTCTGATTTTGTCAATCGATGTTCTAAGTACGTAGTCTAGACAAATGATAAAGAGGTACGGAGCCAGCGTGTCCCCTTGTAGTACTCCTGCTACAATGTCAAAGTATTCTGTGTCTCCATCTGGTGATCGTACTTTTACTTTAGTGTTTCTATAGAGAATCGTTATTGCCGCTACGGTTTCTTTAGGTATGCCGTACGCTAGTAGGATTTGTTCCATCTTTCCTCTGTGAAGGGAATCGAAAGCCTTGGTAAAGTCAACAAATATTAATGTCGCTTGTAGGTTTTTTGCCCGTACACCTTCGAGGATTCTACGGATGGTTAATATTTGTGAGGTCGTGGATCTATTTCTTCGGAAGCCATTTTGTTTTTTTCTAAGTATGTTGTCGATTTTGGGTTCTATGCGGTTTCGTAGTAGGGCATTGTAGATTTTGGCTGCTATGGATGTAAGTGTTATGCCTCGGTAGTTTTTGGCTAATCCGAGGTCCCCCTTTTTAGGGAAGGGGAGTATGCATCACTTCATCCATCTATCACTCGGATTTTGATTGTATACTGCGTTGCAGTGTCGGAGCAGTATGTCGTCGAATTGTCTGGTCTTCCATACTTCCGGGGGAATTTCGTCCAGCCCTGCAACTTTCCTATTTTTAATTTTTCTGAGAACCGAGTCGAGTTCTTCTTGTGTGAACGGTCCTAGTTTAATGTCTAATTGCTTGCTAATTATTCTGGTGATTGGTTCCTGTGTTATTTTCGGTGGGTTTCCTAATAGGTTTTCGAAGTGCTGTTTCCACAGTTTTATTCTTTCTTGTTGGTTTGCTGCTTTCTGTTTTGCTTTGGCTGTGTTCTTTCTTCTACTCACTTCGTTTATTGTTTGACAGGCTATCCTAGATTGTCTATCTTCCACCGAGTCTCTAATCTTATCTATCTGATTTTGAATATATTCTGTCTGTTCCTTTATATATATGCCTGCTAATTGATATTGTGCCGTTTTTAGTTTTAAGGCATTTGTGTTTGTTGGGTTTTTTCGATAGTTTTTGGAGGCTGTTTTCACTAGTGCACGTTTTTCTCTCACTGCTAATGTTTCCCATGGGACTCTATATTTAGTTTTGTGTTTTGTTGGAATGCATTTCGCTGCTGCCTCGAGGTGTGCATTGACGAAATTTTCATATTCGTCGTTTGGTGTACTTTTTCAGTGTTTCGTGTCTGTTTCTTAATTCTAATACGTATTTATCTCTTATATCTCTGTTGTTCAATAGGGCCCAGTCATAGTGTTTGGTGGTCGCTGTTCGTTTGGCGTTTTTTCGGTGATCGGTGGACACACCCTCAAAAAAGGAGTATGCCTCGCAATTCATTGCACTATTCTTCCATTTCTTGTTTATAAGGACGTAGTCTATCTGAGCTTTAGTATTGTTTGCGTACGTGTATGTCCATAGTTTGCCCTCCCGTTTTTGGTAGTTTGTATTGAGGCATGCTAATCTATTTTCTATCATGAAATCTGTTAGATGTTGCCCATTCCTATTTGACGTGTTGTGGAGGCTGTATTTGTTGTTTCCGTTTTTCCCGATTTGGGCATTCATGTCTCGGCCAATGACTAACATGTTGTGTTTCGGGATGCTACGCACTAATGAGGATAGCTCATCGTAGAAGGTGACTAGTTCAGTTTCTTCACTAACATTGGTAGGGCTGTAGCAGGAGATGGTTGTTGCTCTGGGGTTGCCGTTAAAAGTAGGTGCCATCATTCGAGGTTGTATTTTCTCAATGCTATTTAGCGTTTTTAATGCTCTAGGTCCTATAAGTAATCCTACCCCTCCTACTGCGGCGTTGACACAGTTTTTTCATTCGGATACAGTGACGAGCGACCAGCCATTGTCAGTTTCGTGATATTTGATATCTTCGGTGTGCGTGTATCTGTGTTCTTGTATGCATATTATGTCAATCTTATGTTCTTCGGCCGATGCGATTAGCTCTGGTAGTTGTGCTATTCTATTTAAGGTTCTTACGTTAAATGTGGCTATTTGTAGTGTTTGCTTGCATTTTAGTAGTTTTGATTGTTAGAGCTCTGTAGCTGATTTTTCGAACACTGAGGCCAGGGCTCCAACCTCAGCAGGACGCGCGAGTCGACCTGAGATTGAAATCCAGTCTCCCGGGTCATTGGCGAACTCTCTACCCTTTTGGCCAATGAGTCGGTTGAGTAAAATTACTGCTTTGCGTGCATATTTTTTAATTTTTATTTTTTTAATTTTTAGATTACTATTAATCTTTCTTTTTTTATATAATAGAGTCGTTTATTATTCTTCTACAAATATTTCTAATTTTGTTTCTGCAACCTGCCTGGACCCTCTCTCGCCACTTCACCCTTTCGTTCATCGCTTATAGTGGGTTCTCAGGGCTACATCCCGTATCCTCACAGAGCTGCTGTATGTACGTTCGAGCTGGTCGCCCTTCTTTTGCACGGCCATATGACAGGGTCCATAGGAGTACATCACTTATGAGCTCGTCCCTGCTTCTCCAGCAATGTCCTGCGTGTCTGGTTCGTCTAATTTTATTAGCGTTCATAATGGGAGGTTGGTGGCCGTACAGTTGGGCCTTTGTGGGGTGTTGCCTCCAGGACTTGATCAAAATTGCTCGCAGCATTCTTGTGTAGTTGCCGTCAAGCTTTTTCTCCATCCGTTTAGTTAGCGTCTATGTAGTGCATCCATATAGTAGTATCGACGCGGTATTTACTGATAAATGAGTATTATTGTATGCTTGAAATCATCCACATGCGTGAAAAAGGACTGAATTTGGGAGTAAATATCCTTACAAATGTTGTTCAACCAAACAACCAACAAACGTTATAATGCTCCTCAAAAAATAATTGCAACTATAAAACTGAATGTAAACTAATATATATTATTAATAAAATAGAATTTCTTCTTCTTCTTCTTCTTCTTCTTCTTCTTCTTCTTCTTCTTCTTCTTCTTCTAATGGCATATCGACCTTCGGTGTTATTCAATGCCAAAGACATTCTTATCGAACAGTCGTAGTTTTATTTAATGCATATCTAGGGGATTAGAGGGTCCATGCCTTTCTCTATGGCATAAGTCGAAAAGTGAAGGTAAAAACACTGCAAAAGTTTGAACCCTCTTTCTACGTTGTCACAGTTAAACACATTAACCACTATGCCAAAAGTGTATGGAATACCAATTATTTGTGATGGATACGAATCTTTGAAACAAAATGACTATTAACACATTTGCATGAAGAATAGATATTTTAAAGCAATAATTGTTGACAGATGATTATCAATGTATACGTGAAAACAGATGTTTAAAGAAAGACTGACCCCAACAAGAAATAAGCCAAGCCTACTTGGTTTAATGTGCTGAAAAATCGCAAGATATATATATATATATATATATATATATATATATATATATTCAAGCAAGACAAACATGACTTGCTAAGCACTGCTGGGGAATATATATATATATATATATAAGTCAAAAGAAAAAAATCACTTTCTTCGTGTCATTATAAATTTATTTCAGGTTCTTACAAATTCTTATAATTTTAACTTATAAACTTTATAAAAACCATCTTCAGATGAGATATCGAAAATTATAATTAGATTATTATTAGATTAATTATATTTCTCCAGGCGAGAACCGAATTTGAAAAAAAATTCTTTATTTTTATTTCTATTTTTTAAAAATTAGAATGATTTCTTTTATCTATTAATTAAACAAGAAAAAAATGAATAAGATCTGAAAATATTAAATTTATTATTCTTTATCTATCTATCTATCTATCTATCTATATATATATATATATATATATATATATATATATATATATATATATAGATATAGATATAGATATATATATATATTAACTGTGTTTGTTGTCACTAAATCACTTCGTGGGTTTGCGTCGAACCAAGAGCAATATAATATGTAGAGTGCTCAATATCTAGGATAGAGCTAATATATAATAATAATAATAGATAAATATATATTATATATTTATATTTAATTCATGGAATTTAGACTGTGACCCCTGGGTTTCATGGAGTTTTTTTGCAAAACAACAATCATCAGGCAGTTAAGAAAACGAAATGAATCGAAAATTGAAAAAAATACAGTCAAAAACCGTCGTGATTTTGTATAATTTTATAGTCATCTACACATAATGAAATAAAACAATGTTGCGAAATATTAAGATGCACCTCTGATTTCACATCCGTTTATACAACGCGCTGCGTTTGTAAATTCACTTAAGTACAAACGCACATTAATATGCAGCTATAACCCCCCACACACACACACACACATACAACCACACGTAAAAAATATACAAAATCATTACGGTTTTTGATTGTATTTTTTCAGTTTTCGATTAATTTCGTTTTCTTAACTGCCTGATGATTGTTATTTTGCAAAGAACTCAATACAGAGCAATAAATTCTTTAAGAAAAATAACGAAACTGGTCACATAGGATTATAAATTTATTTCCATCCTGTTACGCATTTTTGAAGTTTCCAAAAACACGGTATACATTTTTTAGAATATATATATATATATATATATATATATATATATATATATATATATATATATATATATATATATATTCTAAAAAATGTATACCGTTATCCCTAATTTACACGTTACAGATCATTTAAAAATTTAAAAAAATTCCTGAATAAGTTATTCTTGGTACGCAACTTTATACTCTATTTTTATTGAGACTATTATGTTTTATTAGTATTAAAAAAATACAAGTAAAAATAACTGAATTGCATATTCAGAAAATTTTGTAATCGAAAGTTAACCTAATCGTAATAAACGCATAATCAATTTGTAATTCATATATCTAACAATAAGTAATTGTAATTAGTAGTAATCTCTAAAAGATATTATCTCTCACTCTCTCTCTCTCTCTCTCTCTCTCTGTTGTGCTTGTTCGTCATCCATCTCTATCATCCACTGCTCTTGAAAAATCCTTAAGACAGTATCTAGTGTCCACACAATGTTCGCTGGCTGGCCGATAGTAGTGCGTCCTTGTGTGGGAGTCTACAAAAGAACTTCGCTGATGAATTCGTTCGTGGTTCCCCAGCAGTGCTTAGCAAGTCTTGTTCGCCTTACTTGAATGATTTATGAGATAGGAGGCAAGTGGCTGTACATCTCTTGTTTTGTCACGTTCTACTTACAGGATTTGCTAAAAACAGTAAGAGGAGTCCTTGCTTAGTCCGATCTGTTTTTTCTCTTGGGGTTCAGTTAAAGTCTATGAGGTGTAAACATTCAAGAGTGCTTATCATGATACCACTTGAAGGAATTCCGATTTTATTTTACCAAAAAGTTTAGATTTCATATGGTTGGTGATGAATCGGTAGCTGTTTCAGTTTATCCACTTTTCCATTTATTTTTTCTCAACTTGTCGAATTTATCCAACCTTCCATTTCTCCATGTTTGGTAGAAATTATACAAGAATGCTGTTTTTAACGAAATGCTGGTAGCAACATCCCAGAAAACCATAGCCCTACGGCTACTTGCCTCCCATCTCTCAGACCATCCAATTAAGACCTTCAAGAATTTAAAGCGATATTCT
>OY757931.1:62065095-62125095 GCA_963585895.1 Sepioteuthis lessoniana | reverse complement strand
TATGCCAGCAGCTGCTTCTTCCAGACTATGTAGCAGGGTTTCGGCTTAGGCGGGTGAATTTGCCAGAAGCGTTATGTCATCGGCGTAGTCTGCGTCCGTAATTGTTTGTGCGAGGTAACTTCTGCTTCCTCCCTTTGCCTGTTTGAAACTGTTGTCCTTCATTTTATCAATAGACGCTCTAAGCACGTTGTCTAGACAGATGATAAAGAGTTATGGGGCTAATGTGTCCACTTGCAGCACACCTGCTACAATGTCGAAGTAGTCTGTGTCTCCATCTGGGGAGCGAACTTTTACTTTTGTGTTTTTTTCATAGCATCATTATGGCTGCGACGGTTTTTTTTTTGCTAGGCTGTAAGCGTGTAGTATTTGTTCCATTTTCCCTATGTGTATGGAGTCAAAGGCCTTGGAGAAGTCGACAAATAATATTGTTGCCTCTTGTTTTTTTTTTTGCACGTACACCTTCTAGAATTCGACGGATAGTCAAAATTTGTGATGTCGTGGATCGATTTTTCCGAAAGCCATTTTGATTCTTCCTAAGTATCTTCTCAATTTTGGTTTCTCATCTACCCACAAGTATGGGTCAAGTAGTATCACTGATGTCCTTTTAACGGGATGGCATTGGTAATTGATAACCTCAAAAGGTTGTTATTCCTTTAAAGAATAAACTGAACCAAGATCAAAATTACCTAACACAAACCTATCTATCTATCTATTTTAATTTCTTTATATCTGTCTTCAGCCTGGTTGGTGGGTTTTCTTTTATGTTATATCAACCCAAGTAGTTAATTTAATTACAAATTATATATATATATATATATATATATATATATATATATATATATATATATATATATATTATCAAATTAATATTTTGCCGGTAACATTGTTTTTAAATGAGTAGAGATCATTTGTTTCCTCTCAGTTAAAATCTTTCGCGTATGGTTATTTATTGTTTGCACACAGTTGAATAGTTTCAAGTATTGCTATTTAACACAAATACTTCTATCTAATATTAATAATATCTTATAAAATATTCAACAGTTCTTTTTGACCGTAACAAGAAAAATCCGGGTAAGCGTGGACCTGGGAATCATGCATTTTTTTTGCTCAATTTAAAAAATTGTCATGTCATTCTAATAACCCAATTTAACAGTAGTCATTTGTTTGCTCTCAGATAAATGTTTTGAAGTATTGCAAAGTATTAAATAGTTCTATTTGACCCGGAGATGGAGCTTTGACGGGTACTATCATTCCGTATCAGACAGCATCAGGAATTAATGGCTACGAAGGACTCATCACATTCTCCAAACCTCTCGGAATAGTGCCTCGCATTAGATGCAGTTTAGCGTCAAATCTAGGACACTCGTTGGGAGGGTCGTATTACCCCTCCGCAGTGTCCTAGATATGACGCTAAACTGCATCTAATGTGAGCTGTAATATAGGTTTTAGCTGGTCTGTCAATATCTGTCTCTGTTAGTATAGTGCTCACATTATATTTCTTACAGTTCCATTATATGGACTTGACTCTATCATATTACATTTTTGGTTTTGTTTTGCTTGTTTTTATGGCATTTTAACCACAGGAGGTTATGTGATTTGTAAACACATTTTGTTGATAACATTTTAAACGAGACTGTGCTCTTTTTTTGCACAGTAATGTACTTTCAAGAATGGCTATATAACAGTCACAATTTAACATTAGTCATTTAAGTAGACATACATGATACGTAAAAGATTAGGTTGTCGTAATTTCATTTTTAAATGAGTTACAACTAATTTGCTTGCACATTAGGATTGCTATTGTTTTTACACAGTTAAATGGTTTCAATTATTGCTATCTAACTCTTGCAATTCTATTCAATATTCATAATTTGTTTCTGCACAGGGAAGTGGTAACAATTATTGCTATTCAACACTAATTATTCTATTCAACATTATTCATTTGTTTGCACACAGTTAAATGGTTCCAACTATTGCAATGCAATACTAACTATTTAATTGAGCAGCAGTCATTTGTTTAAACACAGTTAACTGATCAAACAGTTCTGTTTCTAACAATTCAATTTAGCATAAATCATTTGTTTTGTAACACTATGGAGTTGGTCCGCCAAGCAGACGATCCCATTGTCTGTTTTGGCGCGAAACCAAACAAAGGCCTGAGCCCGCGATCTCGACGTAACCTAAAGTGGGCAAGGGAACGCGAGAAGAGTTGGACAAAGGAACCGAGAAGAGGCGGTTGGCGAAGGTTGACGCGAATGGCCAGTCGATACCGGACAGCAGAGAGACCAGTCGGATGAGATAGGGCCCAGCCGCAGTGAGGAAAGACCAGTCAAGATGAATCAGCACTCTATGTGGGTCGTAGAATTTTCGCTAGAAATCCACGCAAGCGTTAGTCTACATATGCACATAGGGAATGCAATATTACATAACTCCTCTTCTTGCACTTTGAGTTAACCCAAGCCTTATTGTTCGTTTGTTCTCTTTCGTCCCACTACCTTGATTGTATTTCTTGTAGCTATGAAGAAATGTGCTTTGCCCCTATCGGAACCACTTGATACTATTTACCAACCCCTCCGCTCGGGCAGGATATGACACAAGGTCAATTTTTAAGCGGAGTTTAACAGGTTTGAATTCAGAGTTTTCCTTCTCCTAGGCTAGTTGCCTAACCAAGGCTGAAGAACCTAGTCTGTCCGACTATTTACCCATAGCTGGAGGGAGAATAATTGGATTCATACCTTTCCCAAAAGTATTAGTGCTATGTGAAATGCAATCAGTCTCGTCCAGGATTTGAACTTGTGTCGCCGTGTCCATTTCCTACGACGATAACGACTACACCACGGGCACCTCCTATCAGAACCACTTGATGATCACCGGCCAAGAAGTGAAATGGTTTAAAGAATTTGACGTATTCAGGGGGCCGAGGGTGTATTGTCACAGTTTATACACCGTTCAAATGTCAAACAGTTATATTTGACTCATAGATAGGACGTTATTAGGTGTTACCAATGCAATACAGAGTTGGTCTGGTAGCGATAGCAATGAAGGAGTACGCCGTATTTTCCAAAGCTCTTGCATTACTGGAGCCCCACAATCAGATTGTTTAGTGTTATATACAAGACACTTGGAGGTGCCCGTGGTGTAATGGTTATCGTCGTAGGAAATGAACACGGCGACACGAGTTCAAATCCTGGACGAGACTGATTGCATTTCACATAGCACTAATACCCTTGGGAAAGGTATGAATCCAATTATTCTCCCTCCAGGGTAAATGGGTAAATAGTAGGACAGACTAGGTTCTTCAGCCTTGGTGAGACAACTAGTCTAGGAGAAGGAAAACTCTGAATTCAAACCTGTTAAACTCCGCTTAAAAATTGATCTTGTGTCATATCCTGCCCGAGCGGAGGGGTTGGGTAAATATGATTAAACAACCTACAATGGTTGATATGCCATAAAACCTAACCAAACCAAAGCAGCCCCAGGCGACAGGGTGGATTATATAAGTTCTTACGGGCTACGTATCGTATATTGGTCAGTGAGCTCAGTCAGCTGACTATTTCGTGCAAATTAGTTTCCCATTCGGAGGGGTTGGTAAATAGGATATACAAGACACTCGTTGGGTGATCCTTTCCCCTCTTCAGAGATGCAGTCGGCGTTTTCAACAGCCCAAGTCGACTGGGTTGACATGTTTAGTGTATATCGCCCTCAGCCAAATCCGTTAAATCATTCATCTAGATATGAAAGCTTTTTCTAACACGTTTGAACTTAGATAGATCGATAGATAGATAGATACAAAGAAACGAATTGAGACGTAAAAGAAACCCCGGCTTGGTATTTATATTTTTTGGCTTTGTATAAATAATGAAAAGCCTTTCATTATCACTGTTTTATTCAGTTAAAAATCGACTTTATTTATGACTGCTAAATCATCAATTTTATGTTATTCCTCCCCGCTCTCTCTGTCTCTTGATTACTATATATATATATATATATTGAGAGAGAGAGAGAGAGAGAGAGTGAGAGAGAGAAATGTGTGTATACTACTTCAACACACGCACACATTAACACAGCAAGATATATTCTTCCTAATTTTAATTCCAATATGTGAGAAAAAAAACATTACCAATTTATTTGCCGAAAATATATAATAGAACTATTTGGTCGGTAAAACTTTCTTAATACCAGTCGGTTAATAATGGCTTTTTTATGCACTTTTTTATTGTATTTTTATTATGATATCATCAAGGCTCTTACATTACAATTATAACAAATCAATTTTGTAAGTAATCATTCGATTGTTACTGACCACCGACAATAACCTTTTTTTTTTTAATTTCAAATTCTTTTTTTAATAATAAAAAAAGAATGTTATGCGCATTTGCGTAATATTTACAAACTGTAGTTAAAAGATTAGCGTGCATTTAGCAATATCAAGTTCGTAATAAAATGAAGTTTAATATGGTATCAAAGGAGACTTCCTGGTACTGGCAAAAGCTATTGTTAAAGTTAATTATAAACTAAAACTAGCAAAAAGCAAAACAAATAACGGGAGGTTGAGTTGAAACAGAGGTTGTCTTTTATGTGTCGTTTTAGCGATGAGCTATAATTTTAAAATTTGTTTTAAATTTTGCTTAGTGATGAGGTAAAATTCGAAATTAACAGTTTAAAAAGTAGTTCTTTTCACTCACGGGTTTTAGTAACTATTTAATAGTTTTGCAATGTCCGATTGCGGTAATAAATAATTTTTTGTTGTTCACGTTTTTTTTAAATAATTATAGCAATCATAGGCACACTGTGGCCCGCAGTGTTTTCTGATTGGCTCGCTCGAGGAAAATAAGTTTTAGTAATATTTTTGTCTTCTTTCCATCTCACTTAGTCTCTCTCTGTCTCTCTCTGTCTTTCTATCTCTCTATCTCTCTCTCTCACACGCACACATACACACAAACACACACACACACACACACACACATATTTTCTCTCTCTGTCCGTATCTATATCGATATCTATATATATATCATTTTGGGAAGCTGGAGTCAAAAAGGAGCCACAATTGCATCCATAAATAAACTCTCTTACGTATTGATTCCTATCGCATTGTGAGTGATTAACTTTTCTCTATTTATAAGGCATATGGTCATCCGTAATGACAATAGTTGAGGTACCTTCAACGACAAATTACTTTCATATTATTTTTAGTCGCGCAACTACCCTGATGAAGAGTCACGTTCCATGCGGCCCGTTTCTCAATAAAATATTGTCCACGCCCTAATTAGAGTGTAACGTCTATAAATGGAGTGTGATTTGCATTGAGCCTAACGGAAGTAGATAATCAGCTAGTTCTTATATATGACGTCGTGACTTTTAATAGATTTGCTTCATATAGATTGATTGAAATACATTCGTCGAAGAGGTGTTCCCAAAACAAAAGCAAAAAAATAGAAAAAAAGTACATTGAGAAATAAGAACAAAAGAACTATGAAAATAAAATGAGCAAACAGACGACTTCTTGCTTTGTTTCGTTCAGTTACTACATAACCTTTTCTCCTTCACCAATTGCATGAGAAAATTTCGCAGAAAAAGATTTTTGCAAAAATATTGCCCCTGAGAAAAATTAAGGTAAAGAATAAAAATTGAGGTTTCTTATTTTTGATTATCTTTTTTCTTTTTTTTTTTTCTTTTTTTGTTCTTTGGTCTCCAGTGTCTATTGTCAACGGTTTAATGTGAGCTATAACAATGGCAGTCACAAGAAAGAACAAAAATAAAGCGCAAAGCCTTTCGGGAAATGATGCAGGAAGCCATTTTTCGCGCCCAGAATTGTGGACTGCCGTGTTTGTTTGCTTTTTGTTTTAGTTTTTTGTTTATTGCTTTTTTGTTTTTTACTTTTGGTTTTCTTTTTGTTTCTTTTTTGATAATTTTGCTTTATTTTATTTTATTTTATTTTGTAAAATTTTGTTCTCTAAAATCTTATCTTTAAACATTGAAAATATTTGAAAAGATTCTGTGGCTTTCATTTTGTTCTTCCTCCATTTGCAGCGTCACATTTTTGTCAAATGTTTTCAGTTATTCTATAAAATTGATGCAGACGATGAGTTTGATATTTTTATACTTTTCGTTGCATTTTTTCTTTCTTTCTTTCTTTCTTTCTTTCTTTCTTTCTTTCCATTTCCCATCAACTCAACTTTCCCGAGTCACTTTCATCGTCTATTTTATTTCTTAATATTAATATAAACGACATGATTCCCCAAACACCAGTGTCGCTAACAATAAAACTAATCAACACAAATTCTCGATATACTAAGAATACTACAGTCGCATAATAGTCGTTACATTTGTATACATATTTCTATTGTAAATGTAACTATTATTATGGGACGGAAGTAGCAATAAAAACTGGTCGCTATTCTATATTGACGCTCAAGATAATCTATAGCTCTACGTTTCCGGTACATATCTGAGCTTTGTGATTGGCTGGAAGAATTTTTATCAAATCGATATAATTAAACATATTTATATTCTTATGTTATTCGTATTTCTATCCAATCCATTTCCCCTTTATTTTTCAGTTTTATTTCGTATTTCGATTTTATTACAAATAACTAATTTCTATTCTCTCTTTTTGAAAATGATTTTTTTTCTTTTTTCTTTCTACACTTTCTTTCATTTTACTTGCTTTTTTATTTCTTCTTAATCGACTTCCATTTATAAATTGTTCCCTCATTTCTTATGTATTAAGTATAATTGTATTTCTTTCTTGCTGCTTTACTCTTTATATCGTTCATTCATTTTTGCTGTCTTTCTTTTCTCATTTCTTTTTCTTTAATTGTTTTCTTTCATTTCCTCTTCTCTTTTTCTTTCTTTCAATCTTTATCTTTACTTTCTTTCTCTGTTTTTCTCGCCTCCTCCCTCTTTGTTTGTTTTTTTTGGTTTTGTTTTTTCTTCCTTTTGGTTCTTTATCCCATTTTACTTTCTTTCTTTCTTTCTTTGCATTAACCTTTTTCTTTCTCTCATTTTCTTCCAATTTTTTCTTTCTTTTTCTTCCAACCATACGATTTTTCTTTCTTTCTTTCTTTCTTTCAGCCATACGCTTTTTCTTTCTTTCTTCTTCCTATCACTTTTTCTTTCTTTGTTTCATTTTTTCTTTCAACCGTACACTTTTTCTTTCTTCCAACCATACGCATTTTCTTTCTTTCCTATTCCTTTCAAACACTTTTTCTGTCTTTCTTTGCTGCTTCAAACTTTGATTTCTTTCTTTCTTTCTTTGCTGATTCAAACTTTGCTTTCTTTCTTTTTTCTTTTATTCTTTCTTTCTATTCTGCTTCAAACTAGTTCATTTTCTTTCTTTCTTTCTTTTTCTTTCTTTCTATATTTCTTTCAATTCTATTTCAAACTTGTTCACTTTCTTTCTTTTTCTTTCTTTCTTTCTTTCTTTCTTTCTTTCTTTCTTTCTTTCTATACTATTCTTAACTCTATTCATTTTCTTTCTTTCTTTCTTTCTTTCTTTCTTTTATTGCTGATTCAAACTTTGCTTTCTTTCTTTCTTTTTTCTTTTATTCTTTCTTTCTAATCTGCTTCAAAATAGTTCATTTTCTCTCTTTCTTTCTTTTCTTTCCTTCTTTCTTTTCATCTTTCTTTCTTTCTTTCTTTCTTTCTTTCTTTCTTTCTTTCTTTCTATACTTTTTCAAATTTGTTCATTTTTTTCTTTCTTGATTCAAACCAGTTCGCTTTTTTCTTTCTTTCCTTCTTTCTTTATTTCTATATTGAAACAGACTTGTAGGCTTTCTTTCATTCTTTTTTTTCTTTTTTTCTTTCTTTCTTCACGTCTTCTTTTTTAATACTTTATTTCTCTCTGACTTTTTCTTTACTGCCATTTTCTTCATCGTTTTTTTTCTCTTTCCCACTTTCCTCGTTTAAATATGGCTACTTACTGAATCTTCTAAGAGACTATAAGCGCTTCTATTTAACCCATAGCTCGCAGAGTTAGAGGATTCGTACGTTTCCCCATATCATTTATAAGAACGTAAATATATCATCGTAATCGGAGTTCGAACTGGCCTCCTGTCTTATCACTGAACAGTGCGTTAGTTACTATACCTAGTGAACCCCTAGAATTTTGGGAGGAAAATATCAACAATAGATTTGTATCGTTGATACTGTGAAGGAGTCAACCACAGTTGTCTGCCCCTGGATCAGCTACGATTCTATATTATAAATTCTGCTTGTTCGTTCACAAACTACGCTTGTCAACATAACCTCCCCGAAGATAAGGGAGATATTCTCTCACTCCAACCCCTAAGTAAATTGGGATATTCTTAAACGTTGCAGCTCACTTTGTTTTTGCCCAGTCTGCTGGGGCTGTAGAATACACCGACTGCTTCTCTGCAGAGGGGTAAGACCCCAGCCAAAGAGTGTCCAGGCTATGACACTAAACAATCTGATGGTGAGGTTCCAGCAGTGCTAGAGCTTTGGGGAATGCGGAGTACCCCTTCATTGCCATCGCTCCCAGGTCCATTCTGGCACGGAGTGGTAGCACCTGGTAAGGGTCCTATCTATGGGTTAAATAGGACTAACAGCATACTTAAGCTAAACTGAATTGTTTGAGTAAACTGAATAGCTTGAAATAGAAACGTTTTTGACAATTAAACCGTACTTACATTTAAACTGCGTGCTTATGCTTAACTGAATTATTTGAAATATAACTGTTTTTCGACATTAACACTGTTTTTTACACTTAACTGAATTGTTACATATAACAGCTTGAATAGTTTGAAATAGAAATGTTTCTGACAAACTGTGTACTCATTTTAAACTGAATTGTTTGAAATAGAACTGATATTAGGATAAAAATGGATTTGGCGTTAAATAACCAACAAAGGTTGATATGCCATAAAACCCAATAAACCAAACCAAACCATCACTTTGTTTCTTGGTCTAAACTTGCTGATAAAAAAAAAAAAAACAGACCATTTTGTGGCTTGAAATTAGGGGTTGTTCATGATAGTCAAATATGTTATACGAGTATGAAAGTGCCTATGGTGTCATGGGTACCGTCTTAGGAAATGGATTCGGATTACTGTGTTCAAATCCTAGACGAAGCTCTTTAAATTCCTCATAGCACTTATGCCTTTGCGGAAGGTCAGAATTTAACTATTCCCTCTCCAGCTATGAGTAAATAGTTGGTCAGACTAGGCTCTTGAACATTGATATAGTATCGGGTCTCGGGGACGGAAATGTCTGAATTTAAATTCTGCTTAAAATTTGCTCTCGTCCCACGTCCTATAATTACGGAGAGTTTATATATATATATATATATATATATATATATATATATATATATATATATATATATATATGTGTGTGTGTGTGTGTGTGTGTGTGTGTGTGTGTGTGTGATGATCTAACAAGGGAAAAGAAAATATTCTAAAATAAATGAGTCCGCAAAGGAATTTGAATGTGGCATTTTATAAGCATTAGGTATATATATTACTATGAAATAACTTAGAATATTTGGACTATTGACTGTATCCTTATTGTTACAATCCCAACGTTTCAGCCGATATGTCCTTTGACCTTCTTCAGGTGTTTCGTGTCAAACTCGGGACTCCATTAATATGACCGCAGAGTTAGACGATTTCAAGTCTATTAACAATGACGACATTCAAGTGTTAAGTTATTGTACGTATTCCTTGTTAGTCTGATCGTTAATTGGGATTGAACCTGCCGATGATTTCATTCTAAAGAACCTTTCAACCAAACGCCTTATCCAGTGCGCCATATGTCCTTGGCGGACAATTTAGAGTGAATTTTCTGGGATTCTTAAACCTAATATGTTTTAAATTTTTTTTATCATAACTCATATAACAAAAATGAGGTCAGTCGTCCGAATATTCTAAGTAATAATAATAATCGATCGTCATCTCAGAAATTTAGACAAATAATATCCACGTGGTTCTTGATCTGGGTTTGTCTTGCCTACTTTCACTGTGAAGTAAAAGCACCGACTCATTGGTCTAGTGGGTAGAGTGTTCGCCAATTGTCCGGGAAACCGGGGTTCCAGTAATGTTGGGCTTTGGGGAATACGGGGCACCTTTTCATTCCCATTACTTCCAGGTCCATTCTGAAAGAGCCACATCTATGGGTTAAATAGAACTAACAGCATACTTATGCCAAACTGATTTGTTTGACTAAACTGAATAGCTTGAAATAGAAATGTTCTTGACAATTAAACAGTACTTATTGGTCCAGTGGGTAGAGTATTCGCTAATGGTCCGGAAGACGGGGGTTCAATCCAAGGTCGCGTCTTACAAAAGATTTTTAAAATGATACTTGATACCTCCTTGCTTAACACTTAGCAATATAAGGTACATATCGAGGGTAAAGTGGAGACCTCCAGGAAAGGAATAGCACCCTCCCCTACACCTCGTTGTAGAAGTTATTGAAAATGAAGCCTTTTGATCGCCCTCGACTGCAGTCGCCAACTTTACTTACTTTTCTTAGTGAAGAGTTTTTGACAGAATTTTGATTATTTTTAATTTCAGAATTTGTGTCTGTGAATATGCTATTGGATTTATTCGTCCTTGAAAAGCTTTAACCCCTGCAGAGATTTTTTAAGAATATATTTATGAGAATGTTCTCTCTCTCTCTCCCTCCCTCCCACTCTCTCTCTCTATCTCTCTGTCTCTCTCCCACGATGAGTTAGTATACATTCATATACATGTGTGTATATTCATGTCTACACATCTATACACCGATATATTTTATTATTGTTATTTTTCTCTCTCTTCCTTGCTGGGACTGTAGAATACACCGACTGCACCTCTACAGAGGGGTAGGACTCCTCCAATGAGTGTCCTGGATATGACACTAAACAATCTGATGGTGAGTAATGCTAGGGCTTTGGGGAATGCATAGTACTCCTTCATTGCCATTGCTCCCAGGTACTCTCTGGCCCGGCGGGTAGCACCTAATAGGGCCCTATCTATGGGTTAAATAGAACTAACAGCATACTTATGTTAAACTGATTTGTTTAACTAAACTGAAGAGCTTGAGACAGAAATGTTCTTGACAATTAAACAGTACTTATTGGCCGAGTGGGTAGAGTTTTCAGCAATGTTCCGGGAGACTAGTGTTCAATCCCAGATCGCATCATACCAATGACTTTTAAAAATGGTACTTGATACATCCTTGCTTAACACTTAGTAATATAAGGTACGTACCTAGGGTAAGGTGGAGCAATCCACGGAAAAGAGTAGCGCTCTCCCCTACACCGCAGTGTAGAAGCTATTGAAAAGGGAGCCTTCTGGTCGCCTTTGACTATGCTCGCCAACTTTACTTACTTCATTTAAACTGCATGCTTATGCTAAAGTGAATTATTTTAAATGGAGCTGTTTTTTGACTTTGAAACTGTATTTACACTAAACTGAATTGTTTAATATTGAACCGTTTTAACATTTAATTGTTTGTAAACAAAATCTGTTCTTATACAAAACCAAAATACCTGTATAAGCACTGCTTGACTAAACTGAATAGTTTGAAAGTGAAATGTTTTTCAAAATTAAACTGTGTACTCGTGCAAAACTGAATTGTGTGAAAAAGAACTGATTATTTACATAAAAATGGATTTGGCGTTAAATAACCTACAAAGGTTGATATGCCATAAAACTCAACCAACCTGGGATAATGTAAGATAGTTTGTGAGTGTGTGTGTGTGTGTGTGTGTGTGTGTGTGTGTGTGTGTGTGTTTGCACGCGTGTGTGTGTACGTGTATTAGCGTTTGTGAGCGTGTGTGCGAAGTTTTGTTCTGTTCTTACCTGTGTGTAAATGCCTGTGTGTCGGTGCCAAGTTAGGTTCTGTTCAAAAGTATAATTTGCAATTGCATTATATATAAGTCCAACAGTTCCCGTTGGAATAAATAATACTAAAATATGCAACATACGAGGATCATTAAATAAGTTTCCAGACTTTTTTTCGTAAGGGAACTTTTCTTGATAGTACACACATGACACTCTAGTCCCCTTCCAAGTAATCTCCTCCGGCTGCAATGCACTTGTACCGTTCCAACAACTTCTGGAAGGCACATGGAAGTCCTCCTGTGTCAGCGTGATAATGGGCTTCGTCACAGCCTCTTTCATCTCCTTAATTGTCTCATAACGACAGCCTCTGAGCTTAGGGAAAACCAGAAGTCACAGGGAGAAAGGTCTGGACTATAGAGAGGGCGAGGAACTGTCTTGATGCCCATCTTGGTCAAATAGTCTGTGACAAGTATAGAAATGTTGACTGGGGTATTGTCCTAGTGGAAATGCCACTGACCCGACGGATCTCTTCCTGAACTCCCTTAAAACCTCAACATAGTAACCCTAACCCTAACCCTTTGGCCAATCAACTCTGGTGTATTGACTTCCTTACTCCTCGCACACCTCTCATCATCCTTAACAGACTCCCTGCCTCCCTTGAATCTCGTATGCCATTCAAAAACTGATGCTCAATTCCTGCAAGATGGTCGAAAATCAGTCTGAAGAATTCCATACGTTTCAGTGGCATTTTTCCAAGTTTAAAATAGAATTTTATTGCATATCGTTCTTCTAAAGTGTTCTCACGTCCAGATTGCATTTTTGAAATTCACCAGCTATGACAATCAGCCTTTAGTAGGGTGTATTCCAATTGCTGCTGCACCTGTTCATTTAGAGCTGAAATCATAAAAATTGGTCAGTCATCTCATAAGATGCAGAGCAATAACATACTGAATATTCAGGAGTCTATGACAATTGTAAATGCCTGTAAAAAAAATTCTGGAAACGTATTGAAGGCCCCACTTAAAATTTAATAACACATATCTTTTATTAGTATTTACTTCTATTGAAATTACAATATAAGTATATCGTTCCTTATTTCATCCTGAGGATAACGGTATTGCTCGTATATTCAGAGCTCTTTTTTACCCTTTACTTTTTCAACCAAGATGTTGAAGCTCCCAAAAAGTCAGTGGGTGTCCTCGTGGTGAAATGATTAAAACGATGGACCGCGGAATCGTAGTAAGAAAGTTCAAACTCCAGTCGTGCTATTACGTTCACTTTCGGGCAAATACCCTTGAGATAGTTATGAACCCACTTATCCTCCCACCCATGGGTTAAATATTACCACTTCTGTTCATCTAGAAGGATGGCTTTGGCATTGAATAAATCAAGAATGTTAAAATGCCATTAAAAACAAACAAATTATTTGAACTTCAGAGCTTATCAGACCAATTTACAATAGTTTATGTTTACTCTGCTAATCAGCTGGTTTAGTTTTATGACATATGAACTGTTGAAAATTATTTGATGCCAAATCCTCTTTATTTATATATATTAAATACATTTGATTTGCTTTATCTGCGTTAAATCGAATATTAACCATTGAATGTTGTTTAATGCCAAATCCTATTTATTCATATGTATTAAATACATATACTTTGGTTTGGTTGGGTTTTATGGCAAATCAACCATTGTAGGTTATCTAATGCCAAATCATCTTTATACATATATATTAAATATATATGATTTGCTTTATTTGGGTTAAATGGCACATCAACCATTGTAGATTATTTAATGCCAAATCCTCTTTATACATATAGATGAAATATATATGATTTGATTTAGTTGGGTTAAAGGCCATATCAAGCATTGTAGGTTATTTAATGCCAAATCATTTTCATTCATATATATTAAATATATATGATTTGCTTTGTTTGAGTTAACGTTGGCTGGTTATTCAATGCCAAATCCTCTTTATACATACATATTAAATATATATGATTTGGTTTGGCCGGGTTAAATGGCATATCAACCATTGTAGGTTATTTAATGCGAAATCCTCTCAATACGTATACATTAAATATATAGGTTTTAGTTTGGTTTGGTTTAGTTTGGTTTCATGACATATCAACCGTTGTAGGCTTTTTATAACCAAATACTCTTTATACATATATATTAAATATAAACGATTTGTAAACACATTTTCTTAACATTTTGAAAAGAGACTGAGCTCCTTTTTAAAAACATTCAAATAGTTTCTATTATATCTAATTCGGATAATTCTATTTGATATAAAATATTTATTTGTACTGATTATATTGTTCCAAGTATTGCTATCTATTTGAAACTTCAATCATTTGTTTGTACTCATTTAAATTATATATCAGGGATTCATTTTCTGGCCATTTTATTTTTGAATAAGAATTGCTTTGTTTGCACATTAGTATTGCTATTGTTTCTATACACTTAAATGGTTTTCAATTATTGCGATCTTACACTAATGAATATGTTTAATATATATCACTCTTTCCTCACGCTGAAGTGGATACAATTATTGTTATTTAAAACATTCTTTTCAACATTACACATTCGTTTGCGCAGTTAATTTGTTACCACTATTGCTAAACATCATTAGCAATTCAATTAAACTGAAGTCTTTTTTTTTTGTTTACACACAATTAAATGATTAAACAGTTCTATTTGAAACAATTCAATTTAGCATAATGCATTTGTTTACACACAGTTTAAATGTCAAACAGTTCTATTTCACCAATTGATACTCCGGTCCACAGTGGACCTGGGAGCAATGGCAATAACAAAGTATTATGCATTTCCAAGAGTCCCTGCATTACTGGAGCCTCACCATGAAATATTATATGACATATACAGGACACTGGTTTGGGTGATTTACACCTCTGCAGAGATGCAATCGGTGTATTATACAACCCCAGTCGACTGAGCGATGCCTCTTAGTGAGGAGAGATGAAGGACAATTCAATTAGAGATTAACAGAATGTTTGAGATTGACAGAATGTTTGAGATTAGCAGAATGTTTGATATGATGAAAATCAGGCTTTCTTTCTTTAAGAGTGATGTGGTTGTCAGCCTCCCACCAAATCCGGGAAGATTACGCCTTCAATTCGTTGAACGTCTCTCTATGGAATTTTCTTGGGTTAACGTTGAATAATTCGCTATCCGCCCACATTGTTTTTTGAACATCCGGACAACAAGCCAACCTCTAATTAGAGCCGCCACTTTAGCAAATAAACGAATCCACTACACAATTAAGTAAGAAAAAAATCTGGACCCATAATTAAAATAGCAGAGCTTTACAACAATGAAATAGTATTTAGTGCATATTAAAGAAAATGACTTTCAACAGTTTTTACTTAGTACAACTCTTTTGGAGACCGTCAGATGTTAAATCATCTGTTTATCTTCCACTCAAGCATTTCGGTACTAGGCCAAAGAAACTGTGAAGTATAGGAACTCTTTCTGCCTGCCTTCGATTTAGTCTTCCATTTAATCTTAATTCTAATCTCATCTCGTCAAATCCAGTTTTTATTTCTGTTTCATTTATGCATTTTCATAGATAGGTCAGGGCCGATGTGACTGTTACTTCAAAAATCCATCAGCTCGCAGTTAATTCCACACCGAATTCCGGAGTTAAATCCAGCAATAAAAGTTGCTTTGATCAAGACAGTTTATTTCGAAATGTCAAGACTTTGTTTCATGATTTCCTTTTCTTTGCATCAAAGAATCTAAAATTCTTTTTCATAACAATGAGTTTGAGATGCCCAAATTCCTTTCGTCATTGGACAATTTATTAGGTTGAGACTTCCTTTTAATCTTCATTTCAAAACACCGGTTTCATAAAAGGTCTTTCACGATAAAATAATCAACATGATTCATTTTGTTCAACCCGTCCAAAAGGGATTAAACATTCGCAATGTAATTTCTCTTATCTTTTAAAATCCATATTAACCTTTTTCTCTGAGCATGAAACTCTTTCTGACTTTCTCTGAAATTCACCTGGTTATATAAAAGCTCCTCTTGATTTTTTTTTCGTTCCGCTGATTTTCCGACAGGTCCCACGAGTATATTTTAAATTACTCTCCAGCTTAACTGACCTCAGTTGAGTTATGTGCTATGTCTTAAAATAACCCATTAATATGATGATTCAATTGCATCAAGTCAACTTTTATCTGACTCTTAAAAAGCAATCATATCACTTCAGAAAAGTCAAATCAGACGACAAGGGCAGAAATTGATTGATTTTATGGCAAATCAACCAGTGCGAGTGAAAGACCCCGTTCTTGGGAACCGACTTCGGGGTGGCTTTTTCTGACTAATTCTAACAGAATCTATCAGCGCATCCACATTTTCATGACATCAACTTTCAGCCAGATCTGCAATTTTCTGCTTTCTTGTTGAGGGTGTTTACCAATCCCATTGCTTGAAATGTGTGTACTCAACGATAAATTTGGCTTTTCTGGGAATTATTGTTAAGCTAAACATCCTGTGAAATTTTGCTTGCACAGTTTTGAATGATTTAGTCTCCAAATAAGTAGTGACGAACATATTTTTCCTCTATTACCTAAGACTGTGATTGGGGAATAACAGCTGTTGTAGTATACTATTTTCAAATCTGAAACAAAAATGAACATTATAAGAAGTAGAATTTTTAGGAGTCATATGGCTCCCATGAATATTCAGAACCCTTTATAACTATACAAATTGAGGGGGATGTCCTCGTGGTGTAATGGTTAAAGCGATGGACTGCGGAATCGTAGTAAGCGAGTTTGTACTCCAGTTGCGCTATTACGTTCACTTTCGGGCAAATACCATTGGGAAAGGTATGAACCCCTTATCCTCCCAGCTATGGGTTAAATAGTACCACAACTGTTCTTCTAGGAGAATGGCTTTGGCATTAAATAACCTACAAAGGTTGATATGCCATTAAACAAAGAAACCAAACCAAACCAAACCTATGCATATTGACACACCGTGTGTTTAAAGAAAACTTCAGTCAAGCAATCACCTCATTCGTATGCTATAATAGTTGCCAACTCAAACAATAAAATCCTTATTCTCATTTCTTTCTGTATAAACTGAGCATCTGCTTTGATCAACTAAAATTAATAAAGATATCTGTAAAAGAAAAGTTTGATGTCGAAACAAAATCTTAAGTATTATTGCTGATAGAAAAATTGAATTCTTTAATGCTGCCTAATAAGCACTCCCGAAAGCTTTCAGATAAACACAACCCCTGGACTTTTCTCCTCGTCATGAGGGAGGGCTTTATATCGGTATCCACCATTTAAGAATTCAGTCGCCATTCTTTGTCATGGCAGTTCGTTTCTCCTACGGTTGTCATTCAGTTTAAAGATAAATAAAGAACAAGAGAGAAGAATGACAGTGTCTTTAGGCGAGGAAGATACATCCACCCCCTAAACTCTCTCTTTCTTTCGCGCTTGCTCTCACTGCAAAATTCTGCATGGGGGATGGCTATTTCTACCACTCGGGGTAAACCGGGGTTTACTTAGCGGTCACACCGGTTTCATTGTAAGTGGCCGGCATTTTCATGACCCAGGAAGACAATAGGCAATTCATATCGTGTGCCAGATACCTGAGGCTCCCAATCCTCACGGGATTTTAGTTTGATGAACACCTTTTCAGTCAGTTCTAGAAAGGAAACTGGACATGAGGCGCTTGTAGCAGTTTTATTTCCTTCTTTCATTTCACTGTGCTGGATAGAAGGAATAAGTAGTTATTCTCTTTGTCTTACATATATTCAAAATCTTGCTGATTCTCAAATTCTATAACGATACACTCACTAACAAACACACAATATAACACGTTAATCTATTATATATATATATATATATATATATATATATATATATATATGTGTGTGTGTGTGTGTGTGTGTGTGTGTGTGTATGTGTTTATCTAAAAGTGACATAAAATTCCTTTACCATTTTTAAAAAGTGAACTGGAAGAAAAATGGTAAAAAAAATTCCCAAAATTATAGTTATTTTGATTGTAATGGTGGAATATTATGTCTCTCAAAAGAACTTCATTTTCGACTACACAGAGATTTATTTTCTAAAATTGTTAGGGATTCTTTCCGCACCCTAAATTATATATATATATATACTTACAAGTGTGTGCGTGTAGAATATATATATATATATATATATATATTTACATAGGGATGAGAAAGATAATAAGACAGAGAGAGAAATCAAGGAAGTTCCTTACCACTGTATATATATATATATATATGTGTGTGTGTGTGTGTGTGTATGTGTGCGCGCGCGCGCGTGTGTGTGCGTGTGTGTGTGAGCCTGTGTCTACTTTAATCATCTCTACTATTTTGTCTATTTCAGTCAACATCTATATATATATGTATTTATATTAATATATATATATATATATATATATTAAAGTGTGTGTGTGTGTATATATATATATATACTTACAAGTGTGTGTGTGTAGAATAAATATATATATATATATATATATATTTACATAAGGATGAGAAAGATAATAATACAGAGAGAGAAATCAAGCAAGTTCCTTACCACTGTGTATATATATATATATATATATATATATGTGTGTGTGTGTGAGTTAACGCATGTTTGTGTGTTGATATATGATGTGTATATGTGTGTGTGTGTGTGTGTGTGTGTGTGTGCGTGTGTGTGTACAGAAATAGAGACAGTAAGAGAAAAAAAAAATGAAACAATCAAACACGTTGTGGAATTGAGAGAGGGAAAGAGGAAGTAAATTCCTAAAAAGTAAATGTAAATATATGTCTGGGCATGTATGTATGTGTTAGTGTGGAAAGGGAGAGAGAGAGAGAGAGAGAGAAGCAATTAGACGAGTAGAAATTGAGAGAGAAAGAAATAAAAGAAGTAAATTCCTCATATATATATTGCCATCCACGGAAAGACTGTTTCGCTGTAGCACAACTCTTATGTGTAGCTTGACACACAGGATGCTTCCAGCTGGGATCGAAACCCACCTAACTTTACGCTAAACATGCTATCTAACTGCTCAGCCATTTCGGCAATATATGTCAACTTAGGAATTGTAACGAAAATGTATTAGCTTTCGTTTCTTTACATTATGCGCTATCGGATACCAGAGTGCACAATTCATTAGAAGAGCTTTGCATTACGTGAGTTCATTCCGCCAGTGTGCTTTTTTGTATCGCAACTCTTCAGTATGGCGAGACAAGCAAGACTCTTCAAGCTGGGATCGAAACCCGCCTAACTTTACGCTAAACATGGTATCTAACCGCTCAGCCATTTCAACGACATATATCCACTCAGGAATTGTAACACAAATCTATTAGCTTTCGTTCGTTGACATTCTGCGCTATCGGATTCCAGAGTGCTCAAATATATAGGTATATATAAACTCGAAGTCAAAGGAAGGGAATGAACGAAAACAGACAAAGATCCACCCAATCCCCTTGAAAATATATATGTTAACGAATGTATGTGTACATTATGGTACACATATTTATAAGAGAGGGCACACACATAATATACATCCTCATATGTACTCAAAGAAACATTTTTATAGACAAGGGCCACTTAAAAATTGACCTTGTGTCATATCCTACCCGTGCGGAGGTGTTGGTAAATATGAAAAAAAGACCAGTCTAGGTAACATGACGAAAAAACTAGTAACATAAAACCGAAAATAATCCGTCTATCAACATATAAATTGGACAAAAATAGGATTGACTTTTTTTAAAAACTAAGTCTACAATTTTGCTCCACCCACAAAAGCAATCGAGAACAATTTAAAAAAGATCTCAAAGATTTTAAACAAAAACGTAAATTTAAAGAGGAATACCATAACAAAGAGAATATGAACGACTCCAGGGTAAAAATGAATAATTAAAAATCTTCTCGGACAAAGGTAACAACAGTCTATAAAACACATTATTCGAAAACTTCTGGAACATTAACTTAAAAGAAAACACAAATACGCATAAAAACCTAACTGCTCCCTACTAAAAAAAAAACAAGCCTGAAAAAATATTGAAAAGCAACAACATAATCATAAAAGAAGCTGACAAGGGAATCACATTAGTCATTTTAAATTAATCATCATCATCATATCGTACCACAAGCACGGATATCCCTGACCCTCTCTCGCCACTTTTCCCTATCGTTCATCGCCTCTGGTGAGTCTTCAGGACTACATAGCTGCTGCATGTATGTTCTAGCTGGTCGTCTTGCTTTTGCTCGGCCATATGTGGGAGTCCATAAGAGTACATAACTTATGAGCTCGTCCCTGCTTCTCCAGCAGTGTCCTGCATGTCTGATTCATCTAACTTGGATAGTTTTCGTGATGGGAGGTAGGTGGCCGTATAGTTGGTGCCTTAATTTCATAAACTGGAGGGAAAATTAGGGAAATAAGAAAGGGTAAAGATCCAACTAATACCACTGAAAATATGTGTATACGAGTTAATATGTATATAAGTCTACATACATGTATATGTGTTAGTAGTCACACCCAGAACTCATATGTACGAAAAATACATTTACATAAACAGAGCGTCTTCACGGAAATTTAACTCCAATAGAACATTTACAGACACAAAATCGGAATCGAACAAAATCAAAACAACCTATCAAAACAATATTTCGACTTAAAAAAAAACGCGGGAATATACCATTCAAATCACTTTAAGAAGACGTTAGAGATTGAAACATAACTTTTGCACAAGTATATGAGATGGTTAATATATATATATATATATATATACATATATATATTTAATTAAATTATGTGTACAGCAAAATTTGTACATTATAATAAACAGAGACACCATTGGTAATTGTAGTCGGGGAACTTAAGTAAAACAGTAAAACAACGAAGGATTCTTTTCGTCCGGTTCTTTTCAAAATGGGAACACCGGAAATTTAACTAAAAACGGGGTATATATGTATAATATATAAGTAGAATGGCCAGATAGAGGAAAAAAAAACAAACAAAAAAGAAAACCCTAACTAACCCCTGTATCCAGAAGTTCCTCAAATATATTAAGAAAGCTGCCTGCACAGAGAGGGGCGATTCATAAAGATATAAATCGCCTCTAGAAATTTGAGATGGGATTTATATATATATATATATATATATTGTTGAATAGTATACTCATCTTTTGTCTACATATTTTTTATTTTGACCCGTTCAAGTCGCTGTATGAATGTTATAATATCCGGCTAGAATTGACTAACAAAATTTCAGTTGTTATTTTGTTCCCAAGTACTTTTGGACGAATCATAGGGCATCATCGAGGCGGGGTAGGGTTACTGTAAAAGAAATACCACCTTTGCAAGTACAATAAAACTAAGAATGAAGCGTTAAGTGTTTTATTTATACGGGTGGAATGCAGTAAGTTTTTTTTTTAATTTAGTTCTATAAACACACACATATATATAATGTCAATTTTAACCAAGAAAAACAACATATACGTGACTTTTTCCCAAGTTTAACATTAGAATGCACAAAACACATCAGTAGTGTTTTAGGTGTTTGATAAAATTATAGACCTAATTTGAATTCCTAATTATTTTCAATGTCATTAAGGCTTATCATATGAGATCTCATAAAACTATAGATATGAAGACTGTCGATACGCATATTAGATATTTGGGTTTTCTCCATAACTTTTCTTTGCCCGTGAAGGATAGGAATAAGGTTAAAAAATATCAAAGACGTTGAAGAATAATGTTACCATCTTGAATCTTACGTAAAAAAAATAAATCAATGAAAATTTAAGAAAAAAATGAAGTTCCTAAAAAATACTTCTTCAAAGAGAAGTTTTATCAAAATTGTCTTTCTGTCTGCTAATATCGACGAGGAGCTCTTGAAAGTAAAAAAAATATCTTTGTCGGTCTAAATAGAAATGTCTTTTATATTATTGGCTTTTACAGTGATGACTTTAATAATGATGCAATAAATATTGATAACTTTAATCGTGAGCCTTTTACAGTGATGCTTTTAATAGAGGTGTCGTTTATACTTTTGCCTTTGATTCGAAAGTATTAATATTGATTATTTTAATAGTGATACCTTTCACAGTGATATTATTGATATTACTGACTTTTAAATAGATATCATTTATTGTCAAGCCTTTTAATAGTGATGTCTTTTATAACAATGTCTTTTACAGAGATTCCTATTATAATGATGCTATTGATATTGATCATTTTAATACTGATGCCTTTTACAGTGATGCGTTTATTATTGTCGCCTTGAATAGTAATTTTATTAATATCAATGACTTTGGCAGTGATGCCTTTTACAGAGATGTCTTTAATATAGATGTTATTAATATTGATGATATTAAAAGTGAAGCCTTTTACAATGTTGCCTTTAAAATTGATGCATTTATAGTGATGTCTTAGATCTTGATGCTATTAACATCGATGTCTTTAAAAGCGATGCCTTTAATCATTATACTAACATTGATGACCTTTTAGTTATGCCTTTATAGGGATGTCTTAGATCTTGATGCTATCAAAATCGATGTCTTTAAAAGTGATGCCTTTAATCATTATACTAACATTGATGACCTTTTAGTTATGCATTTATAGTGATGTCTTAGATCTTGATGCTATTAACATCGATGTCTTTAAAAGTGATGCCTTTAATCATTATACTAACACTGATGACATTTTAGTTATGCATTTATAGTGATGTCTTAGATGTTGATGCGATTGACATCGATGTCTTTAAAAGCGATGCCTTTAATCATTATACTAACATTGATGACATTTTAGTTATGCATTTATAGTGATGTCTTAGATGTTGATGCTATTAACATCGATGTCTTTTAAAATGATGCCTTTAATCATTATACAAACATTGATGATTTTATTGAGATATCTTATATAGAGATGCCTTCACTAAGAATTTTATTAAAATTAATGACTTAGATAGTGATGTCTTTTTTTTGGCAATGATACCTTTAATAATCATGCTGTTAATAAATATTATTCTAGTAGTGATTCTTTTTACAGTGATAAATTTGAAAATGATACATTTATAGTTTGATTATGTTTGATGATTTTGCGATTGACATTAATTGCCTTTAATAGTAATGCTTTTAATAATGATGTTAATAACGGATGATTTTATATCGATGCCTTTTACAGTGATACATTTGATATTGATGTCTTTTCTATTGATACATTTTACTGTGATACATTTAATAGTGATGTCTTTCATAGTTATACATTTTACAGTGATGCATTTGATAGTGATGTCTTTCATTGTGATACATTTTACAGTGATGCATTTAATATTGATGTCTTTTCTATTAATACATTTTACAGTGATACATTTAATAGTGATGGATTTTCTATTGATATATTTTACAGTGATACATTTAATAGTGATGTCTTTCATAGTGATATATTTTACAGTGATACATTTAATAGTGATGCCTTTTCAATTGATACTTTTTACAGTCATAAATTTAATAGGGATGTCTTTTATAGTGATGCATTTTCTGCGAATTATTTCAAATGATGCTGATTCTAGTGAGTCCTTTTAGAGTAATGACTTTAATAATGTTCCTCTTTATTGTTATATCTCTTTGGTGATGCCTTTATTAGCGATGCCGTTTCTAGTGTTGTCTCTTATAACGAAGTCCTTCATGGTGACTGCTTTTATGGTGATGCATTTTGAGCCATATCTGATGTTAGGTTCTCTGGTTTGAATTTTGTGTAAATTTTTAAATGTTAATTTTTCATGATTCTAATTTTTAAATCATCTCACACAATTTGATACAGCCCAGTTGCCTGGGGGTGTAAAATAGACCGACTACTTCTCATCCAATGGGTATTGCGGATGTGACACTTAACTATCTGATGGTGAGGCTCCCGCCTTGGATATTTGAGGAAAGTTGAGTACGCTTTTATTGTCATTGCGACCATGTCAACTTTAACCCAGGGTGGTAGCATCCGAGAGGGTCCCGTCAATCGGTCAAATTGAACAAACTATGTGGGCAAACAAATGACTGATTTTAAATTGTATCTGTAATACAGAAATGTTTGAAACCATTTAACTGTGCAAAAAAAGAGGTCAGGCTGGGTAAAGATTGTTACATAAAAGATGAGTTAAAAAACATATTTAATATATATTCATATAAACTACAATCATTGCTGTTGGGTATCACCCACCTTTTTCCACACAATGAACTATTCCATCTGCCATATATAGCAGTAGCTACTAATGCCAAGGCAGACGAGAAGGTGAAGAGCAGCTTCTTATAGGAATAGTATTAGAGCGTATTACGTGCTGTCTTCAATAAACCCTAAAAGTAACACGCTACATAACACCCGCTGTACGCCCACTAACCTCCCATCTCATAAACCATCCAAATTAGATAAACAAGACTTGTGGGGGACTGCTAGAGAAACAACAATGAACTCATGAGTGGCGTTATCTCATGGGCTCTTGAACATGGACAGGCCAGTGTAGCCAACAAACAAAGACTTACATAATGTCTGTGTAGCCATAGTGTTGGGTTTCACCCACCTTTTTCCACACAATGAACTAGTACATCTGCCATATATAGCAGTAGCTACTATTACCAGGGCAGACTAGAAGGTGGAGAGCAGCTTCTTACAGGAATAGTATTAGAGCGTTGGAGACTGGAGATCGCACTAGATCACCTTACTTGCTACCGTAATAACGGAAGCCAATACTATCGTTGGACTATACCTTTATTCTGTATTCACTAATCTTATGTTCTTGTCTACTAATAGTCTCTCTATTGTATATACTTTTTTCTGCGAATATATCTGTATTTCCTGTCATATCGTGGTTTGTCCTTTATTTAATATTACAAGCGTTCACTAACCAGAACGTAACAATTGCTATGCCATAAAACCCAACCCAACCAAGGGTTGATATGCCATAAAATCCAACCAAAGAAAATATTATATATCTTATAAATATGTATAGACAGGGTTTGGTATTAAATAACCTTCAAGGGTCGAAATGCCATAAAACTCCACCAATATAATCCCTATATATCTAATATATATATATATATATATATATATATATATATATGTGTGTGTGTGTGTGTGTGTGTAAAAAGGATTTGTCATTACATAACCTCCAATGATTGATATGCCATAAAACCAAACAAAACAAGACAATTCATATTTTTTTTTTAAATCATGAGAATGACCATAGGTGTATATCAAACAAATCGGCTGGCTTTAAATCTGCCGTCTCTGTCGTCTTTAAAACGTAAGCGATCTTACTAAAAAGGGAGTTCTCGCTATGATAGCAAATTGAATTTTGTAGCAAGGTTCTGGAGTTTCTGGGGAGAATAGAGAACATTTTCGTTGCAAATACTCCAAGGTTCACTCTCACCCGGTGTTATAACACGTGTTATAGTCCCAAATTCGTTCCTTGTGACCTCGTGTTCTCTGACAAGCTGTCACGTTGTGATTCGTAAACAGGGGGATGACAGCGCGTCAGGGCAGTCAGGTCCAACAGGTGTGTAACCGGAAGGAGACCACGTGATAACCCCGTTGACAGATTTAGACAGAGTACAGAGAATCGAGAGTCGAGCGAGGGATATGCAGCCGGTCACAGGCGTCTCTAACGATACGGCTAGCAAGGAGGGGTAAGTGTTGGCACCGGAAGAAAGTATGGGACAAGAAAACGTCCCCTCTCAGAGTATATGTCTCTTCCTCTATCTCTCAACTAACAACAAACTGTGGGCCCCTTTCGAGAATAAAATGAGAGATATATTTTTATAAAGAAGTATTTCGTTCGTTCATTGAAGTTCGTAGATCATGTATGAGAGCATATAACACTTGTCCCCCCCCCCATCCGAGCAACGCACTCACCTTGAAGTTAATACAAAGCCAGACCGAATGTTCTCCCAGGCTTGGAATTAAAATACAAAAGGCTGAATATATTCTATTCGAAATGTATTTTTACAACAAGAAAATTCTATATTTTGCGTACTGTTATGTCACTGTCGTTTCTGTGTTAAAATTTATACCTTCCAAATGTTTTTTCTCAACAGTAATACACTTTTGGTTGTTTTTTAGATTCATAAACACACAAAACAAGAAAAAAAAAACAACAAATAAACACACACACACACACACACACACACACACACACACACACAAGTAGATCTGTTTAAAAAGTACCCATGTTAGAAAGTAATGATTGATCCATATAATTGTGAATAAACTGTTTTTCGGAATGGAGAGCATAGAATTGTAACATGGAGTTATCATTGGCCTAATGAGTAATGTGTTCGACAATGGTCCGGAAAACCCGTGTTCAATCCCAAGTTGAGTCATACCAACGACTCAAAAATGGTACTTGATACCACCTTGCTTAACACTCAGCATTATAATGTAATGATCAAGGGTAGAAGTGAGCAATCCAGGGAATGGAGAAGCACCCTCCTATACACATCCGTGTTGTAGCTATTGAAAAGGGAGCCTTCGGGACACCCTCGACTCAGCTCGCCAACTTTTTATTTAAATCATTAAAGGATTATTTACCCCTGATGAGTCTTTCACACCAGCGTTTCCAAGCAGGCCTTTCTCTGGAGCCTTAGTGAAAGTAAGTCTTCTCATATTTCCATGACTCTTCCCAGTATTCTGGCCGATCTTAACAATGCTCTAGTTTGGATGGTTTTGGCTTGTCCTCCGATTTCCAACTCTTCCAGTACCCTCACCAAATCTTTGGAGATGGTTCCGAGTGCACCAGTTACAATTGGTATCACCGTCTCTTTCAAGTTCTGGTGCCTTTTTAGTTATCTAGCAAGGTCTAAGTACTCTGTGGTATGTTGGTTTGGTTAAAACCTTATTCTGAAGGTTCTTTTTATTTTAATTATCACAAGGTCTGGTGTTCTGGCCGGGATCAGGGAATCTATATACATCCCCTATCATCACGATTATTATTATTATTATTATTTACAATTTGAGAGTTTTTCATATCTGATGGTCTTTTGCTGGAGTTTGAGTGACAGCAAGTCTCTTTAAGTCTCCAGGACTCTTCTCAGTATTCTGGTCGTTCTGAACAATGCCGTTGCTTGGATAGTCTCCAATTGTCTCCAACTTTTCAATCCCCCAGTCCTTTTAATTGTCCCTTAGTAACTGTACTGAATGCACCAATCACGATTGGTGTAATCGTCACCGTCATGTTCCATTGTTTTTTTTAATTCCCTGGCAAGGTCCTGGTACTTATCTTTTTTTTTTACATTCTTTCAGTTTTATTCTGGGGTCAGCCGGGACAGCTAAGTCGACAATTTAGCAAGTTATCTTTTTTTTTTTTGTTGTTGATTATTTTAAGGTCTGGTCTTCTGGTCGAGATTAGGTGATCTGTGTGTGTGTCAAAGTCCCACGAGAGTTCATGTGTGTCATTCTCCAGAACAGATGCTGGGGTGTGCATATATCATTTGTTCGTTTGGTCAAATTTAAATTTCTAGCACATCTCCCTTTAACATCTCCCTTGCCCAACGAGTCTTGTCTAGTCTTATACTCCTTCTCTGCTAATTTGCTTCATTCGTTTATTATGTAATTGATGGTTTCGTCTCTATCACCACATAACCTACATTTGCTATTTTGTTGCGTTTTATCTAATCTCATTGTGATTTGATTGGTTCTTATGGCGTTGTTTTTGTGCTTCTATTAGGAGAGATTCTGTTTCCCTTTTCTTTGCCAGGTCCAGGTTTTCTCATTCGAGATTATTATTATTATTATTATTATTATTATTATTATTATTATTTTTACTCATTAGAGTTTTTCACATCAGCTAAAGTTTATTATTATCATTATTTCTCATTAGAGTAAAAGACCATCAACGTAAGCTGATGGTCTTTCACTGGAGCTTGAGAGAGAGCAAGTCTCCCCAAGTCTCCAGGACTCTTCTCAGTATTCTGGCCGTTTTCAATAATGCTGTTGTTTGGTTGGTCTCCACTCGGCCGCCAACTTCCAAATCTTCCAGGCCCTTTAATAATCATTTAGTTACCGTGCAAAAGGCATCAATCACAATTGGTATAATTCTCATCATTTATGTTCCATAGTTTTTCCAATTCTCTTGCAAGGTCGAAGTTCTTATCTCTCTTTTCAGATTCTTTCAGTTTTATTCTGTGGTCTGCCGGGACAGCAAAGTCGACAATTTTGCAGATTTTTTTTTGTTAATTACTTTAAGGTCTGGTCGTCTGGCCGAGATTAGGTGATCCGTGTGTATATCAAAGTCCCATAGGAATTTGTGTGTGCCATTTTCTGGGACAGGTGCTGGGTTGTGCATATACCATTTATTGGCATGGTCAAATTTAAATTTCTTGCACATTTCCCAGTGGATCTCTTTGCCCACCCTGTCGTGTCTAGTCTTGTACTCCTTCTGTGCCAATTTGCAACATTCGCTTATTATGTGATTGATGGTTTCATCTCTGTCACTGCATAGTCTGCATTTGCTATTTTGTTGCGTCTTATCTATCCTCGCTTTGATATGATTGGTTCTTATGGCGATGTTTTGTACTGCCATTAGGAGAGATTATGTTTCTCTCTTAAAGTTTCTTTTTTTTAGCCATGTCTAGGTTTTGTCGTGTGAGATGTTGTTTATTAGTCGTTTAAAACGCCCATAGAGTTGTTTTTCTTCCCATTTTTGTCTCCTAGTTTTTGTCATTCTGTTATCTATCGTGTTGTCCATATTCTTTCTGATGGCCGTAATCATCCCTCTTTCGTGTTTTTCTATGTAGTCTTCGAGTCGTTGTATAGATGTGTCAACGCTGTCTTCGATGTTGGCAAGTCCTCTTCCTTCCTCTTTTCTTAGTACATATAATCTGTCCACGTCGTCTCTGGGATGTAATGCCTTGTGCATGATCATTAGTTTTCTTGTTCTTTGGTCCATTTGTCTAAGTTCATCTCTGGTTCACTTGAGAAAGGGTCACACGTATCTAACGAGGGATACTGCCCAAGTATTTATTTCTTTGCTAAGGTTTCTGCTATTGAGTTTTGTCTCGAGTAGTTTTCTAGTTCTCCTGAGATATTCTTTTTGAATTTTGTTTTTCATTTCAACTTGTTTGATGGTGTCAGCCTCCAAGATTCCTAAGTATTTGTAGGTCTCGTTTTCTGCGAGTGTTCTGAACTTGTCTTGATTTGGTAGTTCTATTCCGTCAGTTAGATGTCGTTTGCCACTTTTCATGACGAACAGAGCGTATTTTTCAATGCCAAATTCCATCCCTTTGTCTTCAATGTATATTCTAACTGTGTGTATTAGGGTTTCCAGTTCTTTTTCATTTTTTGCAAATAATTTGATGTCATCCATGTACACTAGGTGGTTGATCTTTTCTTGCGATCTACTAAGTTTGTATCTGGCTGAGCATTTTCTGAGTATGTGGTTTAGTGGCATCATGGCAATTATGAATAGAATGGGTGATAATCCCTCTTTTGGATCTTTGTTTCAGTCAAGCTTTTTCCTCCTGCTCTTAACTAAACTCTCCAGTTTTTCATGTTTTTTTCGATGACGTTTATAGTTTCGTGTAATATTTTGTACATTTTGAGACAGTTTATTATCCAGCGTTGTGGAACCATATCATATGCCTTTTTGTAGTCTATCCAGGCCATAGCTAGATTTTTTTCCGTCTGTTCTTGCTTTCATATAGGATGTGTTGATCAATGTTGAGTAATTCTGCGATGCCTCTGGATCTTTTGCGGCATCCTTTCTGTCCAGCAGGGAATAATCCGCGGCTAATTAGCGAATTGTATATTTCTGCCCTTATTTGTGCTGTTAATATTTTCCACATCATCGGTAAACAAGTAATGGGTCTATAATAGTTTGGAGCAGTTCCTTTACTTGGGTCCTTTTAGACCAATGTGGTCTTTCCTTTGTTCATCCAGTCAGGTACTTGTGCATCTTGTAGGCATCTGTTCATTTCTAGTTCTAGTCTGTCGTGAATGGAGGTGAGTTTCTTGAACAAGAATCCATGTATTCCATCATGTCCCGGAGTTTTCCAGTTTTATATCTTTTTCAGTGTCTTTTTGAGAAATTCGATGTGTATTTCCGCTTTGGGGCCTTCCTCGAGTACAACCAAGCCGAAACACTACTGCATAGTTTGGAACGAGCAGCCGGAGGCATAGGCCTCTATGTCAATAAACACAAAACGGAATATATGTGCTATAATCAAACGGGGGACATCTCCACTCTAGACGGTACCCCTCTTAAACTAGTAGACAAATTCACTGATCTAGGAAGTTGCGTCGCAGCAACCGAAAAGGACATCGACACGAGGTTAACGAAAGCATGGACAGCTATCAATAGACTATCGATTATATGGAAATCAGACCTAACCGATAAAATGAAGCGCAGTTTCTTCCAGGCAGCAGTCGCATCGATACTGCTATATGGATGCACTACATGGACTCTAACAAAACGGCTGGAGAAGCAAGACGGCAATTACACAAGAATGCTGCGAGCAATCTTGAATAAGTCCTGGCGGCAACACCCCACAAGACACCAACTATTCGACCACCTGCCTCCCATCACAAAAACTATTCAAGTTAGACGAACCAGACATGCAGGGCACTGCTGGAGAAGCAGGGACGAACTCATAAGTGATGTACTGTTATGGACCCCCACACATGGCCGTGTAAAAGCAGGACGATCAGCACGAACATACATTCAGCAACTATGTGAGGATACAGGATGTTGTCCAGAAGACCTGCCTGAGGTGATGAACGATAGGGAAAAGTGGCGAGAAAGGGTCAGGGACATCCGTGCTACCAGCACGACATGATGATGATGATTATTATTCGTTAAAACCATGCAATTCTATATAAATATAAGTATCAGATAGGAATACCAGAATCCATACGAATGCAAGTTATTTGTATAGGATAGGAATACTTGATATCATAGTGATGCAGTCCAGTCAGCTGGGGCAGTAAAATACACCGACTGCGTATCTACCGAGGGGTAAGACCCCTTCAACAAGTGTCCCGTGTATGACACTAAACAATTCTGATGATAAACCAGCAGTAATGTTGGAGCTTTAGGGAAAGCAGAGTACCCCTTCACTGCTATCGCTCACTAGACCACTCTGGCCCGGAGCGGTAGCACCAGAAAGGGTCTTATCTACGAGTCAAATAGTGCTATCTCGAGTTTAAACAGAGTGCAAAGAAATTTCTTTTGATAAATTAAATTGTTAGAAAAAAATGATTGACCATCTAATTGTGTGTATACAAATCACAGACATCTAAGTGAATTGTTAGTGATACATAACAATACTTGGAACCATTTAAATTTGTTGACTCATGCTAAATTTAGTTGTTAGAAATAGAACTGCTTGTTCAATTAACTGTGCGTATCTACGAAATATGTTTACAAATCATATATTCAATATATATGTATAAACAGAATTTGGCATTAAATAACCTACCATGGTTGATATGCCATAAAACCCAACCAAACCAAATCATATATATCTAATATATACGTATAAAGAGAAATTGGCATTAAATAACCTACAATGGTTGATATGCTAAAAAATTCAAACCAAACCAAATTATATATATTTAATATATATAAAAGAGAATTTGGCATTAAATAACCTACAATAGTTGATGGGCCATAAAACCAAACCAAACCAAACCAAATCAGATTATATTTATATATATTTAATATATATAAAAGAGAATTGGGCATTAAATAACCTACAATAGTTGATGGGCCATAAAAACCAACAAAACCAAATCATATATATTTAATATATATGGATGAAGAGGATTTGGCATTTATTAACCTATAATGGTTGCTATGTCAAAAAAACCCAAACCAAACCAAATTATATATATCAAATATACGTGGTGCATTCAATAAGTTTCCAGACTTTTTTTTTTTGTACAGGCGTTTAAAATTGTTGTAGACTCTTGAAAATTCAGTATGTTATTGCTATACATCTTATGAGATTTCTGACCAATTTTTTGATGTCAGCTTCAAATGAACAGGTGCGGCAGCAATTGGAATACACCCTACTAAAGCCTGACTGACACAGCTGGTGAATTTGAATTATGCAATCTGGACGTATGGACACTCTAGAAGAACGATATGCAATAAGATTATATTTTAAACTTGGAAAAAATGCCTCAGAAAAGTATGGAATTCTTCAGACTGCTTTTCGACCATTTTGTATGAATCGAACAACAGTTTTTGAGAGGCATAAGAGATTCAACGAAGGCAGGGAGACTGTGAGGGATGATGAGACGTGTGGGAGGAGTAAGGAAGTCAATACACCAGAGTTGATTGGCCAAAGGGTTAGGGTTAGGGTTACTATGTTGAGGTTTTAAGGGAGTTAAGGAAGATATTCCTAGGGAAGAGGCCAGCACTCTTTAAATCAGGTCAGTGGCATTTCCACCAGGACAATGCACCAGTCCACAACTCCATCCCTGTCACAGACTATTTGACCAAGATGGGTATCATGAAAGTTCCTCACCCTCCCTATAGTCTAGACTTTTCTCCCTGTGACTTTTGGTTATTCCCTAAGCTCAGAGGCTGTCGTCATGAGAAAATTGAGGAGATAAAAGAGGCTGTGACGAAGGTCATTGACACGCTTACACAAGAGGACTTCCACGAGGCCTTCCAGAAGTTGTTGGAATGTACAACAAGTGCATTGCAGCCAGAGGAGATTACTTCGAAGGGGACTAGAGTTTCATGTATGTACTATCACTAAAAGTGCCCATACGAAGAAAAATCTGGCAACTGATTTAATGATCCTCGTATTTGATATATATGTATAAAGAGGATTCGGTAGGTTATTTAAAACCTACAAGGTTGATATGCTATAAAATCAACCCAAACTAAACCAAACCAAACCAAATCAAAGGAAATTATACATGTTTGATATATATATATATAAAAGTTAATTTTCCATTTAATGACCTACAATTGTTGATATGCCATAAAACCCAACCAAACCAAATCATATATATTTAATATATATGTATAAAGATGATTTGGCATTAAATAACCTACAATGGTTGATATGCCATAAAACTCAACCAAACCAAATCATATATATTTAATATATATGTATAAAGAGGATTTGGCATTAAATAACCTACAATGGTTGATATGCCATAAAACTCAACCAAACCAAATCATATATATTTAATATATATGTATGAAGATGATTTGGCATTAAATAACCTACAATGGTTGATATGCCATAAAACCCAACCAAACCAAATCATATATATTTAATATATATGTATGAAGATGATTTGGCATTAAATAAGCTACAGGGATTGGTACGCCGTAAAACTTCACGAAAACAATCAGAATGATGTGCGCAAATATATGATTAAACAAAAATGAACCTGTATGATTAAAAAAGAATGCAAAGAATGATTAAAAATATCGTCATGATTAGACATTAATGAAATTTCAGCGTTAAATGACCCACTTGAAGTCAATATGCCGCTAAACAAAGAGACTTAACCAAATCTACGTATATTGGGGCGTAAAATTTTTCACAAACGAAGATTGAACCGGTATTTGTCGATTACAATTTCCGTGCTATTGACCAATAGATCACCGATACTGTAATGGTGCTCTGTGTTTTGTATAAATCAATAATACAAGAAACCAACAATTAAGTAAGCTCCTAAAGAGAATATAAAAGAGAAGAATGAGACTCCACTGATAGTCGTTCATGATGTTAAGTTTCTACTGTCAGTCTAAATATTTCGATCTCTCGTCTAGACTCAACTGATAAAATTCAGCATCGTTTTCTTTCTTTTACTTTTTATTATCTGTTTTTTCTTTTCTTTTTTCTTTTTTTTTTTCGATTTCTTCTGCCGCTATAGTTCTTTCTAATACAGACTGTCAGCAACAACAACTCAAAGACGACAAAAAATGAAACCGAGCCAAGAATTCCCACGCCTTGCTGCCAGGGGTCGCTCTGCGCTAGCCATCGTCTCGCGCTGGCGTCATGCATACGTCATGTAAGATAAGTTAACCGATGGTTTTTGCATCTTGCCATAAGGTTAAAAAAAAGTTTTTCTAACTTCTTTTCTTGTTCAGTTTGTCATTGTAGCAGTGTCGTCAACACACACACACACACACACACACACACACACACACACACACACACACACACACACACACACAGAGGGACGGAAAGCGAGATAAAGTTAAAACGAAAGTTAGGCAAATGAATGGAGACAAAAAATAAATACAAAAGAGTATTTGTTTCGATTGTCATTATCTGATGCTCGTCGTCTTATCAAATATTTCAAGGGTATTGATTAGAAATAAGGTCGGTTGAAAGGAAGAAAGATAAGTCTTCTGATTTCGACCTTTCTAAAGTTTTCTTTAAGTTTACTGTCTTATCAAATGTAACTTTTCTCGAATTGTTTCAAAAATGTTTAGAGTATATTTTCTTTGTCTTGCTTCTCTTATTCATTTTCTTTCCTAATTATTTTGGTTGCCCAGTCGGCTGGGGCTGTAGAATAAAGCGACTGCTTCTCTGCGTAGGGGTAAGCCCACCCCAACGAGAGTCCTGGATATGACATTAAACAATCTGATGGTGAGGTTCCCGCAATGCTGGAGCTTTGGCGAATGCTGAGTACCCCTTTATTGCCATCGCTCCCAGGTCCACTCTGGCCCGGAGTGGTAGCACCTGATAGGACCCTATCTATGGGTTAAATAGAACTAACAGCATTCTTATGCTAAACTTAATTGTTTGACTAAACTGAATAGCATGAAATAGAAATGTTTTTGACAATTAAACCGTACATACATTTAAACTGCGGGCTTATGCTTAACTGAATCATTTGAAATAGAACTGTTTTTCGACATTAAAACTGTATTTACACTTAACTGAATTGGTACACATAACTTCTTGAATAGTTTGAAATAAATGTTTTTGACAATTAAAATATGTACTTATGCTAAACTGAATTGTTTTCGATAGAACAGATTATTTACATAAAAATGGATTTGGCGTTAAATAACCTACAAAGGTTGATATGCCATGAAACCCACCAAACCAAACCTAATTATTTTGGTTTGGTTTGTAATGGCATATTAACTTTCTTGGTTATTAATGCCAAATCCATCCATCTAGAAAAACAGCAGTGGTGCTATTTAACCCATAGCTAGGAGGATAAGGGGTTTTATACATTTCCCAAGGGTATATGTCTGAAAGTGAACGTAATAGCGCGACTGGAGTTCAAACTCGCTTGTCTACACTTCCCCAGTCCATCGCTTTAACCATAAAACTAAGAGGACACCTTCAAATATTTTGGATACCAACATTTTTTCAGTGATGAATGACAGAATTATATGCATATACTTACCATTGGTTTAAGATATTGCTATCGTTTGGTAAATTGACATGACAACTCATTTAGGATAATTTCACGGCAAGTGGTTAGGGAATTGTGTTCATTGTACCACTTGAATTACACTTTTCAGAGATCTTGGCACACAGTTATATAATATGTATTCTTATAGAACAGAACAGAACTAATTTGCTCAGTTTTATGGTTTCAAGTACTTCTTGTAAAGATGGCGACCTTAGTCGTGGGTGACACGAAAGCTCCCATTTCAATAGCTACTTCATCAAGTTGAAAGGAAGGATGCTACTCCTTTCCCAGGATTGCTCCACTTTACCCTTGAACCTTACCTTATTATAGTGAATGTTAAGCAAGGCAGCATCAAGTACTATTTTTTGAGTCTCTGGTGTGATTCGACCTGGAATTGAACCCGGGTCTCCCAGACCATTGGCGAGCACTCTGCTCTTTAGGCCAACGGGACCTTAACAAGAACTACCTGTCTGGGTCAGAATGGACCTTGAAGTTATGGCAATGAAAGGGCATTCTATTCTACCTGGAGTTTCAGAATTGTATCCTCACCATCAGAAAGAGCTTAGTATCCTAACTATTGATATACGCCACTAACTATAATTCCAGTCCAATGGCACAAACATTTCACATTTAAACTCGTGTGAAGAGAACATATTCAAGTATTTAACAAAAAGGTTGATTTTTATATAATATATCTAAAATACAAAGTAGGTTTTATATTAAGGCAAAATTACACGCCGTTTCTAACAACTGATGCACTGACGACTGAAAACTGTAACGAAACGTCACAGCACTCCAGCGACCAGTCAGACAACTGCTTATCTGTGTAACTTCATGATAACAGAATAGATTGGGAATTCATATGAATATAAGATCTAATGTATAATATTTTTATATTTAATTGACGGCTAATATAATTTGATTCCAAAGAAAAAATACGTACACCATACACTATTGGAGTAATGACAGCTTAATAAAACATAGTTGTAGTTTATTGAATATTTACACATAAGCATTGATACTGTATTTATAAGACGGACAATTTTAGACAGAGGTTACTTGAAGGTTATTTGATTAAAGATTGAATGATTTTTGATTTGTCAGTTGCCTGCCGTGCTTGAAGGTCGACAGATACAGCAAGTAAAAATTTAACGTAATCTTTTTAGGTTTGGTTCGGTGATATATCAACACTTGAGAATTAATATTTTATTTATTGCGAACTTTTTGTCCTCATCTTCGTATTTTTTTTTTTTTTGTGTTGTTTCTTCTTCACTACGTTTCGGACAAATTTCACCTCTGGCCTTCTTCAGGTGATTAACTGCGACCTCGGATAGGAATACTGTGTCTTGTAACCGTATCCCCAGTAATTACTGCCTTCCATAGTTGCTGTCTATCGCACCACGTTTTTAACCAAGTAAACCTCTGGCTGGCTTGGGTTGGAATTGAAACCGCTATCTTCTGACAATGCTCACCTGAAACCGTAGAGACTCAACGCCTCTATCCCCTGCGCCACTGGCCCCTAAGGGCATTCAAGTTTGGATTTTTTGGTCTTATAAATCCAATTATTTGTTCCCCTTATCTGGTCTTCCATAGTCGGCTCCGTACGGAATTTGTAATTGTCTTAAACGTGGTGCGATAGACAACAACTATGGAAGGCAGTAATTACTGGGGTTACGGTTACAAGACACAGCATTCCTATCCGAGGTCACGGTTAATCACCTGAAGAAGGCCGGAGTTGAAATTTGGCCGAAACTTAGGGAAGAAGAAACAACACAAAAAAACTACCAAGATGAGGACAAAAAAGTCCGCAATAAATGAAAGATTAATTCTCAGATTAAGAAGTCTCATCTCAAAATAATTCCAATTAAAGATAAGATCACCACTTGTATGTTATCCAATGCCAAATCCTCTTTATACATATTTGCTTAAATATATAGGATTTGGTTTGCTGGGTTTTATGGCATATCAACCATTGCGGGATTTTAATGGCAAATCCTTCTTATATATGTACATGAGATATATAGGATTTGGTTGGGTTGGGTTTAATTGCATATCAACCATCGTATGTTATTTAAGCCAAATCATCTCTATACATATATATCAAATATATAGGATTTGGTTTGGTTTGGTTTGGTTTGGTTTTATTTCATATCAGCCCTTTCTAGTTATTTGATGCTAAATCCTGTTTATACACACATTTTAAATTTATACAGTTTGGTTTGTTTTTGTTGTATGGCATATCAAACCTTGGGGGTCATTTAATGCCAAACACTGTTTATACATATATATTGAATATATATGTTTCGGTTTGGTTTGGTTTTATTGCATATCAACAATTGTAGATTATTTAATGGCAAATTTTGTTTATATATATATATATATATATATATATATATATATATGGTTTGATTTGGTTTGGTTTGGTTTATGTCATATTTACCCTTGTTGGTTTTATAATGTCAAGCCATGTTATCCATATATTGAATATATATGATTTAGTTTAGTTGGGTTTTATCGCATATCAAGCATTATATCCTATTTGATCACAAATCCTCTTTATATATATATATATATATATATATATATATATATGATTTGGTTTGGTTTGTGTTTATATCATATTGACCCTTGTTAGTTATTTAATGCCAAGTGCTTGTTATCCATATATATTGAATATAAATGATTTGTTTTGGTTTGGTTTCATGTCATATATATAATTGATTGTTATTAATGTCAAACTTTATTTATATATATATTCTTAATATATAGGTTTTGATTTGATTCGGCTTTTTAATTTCAATTCCTCTAGATCATGTAATGCCAAATCATCTTTATAGATATATAAACAATATATTTTAAACATTTATGATTTGTCAACACATTGTGTTGATATATAATGAGTACGAGCGCATTTTTTTTGGCACACAGTTAAATGGTTTCACGAATTACTATATAACAGTAACATTAACCATCCGTTTGCACTATATAACAGTAACATCAGCCATCTGTTTGCACTATATAACAGTAACATCAGCCATCTGTTTGCACTATATAACAGTAACATCAACCATCTGTTTGCACTATATAACAGTAACATCAACCATCCGTTTGCATTATATAACAGTAACATCAACCATCTGTTTGCACTATATAACAGTAACATCAGCCATCTGTTTGCACTATATAACAGTAACATCAACCATCTGTTTGCACTATATAACAGTAACATCAACCATCCGTTTGCACTATATAACAGTAACATCAACTATCTGTGTGCATTATATAACAGTAACATCAACCATCTGTTTGCACTATATAACAGTAACATCAACCATCCGTTTGCATTATATAACAGTAACATCAGCCATCTGTTTGCACTATATAACAGTAACATCAGCCATCTGTTTGCACTATATAACAGTAACATCAGCCATCTGTTTGCACTATATAACAGTAACATCAACCATCTGTTTGCACTATATAACAGTAACATCAACCATCCGTTTGCATTATATAACAGTAACATCAGCCATCTGTTTGCACTATATAACAGTAACATCAACCATCCGTTTGCATTATATAACAGTAACATCAGCCATCTGTTTGCACTATATAACAGTAACATCAGCCATCTGTTTGCACTATATAACAGTAACATCAGCCATCTGTTTGCACTATATAACAGTAACATCAGCCATCTGTTTGCACTATATAACAGTAACATCAACCATCTGTTTGCACACAATTCAGTAGATTTAGCATAAGTCAACAAAGTTAAACGGTTTCAAGTATTGTTATGTATCACTAACAATTTAATTAAACATAACCCGTTTATTTACACACAGCTAAATAATCAAACAGTTCTATTTCGAACAATCTAATTTCACAAGGAATGAGCATATTCCCTAAAGCTCAAAACTGGAGTCTCACTATGAGATGTTTTAGTGCTATTTGCAGAAACTAGTTAAGGGGTCTAACCCCACAGCAGAAATGTGGTCGGTTTATGCTACACACGCAGCTGACTGGGCTTACAAACGGAGAAACACCACAAATCTTAAAAGAAGTATCGTTACTTCGTACGGAACAGGGTTAGTGCCAACAGCTGTTTTTTAATTACTCATTGGCTGTGTTACGGTGTCGGTAGTTAACAAATACTTCGTTTTCGGTTTTCATGTTCAACTGCGAGTGTCTTTCAATTTAATGAAGTAAATTTTGCCTAATGAGTTGGCAGAAGGAAGCACCGTTTATAATTGCATCTTTTAACAGGATATCAATATTGATGGCTCTTTTCGAGTCACTGAAAACTGTAAGCATAATCTTTTTTACTGACCTAGGCGTTTCGAAACAATTTGACTCTACCCACGTGTAAACATGTGTCTCAAACATGCCTTTCAGCTCACATCACACATTCCTATATATATATATATATATATACATACACACAGATATATATATATATATATATATATATAAAATTCGTCTAGTCAATATATTTCATTTCATTTGATGATTGAAAACAAGCTAATACCTTGAGAAAAAATATTGCTTCGATAAAAATATATCAGAAAAATAAATCAACCTATTTTCCATCGTCCAATTAGAGAACATGCTGCGTTTTTTTTTTTTGCTAGATTTTATTTATTTATTTATTTTACTTTAGTTATTTTTTCAAACAACTCAAAACAATAGACAATTGGTCTCCATTTCAACTATGTCTCACGGATAAAAGCGAATGTCTTCGGGACACAAATAATTAAAAAAGAAAAAAAAAAAACAAAACTAAAAACACAGGACATACGATGAAATTAAAAAAAAAACAATGAAGTTGAATTTTAAAACAGAAAAGCGATGAATTATTATTTACATTTGTTTGAAGTAAGATGAAATTTTTTCATGGTGTAAGTTTAAATTAAAACCTGTAGGCAATATATATATATATATATATATATATATGGGGTATTCAGGAAGCAAGTCATGATCTATGCATGTTGGATTAAAGACCTCAGCTTGTTTTCTTTTCAAGATGTTCAAGTGAAGACGTTGAAATCTTTTTGATATTTTTCTTAGGTCTGGATGAAAGTGGTGGAGAAATTGCTGTATGATAGCCCAAGCGGTTTCGAACATTTCGATCGTCGTCCTCAGGGATTTTGTCTGGTTGTTTGTCACTGTGAGTTTTATTTGTATGCATTTGGAGTGTTTATTTTTAAATGGGGTTAGCTCATTTTGTATAAATGGGTGGTAGGGTTAGTTATTGAATATGTTTACTATGTTAGTACTTGTGTTGAATGCTTTTTCATTTAGAGTAGATTTAAAAAAAACATTATGGTTATTGCTTCGAGGATCTGCAAGCGGTTGATATATATATATATATATATATATATATATATATGAGTTTGTTGTTTTGATCACAATTTTATATGTATGTACAGATTTATTTATTTATTGTTTTATATTTTAATCTGAAAAAAAAAAATTTTCGTCTTTTCTCATTTGTAAACCGTTCGATGAGGAAGTTTTAACGTAAAGTAATGCGCGGCGTCTGATTTAGTTCGTAATTGTATGTTTATGTACAGTGTTTAATGAAAATAAGTTTTAAAACAAAACTAAACGTATGTCAATTTTATATAGGAGTTTGTTGTTTTAATCGCAATTCTATATTTATGTACAGATTGTTGTTTTTTCTGTAAGTAAAAAAGGTGGGGGAAGGAAGAAATACATACCAGAGTGAACAAATAGCCGAATAACGACGTCATTGTGGCCGAAGAGCAAGAGTGAAGTGGCCTCCCGATTTTTAAAGGAAAGATTTAGAAGTCACCTAAAATTCAGTAGTAAATAAAAGTTAAAACGAAGAAGCATTTGAACTCAGGAGCCAACAGGAAGAAATATATCAATATTGGCCAGTATATCTTTAAGCCCTATCAATTTAAAATGCTGAATTTTACAAAATGTTATGGTGTATTTTGTTTGTGAAATAATGCTTAAACTATGCGTTTTAAATGTAAAGGCACGCTTACTCTACTATAAAGCCAAATTGATGTTAAGTCTCTGTCCAAATGTCAACGAACAAGGCAGAATGTTTTTGAATCTCTTCTATAATATAATTTAAAAATTCGTAAAGAAAGCCCTAAGAGTAGTTTCGAAGAAAAAAGTAAAAGCCTAAAACGCAAAAAAAAAAAAAGAAAAATTTAAAACTCTATAATCCCCAAATCCTACTAGGTTCCCAACTGTAGTATAAAAATAAAAACTTACAAGCCTAGGAAAAGTCTTAATACCGCAAAAAAAAGCAAAAATACAGTACCAGTGAAAGTCTGATGAAAGTATCTTAATCTTGGACTTTAACTAAGTTAAAACTTAAGAAAACTCAAATCAAAATTACCCCCCCTTTTTTTTACGTACACAAGGGAAGCAGCATGATGTACGTAAAGGTATTTGAATAAACCCATCGACGACCAAACTCAATACCTAAACGGGTCCTGGACGTGAGGTTGACGACTTTACGCTCAGGATCGTTAGTTCGATCGGGGAACTACTGCTGCTCCTCTATAAGAGTGGCTTCTATAGAAGAGAATAAAACAGCCATCGAAAGATAACCATGACCTACACTCAAACCACACACAAACCGCATCGCTCTTCGCGCGGGTAAAAAAGGGGCGCGTCCTGCTGAGGTTGGAGCCCTGGCCTCAGTGTTCGAAAAATCAGCTACAGAGCTCAAACAATCAAAACTACTAAAATGCAAGCAAACACTACAAATAGCCACATTTAACGTAAGAACCTTAAATAGAATAGGACAACTACCAGAGCTAATCGCATCGGCCGAAGAACATAAGATAGACATAATATGCATACAAGAACACAGATACATGCACACCGAAGATATCAAATATCACGAAACTGGCAAGGGCTGGTCGCTCGTCACTGTACCTGCATGGAAAAACTCTGTCAACGCCGCAGTAGGAGGGGTAGGATTACTTATAGGACCTAGAGCATTAAAAACGCTTAATAGCGTTAAGAAAATACAACCTAGAATGATGGCAGCTACTTTTAACGGCAACCCCAGAGTAACAATCATCTCATGCTACAGCCCCACCAATGTTAGTGAAGAAACTGAACTAGTCACCTTCTACGATGAGTTATCCTCATTAGTGCGTAGCATCCCGAAACACAACATGTTAGTCATTGGCGGAGACATGAATGGCTAAATCGGGAAAAACGGAAACAACAAATACAGTCTCCACAACACGTTAAATAGGAATGGGCAACATCTAACAGATTTCATGATAGAAAATAGATTAGCATGCCTCAATACGAACTACCAAAAAAGGAAGGGCAAACTATGGACATACACGTACGCAAACAATACTAAAGCTCAGATAGACTACGTCCTTATAAACAAGAAAGGGAAAAATAGTGTAATGAATTGCGAGGCATACTCCTCTTTTGAGGGTGTGTCCACCGATCACCGAATAGTCACGGCGAAAATACGGTTAAGCCTACGAAAAAACGCCAAACGAACAGCAACCACCAAACATTATGACAGGGCCCTATTGAACAACAAAGATATAAGAGATAAATACGTATTAGAATTAAGAAACAGATTCGAAACACTACAGGAAAGGACGAAAAAAAGTACACCAAACGACAAATATGAAAACGCCTCCAAAAACTATCGAAAAAACCCACCAAACACAAATGCCTTAAAACTAAAAACGGCACAATATTAATTAGCAGGCATATATATAAAGGAACAAACAGAATACATTCAAAATCAGATAGATAAGATTAGAGACTCGGTCGAAGATAGACAATCTAGGATAGCCTGGCAAACAATAAACGAAGTGAGCAGAAGAAAGAACACAGCCAAAGCAAAACTGAAAGCAGCAAACCAACAAGAAAGAATAAAACTGTGGAAACAGCACTTCGAAAAACAACTAGGAAACCCACCGAAACTAACACAGGAACCAATCACCAGAATAATAAGCAAACAATTAGACACTAAACTAGGACCGTTCACACAAGAAGAACTCGACTCGGTTCTCAGAAAAATTAGAAATAGGAAAGCTGCAGGGCTGGACGAAATTCCCCCGGAAGTATGGAAGACCAGACAATTCGACGACATACTGCTCCGACACTGCAACGCAGTATACAATCAAAATCCGATAGATAGATGGATGAAGGGATGCATACTCCCCTTCCCTAAAAAGGGGGACCTTGGATTAGCCAAAAACTACCGAGGCATAACACATCCATAGCAGCCAAAATCTACAATGCCCTACTACGAAACCGCATAGAACCCAAAATCGACAACATACTTAAGAAAAAACCAAAATGGCTTCCACGACCTCACAAATATTAACCATCCGTAGAATCCTTGAAGGTGTACGGGCAAAAAACCTACAAGCAACATTAATATTTATCGACTTTACCAAGGCTTTCGACTCCATTCACAGAGGAAAGATGAAACAAATCCTACTAGCGTACGGCATACCTAAAGAAACCGTAGCGGCAATAACGATTCTCCATAGAAACACTAAAGTAAAAGTACGATCACCGGATGGAGACACAGAATACTTTGACATTGTAGCAGGAGTACTACAAGGGGACACGCTGGCTCCGTACCTCTTTATCATTTGTCTAGACTACGTACTTAGAACATCGATTGACAAAATCAAAGAGAATGGCTTCGAACTGACGAAGAAAAGAAGCAAAAGGTACCCCGCAACAACAATTACCGACGCCGACTACGCCGATGACATAGCGATACTGGCAAATACACCTGACCAAGCCGAAACACTACTGCATAGTTTGGAACGAGCAGCAGCAAGCATAGGCCTCTATGTTAATGCACACAAAACGGAATATATGTGCTATAACCAAACGGGGGACACCTCCACTCTAGAAGGAACCCCACTTAAACTAGTAGACAAATTCACTTACCTAGGAAGCAGGGTCGAATCAACCGAAAAGGACATCGAAACGAGGTTAACGAAAGCATGGACAGCTATCAATAGGCTATCAATTATATGGAAATCAGACCTAACCGATAAAATGAAACGCAGTTTCTTCCAGGCAGCGGTCACATCGATACTGATATATGGCTGCACTACATGGACGCTATACAAAACGGCTGGAGAAGAAGCTAGACGGCAATTACACAAGAATGCTGCGAGCAATCCTCAACAAGTCCTGGCAGCAACACCCCACAAGACACCAACTGTGCGGCCACCTGCCCCCTATCACGAAAACTATTCAAGTTAGAAGAAACAGACATGCAGGACACTGCTGGAGAAGTAGGGACGAACTCATAAGAGATATACTCTTATGGATCCCCACATATGGCCGCGCAAAAGTAGGACGACCAGCACGAACATACATTCAGCAGCTATGTGAGGATACAGGATGTTTTCCTGAAGACCTACATAGGGCGATGAACGATAGGGAGGAGTGGCGAGAGAGGGTCAGGGATATCCGTGCTACCAGCGCGATATGATGATGAGTAGAGCTTAGCTCTGATTGGCGGTTGCAAAATTATATATAGAGCCTTTTCTGTGGTCTTTTTTTTTTCTCCTTGTGTGGATGCGCAAGTTAGCTGCGGGGATGGGTGTTGGAGTAAGACCAATGCCAACTGGGTCATTTGGGTGAGGGGGTCTGATGTTGCAAGACCCGAAACCCCCCATGAACCCAAAGGAAACATCACTGACGACCCATCCCGATGCATCAACGAAGATTTAATATATATATATATATATATATATATATATATAATGTAGTTTGCTACATTACGAATAAAGAATCCGCAATATCATTTAAAAGATCATATGAAGATCTAAGGTATGATAGTGTAGATACAGAATCAAAATATAGAAATCCAATAGTCACCAAGTGCCGTTAAATCTATAGGTATACATTCTCCCTCCTTCCCTCTCTTTGTCTCTCAGTCTGCCTGTCTGTCTGCCTGTTCTCTCTCTCTCTCTCTCTCTCTCTCTCTCTCTCTCTCTCTCTCTCTCTGTATATATATATATATATATCCTCTGGGTGCATTTTAGAAAAGATTTTGAGACTATTAAACCAGCATTGCACATCTCCTTCCCTCTCTTTGTCTCTCAGTCTGCCTGTCTGTCTGTCTGTCTGTTTCTCTCTCTCTCTCTCTCTCTATATATATATATATATATATATATATATATCCTCAGGGTGCATTTTAGAAAAGATTTTGAGACTATTAAAACAGCATTGCACATCTCCATTACAAGCATAGAACCATACTTTGGGTTTGGATTTATTGGGGTTTATGGCATATCAACCGTTGTAGGTTATTTAATACCAAATCCATTTTTATGTAAATAATCTGTTCTTTTTAAAACAATTCAGTTTAGCATGAGTGCACAGTTTTATGTTCAAAAACATTTCAATTTCAAACTATTCAAGAAGTTATATGTAACAATTCAGTTACGTGTAAATACAGTTTTAATGTCAAAAACAGTTCTATTTCAAATAATTCTGTTCAGCATAAGCATGCAGTTTGAATGTAAGTACGGTTTAATTATCAAAAACATTTCTATTTCAAGCTATTCAGTTTATTCAAACAATTCAGTTTAGCATTGGTATGCTGTTAGTTCTATTTAACCCATAGATAGGGCCCTATCAGGTGCAACCACTCCGGGCTAGAGTGGACCTGGGAGCGATGGCAAAGAAGGGGTACTCCGCATTCCCCAAAGCTCCTGCACTGCAGGAACCTGAGTATCAGATTGTTTAGTGTCATATCCAGGACACTCATTTGGTGGGGTCTTACCTCTCTGAAGAGGTGCAGTCAGTGCATTCTACAGCCCCAGCTGACTGGGTAAGAACCATACTTTGTAAATATTTCTGGGACATGAAAATTTTCCGTATATATATATATATATATATATATATATATATATATATATATATAATAAAATATGTATTAAGTTGGATGAATCAAACCCTTAACTTAGATTTAGATGCGTGATATTTCGTTCTTTTAATCCCAAAGAACTTTTTCAAACTGAAACTGTTTTCTGAGTTTTTCTATTTATAAGCAAATGAGGAAATTGATGAGATGATGGAGAGGATACACGTGTAGCAGAATGAAGGGGAGGGTTTAAAGTCAAATGTATCGGGTTACATTAAAGATTTGTTTGTTGTTGTAAAAATGAAAATAGTTTAATGAGTTGATGGGAAAGAAATAGGGCAAGGTTTAAAGTCAAATGTTTCAGGTTTCATCAGCTCACTAAAATTATTTCCACCTTGCAAATAAAAAATATCTTTAATAAAACTTGATACATTTGACTTTGCACCTTTCCCTATTTCTTTCCCATCAGTTCACTAAAACTATTTCCACTTTCACAAAAAAAAAAAAAAAAAAATGAAAAGATAAAAAAAATTACGAGAGTGATTCAATAAAAAAAAGTTCCAAGAAGATGGCATTAGGATATAATCTGAGTAGTTGCATTTTTTGCTAAGAAAACAATAGTGATCGGCCTTTACACATCCCAGAAGATAGCGTGCCCTTATTTAGTGATTGCTGCCTTAGGAACTATTTTCTCCGGAGAGTCAGTGTTTTTCTACTCCTTAATCTGGGTGTTTGATTCGGGCTTGTTGTTGTAGACCCACGTTTAGTCCATTTATCAATATTTTTTTCTTTAAAAGAAAATGCTTCTCCGTGCACTAAACACAATTTTTTGTAAATTTCATATGTTTTGTACTTCGCAGGCACAAAAAAGTGATGGTAGATCTCTGTTTGGATTGCCGCAAGTTTGAATTGACTCATAACAAATATTTTTTTACGAGATTATAACAATTTTTGCAATAAGCTAATTCCAAAAATTCTGAAATGAAAAAAAAGTTCCTGCATTTATTAAAAGACCGATGTGTATATAATTCCCCTTATCTATTAAAAGACTCTCGAACATCGATACAATAACATCCAACAAAATTTCTAGTGTCACTGTCGCAAACAATTATTCGTCTAAAAATCTCATGATATGAAACATGTCTGACGCGTTGAATACGAACACACCTGAAGATCGACAATGTGAAACACCGAGTCATGACTTTTTAACGGTTTTTTTTTTTCGTTTAATCCTTGTGTGTTTTCCCTACCAGCATTCTCTGGACTTTCACTGGAAGGTGTGTGACAATAACTCATTTTGAGTCTCCAGAACATTTCTCAGTATTCTGGACTTGATTCTTACTGTCATTTCCGATTCTTCAATTTTTTTTTTTCTTTTGGGGAACGTTCCTCAAGTTCTTTCTTTTGGGGAACGTTCCATGCGCATCAGTTACGTTTGATACCTCCGGAACCTTCATGTTCCACAAATTTCTAAAGTTTCTTTGCCGGATTCCAGAATTTACACCTCCTTTCGTTTCTTTTAATTTACACTCAATGGAGCACCGGAACTGAAAAATCCACTTGATGGCAGTTCTTCCTTTCTTCACTGAATAACCAAAGGTCTTGTCTTTTGACCGAGATCGGTGGATCTATGTATATCTGAAAATCTCATTGAAAGTTCTGCGTCTCATTCTACATTAAGGATTTTGATTAATACATATATCATTTGGTAGTGTTGGGTATCACCTACCGTTTCAGCATAATGAGCAAGGCCATCTACCATATATGGCAGTAGCTCTAATACCAGATGAGTACCAGTCCAGATTAGTCTGAGACCAGTCGACGATCAGTCTACGTCTACGAGTCTGAAGAGCGTTTCCTATTGTTGAAGTACATCCTTGTCATGTCGTGCCGCTAGCTCGGATATCCATGACCCTCTCTCGCTATTTCTCCCTATCGTCCATCGCCTCTGGCAGGTTTTCAGGGCTACGTCCCGTATCCTCACATAGCTTCTGTATGTATGTTCGAGCTGGTCGCCCTGCTTTTGCTTGGCCATTTGTGGGGGACCATAGGAGTACATCACTTATGAGCTCGTCCTTGCTTCTCCAGCAGTGTCCTGCTTGAGTTGTTCGTCTAGCTTGGATAGTTTTCGTGATGGAAGGCAGGTGGCCGTATAGTTGGTGCCTTATGGGGTGTTTCCGCCAGGACTTGTTCAATATTGCTCGCAACATTCTTGTGTAATTGCTGTCTCGCTTCTTCTTCGGCCGTTTAGTTAGTGTCCAAGTAGTGCACCCATATCTCTAATCCTATGTTCCCTGTACTAACAGTCTCCCCCTTGTAAATACTCTTTCCTGTAAATATAACTATTTCCTCACATATCGTGGTTTGTTTTATTATTACTACTACTTACGTTCACTAACCAGAACACAACAGGTAGTATAGTTCAATTTCCTTTTCTTGAACAATTGTACCATAGCCAGATACGTCTATATGTGAAACGGACATATAATGTTCATATATATATAACATAGAAATCTCGAAATTCGAAAAACACGTAACGACTTCTCAGTTCATGTACGAAACTTTTTTATTACCTTTGAGTTTAAAGGTTCTTCGACATAAGGAGAAAGAGGCACAGTCTTTCTATGCTGGCTTTTTCATCCGCCCCACCGCCATCTCGTGCGACACCTGCCCAAGGCCTCCCTGAGCCATCGAAAGTCAACTCTTCTCGTTCGGTGTCCAGTCTCAACTCAACTAAGTTTCTTCAAAATTCCCTAAATCTTCCGCGCGCTTTCGGTGCGTGACGTCATTTGCACTTGCTAGACCCGTTTCCCATCTCGGGCTACGTCCGCTCCGAGCCCCCATCCGCCCGCGTAAACACCTGCGTTAATGTTGCACCTAAGTAAGCCATGCACTGAGCCGAAAGGTTCTCAGCCTAACTAAACCCAAAGGCATAAAACGAAATCCCTCGGCCATTAAGTACACAATCCCCAGTGGATCTCACTGTACATACCCATACATGAATATGGAAAACGTACAAAGAATGTTCATAACATATATACATAGAACATAGGAATCCCGAAACGCTAAAAACACTCACGGCTTCTTAGTTCAGGTACTTTTGAGTTTAAAGTTTCTTCGACATAAGGAGAGAGATACACATTCTTTCTATTCTGGCTTTTCCATCTTCTCCCCATCTCGTGCGGCGCCCGTAGCGCGCAAATTCGTCTAGCCTCTGTGAGCCCTGAAAGTCTACCCTTCTCGTTCGGTGTCTAGTTCTCAAATCAACTGACTTTTTAAAAAAATCCTCAAAATCCTCCGCGCACGCTTACGGTGCATGACGTCATTCACATCCACTGGTCAACCTTTCTATCTGGGACTTTTATTTTGACATCTGTGAACGACAAATCCTCCCTGCGCGCGCGTTAACACCTGCGCTCAAGTTTGCACCTAACTAACCCATGTGCTGAGCCGAAAGGTTCTCAGCCTAACTAAACCGAAAGGCAAGATATATAAAACGAAATCCCTCGGCCATTATATTACATCACCATTCCCGCCAAGTCGTGCCAAGTCGTGTACTCCTCCTATGCCAATTCGCTAAATTGGCTACTCTGTTGTTTATTATCGTTTGTGCTGCTATTAGAAGAGATTCTGTTTCTTTCCTGAGATTTCCTTTTCGTAGCCATGTCCACGTTTTCTCCTGTGCAATCCTACCAATTTGAAGCTCGAAATATCCATTCAGTTGTTTTTGTTACTACTATTATTAATATTATTATCAGTAGTAGTATTAAAACTCATTACAAAATCATATAATGGTTACCGTGGTAGGAAATGGACACGGTGACCCGACTTCAAATCTCAGACGTGGTTGTCTGCATTTCACATAACGCGTGTATCATTGGGAAAGGCATGAATCCCGCTATCGGTAAATAGTAGGATTGATTGCGCTCTTTAGTCTTGCTATGGCAACTAGTCTAGGATAAAAAAAATTAAATCAAGCACACACACACACACACACACACACACACACCTATATATATATATATATATATATATCATGCAGTCCTGCTTGCAGGGATTTCCCTATTTCTCATATATATATATATATATATACCCTTATATTATCCATCGCTAAGTCAGGCGATGGTAGAAACCATTCTATTTTCGGATTGTATTCCTACAATATCCATGTAATTCAAAATCCAAAAGTGAGCTCAATGTAAAAATGATTATAAATTAAAATACGGGGCAAATATTTCCAAATAAAAGAAAAAACTTTAATATTTTCTCATACTTTTTGCTGGTAATATTTCTTTCAGCAGACTCTATATTCTTTGTCTGAAGATGCAGATCTAACATTTTTAAAAATATAGGGTCTACTGAAATTAATAACATTAAATAAAATATGAGTAAATTTTTGGTTCAAGGATCACCTATGCACAAAATCTACCATTTCCAAACGCTTTTTGCTTTATAAATGAGATTGAACAGTCTTTAAAATATAAATAGCTACGTTATTAATACTAGAAAGATAGATAAATAGATGTGTGTGTGTGTGTGTGTATGTGTGTATGTGTGTGTGTGAAACAAGTTGTTTTGGGACTTTGAAAGTTGTCGGCCAAGAGAATGATTGTGCATGTATGTGTGTGTGTGAAAAAACGTTCTTTAACTTTTTAAAAGTTGTCGGTCCAACCAAGTTAATTCTTTTGAGAATACGTCGAAAACATTTCAGCAACCCCTTAGAGATAGATAGATAGATAGATAGATAGATATTAAAAGAGAGATTGAGACTATGAATGATGTACAAATAGATTATTTAGACGTGGCATAGGATTAAAAGTAATTTAAAAAAACAATAAATAAATAAAATAAAATAATTAAACGCCAACATTTCACCAAGTTCATATTAGGTTAGATGTCGAATTTCGTAGCAACTGGTAACCGACTCTTCAAGCCTAGCTGATCTTTGAAATATGACGTATGGGATTCTCTTTTTGGTGAGCTGTCGGAAATAATTCTAGTTTGAAGGTCAGGGCCCATTAGCGCGTTGGAGGAAGACACGAACAGACGAGACGCCATTTTGGTATGGAATGAAAAAGGCGGGAGACCAGGAAAGAGTTAGAACGCCATAAGTCAGCACCGGACAGTACAAAAAAAAAAACAAAAAAAAAACACTCACACACTCTCACACACACACACACACACACACAGAAATTTGTTTAACCTATGCACACGTATGGTAGTACGGAAATACACATGAAATACTTTATCTTATTCCGTGTATTCGTATGGACCGACAAACGCGCATACACACAAGGCTGTATACGGACACATATGAAAAAATACTGAAGCCCGCAGACGCACAAACAATGAAGTTTGAACACACGCAAAGACGTACATAGTCAAGGACGCATAAAAAATTTGAAGACACACAGATGTATATATCTAAACATTGTATACATCCTAATAACTCACCAAAACCCAAAGTATATTAAAAAGGATAAATAGTAAAATAAGTAAATAAATAACATTGATTAATATGGTTTTAAGAAATTAATATGGTTCTACCGTTTTTATGTAGTCTCAGTTTTTAAGATAATTTTTTTTTTCATCATACAACGTGTGAAAGCACGTGCGATACCCTAGCCTCATCAGCCGCCAACCAGGGTGATAACACAGTTTCGGTAGCTCAAGGCGGTACTGCCACTCCTGGCGCTACCGAGCATTTACTTATACCCTAGACTTAGATGGAAACGTTTTTTCATTTTCCATAAATCCTGCTTACTTGTTAATATATATATATATATATATATATATATATATATATATACATTGATTTGTTTTTGTTTAAAGGTTTACTAAACCACAGACTTCATTAGTACCAAAATCATCATTGCAGTAGTGGTAGAGGGATACGAAGGTTCATACAATACCGAAGGATATAAGTCCGAAAGTGAAAGCAGTTGTACGACTGGAATTCGAACTTGTAAACAACGATACCACAGTCAAGCACGTTGGGCATTAATATATATATATATATATATATATATATATATATATATATATATATATATATAAGCGATGTACTCCTGTGGACCCTTTCACACGTACGAACAAAAGCAAGATAACCAGCTAGAACCTATATACAACAGCTCTGTGCCGATACAGGTTGTAGCCTTGAAGACCTCCCAGGAACGATGAACGATAAAGACGGGAGATGAAAGTGGGTCAGGAAGATATGTGCTTGCGGTACGACATGATGATGATGATGACATAAATATATATATGCATGTGTGTGTGTATATATATATATATATGTTTGTGTGTGTGCGTGTGTGTGTGTGCGCGCGCGCATACATAAATATTTGCCAAAAATGCAATAATTGTGGTCAAATTTAGCCCCTTAATTTCTACGGTCATGTTTTTAAGTGTCCAGTGCTTCTTCCGCGACAGAGTGAAGTTAAAAGCCTAAAACATTGGCTCCGTTACACAGCGTTTTACGGAAGGAAATACGCAATTTTAAAATGGATATTAATTGATCGAGAGTTAAACAGAGTGGAGGGAACTAAGTAAATGCTGGGTAGTCACCGCTTTTTTTCCATCTGAACACAATATGAGTCATCGAAGATTTAATATGTGCTCTAATGCTTTACGCCTTATATATATATATATATATATATATATATATATATATATATATATATATATAAATAACAACCCTACCACAAGAGCAGGATATGATACAAGGTCAATTTTTAAGCGAATTTTCTCGCATTTGAATTCAGAGTTTGTTTGTTTTTTTTCTCTTGAACCGGTATTCATACCGAGGTTTAAGTGTCCAGTCTGTCCCGTTATTTACTCATACAAAGAGTTTTTACACTTTTTCATATATATATATATATATATATATATATATATAATGAAAAACATGATATTTAGATATGTTTATATATACCGGGTTGGATAAAATAATGGGGTAATTTCAAACAAATTTATTTTGATATGTTTCTTTTTTTTCATTGTAGCCCTCGCGAAAAAACAAACTTTATGAAGGTCCCTTCCGACAGTTTTTGAGGAAACTGGGTTTTTGAGATCGTCATTAAGTTCTGTAATTGTCAGCGTCTAATTCTTGTGATCTTTCCGGACAATTCACTTAAGAGTCCGAAGATCCCTATCTGACAGGTTTCGCTTTCTTCCAGAGTTTTGCTTCAGTTAGGAGGTTTTTCTTTCTTCCTCAAAGGCTGTCATTACTTTCGAGACAGCACTCTTTGCTTCATCAAATAATTCAGCGGTTTTTGTTACACTAGCGCCTGCCATAAGAGCATTAACAAATTGACCTCTTTTAAAGTCTGATTGATCTGCCATTTCAATGAATTTTGATAATTTTTTTATGATACCTGTAAAAAAACAAACAAAAAAAAAAACAAACAGCCATTTTGAAAATAAGACGAGAAAAGTCAATAATAAAAAAAGAAAAAAAATAGGACGAGAAAAATTAATTTAAAAAAAATAAGACGAGAAAAGTTAATAATGAAAATGAAGAAATATGAAGAGAAAAGTTAATAACAAAAAATGAAAAAAAAAACTGAATTGTTTGAACTAAAACTGTTTGACTGAACTGAACAACTTTGAATTGAAATGTTTTTGACAATTAAACTGTGTACTAACATTTAAACTGCGTACTTAGGCTAAACCGTATTGTTTGAAATGGAACTGTTTTTGACATTGAAACTTTACTTACGCTAAACTTAATTTTTTAATATTTTTAATATACAACTGTTTTGACATTTTACTACGTGTAAACAAAATCTGAACTGGTTGAATTAGAAGTGTTTGAATGAACTGAATAGCTTGAAATAGAAATGTTTTTGTCAATTAAACTGTATTTATGCTAAACGGAATTGTTTGAAATAGAACTGTCCATTTGTATGAAAATGGATTCGGCATTAAATAACCTGCAAAGGTTGATATGCCATAAAACCCAAACAAGACAAGTAATTATTTCTATCCAATAATACTCTTTTGTTTGCATGCTGTTATACAATTTCAAGTAACTGATATTCTTCTTTTGTCAGCAATTCATCGAGCAACTATTCTTAATCGAAGCAATAAACAGTTTATTTAGATTTTGTTTCTTTAATCACATGTAAACCTTAGTGCGTAATTCAAGGCCAAAGCTATCCTTACTAAACAACAACAGGGAATCTATATAAACCTTGGGGCGGGGGGTTAAAAAAGGGAGTTCATATCTTTACCGAGTTTATTAGTACGAAAGTGGACCACTGAAGTTTGAAATCACTTACATCGAAGCTCTTTAACTATCACTCTTTAGGGATTTCCTATTTCATATTGTGCATTTCTTTTCTTTTTTCGCCACTTAATCCAAATGTAATTCATTGTTTGTTTGTTTGTTTGTTTGTCTGTTTCTTTCTTTCTTTCTTTCATTCTTTCCTTCTGTCTTTCTTTTTTTCTTTCCATGTCATTGAATCCAAAGATAATTTCATAGTTCTTCCTTTCTTTCTTTATTTCTTTCTTTCTTTCTCTTCATGTCATTGAATCCAAAGATAATTTCATTGTTCTTTCTTTCTTTCTCTCTTTCTTTCTTTCTTTCTTTCTATGTCATTGAATCCAAAGATAATTTCATAGTTCTTTCTTTCTTTCATTCTTTCTTTCTTTCTTTCAATGTCATTGAATCCAAAGATAATTTCATAGTACTTTCTTTTTTTTTCTCTTTCTTTCAATATCATTGAATCCAAAGATAATTTCGTTGTTCTTTCTTTCTTTCTTTCTTTCTGTCTTTTTTCTTTCTTTCCATGTCATTGAATCCAGAGACAATTTCTTAGTTCATTCCTTCTTTCTTCCTTTCTTTCATTCATTCATTCTTTCTTTCAATGTCATTGAATTCAAAGATAATTTCATAGTTCTTTCTTTCTTTTTTTACTCTTTCTTTGAATGTCATTGAATCCAAAGAAAATTTCATTGTTCTTTCTTTCTTTCTTTCTTTCTATCCATGTCATTGAATCCAAACATATTTTCATAGTTCTTTCTTTCTTTCTTTCTTTCTTTCTTTCAATGTCATAGAATCCAAAGATAATTTAATAGTTCTTTCTTTCTTTCTTTCTTTCTTTCTTTCTTTCTCTCTTTCTTTCTTTCCATGCATTGAATCAAAAGAAATATTTCATAGTTCTTTCTTTCTTTCTTTCTTTCTTTCTTTCCATGTCATTGAATCCAAAGATAATTTCATAGTTTTTCTTTCTTTCTTTCTTTCTTTCTTTCTTTCTTTCCATGTCATTGAATCCAAAGATAATTTCATTGTTCTTTCTTTCTTTCTTTCTTTCTTTTTTTTCTTTCCATGTCATTGAATCCAAAGATGATTTCATAGTTCTTTCTTTCTTTCTTTCTTTCTTTATTTTTTTTCTTCCCTGTCATTGAATCAAAAGAAAATTTCAAAGTTCTTTCTTTCTTTCTTTCTTTCTTTCTTTCTATGTCATTGAATCCAAAGACAATTTCATTGTTCTTTCTTTCTTTCTTTCAATGTCATTGAATTCAAAGATAATTTCATTGTTCTTTCTTTCTTTCTTTCTTTCTTTCTTTCCATATCATTAAATTCAAAGATAATTTCATAGTTCTTTCTTTCTTTCTCTCTTTCCATGTGATTAAATCCAAAGATAATTTCATAGTTCTTTCTTTCTTTCTTTCTGTCTTTCTTTCTTTCTTTCCATGTCATTGAATCTAAAGATAATTTCATTGTTCTTTCTTTCTTTTTTTCTTTCAATGTCATTGAATCCAAAGATAATTTCATAGTTCTTTTTTTCTTTCTTTCTTTCTCTCTCTCCTTCCTTCTTTCTTTCAATGTCAATGAATCCAAAAATAATTTCATAGTTCTTTCTTTCTTTCATTCTTTCTCTCTTTCGTTCTTTCTCTCTCTCTTTCTTTCTTTCTTTCTTTCTTTCTTTCCATGTCATTGAATCCAAAGATAATTTCATTGTTTTTTCTTTCTTTCTTTCTTTCTTTCTTTCTTTCTTTCTTTCCATGTCATTGAAACCAAAGAAAATTTCATAGTTCTTTCTTTCTTTCTCTCTTTCTTTCTTTTCTTCCATGTCATTGAATCCAAAGATAAATTCACTGTTCTTTCTTTCTTTCTTTCTATGTCTTTGAATCCAAAGATAATTTCATTGTTCTTTCTTTCTTTCTTTCTTTCCATGTCTTTGAATTTAAAGATAATTTCGTAGTTCTTTCTTTCTTTCTTTCTTTCCTTTTTTCTTTCTTTCTTTCTTTCTTTCCATGTGTTTGAATCCAAAGATAATTTCATGGTTCTTTCTTTCTTTCTTTCTTTCTCTCTCTCTTTCTTTCTTTCTTTCCATGTCATTGAATCCAAAGATAATTTCATAGTTCTTTCTTTCTTCTTTCTCTCTTTCTTTCTTTCTTTTCTTCCATGTCATTGAATCCAAAGATAATTTCACAGTTCTTTCTTTCTTTCTTTCTTTCTTTCTTTCTTTCTTTCTTTCTATGTCTTTGAATCCAAAGATAATTTCATTATACTTTCTTTCTTTCTTTCTTTCCATGTCATTGAATCCAAAGATAATTTCATTGTTCTTTCTTTCTTTCTATGTCTTTGAATCCAAAGATAATTTCATAGTTTTTCTTTCTTTCTTTCTTTATTTCTTTCTTTCAATGTCATTGAATCCAAAGATAATTTCATTATACTTTCTTTCTTTCTTTCTTTCCATGTCATTGAATCCAAAGATAATTTCATTGTTCTTTCTTTCTTTCTTTCTTTATTTTTTTTCTTCCATGTCATTGAATCCAAAAATAATTTCAAAGTTCTTTCTTTCTTTGTTTCTTTCTTTCTTTCTTTCTTTCAATGTCATTGAATTCAAAGATAATTTCATAGTTCTTTCTTTCTTTCTTTCTTTCTTTCTTTCCATATCATTAAATTCAAAGATAATTTCATAGTTCTTTCTTTCTTTCTCTCTTTCCATGTGATTAAATCCAAAGATAATTTCATAGTTCTTTCTTTCTGTCTTTCTTTCTTTCTTTCCATGTCATTGAATCCAAAGATAATTTCATAGTTCTTTCTTTCTTTCTTTCTTTCAATGTCATTGAATCCAAAGATAGTTTCATAGTTCTTTTTTACTTTCTTTCTTTCTCTCTCTCCTTCCTTCTTTCTTTCAATGTCAATGAATCCAAAAATAATTTCATAGTTCTTTCTTTCTTTCATTCTTTCTCTCTTTCGTTCTTTCTCTCTCTCTTTCTTTCTTTCTTTCTTTCTTTCCTTCTTTCTTTCCATGTCATTGAATCCAAAGATAATTTCATTGTTTTTTCTTTCTTTCTTTCTTTCTTTCTTTCTTTCTTTCCATATCATTGAAACCAAAGAAAATTTCATAGTTCTTTCTTTCTTTCTCTCTTTCTTTCTTTTCTTCCATGTCATTGAATCCAAAGATAAATTCACTGTTCTTTCTTTCTTTCTTTCTTTCTTTCTTTCTTTCTTTCTTTCTTTCTATGTCTTTGAATCCAAAGATAATTTTATTGTTCTTTCTTTCTTTCTTTCTTTCCATGTCATTGAATTTAAAGATAATTTCGTAGTTCTTTCTTTCTTTCTTTCCTTTTTTCTTTCTTTCTTTCTTTCTTTCTTTCTTTCTTTCTTTCTTTCTTTCTTTCCATGTGTTTGAATCCAAAGATAATTTCATGGTTCTTTCTTTCTTTCTTTCTTTCTTTCTTTCTCTCTCTCGCTTTCTTTCTGTCTTTCCATGTCATTGAATCAAAAGATAATTTTATTGTTCTTTCTTTCTTTCTTTCTTTCCATGTCATTGAATTTAAAGATAATTTCGTAGTTCTTTCTTTCTTTCTTTCCTTTTTTCTTTCTTTCTTTCTTTCTTTCTTTCTTTCTTTCTTTCTTTCTTTCTTTCTTTCCATGTGTTTGAATCCAAAGATAATTTCATGGTTCTTTCTTTCTTTCTTTCTTTCTTTCTTTCTCTCTCTCGCTTTCTTTCTGTCTTTCCATGTCATTGAATCAAAAGATAATTTTATTGTTCTTTCTTTCTTTCTTTCTTTCCATGTCATTGAATTTAAAGATAATTTCGTAGTTCTTTCTTTCTTTCTTTCCTTTTTTCTTTCTTTCTTTCTTTCTTTCTTTCTTTCTTTCTTTCTTTCTTTCTTTCTTTCCATGTGTTTGAATCCAAAGATAATTTCATGGTTCTTTCTTTCTTTCTTTCTTTCTTTCTTTCTCTCTCTCGCTTTCTTTCTGTCTTTCCATGTCATTGAATCAAAAGATAATTTCATTGTTCTTTCTTTCTTTCTTTCTTTCTTTCCATGTCATTGAATCCAAAGATAATTTCATAGTTCTTTCTTTCTTCTTTCTCTCTTTCTTTCTTTCTTTTCTTCCATGTAATTGAATCCAAAGATAATTTCACAGTTCTTTCTTTATTCTTTCTTTCTTTCTATGTCTTTGAATCCAAAGATAATTTCATAGTTTTTCTTTCTTTCTTTCTTTTTTTCTTTCTTTCAATGTCATTGAATCCAAAGATAATTTCATTATACTTTCTTTCTTTCTTTCTTTCCATGTCATTGAATCCAAAGATAATTTCATTGTTCTTTCTTTCTTTCTTTCTTTCTTTTTTTTCTTTCCATGTCATTGAATCCAAAGATAATTTCATAGTTCTTTCTTTCTTCTTTCTCTCTTTCTTTCTTTCTTTTCTTCCATGTCATTGAATCCAAAGATAATTTCACAGTTCTTTCTTTCTTTCTTTCTTTCTTTCTTTCTTTCTTTCTGTGTCTTTGAATCCAAAGATAATTTCATAGTTTTTCTTTCTTTCTTTCTTTCTTTCTTTATTTTTTTTCTTCCATGTTATTGAATCCAAAAATAATTTCAAAGTTCTTTCTTTCTTTCTTTCTTTCTTTCTTTCTTTCTTTCTTTCTTTCAATGTCATTGAATTCAAAGATAATTTCATAGTTCTTTCTTTCTTTCTTTCTTTCTTTCCATATCATTAAATTCAAAGATAATTTCATAGTTCTTTCTTTCTTTCTCTCTTTCCATGTGATTAAATCCAAAGATAATTTCATAGTTCTTTCTTTCTTTCTTTCTGTCTTTCTTTCTTTCTTTCCATGTCATTGAATCTAAAGATAATTTCATAGTTCTTTCTTTCTTTCTTTCTTTCAATGTCATTGAATCCAAAGATAGTTTCATAGTTCTTTTTTACTTTCTTTCTTTCTCTCTCTCCTTCCTTCTTTCTTTCAATGTCAATGAATCCAAAAATAATTTCATAGTTCTTTCTTTCTTTCATTCTTTCTCTCTTTCGTTCTTTCCCTCTCTCTTTCTTTCTTTCTTTCTTTCCTTCTTTCTTTCCATGTCATTGAATCCAAAGATAATTTCATTGTTTTTTCTTTCTTTCTTTCTTTCTTTCTTTCTTTCTTTCTTTCTTTCTTTCTTTCTTTCCATGTCATTGAAACCAAAGAAAATTTCATAGTTCTTTCTTTCTTTCTCTCTTTCTTTCTTTTCTTCCATGTCATTGAATCCAAAGATAAATTCACTGTTCTTTCTTTCTTTCTTTCTTTCTTTCTTTCTTTCTATGTCTTTGAATCCAAAGATAATTTTATTGTTCTTTCTTTCTTTCTTTCTTTCCATGTCATTGAATTTAAAGATAATTTCGTAGTTCTTTCTTTCTTTCTTTCCTTTTTTCTTTCTTTCTTTCTTTCTTTCTTTCTTTCTTTCTTTCTTTCCATGTGTTTGAATCCAAAGATAATTTCATGGTTCTTTCTTTCTTTCTTTCTTTCTTTCTTTCTCTCTCTCGCTTTCTTTCTGTCTTTCCATGTCATTGAATCAAAAGATAATTTCATTGTTCTTTCTTTCTTTCTTTCTTTCTTTCCATGTCATTGAATCCAAAGATAATTTCATAGTTCTTTCTTTCTTCTTTCTCTCTTTCTTTCTTTCTTTTCTTCCATGTAATTGAATCCAAAGATAATTTCACAGTTCTTT
>OY757931.1:62057595-62060095 GCA_963585895.1 Sepioteuthis lessoniana | reverse complement strand
GAAATTTACAATAAGACCAAATTACATCTATAAACCCTTAGATATATTCTAACAAACAGATCCCTTCCCCAACATTTTTCACAAGGGCTTCTTGTGGGGTGGGGGTATGATCAAGATTCCCTACAAATGTCGAATAAAATGATTAGTGTTAATTAGCAATACTTGAATTAACTGAGCGTTTAAATTGAATTATTGGTATTACATGGCAATACTTGGAATCATATGACTGTTTAAAAAGAGTGGAAGAAACTAAGTAAATGCTATGTGGCCACCACTTAAAAAAAAAAATTAAACACATTATAAGTCATCGAAGATTTAATGATTAATATTGAATAGAATTGTCAGTGTTATATAGCCGTCATCATCAGCATGTCGTGCTGCCAGAACGGATATCCCTGACCCTCTCTCGCCACTTCTCCCGATCATTCATCGCCTCTGGCAGGTCTTCAGGGCTATATCTCGTATCCTCACATAGCTACTCTATATATGTTCGAGCTGGTCGTTCTGCTTTTGCTTGGCCATATGTGGGGGTCCATAGGAGTACATCACTTATGAGCTCGTCCCAGCAGTGTCCTGCGTGTCTGGTTCGTCTAGCTTGGATAGTTTTCGTGATGGGAGGCAAGTGGCCATATAGCTGGTGCCTTGTGGGGTGTTGCCGCCAGGACTTGTTCAATATTGCTCGCAACATTCTTGAGTAATTGGCGCCTAGCTTCTTCTTCAGCCGTTTATTTAGCGTCCATGTAGTGCATCCATACAGCAGTATCGATACGACTGCTGCCTGGAAGAAACTGCGTTTCATTTTATCGGTCAGGTCTGATTTCCATATGATCGAGAGCCTATCGATAGCTGTCCATGCCTTCGTTAGCCGTGTGTCGATGTCTTTTTCGGTTGATGAGACGCTGCTTCCTAGGTAGGTGAATTTGTCGACTAGTTTCAGAGAGGTTCCGTCTAATGTGGAAATGTCGCTTGTTTGGTTATAGCACATATATTCAGTTTTGTGTGCGTTGACATGGAGGCCAATGCCTGCGGCTGCTCGTTCCAAACTATGCAGTAGTGTTTCGGCTTGGTTGGGTGTATTTGCCAGTAACGCTATGTCATCGGCGTAGTCCGCGTCGGTAATTGTTTTTGCGGGGTACCTTCTGCTCCTTTTTTTTTTTGTCAGCTCGGAAACCATTTGTGTGTAGAAGAACTTGCAATACTAATTTGCAAACAGCTTTGTTGTGGATCCTCAGATAAGAGCGGTGGAAGAACAACTCAAACAACGGGTGATAGGTAAACGTTATTGTATTAGCAGAAAAAGGGAGTCATACAAAGGAAGTACTAGCCGTTCTCGGCTTGCAGTCCGTCTGTCAAATGTCTCGTAAGGAACAAAAGTTGTCTCCCTTCGAGCGAGCTAAGCTCGGAGAATATGTTTAGGTTGGACGAGTCCATCTTTGGGGTACGGTAGGATATGTCCCCATAACACCTGCCTCCCAAGCTTTTTTATTCTGTTGAAAAAAACGGGTCAATATCTCCTTTTTTTGGGGGGTGTCAATGGTGAAAAGTTCGGTAAATTTCTTCTTCCTTCCCGATGGACACTGTTCTGTGGCTGCTTGTGGAGGTTTGATATCAAACGTATCGTACAACGTTTCGATAGCTTCTTCCTCGGCTTGCAGTCCGTCTGCTAAATGTCTCGTAAGGAACGAGAAGTTGTCTCCCTTTATTGCTTGTAATTTTGCTTACGAGAAGGCACAAGGCCTTAGGTTTGGGGGGGAAGAGGAAGGGTGCGGTCTTGCATTGACTATGTTTACAAAGGGAACCTAGCTAGCCACATTCGCCGACCCATTCAACAGTACAGTATATAACCATTCATCCATCGCCATGCGCGCTGCAACCACCAAAATACCACATTTGCTCTATGAAAGAAGGCCTACTTAAAACCCCGAAAGTGATGTATGATTTTATTCACAATTTGTGATTTCTTTACAATGAATTTATATGATGTGAATGGGAGAAAAACCCCGAAATATATACAAACGAAAACTAAGGAAAAATTCCCCGTTTGGTTGCGCTACCATACGAGAAGTTGTCTCCCTCGAGCGAGCTAGGCTCGGATAATATGTTTAGGTTTGACGTGTCCATCTTTGGGGTGTGGTAGGATATGTCCCCATAACAAGCTTTTTTCTAACCTTTTTAAAAAAATGAAATTATCGACTTACTATACACTTAAAAATCATAATTCATATCCATTGAAATGTGTGCAACTGTTGTTGAATTGTTACTGTTAAATATCAATACATAAAACAATACAACTTTATATAAACCAAAGATAAATCTTATATAGAATGATTTGGATTTCATACAAATTCATGAAACCATTGAACTGTAGGCTATAAACAAATAAGTTGAGGCTATCTTGGGGGTGTCCTCGTAGTGCAATGGTTAACGCGATTGACTGCGGAATCATAGTAAGCGATTTCGAATTCCAGTCACGCTATTATGTTCGGACAAATACCCTTGG
>OY757931.1:61915210-62057395 GCA_963585895.1 Sepioteuthis lessoniana | reverse complement strand
TGTTATAGATACACATATGCATATATATACTACAAAAGTTCACATATGTTTGGGTTGTGAGTGAGTGAGTGTGTTGTTTAGTTATTTGTACACGATGTTATACGCGATGGTGTGTGTGTGTCTGTGTGTGTCTGTGTGTTTGTATATTTTTGTTTTGATTTACTTTTGGCATTTTCTTCTTTGAATTTTTTTTAATAGTATGTGTTGCATCTTCGGTACTCCCCCTTTCATTCCGATCTTTTTTCTGCTGTTTTATCACCCCACGTTTTTCCCCCTTTCCCTACTTTCCAGCCTTTTTTTTTTTTTATTTTTTTTTTATTTTTACTTTTCATGACGGGCCCTAAGAAATCTCTTTTGCGAATGCATTCATAAAACACTTTCTCATTTCAATATTCGTCCGTAAAACAAGTATTACCTCAAATTGCAAGAGAACGACGAACAATGTCGACGGCGCTTGAAGCAAAATATAACCAGTAGTTGATAAGGGAAATTACATAAGGAGAATCTTAAGTAAAAGGTCGTATTGAAAGGCCTGAAAGCAAAGAGGAAAAATGAAGAAAAAAAAAAAAAAAGGAAAGGAAAAGAAAAAGAATAAAAGTTAATGAATCCGTAACGAAAAAGCACTTATCTTAAAGATATAAATATGAAAGCATTATAAGCTGTAAAGAAAAAGGGTTTCCTTAGATAGTAAGATATTTTTTTAACGCAAAAGAGATCGATGTTCGAACCAAAATAAAAGAAGTAAAGTTGAATGCTGATTTTCTCGGCGATACTTCCTCACGAAGAGAGAGCTGCGACACAGTTGTATTAATTTTTTTATTTTATTTTGTGTTCTCTGCTCAGCTTCGGAAATACCGTGTTTTCCTGGCATATTACTCACATTGTACTTTAAAATCATTCTATGCCAATATCACACAGCATCTCATTCGCTTCTGTCATTACAAGAAGCTTATCAACAGAAATTTGAAATCAACTACAATGGGACCTTGGCCATTTTACAGTCGGCAGCAGTCCCTCAAATACCGCAGCCCAGTCGGATAGGATTATAGAATACATCGACTACATCTCTGCAGACGAGTAAGAACTTCTCCCAACCAGTGTCCTGGAGATAATACTAAACCATCAGATAGGGAGGCTGAAAACCTGGAATTTTGGGGAATGTGGAGTACTCCTTTAATGCAATTACCTAGGTTTCTGCCCTGATACAAAGTGGTTGTGTGTCTGAGGGTTAGATCGATGGGTCAGATAGAAATAAATAATCCTTTTCTATATCTGAAACCATTTAAACGTGTGCAAACAAATGAATGTTAAAATGAATTATTATTAATACGTTGCAATACTTAGAACCATTTAACTGTGTGAAATGAATAAATACTGTTAGGAAGAATTGCTAGATTTACGTATCAGTAACCATAAAAAAATCAAATATCATATAACTGTATAAGAATAAAAATATTAGCGTTAAATAGCACTGTATGAAACAATTTGAATGTGGGCAAATAAATGGTCTGAGTCTTAGTTGTCTAAATTTCTGAGACGAAGCTTGTAACAATACAGGAATGCTTATGGCTAACGGAATCAGAACAGGCGACCCCCGTGGTTTCAATAAAGGACGTAGTTAGAAGTTCCGTGCAGGTTCCCGGGTTCGACAAACGCCTGAAGAAGGCCGGAGGACATATCGGCCGAAACGTTGAGGAAATAACAATAAAGATGAAGACAATAGTCCGAAAAACCTTACTGATAAAAGGTCTGAGTCTTGTTTTAAAATAACTTTACCGACAAATCATAAATTTATAATATATATATATATATATATATATATATATATATATATATATATATATATATTTCAACAGTGTTGATTGTCACTAAATCACTTCGTGGGTTTGTATCGAACCAAGTGCAATATAATATTGAGAGTGCTCAATATCTAGGATAGAGCAATTATAAAATGATAATAAATAAATACATATTAGATATATATATTTAATTCATGGAATTTAGACTGCGACCCCTGGGTTTCTTGGAATTTTTTACAAAACAACAATCATCAGGCAGTTAAAAAAATAAAATGAATCGAAAATCAAAAAAATACAGTCAAAAACATTTGAGATTTTGTATGATTCTTTGCGTGTGGTTGTAAGTGTGTGAGTGTAGGTGTGTATAAGTGCGTATGCGTGTATGGGTTATCATCATCATCATCATCATCATCATATCGCACTGGTAGCACGGATATCCCTGACCCTCTCTCGCCACTCCTCCCTATCGTTCATCGCCCTAGGTAGGTCTTCAGGACAACATCCTGTATCCTCACATAGCTGCTGAATGTATGTTCGAGCTGGTCGTCCTGCTTTTTCGCGGCCATGTGTGGGGATCCATAAGAGTACACCTCTTATGAGTTCGTCCCTGCTTCTCTAGCAGTGTCCTGCATGTCTGGTTCTTCTAACTTGAATAGTTTTCGTGATAGGGGGCAGGTGGCCGTACAGTTGGTGTCTTGTGGGGTGTTGCTGCCAGGACTTGTTCAGGATTGCACGCAGCATTCTTGTTTCTTCTCCAGCCGTTTTGTTAGCGTCCATGTCGTGCAGCCATATAGCAGTATCGATGTGACCGCTACCTGGAAGAAACTGCGTTTCATTTTATCGGTTAGGTCTGATTTCCATATAATTGATAGCCGTTACGTATTAATGTGTGTTTGTATGAGTTTTAGTGAATTTACAACGCGCTGCGTTTGTAAATTTCAAAGGTATCTTAGTCTCTTTTCTTCCTGTCTTTAAAAATTCTATTGCAACTTTCACAGACAAGAAAACAGACAAGAAATTAAATGGAGTAAAGAGGAAACCCAATGAAGTCAGATATCTAAAATAACAAAAAAACCGACAACTACTCACCGAACGAAACCAACAAACATCAACAAATCATTCGTGCCCCATAAAATATTAGGACAACAGCCTTTCAGCAAGGTTGGTTGGTTGGTTGTTTTGTTTTACGACGTATCAACCCTTTTCGGGTCATTTAGCGCCGAATTAAATTTCAAACAATTCAGTTTAGTACAAGTATAGTTTTTTTTTTTACATACAGTTAAATGTCAAAACAGTTCTATTCAGTTTAGCATAAGTACACATTTTATTTCTATTTAACCAATTGATAGGACACTATCAGGTGGTGCCACTATGGAACAGAGTGGGCCTGGTAGTGATGGCAATGAAGGCGTACTCTGCATTCCCCAAAGCTCCAGCATTACTGGAACCTTACCATCAGATTGTTTAGTGTCATATCCGGGACACTCATTTGTGGAGTCTTACTTCTCTGCAGAGAAGCAGTCGGTGTATTCTACTGCCCAAACAAACTGGATAATCAACAAGGAGAGCTGTAGCTATTAAACAAAGAAACCAAGCCCAAACAAACTGGATAATCCACAAGGAGAACTGTAGCTATTAAACAAAGAAACCAAGCCGAACACCTGTATGAAAATTATTTGCTTAACAACCAATAATAATCAGCAAAAAATTTATTTAGCAAAACAGACAAGAAAAAGAACAAGGCAGTAAGAAAATGAGTAAACTTACTTATGTATACATAAGTGTTTTGTGTTTTGATTTTTATGTGTCTATATACGTGATTCGATATTATTTGGATATATATAACTCTGTCGATAGGTATGCATTTGTGTGTGTGTGTGTGTGTGTGTGTGTGTGTGTGTGTATCTGTTAATTTTTCAGTTTAGATTTTTTTTTTAATTTTTAAAATCAAACGAAAACACGAGAAAATTTTTAACTCTATATCCGTTAGTGACGTTCTGTTTTAAAACTGATGTAATCAGTGTTCGATATTAATTTTAAAAAACGAAAAGTATTTACTTAGCATATATATATATATATATATATATATATATGTATATATATATATATGTGTGTGTGTGTGTGTATGTGTGTGTGTGTGTGTTCGTGCGTGGGTGAGTATATGTATGTGTGTGTATGAAGCCAATTTTTTTTCAAATAAAGGTTTATGTAAGTTTTTAGTAATATTTTAAATAGAGATAAGATGATATTTGTGCGTTTACATATCATCGGATTTACAACAATTTCCTGATATATATATATATATATATATATATATATATATATATATATATATATATATATATATTTCTGGTGGGGGGAGTGTATACATCTGTGAATATGTGCACTAACATATAAGGTATATAATTAATTCCATGTCATTGCGTATGCTGATTAGAACATACAAGAATATCTTTGTGTGGAAGGGAGTGCGTAGGTGTGTGTGGGTGCATGTGGGTATGGTTGGGATGTGTGTAGGTGTGTGTGTGTGGGTTTATTGATATGTGCGTAGGTCTCTCTCTCTCTTTGGGTGTGTTAGGTGTGTGTGGGCGCGCATCCACTAACATAAACCGTACGTAATTAGTTCACTGTCAGAGCGAATATAAATTAATACATACATGTATCTCTCTCTCTCTCTCTCTATTTCTCTCTCTCTCTCTTTCTCTCTCTCTCTCTCAATATATATATATATATATATATATATAGGGAGTCTCATAAGCCCAGTTGTCTTCGGCTGTACAATACTCCGACTGCATCTCTGCCGAAGAAACAGCCCTCCTCCTCCTCCGAATGTCCAGGATATGAAGTTAAACTGGATTTTATGATGAGGCTCCGGGATCTGTACAGTACTGGGAAATGTACAATACTTCTCCATTGCCATTACTCCCAGGTACACTGTCACTCGGAGAGTTAGTACTTTTAAGGATCCCAATTGTGGGTCAAAGAGAACTATTTAAAAATTAATCATCATGTCGCGCCATCAGCGCGGATCTCCCTGACTCTCTCCCGCCACCCTTCCCTATCGTTAATCGCTTCCAGTAGGTCTTAAAGGTTACATCCTGTATCGGCACAGAGCTGCTGTATGTAGGTTCTTGCTGGTAGTCCTCTGTCTTTGATCGTTCATGTGAGGGGGTGTACTTTAAATTAAAACTTAATAACAGGCCGGGGAAGAAAGAGGGAGGAAAAGAAGAAGAAAAATAAAAAAATAAAAAAATTACAAAAGCCAAGGGAAGAAGCATGGTGGACTTAAAGGCAAGCGGATAAACCCTCTGGCGGTTCATCACAATGCCTAACCCGGTACTGGAAGAATGAATCCTACAGTTCCACGGCCAGGATCAAATAGTTCGATCGGGGAACTACTGCTGCTGATCTATAAGGGTGGCTTCTATAGATGAGAATAAAAACAGCCATCGAAAGTTTACCATTTAACAATTAAGGCAAACAAATTACCTTTCCTAAATTGAATTGTTCGTGTTGCATAGCAATACCTGAAACTATTTAATATAGTGCAAGCAAATGAGTCATATTGAATAGAATTATAATCATTGAATAACAATATTTGAAACTTTTCAACGGTGTTTAATAGCAAAGCCAGAAACAGTGTGTAAACAAATACTTAATACGAAATTGTACTTTGGAGGTGCCCGTGGTGTACGGGTTATCGTCGTAGGAAATGGACACGGCGACACGAGTTCAAATCCTGGACGAGACTAATTGCATTTCACATAGCACTAATACCCTTGGGAAAGGTATGAATCCAATTATTCTGCCTCCAGCTATGGGTAAATAGTAGTGCAGACTGGGTTCTTCAGCCTTGGTAAAGCAACTGGTCTAGGAGAAGGAAAACGCTGAATTCAAACCTGTTAAACTCCGCTTTAAAAAAAAGATGACCTTGTGTCATATCTTGCCCGAGCGGAGGGGTTGGGTAAATATGGAATACGGAATTGTACAATAAGTGTTAGATATCAATACATTAAACCATTTAACTTTATGAAAACAAATGGGCTCTGGTTTTTTTTTTAAATTTTACTTACAAAATAGTCGTCTTGATATTATGTATGAACGCTTTTTGACATTAGATAAGCAAAAATACAATGAAGCAAGTATCAATTGCAATTCTTTATAAATTGATCGGTATCATTTCTAACAAATCAATTTGATCCATAGATGCGACCCTAACAAATATTACCAATCTGGGTAAAGGTGGACATAGGAGTAATGGCAACAAAAAAAGTATTCTACACTCTCTAGATATCCAGAAATAGAGATTTACCATCAGATGAAGTTTAATACCTAGGACACCTCTTTTTGTGGGAGGAGTCTTATCCCTCAGCAATAGATACAATCAATATATTCTACGCCTTGCTGATAGGTTCGAACACTACTTTAGAAAAGTTATTGTTTGCCAACAAACTTAGCAAATAATTTAGGATCCTGAAATTGAAATTTAAAACATTTTTTAAATGAAATGCAGTGCTACGTTATTCTATTATTATTGTTGTGATTTTCCAGGAAAAAATTGTTTTTAAAATCAGGACATACATAATTTTATGACTGGTATAATCTGGTTTGTGAATGTACTTCAATTAATACAACACATCTGGCCCGGCTACTCTTTGGAAGAAACTCTGTTTATTTGTCGCTGCCTCCCACCAGACTGGACTTGACACAAGGTCAAAAGCCCGAAGGCCGATTAAAGTGCGGATGGAGGGGGGGAAGGTCGGGGACGAGCCGAGACTCGAACCCTGCTAGTCTATGCTGCTCATTGGCTCACTTGGTGCAATGTGAGACTGATGAGGCAAGCAGTTTTACGAACCCAAATGTGGGTCCAGGGCACGTATACCAGGTTATTGCTTGAACTAGATAGCGAGGTCTAGTGCCGTACATAGGTTTCGAGAAAGTCCGCGGCGACCTCTGTTTGGAAGAAACTCTACATATAAAGTCACTCTGTTGAAGAACAAAAAAATTAATATTTCAGTCAGTAATTATACAGGATACTTTCTTTCATTTCATAAATTTACAAAAGAATATTGCGGAAGATTTAGAAGATGAGAGTTGAAGATGACATTGAATGAAGAAAAAATAATCTGATATAAGAGAGGTATCATTTGATAGAAAAGATTTACGTAAAGATACCCTGAAATAAAACCTGCAGTTTGCCAGATGACCAGCCGTTTTACCATACTTTTCATTGGGTTGTAGCTATAGAGAACCTGGGAGTAACATGTGTACTGTACAATCTTAGGTTACAATACTCTATTGACAGAAACATGTCTTACTAATTTTCCTTGTATGTTTGTCACGTGTTGAATTAGTTATTCCGTAGGCAACTACTCCAGAAGGCAACACCCCACAAAGCACCAACTGTACGGCCACCTACCTCCAATTACGAAAACTATCAAAGGTAGACGAACCAGACATGCTGGAGAAGCAGAGACGAGCTCATAAGTGATGTTCTCCTTTGGACTCCGTCATATGGGCGAACAAAAGCAGGGTGACCAGCTCGAACCTGCATACAGCAGCTCCGTGAGGATACGCAATGTAGCCCTGAGGACCTGCCAGAAGCGATGAAGGATAGGGAGGAGTAGCGAGAGAGGGTCAGAGATACCCATGCTGGCGGCACGACATGTTGATGATATATATATATATATAGAGAGAGAGAGAGACAGAGAGTGAGAAAGACAGAAACTAAGACAGACAGACAGAGGGATGTACGGAAATACGTGCAGTTGCACATGTTAATAAGATAGGCTAATTTTATACACACTCATGTCAATATTATTATATAGGTCTACGCCATTATTTATAAAAAGTAAAGTAAAGTTGGCGACCATAATCGAGGGCAACCAGAAGGCTCCCTTTTTAATAGCTACAACACCGAGATGTAGGGGAAGTCACCTCTCCTTTCCCTGGATCACTCCACGTTACCCTTGATACGTACCTTATATTGCTGAGTGTTAAGTAAGGTTGTATCAAGTACCATTTTTCGAGTCTTTAGTATGACACGATCTGGGATTGAACCCAGGTCTCTCGGACCATTGGCGGGGACTGTAAAAGTGCACATACTTATACAAGCACACACACACACACACACACACATATATATATATATATATTGTATTTTAGTATATATCATCATCAAATCACGCTAATGGCACGAATTTCCTTAACTCGCTCTCTCTCTCTCTCTCTCTCTCTCTCTCTCTCTCTCTGACCTTATGATCCATCATTCCTGGCAGGTCTTCTAAACCTCATCCTGGGTCGCCACAGAGCTGTTGTTGGTATGTTCTTGTTAGTCGACCAACTCTGGCCGATCCATAGGAAGGGATCCATTGGGGAATGTCACTTATGAATTGGTCCTTGTATCTTCAGCAGTGTACCACATATATCGTTCGTCTTATTTGGAGGATTTTAGATATGGGAGGTAAGTGGCCGTACAGTTATTTGTTTCACGGGGTGTTTCTTCCAGGAATTGTTCAGTATAACTCGTAGCATTCTTATACAGTGCCATCTAGCTGTTTGTCTATTGTCAGGGTTCTTATAGTGCCTCCATAGATTAGTATTAACACAAGTGCTGCTTGAAAGAAATCTTACTTTATTTATCAGATAGATGCACATTTTTGCTCCCAACTATTTACATATATATGAGTAAATTAGAATATATACATAAGTATTAACGTTTACACACATACATACACACACATACACACACACACACACATATATATATATATATAGGTTTATGCGGTTGTGTGTGTGTCTATATATATATATATATATATAACTGAATAGTCGTCAAGAAATAGAAACGTTTACACACACACACACACACACACACATATATATATATATATATATATAAGTTTATGCGGTTGTATATGTGTCTGTATATATATATATATATATATATATATAACTGAATAGTCGTCAAGAAATGGAAATAATATGTGCACATGAAAATGTGGCCATGTGGTTATTTCGCTATCTAGCAGGAGAGAGAGAGTTAAGAATAACGGGAGGAGTCGACAGAAGACAATGAAGAAGAACAAAGATAGCTACAAGTGGCGACCGACAAGACAACCAAAGAAGGAAGTGAAGTGAGGAGATGGGCGTTGGACAATCGTAGATTAAAGTAATATACGATAATAAAATAATATATATATATATAAATGCATAATATATATATATATATATATTGCATTCTCTTTCCATGCATATCACTCTCTCATATATGAGTCGACATATTCTCTTTCTCTGGGTCTTTATCTCTCTCTGTCTGTCTGTCTGTCTGTCTCTCTCTCTCTGGTACATAAATTTGTACTCATGCAAATTACTATTGCTGCAGGTAGAATCTAGATTTATATGTAACGCAATAAATCTGACGACAAGCCTTGTTTTATTGCAAGAACGATTGTTTGCAAGAAAAATCTTATTATAATCTCGTCATAATTCTTTCTATTCTCTTTAAACGTTTTTATTTTCATTCATGCCTATTTGGTGTCTTTTTCGGGAACATTTTTTCTTCATCAATTTACCTGCTTTTTTTTTTCTTTCTTTCCTTCTGTTCATGAAATCAAATCAAGAACATCGACTCCACGCTCATCTCAAGATTTTTTGCAAATATCTCGCTATATTTCAAAGTTTCTTCTTCTTCTTCTTCTTCTTCTTCTTCTTCTTCTTCTTCTTCTACAATTATTATTATTATTGTTATTATAATTATTATTCCTTGCAAAATTTTTGCACCAACGTTAGCTGATGGTCTTTCATTGGAGTCTGAGTGAAAGCAAGTTTTCTCAAGTCTCCTCAAGTCTCCAGGACTCTACTTCGTATTCTGACCGATTTCAACAATGCTGTATTTAGAATGTTCTCTGCTCACCTTCCGATTTTGAACTTGCTCCAGTCTCTTTTCCTTTGGGGATAACTGTCACATTCATGTTCCATAGCTTTTTCAGTTCTCTGGCAAGCTCAAAGTTCTCGTCTCTCTTTTCGTTTTCTTTGATTTTCACTCTGGGTTTCGCCGGGACAGTAAAGTTCATTTTGCGGCAGGTTCTCACTTTTTAAAATTTTATTAATGATTACAAGGTTTAGACTTCTGGCCAGGATTAAGCGATTTGTATTATTTTATTCCTTTGAGAGTTGTTCACACAAGCGTTAGCTGATTGATTCTCACGAGATTTTGAGTCTCAGCAAGTTACCTCAAGTCTCCAGGACTCCCTTCAGTATCCCAGCCGATCTTAATAATTCTATAGTGTGAATGATCTCCAATTGTCCTCTTTTTTTCAAGTCTTCCGGTCCCTTTACTAATCCTTTGAGGATCGTTCCAAGTGCACCAACCCAAATGTGTATCACCGTTACCTTCTTATTCCATTTTTTTAGTTCTTTAACCAGGTCTCTCTCTCTCTCTCTCTCTCTCTCTCTATATATATATATATATATATATATATATATATATATATATCTTTTACCCGAGCAAATCGAAATGCTCCATCTCTACCCTTATCACGAATTCACCGTTTAACCGGACGGGTGACGGAAAACGGAAAAGTCGTCAAGAAATAGAAATAATATGTGCACATGAAAACTTGGTCACGTGGTTATTTTGAATTCCAATAGAAAAGAGTCAAGAATAACGGGAGGGGTCGGAAGAAGACAATGAACAAGAACAAAGATAGCAACATGAGGCGACCGACAAGATAACCTAAGAAGGAAGTGAAGAGAGGAGATGGTCGTTGGACGATCGTAGATTAAAGTATTATATATAAATATATATACATATACAATAAATATATCTATTAATTTTCTTATATATATGCTGTCAAATATATATATAACTAATATATATTTATTTATTTTTATATAATAGCTCTATCAAAGATATTGAGCACTCTCCAAATTATACTGCATTTGGTCTTCCACAAACCCACCAAGTGAGTTAGTGACAACTATACACTATTGTAATATATATATATATATATATATATATATATGTGTGTGTGTGTGTGTGTGTGTGTGTGTGTGTGTGTGTGTGGTTTGGCAGTAGTCTTTGATTTAAATGTGTTTGATTAAATAATAAAGGCACATTTTGCCTATATAATTTCATTAAGATCCTTTCAAGTTTCTTGAATAGTGTCTTAGTTTCAGGTTGGAATCAGTGGATGAATTTACAAAAATTGCCCCAAGCTCTTTCGGACCTTTCATAGGCAACTCCTGATAACTGCCTATGAAATGTTCCGAAAGCGCTTGGGACAATTTTGGTAAATTCATCCACCAATTCCAACCTGAAACCAAGACACTTATCAAGAAACTTGAAGGGATCTTGATAAAATAATTTAGAAAAATATGTCTTTATTATTTAATCAAACATATATATATACATATATATATATATATATATATATGTCTTTAAGGGGTTTGTGGCATATATATACTACTCTATGTTTTGTACGATTCAGTTGTATCAAATAATTATGTCAGTATGAAGTGGTTATCTATTTAAAATGAATGTGAAGTTCCTTATACCGTATAATAATTGACGACTTCAATTTTTAAAAAATTAATTTGGTATTAAATAACCCAACAAGGCAAAGCCAACCACTCAAAGCCAACCTAACCAAACCAATTATGATAATTTTAGATTTCAGTGTTAAAAAACTTTACAAATTCCCTCTGAATACTTTTGACAACTCCTGTTATTGATCTGTCACGGTGTCTCTCAGCCTTTCTATCTATCTATCGATATATATATATATATATATGTAATAATATAAATGTATGTATATTATATGTGTACCACATCTTGATAAATGATGTTTGTCTATGACCAAAAGTACAATTCAAACATCCTGATTAATTACTAATTCGAATAGAGAAAACTATACAAGATGCGTGAGATGATAAGGTAGTAAGACCTCTTTACGTCGCTGTTTTACAATGATATACACTTGTACGACTCTTATGCCGCACTCTGTATTTATTTGGGTACAGTCTAATGACTATGACAGCAAGAGAACTAGTGACTATGCAAACGGCAGCTTTTATCAGAGTATTTTCTTTTAGATGTTTCCCATCAAAATATACCAACCAGTCACCCAAGGTTTTATCATAGAGCTTCCTTCTTCAATATATATATATATATATATATATATATATATATATATATAAAGTTGATAAAGGCGTCTAGAGATAGAAAGAGAACGAAAATGAAAAATATTAAAAACCTTCTTTTTTAATGTTCAAATGTTAGAATTGAAATCGTGTTATAGTATTAATTTTCTAAGCTTTTTGCTTAGATGTTGCACAAGGCCGCATGAATGGGGCACCCAATGAGAATCGAACTCACTCGTGTAGGTTTGCTAGTCTACCTTGCTAACCATTACACCACCCGAGGTGCCCGAAATAGTGTTATAGTAGTCCAGTCGGCTGAAGCTGCCGAATATACCGATTGCTTCTCAGGTGATGGGTAAGTCCTACCCACAATGAGTGTCCTAGATATGACACTAAACAATCTGATGGTGAGGCTCCAGTAATGCTGAAGCTTTCAGGAATGTGGAGTACCCCTTTATTGCCATCGCTTACAGGTCCACTTTGGCCAAAACTGGTAGCAATTGATAGCGTCCTGTCTATGAGTCAAATAGAACTAAACAGTGAACTTATGCTAAACTGAATTGTTTAAAATAGAACTGTTTATGTGTATAAAAATGGATTTTACATTAAATAACCAATAATGTTTGATGTGCCATGAAACCAAAGGAGACCTAAGTATAATAGCTTAAACCGACCGACGAAACTTGAAATCCGCAGAATATCATCTGATGACTGAAAAATGAATTTATGAATTAATAAATGAGCCTATGAATAAAAATTGATTTTTTTAAATCTTCGGATAATATATATGGCTAGTATCTCAGCATGCTGATCGGAATAACTTTTTTATCATGAGTTATTTCATCGATGATTGTGATTAAATATAAAAGTGCTGAAATCGTTTCCTCGAACCTTTGTCTGGTTTGTTGGTGTGATGATATATCAACCTTCTTGGGTTATTTAATGCCTAAACGATCCTTCTAGAAGAACAGTAGTGGTACTATTTAACCGATAGATAGGAGGATAATACTTTTCCTAATGTTGCCAATGGTCCGGGAGACCTTGGTTCAATCCTAGGTCGAGTCATACCAAAGACTTTAAAAAATGGTACTTGATACCTTCTTGCTTTACACTCAGCAATATAAAGTACGTATCAAGGGTAAAGTAGAGCAATCCAGGAAAAGGGGTAGCGCTCTCCCCTACACCAAGGAGTAGTAGCTATTGAAAAGGGAGCCTTCTGGTCGCCCTTGATGACGGTCGACGACTTATTTATTTGTCTGAAAGTGAACGTAATAGCTTGACTGGAGTTAGAACTCACTTACTACGATTCCGCAGTTCAGCACTTTAACAATTACGTCACGAGACACCCCCTCAAACAGCAGTGTGTCGTTTTAAGCGAGGTATTATGATCGGAGTTACATTTATTCTTGTTGCAGTAACTTATGCATTAGGCAGCAAGAAGGTATGTCATTCAGTGTAAGATATGGAATAATAAAGTGGTATTTCCGTTGAATATCTGGAAGGTTTGATATCTTCTAATATAGCTGAGAAGAATTATACAATCGCTAGTTTGGAATTGTCGTTTTCTGAATAACAGCCACTTGGACGGCAAAGAATTATTGAATAAACGAAGATTTATTAACTTCATTCAGAAAAAAAGAATTCAAAATAAGATTTTACAAAACTGTATTTGCTATGGAATCCACCCACATATTCTTCCAATTCTTTGGTTTGATATTCACGAATAAATAAGTCCGTCTCAAATACCTGAACCTTGCCAGAAACCCCCTCCCCTTCAAAAATAAAAAGATCATGAAGTTGACCGTGACACCTATCATAGCTGGATCACTTAAAACCATATTTGGAAGTGGCTGCAAGCTTTAAAATTAAAGAATAGGAATTTTACAGTGGTACCAGTCATATTTAGAGCTCTTGGAACTGTTCAAAACAATCTGAAAAATTACTAGAGGATCTGGAAATCTGAGAATGAAATGAGACTGTCCGAAGAAAAGCCCTGCGGGGATCAACTAGAATACTGAGAAGAGTCCTGGAAAAGTAAAGTAACTTGCTCTCACTCAGACTTCAGTTGAAATAAGAGTAAGAAAAACTGGCAGCTGGTAAAATAATAATAATGAGATTGATAATGAGAAAAATTTCATGGGGCGAAAGTAAATTATGGAATGGTTTTTAAAACTTTTTTCAGTCTGATTTTGAAAAAGAAAACGTAATAAATCTAAATTTTCATAATTAGCTCTATTATTCAAGCATTTTCTCATTAAAATTCAGGCCAATATTAGTGAGCAAGAAAAGAAACGACAAAGAATCTATGATTTGCTTAACGCCGAAACCTAGCTAAAATTTCTTTGTGTACCGTATAAACAGCAAAGAAAAAGAGCTTTTAAGGAAAGCGGGGAGTAGAGTACTCAACAAAAACGAAAAGAAGGCGTTTTAACTGCTTTTGCAATAGTGATTTAGAATGACCCTACAACATAAAAAAAGCACGGTAATGAATTGAAAGTCCGCAAGAAAAATATGTGGACAGTAATTAAACAAGATTTAAGCCTTAGCCTTAAACCCTTTGAATACGCTATATGGGGCGTTTTTGTAAACAAAACAAATAATACTCCCCATCCAAATATTGTCTCTTAACAACTGCTATTGAGGAGGAATAGAATAAAATGTCTGAAGATTTATTTTCAAAGCACGCAAATCGTTTTGAAGGCGCGTAAATACAATAATTGAAAAAAAAAATGATGGCCATACTTAGTAAATTTACTGTTTTTATCAATCTTTTTATATATTTTTTTAAAAATAAATTAATCATGATTTATAATAGAGACGTTTATTATTATACTAGAATATTCCAAATTTATCTTCCGCATTCAGCACAAAGTGTAGAAAAAGGAGAAGATGGAAGAAATGTGGACTGACAGACGCAATTCAGTAAAGCACCTGATTTTTTTTTTAAATTTCAAAACGTTAAAGCTTAATGAAAATGCGCACAAAGATGACTAACTATAAAAGGGATGATATCTTGGTGTCTAGACTTCAGTCTAGATATGCACACCTCACCAAAAGCCACTAGTTCAAATTAACAGGAATATTATAGAAACAATATTATTTAATCAGAAGTAGACATTTTAGCATGTGGGTTGATGGGGAAACTGCACTGTACAAGTGAACCTCACTCCAGACTTTCTAGAGTTTAAAATTTATACACTGGTACAATTTAATACCATATAAATGTAACATTCGGCCAAAATAACTATATGTAAAATGTTCAAATGCATAGAAATCCCGAAACACTGACGACTTTCTTTAGTTCAGGTACGAAACGTTTATTAACTTTTTTTTGATTTTTAGTTTTTCGACACGAGCTGAGAGAGACACACAATCTTTACTATGCTGACTGTTCCTACATCATTCACAGTCAACTCCCCAGCTGAACTGCACGGCCCAGAGTCCAATCTCAACTAACTGACCCAAAAAACGCGCCGCGCATCCCGTAGACCCAAGCTGGACTGCCTTCGCCCAGGTTAAAATCTCAACTAACTGCTTTTTTCAAAAATCACCCAAATTCCCAGCCCATCGCTTCCGGGCATGACATCTTTCACACCCCAGTTTCATTTCCTATCTGGAGTTTTTATTATGATATTTGTGATTGTCACATCCTCCACGCACGAGCGTGAACACCTAAACTAAGAGTCAAACAGTTCAAAGCCTAACCAAACCGAATGATAAGATATAACCAACGAAAAATGATAACATAAAAGAAAAATCATTCCGCAATTATATAACATAAAAAGAGAAATACTAGATGTACTTCGACAACAATAAAGCTCAACGGAATGAATTTCTTGAATACCAAAAAGCTTTATCTAACATAAATCAACGTTTTATTCAAAGTTCATTATTATCATGGTAAATAATGCTTCAGTCCTGATACTGTTTTAAACATATTGTACACATATATATATATATATATATATATATATACGAGGATCATTAAATAAGTTTCCAGACTTTTTCGTATGGGCACTTTTATTGATAGTACACACATGAACCTCTAGTCCCCTTTGAAGTAATCTTCTCCAGCTGCAATGCACTTGTTGTACCGTTCCAACAACTTCTGCAAGGCCCCATGGAAGTCCTCTTGTGTGAGCGTGTCAGTGACCTTTGTCAAAGCCTCTGTCATCTCCTCAACATAGTAACCCTAACCCTAACCCTTTGGCCAATCAACTCTGGTGTATTGACTTCCTTACTCCTCCCACACCTCTCATAATCCCTCACAGACTCCCTGCTCCCCTTTAATCTCTTATGCAACTCAAAAACTGATGCTCGATTCATGCAAGATGCTCGAAAAGCAGTCTGAAGTATTCCATACGTTTCTGTGGCATTTTTTCCAAGTTTAAAACAGAATTTTATTTCATATCGTTCTTCTTAAGTGTCGTCACGTCCAGATTGCATTTTTGAAATTCACCAGCAGTGACAATCAAGTTTTAGTAGGGTGTATTCCAATTCCTGCTGTAGCTGTTCATTTGAAGCTGAAATCATAAATATTGGTCAGTCCTCTCAAAAGATGTACAGCAATAACATACTGCATTTTCAAGAGTCTACGACAATTTTAAATCCCTGTGCAAAAAAAAAGTTTGGAAACTTTTTGAAGGCTCTATATATATACGTACATATATACTTATTGGAGGCACTATAATATATAGGTAAATAAACACATACATACATTCGTACGTAGATACATATATGTATATATACGTCCATACATGCATACATACATACGAATATCCTCAATAAAGCTTATGTTTCTAAAAATATTTATAAAAAGAAATCGTGCTCAGAGAAGAGTGGATCCGTGCCTTTCAGACTATCAGTTCGAAGAAAACGTAGTTTTGCTGGAAATACGAGGTGACTGAGTTATATATATATATATATATATATATATATATATATATATATATATATATATCAATCTGAGATGAAATATAGTTCTTTGTTTTTATTTTACGAATATTTTCGAACCGGTAGAACCTTGAAAACGTCCAGGAGGCTCGTTTTTCAAGATTCACCTCGCTTAACAAATAGAACTGGGGATCAAGACGTCAACAAAGCCAGAATGGCCGCCCATTTTTTCAGCTAACAAAATGAAAAGAGGAGCCTGGCACATTGATCGAAAGAAAGAAAGTCAAAGTTCATTTGTTTGAATAGCAACTATTGATTCGGCCAGCCAGATTCCTGGCCATGGAGTATACTTGCTTAGCCAGACATCAGACGGGTAACACAGCAGGTGAACCTATAGCCAGCAGCCACACCCATCGTTGACAGTGTCATCGATTACACAGTCAGGGGTAAAAGGTGTGGTGAGTGTGAAATGAGATCTTCGTGAGAACACAAGCAGTGGGACAAGTATTGGATTTGTGAAGGTTTACATATACAAAAAGCCTTCAATGCAAATATATAGAAGAAAACATATATAGAATCATATCTATATATATATATATATATATATATATATATCGATAAATCTTTCTCTTTCGACTTATCTATATATTACAAGAATTTTCATTGTTTTTAGACATATACAGATCTGTTTGTATGCGTCTGAGTCACTGTGTTTCTAAATGCAATATGGCAGAAGTTGCTCATAATACAAAGATGTTTATTAGAGCAATCCACTTAGAATTCAGCAAGCAAAGGAATAAAGAAAATTACAGTCCAATCTACAAACGAGGGATATGTGTGAGTATACATTCCAAGTATGCCATATTTCTAATCATTTTATTCTAATGTATCGATTATCACCTCCCGTGCTTACGTATGCATGAACAGACATTATACAGGGTGCGGAAGCAAATCATGGAATATTTTTAAAACGTTTTTTTTTCATCTGATAATCCAATTTTTGAAAAAAAAAAAAATGAAAAATCTAAATTTCCATGATTCGCTCTATTATTCAAGCAATTTTTACATTAAAATTTAGCTCACTATGAGTGAGCAAAAAAAGAAACGACAAAGAATTTATGATTTGCTTAACGCCAAAACCTCGCCCATAAATGTCCGAAATGAATGAGTTTCTTTATACAAAGCAAAGAAAAAAATACTGAAAAAGAGCTTCGAAAGGAAAAATGGAAGTGAAGGGATTAAACAAAAAAATGAAAAGAAAGCTTTTTAATTGTTCTCGATACGGAGATTAAGGACAAAAATTGATTAGAAAGCATGCTAATGAATTGAAAGTCAATATGAAAACTGTGAGAACAACAATTAAACATGGATTAAGCTAAGACTTTAACACCTTTAGATTACACTCTATGGAGCGTTTTAGAAAACAAAATAAATTCAACTTTCAATCCAAATTTTGTTTCACTTAACACTGTTATTGAGAAGGAATGGAAGAAAATGTCCTTTGAATTTATTTTGAAGGCATGCAAACCGTTTCGAAATCGTCTTGAGAAAATAATTATTAGGTACAAATTAGTCACCGGGTTCAGTATTTGGCGCCACCAGCATGACAACGCAAATATTCTGTAACACACATGAAGCAAAAACACCCGTACATACGCGGGTGGAGTTTTCTATACACTTCCTGGGCCAGCTACCTCATTAACTTTAGTTTTTATCCACCAACTTTATGATTTGCCGCACCAATTTATGGAAGAGTTCGAGGTTTTATGACTTCAAACTGATCTTTTTTCGACATAATCACCCAAAACTATCAGCCCTGGATACTTCTTGTCATTAAAATAATCATTTCCAATCAAAACAATTATTTGACCTGGTATTTTACCCCCACCAACTTCTAAAATGCTCCACACAGGCGTACATGTGAACAAAAACGTAAAAATCATGTGGTCATAGCTTAAAAACTTGACCTGATTAAGCAAAACCAATGTGATTTTTGGATTCAGCGCATAAGATTCGTCCTAAATCAGCTAAAGAAACGCAGACAACAAATGTGTTGTTGACCAGTGTAATTAAAAAAAAAATGGTGGCCATATTGAGTAAATTTACTGTTTTGTGTCTATTTACTTATTTTCTTGTTAATTTAAAAAAAATAAAAATTAGTCATTTTTTTAATAATAGAGTCGTTTATTATTATACTAGAATATTCCTAATTTTATTTCCGCACCCTATCTATCTATATATATATATATATGTATGTGTGCGTGTATGTGTGTGTGTGTGTCCGTATGTCAGTATGTATTTACCCAACTCCACAGTAATGAGCAAGGTGTCTGATAAACTAGTTGGTTGGTTGGTTGTTTGGTTGGATTTTATGACATATTAACCTTGCTAAATCTTATTTATGCATAAGTATATTAAATATATGATTTGTAAACAAATAGATTGCACGTAACATGTTTAAACGAGCCAGACCTTCTTCAATTGCACAGTTAAATGGCTTCAAATATTTATTTCTTTAGTTCTATAAGTTCTCAGTAGATTTCAGGCCTCCCTAATCTCTGAAAAACGTGGGTTTCGCCATCACCCATATCCATAATGTCTTTCTCGAGCTGTCCATCTCATAGACTGGTTAAACGAAGCTGATTTTCGAACAACATTCACAATTCAAACGGAAATGCATGAAGAGGCATATTTTATTGTTTTTTTTTTGTTTTTTTTGCTTCATTCCGAATTTACATTTCATTGTTCGTGAACAAGAAAAAATGACCATCCACTCACTTCCTTGTTTATTCACTCTTTCTTTTTTTCTTTCTCTCTCTCTCTCTCTCTCTCTCTCTCTCACTCGATATATATATATATATATATATATATATAGTGTCTATATTTGTGCACGTATGAGCGTTGGCTTATAGATGTGTGCTCATGTGTTTGGAAAGTGTGTATGCATGTAGGAGAGTGTGTGCGCGTGTGTGAATGTGTGAGTGTGTATGTGTGCGTGAATATTTTTATACATGTGTATGCCTGTATGGGAGTGTGTGTATTTATGTGTGTGTGTGTGTGTGTGTATACATGCGCGTGTGTGTGTGTGAGGGGTTGGCATGTATGTACGCGCGTGTTTTTGAAGGGTGCCTTGAGGGTGTGTATAAGTATGTGTGCCTATTTGTGTGTGGTTTTGCGATCTGGTTCTCAAGTTCCAATAAAACTGAAAACATGAAACGAATTTCTCAGTATTTCAATTCATATTTTTTTTAAGTTGAAGGGATTTTGAAGGTTTCTGGAAAAATCCGACGAGACATGGGGAATTCTTTTATTAACATATGGTTTATAACATCATTTCTCGCTTTCTTCTTTTTTTTTTCATCCAGGTAACAATTATCAACGAAAGATCAACGATTAATATATATATATATATATATATATATATATATATATATATATGCCTCTATTATCAAGTTCTATTCGAATGCCCGAAAGCAGCCATATTTAACAATGGGCTGTCTGCCCCTGCTGGTAGCAACTTCCGGTCTTGCAAGAGAGGTCACAAGTAAGACTGTGCCAATTCTCCGCACATCCCCACGTAGGCGTCCCTCTCTTTCTCAAATATTTCCTTCTCAGACTATATTTAATGTATTGTTCGACCGTTTCGCAATGTGAGCTCTTCCGAACATCATCTAGTGTTTTCTGAACGGGGGCCAAAGATTTTTATTTTGGGGGATTTTGCAACAACCGTGGACTTTCCGTAAATACTTAATATATCATAAGTCGAAGTACAAAGGTTGTCGTTAAATGAAGTTAGATTTCAAGAACACATTTACATGCCAATTCGTAAAGAAATCGTTCTGTGATCGGAATTTAGAATATGCTGACAGTATTCCCAGAAGAGGAGAATGGTCACCTGCAAAAAGTAGTTACCTAGATATGACACTAAACTACATCTAATGGTCAGGCTCAAATTCGAAAGATCTGGGGTATGTGGAGACTACCCCTTCATTGCTATTACTCCCAGGTCGACTACGACCCGGTGTGGTAATACCTGTTCGCGTCCCAACTATGGTATGAATAGATATTTTTAAAAATCATTCATAGTAGACAGGAAATCTTGAAACAAAGTAGCAGAGAATTATTCGTATTAGGAACTTTTTTAAATCATAATTGTTATTGAAGAATGATTATATGAAACCATATGGTTGTGTATAAATTATTTGTATTAGATAACAATACATGAATCAATAAAACTGTAAAATACATGGTTAGTATTAAGTAGCTATGTTTTGTTGTATCGTGGTAAGGAAAAGATACACTGTTAAATAGTGTTAATTATTTATTAACTCAAGTGGTACAGTCCGACTAGTATTATGTGTCTCGCACTGTTGGTGTTACGTCAGAAGTTGGTCTTACTACTGACTGACGTCCTTTCAGAGCTATCTCTCTACTTCTCTTCTGCTTCTCTCGAGTTTATGAGACACGGCGTCTTTTATACTTCCGCGATACCGAAAGTCACATGATACGAGCCACTCTATAACATTTTGACTAAAAGTGATATAATTGCGTATGAGTTTGATTGGGACACTTGAAACCATAGATCTCTACAAACAAAAGTCATTATTAAATAGAAATAATTATCTGAAATCATATATTTGTGTGTAAATTATTATTATTATTAGATAGGAATACATGAAAGGTGTATAAAAATGGTTACTCTGAAATAAGAATAGATACTTGAAATCATATAATTGGGTATGAATTATTAGTATTAGATTGGAATACTTGAAATCATATAACTGTGCAAAAAATATTATTATTAGATCGGAAAAAGTACACACACACACACACACACACATATATATATATATATATATGTGTGTGTATGTATGTATTGTAGAATCGGGCATTCGGCTAGCTGTTAGAGTGTTCGCCAATGGCCTGGGAGACCTGGGTTTAATCCCAGGTCGAGTCATAACAAAAACTCAAAAAATAGTACTTGATGCCTCCTTGCTTAACACTCAGCATTATAAGGTACGGATCAAGGGTAAAGTGGAGCAATCCAGGGAAAGGAGTAGTGCCCTTCCCCACACCTTGGTGTGGTAGCTATCGAAAAGGAAGCCTTCGGGTCACCCTCGACTATGGTCGCCAACTTTACTTATATATGTATTTCATTGAACAATATACACATGTTTCGTCGACGTATTTTTGTATGTGTCCTTTCCAGTTGCCGAATTGATTTTATTATATCTGGCGAAAATATATTGATGTTACTAATTGTTACCCTAGTACTTTCTGGCCTATCTTGGGCCATCATCGGGGAAAGGGGGATGTATTGCAAAATGAATGTGAACTTTGCATGTACATTATACTTTGTAAGTGTTTATTATTAATATTGGTGTGTTGTTGAAGCTTTTTATTCGTTTCTATAAGTAGTAGCAGTCGCTAAAAATATTTATGTATATTAGTACTGGATTGGAAATTGATTCAATTGAGTTTGGGTTGTTTCATTCTCATATGGAGCGGTTTCGAGAATTTGTAATTTTTGTTTGTTATTTTGTTGTTCTAATATTGTGTTTTCGAAAAGAATTTTCCGAAACTCAGTTTTTGGGGTGGAATTTTTTTCAATGCTGTGCTATTGAACTGGTATCAGATAGATGCATAGTGAGCCGTCTCGATAGTGTAGTTGGGGTTAATCTAAACTGTTATTCTCAAAGATACAATTTCTTAAAGTAACAGTTAAATTGATATACAACATTAGTTTTTTACAAAATCCCAATCGAGGGGAGGAATTGTTGTTTATAATTGAGTCGGAGGTTTTAAATTTGTTATAGTACATGATAAGTTTTTTTTTTTATTTGGATTACTTGCGAGCATATTTCTTTTGATCAACGTTTTTGAAATATTTTCATCTAATTTATAATTGTAGTTCATATGTTTACTATTAAAATGTTTCATAAATTGTTGTTTATTAATTGGAGTATTGCAGTGTTTATTTTGTAGGCTGACATTTCTAATCGCACGTTTAAATTATTCATAAACAACATAGTAAAGACAGCCATAATTGTTTGTTTTGTATTTTCTCATTCTTTATAAGATATGTTTTTTGGTGGAGGAGATTAGTTTTGTACGGGATATCAGGTTATTAATAGTTACTTTTGTTTATATTGGAATGGACATTCACTTTTGAAGTTGAGAGTACAAGAGTTGTTATTGGTGGAATTTTTGTAAGAAGAGGTAGTGAAACTGTTATTATTATAATTAGTTTCAATTAAAATATTTAAAAAGGAACTTTTTTTGTTTTTGTTTATTTCATGGCTAAAATTATGACCTGAATTTTTTGAAAGATGTCTTGTTATAAAAAAGAAAACTTATCATATATTGTAGAACATTGGGTAACGATAAAAAGTTAAAATTATATGTGTATATATAAACGTACAATGAGCTTAATTCCCTAACCTCTAGGTATAAAATGACGCTAAACGGTTTGATATGCCGTTAAACTCAAGTAATTAGTCTAATTAGCAATACTGTTAATTGACAGCAATTTATTTCTTACATCAAAGTGAATACGCATATGATTACATTACAATGAATTAAGTAAAGTTTGCAACCTTATTCGAGGATGACACCAAGGCTCCCTTTTCAATACCTACTACGCTGAGCTGTAGGGGAGGGCGCTACTCCATTCCTTTGATTGATCCACTTAACCCTTGATCCTTCCCTTATAATCCTGAGTGTTCAGCGAGGCGGCATCAAGTACCATTTTTTGAGTCTTTCGTATGACTCGATCTGGGATTGAATGCCGGTCTCCCGGACCATTGGCGAACACTCTGCTCATTTGGCCATTACCCGAGTCATATTCCTGATTGTTATTTGAAGATATAATTGTTTAGCAAGGGATATCATCATTTGCTTGAAACCATTTAACTGTATGCAAACAAATGATTTATATTAAATAAGAATTGTTATTTAAACAACAAAAATGTATATAAATGATTTGTATTTGATAGGAATACTTGATATACCGACAACATAGAATATGTGAACATGAACGTGATTTCTTAATCTCAGGGTATAAGATAAATCAAGACAGGTTGAAATGCCTTTAAAACCAAGCAATCAATAAAACAATTACTTGATCAATCATTTTCAAAACATATATAAAAGTAAAAATGTGAATTTAGTTTGTTTGTTTGGGTTTTATGGCATACCAACCTTTGTAGGTTATTTAATACCAAATCCATTTTATACAAACAATCATTTCTATTTCAAACAATTCACTTTAGCATAGGTACAGACTTTAATTGTCAAAAACATTTCTATTTCAAACTATTCTGTTTCGCCAAACAGTTCTATTTCAAACTATTCAGTTTTGTATAAGCATAGTTTTTGTTTACATTCTGCTAAATTTCAAAACAGTCCTATTTCAAGCGATTCAGTTTAGCATTAGTACGAAGTTTAGTCCTATTTGACCTATAGATAGGACATTATCCATATTAACCCAACCCCTCCGCTCGGGCAGGATATGACTCAAGGTCAATTTTTAAGAGGAGTTTAACAGGTTTGAGTTCAGAGTTTTTCCTTCTCCTAGACTAGTTGCCTCACCAAGGCTGAAGAACTTAGTCTGCCCTAATATTTACCCATAGCTGGAGGGAGAATAATTGGATTCATACCTTTCCCAAGGGTATTAGTGCTATGTGAAATGCAATCAGTCTCGTCCAGGATTTGAACTCGTGTCGCCGTGTCCATTTCCTACGATGATAACCATTGCATCACGGGCGCTACCACTCCGGGTCAGAGTTAATCTGGGAGTGATGGCAATGAAGAGGTACTCTGCATTCCCCAAAGCTTCACCGTTACAAGACCCTCACCATCAGATTGTTTAGTGTCATATCTAGGACACTTAATATTAGTGGCGGGGTCTTACCCCTCAGCAGATATGCAGTTGGTATATTCTACAGCCCCAGACGACTGGGAAATATGAATTTTGCTATTAGAAATTAATTGAAATCTTACAAAACATAACAGCTATTTACTTTATAAATTTTTAGCAGTAAAATGTATTTAAAAAAAACAAGATGTGTGGCAGTATAGTCTGCGACTAGTATAGTTTTTCCTACGAAACGATATCAACCCACGTTGTGTTTGTCGTTAAGAAAAGGTTAATTACTTAAAGGTTCTGGTGAAAACATTTAAACCACTGGTCAGCTTTCCAAAGAAAAATAAAGAACCAACTCTAAAATGCACTTGTCGTTTCTTTATTATTTATCTCTTCGAGTTTATTCTGATGTTGACTGATGCGTATGACACTTCTCTTTTCAGCCTAAGAAAGTGGATTTTTATTGTGTTGTCTGTGTTCTTTTGTCTAATTATAGTGGACGGTGAGTGGGTGAAGAATCTCGGCCTGATAACACAAAATAAAAAGTTTCTCCACAAGGACGTTTACTTTCTTAATTTAGATTTAAAGAACATATGTATGTACTCAACCACCCAAAAATGTCACCATCTTCACATCAGTTTTGTGCTATGAGGTCAGATATTGCCTTATTTACTCACACTCCAGAATTCTGCGAAAAGCTTTAGCGGTATTAAGACCCAGTTTAAAAGATATCAAAACCGCAAGTATCTCAATATTCTTATAAGAACTATTGTAATAAATGTTACGGCCATGTACAAAAGGAGGAAAAGACAAATAGAAATAGAGAGAGAGAGAGAGAGAGAGAGAGAGAGCGAGAGCGAAAGAAAGAAAGAAAGAAAGAAAAGAAAGACTTAAGCCTATATATGTCCACTCTCTCTCTCTCTCTCTCTCTCTCTCACACACACACACACACACACACACACACACACACACACACACTTATTATAATGTTACGAAATTCGGTGTTTAAAACTTCATTATCTTTGAGATTGATCTTTCTGAATCTTGTTCATTATTCAAATTCCTTATCTTAAAGTTCTAGTTCCCCCCCATATACATATATATATATATATATATGGGGGGTGGATATGTATGTGTATTTTAGAACTGTGCCAGCTCATTCTGGAACCTAAACCAAAAAACAAAGAACATTCTACTGACATTAGCCTTTTTGATAACAATCAGACGTTTATAAATATGTGCGATCATTAGACTGTACATCCAAGCTAATAAACATTATCTGTGAACACTCACACACACACACACACACACACAATATATATATATATATATATATATATATATATATATATATATATATATATGGTTTATTTGGCTGTACCATTTAGTACAGTTGTTGTTATAAGAATATTGATACTCGCTCTCGTGAGATATTTTAAACTGGGTCTTAATACCGCTAAAGCTTCCCGCAGAATCCTGGAGTGGGATTAATCAACGCAATATCTAACTGTAAAGCTCAAAACTAAAGTAAACGCTTTAAGGATGGTGAAATTTTAAGGTGGTCAAATCTACAGTTGTACAGTCAGAAGATTTTATTTAAAAAAAAAAAAAGCAGTGTAGAACAGATCTCAACAAACTCATCTTGAGCGATTTCAGAAAAAAACATCGAGGATCATTAAAAGTTACCTGTTGAAGACCATTATGATTTACATATTTGTTTTAAAGAGTATTTTTTACTTACTAATATTTTTACAAAACAGTCAACAACTCGATTGATAAGACGCAACAAAATTGCAGGTATAGGTAATATGGTAATAAAAACGAATCCATTAGTCCCATAACAAGCAAATTAACGCAAAAAGAGTATAAGACTTGACAGTTCTAAGAATTAATTTTTTTATCTTTTGCGGACTTTTTCTCCTCATCTTGGTAGTTTTTATGTTGTTTCTTCTTCACTACGTTTCGGCCAAATTTCACCTCTGGCCTTCTTCAGGTGATTAACCACGACCTCAGATAGGATAGGTTAAATCACCTAAAGAAAGACAGAGATGAAATTTGGCCGAAACGTAGGGAAGGAGAAACAATATAAAAACTACCAAGATGAGGACAAAAAGTCCGCAATAAATAAAAAATTAATTGTCAGATTAAGAAGCCTCATCTCAAAATGATTCCAATTACAGACAATTGACAGTTCTAATACAAACAAATCAGTTCGGCATAAGTATGCAGTTTAATTCTATTAAAATCCATTTTATACAATTAATTAGTTCTATTTCAAATAATTCAGTTTACCATGAATATACAATCTAAGTTTGCCCAGTTGGCTGGGGCTGTAGAATACACCGACTGCTTCTCTGCAGAGAGGTAAGACCCCCCACCGAACGAGTGTCCTGTACATGACAATAAACAGTCCGATGGTGAGGTTCCAGCAATGCTGGAGCACTGGGGAATGCGGAGTACCCCATTATTGCCATCGCTACCAGGTCCACTCTGGCCCGGCGTGGTCCCACCCGATAGGGCCCTATCTATGGGTTAAATAGAACTAACGGCATACTTGTGCCAAACTGAATTGTTTGATTTAACTGAATAGCTTGAAATAGAAAGGTTTTTGACTATTAAACCGTACTTACATTTAAACTGCGTGCTTATGCTGAACTGAATTATTTGAAACTGAACTGTTTTTTACATTAAAACTGTACTCACACTAAACTGTATTGTTATATATAACTGTTTGAATAAACTGAACAGTTTGAAATAGAGATGTTTTTGACAAAATGTGTACTCATGCTAAACTGAATTGTTTGAAATAGAACTGATTATTTACATAAAAATGGATTTGGCGTTCAATAACATACAAAGGTTGATATGCCATAAAACCAAACGAAACCAAACCAAATCATATATATTTAATATATATGTGTAAAGAGGATTTAGCATCAAAGACCCTACGGTGGCTTATATTCCATAAAACCCAACCCAACCAAATCATATATTTTATACATATGTATAAGGATTTAGCATTAAATAAGCTACAATGATTGATATGCCATAAAACCAAACCAGACCAAATCATATATATTTTATGAATATGTATAGAGAGGATTTAGCATTGAATAACCTACAAGGGTTGATATGCCATAAAACCAAACCAAACCAAACCAAATCTACAACTGATACTTGTAACAACACTAATTAGTGCTTCAACAAGTGCTTTCTTTTTAAAGAAAGCATCAATTCAAGTTTATAATCAAGGGAAAATTTCTAAATTAACTTACTTATTCCTTTGTGGCATTTAGTCCTTTATATGTTTTAGTCTATCATGATTACTTTACCCTGTATATTATCATGGCTTGGATTTGTGAATGAAGATCAAAAAGAGTAGGGGTTAACAGGCACGTTTGATACTTATAGAACCAATACGGATCAGTTAGGCACTCAAGATCTGGACAGGGCTTTATAGAGTTGTACTACGGTTCTTTGACTCCAACATGTTTTGATAGTAGATGTAATATATGCCTAGAGGAAAAAATACAAATAATGATATACCCAGACCCTGAAAAATTGTTAAATAAGAGATGTGAATTAATAGCTAGATGTAGACATTGGACTAAATTCAAACTGTAGAAAAATTATCATAGATAATATTTAAAAAAAAAAACATAGGATTAAATTGAGATTTAAGGTAAATGAATAAACATAAAATAAAATTTAAAAAATATGAAGAAATCATATCATATATACGTACTATTCAATTAAAGGGTAATTAATAGGCTCGAAAAAAAATTGAAATCTAAAAAAAAATTAATTTTAATTTTAAATCTTGAATTTAATTTAATATAAGTATTACTGTATCCTTACGTAAAGTTATCAAATAATGTTATGTTATCTAAATTAGTGTTAATTCTGAAGATTTAAGTCGAAAACTAATTAGAATTTTAAAAACTAAAAAAATTAATTTACTATAATTCCAACCGGAAATAAAATTTAAAAGAAAACCGGAAGTGGGGTAAATGAGGAAAAACCTCTTCACCCCTCTTCTATCTCCTCTCACCCTTCTTTCCTGTGTCTATTCTGAATTTTTTATCCATAAGATCTGAAGAAGTCCTCTTAATTTTTTTTTCGTGTTTTTGATTTATATCGAAAACATATAACAGGATGAAAATGAATTTATAATCCTAATGTGACCGGTTTTGTTTTTTTCTTAAAGAAATTATTGCTCTGTAATGTCAGTTATCTTGAGCTCTTTACCAGGAAAATTTAAATGTTCATTGTTGAATGTTTTTTGTCCTGATGGATTTCCTCCCAACTCCAGTTTAACTGGCCTGAATAATACACACACACACACACACACACACACACAAACACACACACACACACACACACATATATATATATATATATATAGGAATTGGTTTGGTAGGGTTTTATGGCACATCAATGTTAAGGTTGTTTAATGCCAAACCCTCTTTATACATATATATCAAATATATATGTTTTAGTTTGGTTTGGTTTTATGGCATATCAACCATTGTTGGTTATTTAATGCCAAATCCTCTTTATATATATATATATATATATATATACCAAATACATATGATTTGGTTTGTTTTGGCTTTCTTGCATATCAACCATTGTAGGTCATTTAATGTCAAATCCAGTTTATCCATATATATCGAATATATGAATAGCAAAATAATTATCATAATCACTTATTAATAGAATATTTCATATAATTAATTACAACTCTAATTATATTATGCTAATCTGGTCACAAAAGTACTCAGAAGCCAGACTAAAAATCCATAAAATCCCTAAATATATCTTGTAGAATAGAAAATATAAACATTGAAAGTGACAACGTAATTTCTTATCTAAATCTGATTATAACTGATTAAAAACAAATGCAATGCTTGAAAATATTTAACTCTATGCAAACCAGATATATTCAATATAAAAATATTTTCATAAATATTATTTGACATTATGTAACATAATGGCCGAGGGATTTCGTTTCATGCCTTTGGGTTTCGTTAGGCTGAGAACCTTTCGGCTCAGTGCATGGGTTACTTAGGTGCAACATTAACGCAGGTGTTCACTCGCGTGCGCGCGCGGAGCGGACGTGTCACTCAGTGATGTCACAATAGCCTAGATGGGAAACGGGGCTAGAGAGTGCGAATGACGTCACGCACCGGAAGCGCGCGGAGAATTTGGGGATATTTGAAAAAAGTCAGTTTGTTGAGTTGAGAACTAGACACCGGACGAGAACGGTCGACTTTCAGGATTCGCAGAGGCCAAACGAATTTGTTCGCTACGGGCGCCGCACGAGATTGGTGGGGGCAGATGGAAAAGCCAGAATAGAAAGAATGTGTATCTCTCTCCTTATGCCGAAGAACCTTTAAACTGAAAGGTAATAAAAAGTTTCGTACCTAAACTAAGAAGTCGTAAGTGTTTTTCGTGTTTCGAGGTTCCTGTGTTCTATGTATAAATGTTATGAACATTTTATGTACGTTTCGCATATTCATGTATGGGCATGTTACAATTAAGTAACCCACAAACGTTGATATGCCATATAAACGAACCATTTCACAGCATACAATTAAAACTAGTGTTCATAGAACACTTCATCATCATCATCATGTCACGCTATCAGCACGGATATATTTTACCCTCTCTCGCCACCCTCCATATCGTCCATTGCTTCCTGCAGGTCTTCAGGACTACATCCTGTATCGAGACAGAGCTGCTGTGTGTAGGCTCGAGCTGGTCATCCTGCCTTTGCTCGTCTATGCGAAGGGGTCCACAGGAGTATATCACTTATGAGCTCATCTCTATTTCTCCCGCAGAGTCTCGCATGTCTGGTTCGTCTAATTTTGATAGTTTTCATGATGGGTGGTAGGTGGTCGTACAGTTGCTGCTTTGTGGAGTACTGTTCAATATTGCTTGACTGTATAGAATACTTAGAATGATTTAACTGTGTGCAAGCAAATGACCTCCAGCTTGTTTAAATTATAGTCTACAAATTAATCGCATACAAATGATAAATATTTAATATATAAATGTACGGAGAAGAATTGGTATAAAATAACCTATAAGGGTTGATATGCCATAAAATACAACTAGACCTCTAACTCGGAAGCTAAGCAATACTACATTTTTGCGTATAGTAGATGTTTAGGCTGAATTTCCATGAGTATTTACTAGTAACCAGAGATACGAATTGGCTGTTCTAACGTTAATCGGTGAAGATATAATTTCAAGAATAACATTACAATTACTTTAGACTCCTGCTGTAGACGTTGCGGGCCCTCTGTCGTTTGAAAACTACAGCTCTAAGTTAAAAGAAAAATGGGCTACGGAGCTAAGCGTAAAGTCAGGTTACATAAAGCGAATTCACTACTATGCCTAATAATGGACATTAATGAAAGAATAGTTGAGAAAGGCATGAATCCATCTATTCTCTACACAGACATTCTTTTGGGGGCAGACTGGTCTATTATATGGGTATTATTAGATCAGTAAAGTGAAATAAAACAGCCTCGTCTAAGATTCAAACTGGGCTTGTGACAGTGACAGTTATAACATGAGCATCTCCAATAAATAATCGCGTCATTTATGACTGGGCAAGTGGTAGTGATAGATTGCTGATATGAATTTTAAGGATGGTATAACTTAGGGTTCCGCCCTCTGACCCGAATATACGAAAAGGGTTTCTAATAATGGATATCTCTATAAACACGTATCAGACCTCTCACCCCATACCCTAATCTCTAGCCCCCACAACCTCTCTCTCTCTCTCTCTATATATATATATGTGTGTATATATATCACTCACTGGTCCTTTATCAATCAATCTAGCTGCTCTTGTCAGTCTTCATATCTTTGTATTTCTTTTTTTTCTGATATCTATCTAACTCTCTCTCTCTCTCTCTCTCTCTCTCTCTCTCTCTCTCTCTCTCTCTCTCTTATACACCCACTTACTTTTTTATATAACTGATGTTTATAAAAAATTATTTATTTATTCTTTTCGGATTATCTAACTCTCTCTCTCTCTCTCTCTCTCTATATATATATATATATATATATATATAGAGAGAGAGAGAGAAAGAGAGAGAGAGAGAAAGAAAGAGGTAATATCTCCCTCTTTTTCTTTATTTTTTCTTTATGTGTCTTTACTATTAATCTGTATATATATATATATATATATATATATATATAAAGAGAAAGTGTGTGCGTGTGTGTGTGCGCGCGTACTTACGTACTTGTGTGGGAGTGACTTTAGTCGTGTACCCTACTATCCGCGCTTTGCCCTTATGTCTGAGAGCACCGGATGTTGAATATCACATTTGCTACAAATAACAGATACAAAACAATTGGTGCAGGTCCGGCAATTTAGTGGACCTCAGGGGGGGTCAGATCGTAATGTCATTGCTTTCACTGGGGTCAGCGTGGGTTAATTAATACCCCTACCAAGCGTATAGGACATTGAGAAAGCTAACTTCTCTCAAGAGGGATTGATTTCTTTTCTTTCACCCCTCCAACCTCAATCTTTTATTTCTGTTATCGCTGCGAACAAACAGCACGCGAAGAGTAGGGGTGGAGACTTCCGCCCAACACTGAATACTAGTAAGATGCAGTTCAACGACAAGGAAAGTCGAATGATTATTGCAATTTCTAAGATTTCCTACCAATAGATGGTTCAATCTGAGAAAAGATAATCCTATTCCCGTACTCGAATTCATTTTTATCTATCTATCTTAAAAGGTTTATCTTGAAAGTTTTTAATGTGCCCAATATTATCAAAAAAATGTATTGCCAAGGGCAATTGGCCGTGGCTTCGAAAAACACTCTTTCTGGAGCATTTATGACAAAAAAATGGCTCTACTTAAGGTAATAAGGCCGTTGCTTCAAAGTACTCTCTCTTTTATGAATCCATCTAAAAAGGAAAAAAAGGTCCTACTTAAGGCAATAAGGCCGTAGCTTCAAAGTACTCTCAAGGCCGTAGCTTCAAAGTACTCTCTCTTGTAGGAACATCCATCTAAAAAGGAAAAAAAGGCCCTACTTAAGGCAATAAGGCCGTAGCTTCAAAGTACTCTCTCTTGTAGGAACATCCATCTAAAAAGGAAAAAAAGGCCCTACTTAAGGCAATAAGGCCGTAGCTTCAAAGTACTCTCTCTTGTAGGAACATCCATCTAAAAAGGGAAAAAAAAGCTCCTACTCAATGCAATAAGGCCGTTGCTTGAAAGTACTCTCTCTTTTAGGAACATGCATTTAAAAAGGAAAAAAAAAAGGTCCTAATAAAGGCAATAAGGCTGTAGCTTCAAAGTACTCTCTTTTTACGGTACATTCATCAAAAAAGAAAAAAAATGGTTCTACCATGGCAAGAGAGTCGTAGCTTCAAAGTACTCTATTTTTTGGAGCATTTATCTAAAAAGAAAAAATATTCTACCAAGAAGAAAAATACTGTATCTTCAGACTACTCTCTTTTAGGAGAATTTTTATTTAAAAAAAAGGGTCCTACATGGGGCAATAGGACCGTAGCTTTAAAATAATCAATTTTTGGAGCATTTATCTAAAATGAAAAAAAAAAAAGGTCTCATTGAGGGCAATAAGGCCGAAGCATCAAAATACTCTCTTTTGGGAGTTCAGTTAGTGCCCCTTCCACTTTTCAAAATCATCTGTAAAGTTTTCTCGCGTATCACAAATCTCATTAATCTCATTCGGGATGTTTAAAATCGGAAGTGGCGGAAAGCTAAGTCTGGATTGTTCGGAAGATATAAATAATGTGACAAAATTAAATATCAATAAATCTCGCAGGAGACTACAAATTATTCAAAATCGACGAAATTCATGAACGAACCTAAAAGGATGATGTTAAGATACTTGCAACAATGACAAAAAACAAAGCATATTAGAAAGTCCAGCCAAGATATAGGAATGGAATTTTGGATAGAAAAATGCACCGTACTTAAAATTAAGAAGAATGTTATTGGTTGGTTGTTTAGGTTTTATGGCATATTAACCTTTGTAGGTTATTTAACGTCTAATCCATTTTAATGAAAATAGTTCTATTTCAAACAATTCAGTTTAGTCTAAGTCTAGATTTTGTTTACTCACTGTTAAATGTCAAAACAGTTCTATATTAAACAATTCAGTTTAGTGTAAGTACAGTTTCAATGTCAAAAAACAGTCCTATTTCAAATAATTCAGTTTAGCATAAGTACGCAGTTTAAATGTAAGTACACTTTAATTGTCAAAATCATTTCTTTTTCAAGCAATTCAGTTTCGTCAAACAATTCAGTTTAGCATAAGTATGCCGTTGTCAAAGCATACGGAGTCACTAGGAACGAAAGTCCATGTCATATGTTATGTAATACTTTTGTAAGGTTTTGTTGATTAAAACCTGTTTCTTCGTACATATTACACATTCTTCGGTAAATTTAACATGGATTGCATATCTGAGCCACCAAATATTTCTAGGTTTCGAACTCAGGAAGCATGTCCCCAAATGAGACATTGCTGCACGTTTATTTGCAAGCCCATTTTCCTGAGTGTGTCGTATACACCGATTGCATCTCAGCATCTATGACCCACGTAAACGAGTGCCTTGTGTATGACACTAGACTGCATCTGACGATGAGGATCCAGTTCTGGAGATCAGGGGAATGTGTTGTCCCTCTTCGTTGCCATTACTTCCAGGTCAACTCAGACCCAGAGCGGTTGTACCTGCTATGGACCCATCCATGAATCAAATTGAACTGTTTCACCCTTTAACTCTGTGCAAACAAATCACTGATCGTTAATGTTAAATAGCAATGATTGAAAGGTTTTAAGCGTATGCAAACAAATGTTAGATACTAAATAGGATAAACTGAATTAGATAGCGATATTTGAAATCATTTAACTGTGTGCAAACAAATAATTAAAGATAAATAGAATTATTAGAGTAAGATAGAAATAAATGAAACAATTTGATTGTCTGCAAACAAAGGATTAATACTTGATAGAATAATTCGTATTTGCTAGGATTACCTCAAATCCTTTAACCGCGTGCAAAAAAAGGATTAATATTAGAGTTATTTGTGCAATATAGGAATACTTGAAACCATGTGCAAGCAAATGAGCTTGTTAAAAACATTACTTACGAATTATTCGTTTAATAATCAAATATATATTAGTACATATACTTACGAAACCCTCCACATGAGAATAGTGTGACAGAAGGGATATCTTTTGAGCAAAGTTTAACGGATTCGAAATCTGAGGGTTTTTTTTTTTTTTTTTTTTTTTTTTTTTTTTTGCTTAGATCGGTTACCATTGCAAAGTAAAAAATCTCAGTTTTTCCGACAATTTTACTCATAGCTGGATGGAGAATGATTGGATTCATATCTTCCGTAAGGGTATTAGCGCTATGTAAAATGCAAACACCCGCGTCCGGGATTTGAACTTGGGTCACCGAATGCATTTTTTTCTAAAGTAACCACTATAACACGAACGCCTCCATTTATGTTTAATAGATGTATAAACATGACTCGGCATTAATTAACCTACAAGATTTGATATGCAATAAACACCAACCAACCAACCAACCTTCATCTGTGCAGCTTTCAAATCCCATACAAAGTGAAACAGTGCTCAACGTGTCAGCGCACCAATGAACACGATTTTACTAACCACAGCTAGCACCTATGGATTGAACAACTTCCGTCACATGATATACTTGCCTCAAATTAGCATGTAGCCAAGTATATTAATTATCATCACCATAGCAACTGGTAATCATATTCATCCCTTTCAGACGATGTATCTCTGTTAGGAAAGCCTCCTTTTAAGTCCAGTTACTTTTGCTAGAGAGTTTAAACCTTGTGGGGTGGGCCATTTATCTTGTCTTCTGCCGGAGTTCGCCTCGTTGAGCAATTACCTCCTGGTACCCAAATTCGCTTTCGTGTTTCACATTCAAGGCCAAGCAAGCTACCTTGATTTACGCATGCGCTCTGATAAACCGCCTTGCGAGAAATACACAGGTTAGCAAATCTCAATTGCCATAGTTTAATTTGTTGCACTTAGAAATCTTTCACATAGCCAAACATTTTTTCCGACACTATCTTTCTTTCTTTGCGCTTTTTTTAAAATTTCTTTCTTTTCTTTTTTGGTGGGGGTTCATTTTTTCATTTTTGGATACCTTTGTTCTTATACCTGAATTCGTGTTGAACTTTCTGTCTTTGCCCATTTTCTTATTCTACGATCTTTATTTCTTTCCAGTTTCAATATTTAAGTGGAGGGGGGTGTCCTCGTAGTGTAATGGTTAAAGCGATGGACTGCGGAATCGTAATACGTGAGTTCATACTCCAGTTGCGCTATTACGTTCACTTTCGGGTAAATACCCTTGGGAAAGGTATGAACCCCCTTATCCTCCCAGCTATGGGTTAAATAGTACCACCGCTGTTCTTCAAGGAAAATGGCTTTGGCATTAAATAACCTAAAAAGAGATGATATGCCATTAAAACAAAGAAACCAAGCTATATTTAAGTTTTCTTTCATTTTCATGAATATTTTCTTTTTCTTTCCATCTTTTTTTTGGTATTTATTCTAAGTGATTTGTGCTAATTTTTTATTCTAAAATTTTGAATATATTCATTCTATTTTTTCTAAGTCTAATTTTTGTTTTCCCAGAATTTGTGATTGGTGTCTTACTGTTGCCTCTACGTACTCATAATTTCAGTTGATCTACCTTAACTGGCAGCGAAGACGAGAAAAACACAGAATCAAATTTTGGTCTCTTTGTTGAAACGCATATCAACCTACAATGGTTACTCCATACGAAAGCCATCTTAAGCACATCACCGGGTGGGGGGGTCACACAATTCCACTAGTAATTTTTCCGAAAGTCAATATAATAGCGTAACGGGATTCGAAGTCACTTATTTCGAGGTCTCATTCCAACTTACCCATAACACCATGGGACTAACCATGGCCCGGTTGGATCAAGTAATCCACATATTCTAACTAGAATAAGAGCTTTATTTTTTTTTTAGCCCACAGTAAAGAAAGTTAAATTTTCTTTTATCAAAGAGTTCAATCTATAAGAAATTGATAGATAAGGTTTTTTGGTTTATTGGGATATCAACGCTTGTAGGTTATTTAACGCCAAATCCATTTTTACGTAAATAATCACTTCTATTTCAAATAATTCCGTTTAGCATGAGTACACTGAGTATACATTTCTATTTCAAGTACACTGAGTATACATTTCTATTTCAAGCCATTCAATTTATTCAAACAGTTCTAACTCAGTTAATTCAGTTTAGTATGAGTACAGATTTTGATTAACGTTCACTTCCGGGCAAATACCCTTGGAAAAGGTATAGAACTCCCTTATCCTCCCAGCTATGGGTTAAATAGTACCACTACTGTTCTTCTAAGAGAATGGCTTCGGCATTAAATAACCTACAAAGGTTGATATGCCATTAAACAAAGAAGCCAAACCAAACCAAGATTTTGTTTACACACAGTTAAATGTCAAAATAGTTCAATATTAAAAAATCAGTTTATTGTAAGTACAGTTTCTAAGTAAAAAAAAACAAACAGTTCCATTTCAAATAATTCAGTTTAGCATAAGCACGCAGTTTAAATGTAAGTACGGTTTAATTGTCAAGAACATTTCTATTTCAAGCCATTCAGTTTAATGAAACAGTTCTAATTTAGACAATTCAGTTTAGCATAAATATGCAGATACTTCTATTTAACCCATAGACAGGGCCCTTATCAGGTGCTACCGCGATGGGCAAGAGTGGACCTGGGAGTATTGGCAGTGAAGGTGTATTCTTCATATCCTAAAGCTCCAGCATCATTGGAACCTCCCCAACAGATTGTTTAGAGTCATATACTGGACACTCATTTGGATGGGTCTTACCCCTCAGCAGAGGTGCAGGCCGTGTATTCTACAGCCCCACCCGACTGGGAAAAATGGCAAATCAACCCTGATGCTTATTTCATACCGAATCTTTTTTATACATTACATTACGACTTGTGAGTGGGTATTTTTTTGGTCATATTTTTAAACGTACCATAAATCATTTATTAGCTCACAGTTAAATCTTTTCAAGTATTGCTGTTTAACCTTATTTACCAACCCCTCAGCTCGGGCAGGATATGACACAAGGTCAATTTTTAAGCGGAGTTTAACAGGTTTTAATTCAGAGTTTTCCTTCTCCTAGACTAGTTGCCTCACCAGAGCTGAAGAACCCTTTCTGCCCTACTATTTACACATAGCTGGAGGGAGAATAATTGGATATTAGTGCTATGTGAAATGCAATCGGTCTCGTCCAGGATTTGAACTCGTGTCGTCGTGTCCATTTCCTACGACGATAACCATTACACCACGGTATTGCTATTTAACACTAATGTCTGGATTGGATGGGCTTAATGGCAAATAAACCTTTGTGGGTTATTCAATTCCATATCCTGTTTATACATGTATCTTATTTGTAAGCGAATAGTCTGTAGGTAACATTTTTAAACGAGTCAGAGTTTACTTGTTTGCACACAGTTCATAGGTTTCGAGTAATGTTATCCAATACTAATAATTTTACATAATATTAAGAATATATTTCCAAAGAGTTAAATGGTTTCCAGTATTGTTATTTATTGTTTGCACTCAGTTGAGTAGATTCAAGATTTGGTTTATAACACCAATCCTTCTATTTTCACAACTAAATAGGTTCAATTATTTCTGTTCGGCACAAATAAGTCTATTTGACTGATAGACTGAACCCTAGCCGTTACTATCACTCCGATTATGAGCGGACATGGAAATAACAACACTGACGGAAAACGCTACATTTCCAAAAGCTCCTGGACTAGCTATCAGATGGTAGTAGTGTCTGTAATGAAAACAGGACAAGAGATTCTGTCAAGTAATCTTTTATTCTATTAAGAATCTTACTACTCGTCTACTTGACAGGCAGAAATGTACAGCTTTTATAGCTCTGATTATCAAAGAGGAGATAATCCATATTCACAACAGTGTCTTACCCAGGACACTCATTTGGAGTGGGGCATTACCCCTCTGCAGAGATGTAGTTCGATAATTCTACAGCCTCGGCCGACTAGGTTTGAGATATAGGCTTGGTTTGGGTTAGTTTGTTTGTTTTAATGGCATATTAACTCTTTTTAGGTTATTTAATGCCAAAACCAGCTTTCTAAAAATACATTATCTAACCTCTAGCAGGAAAGATAAACGGGTTCATACCTTTCCCAAGGGTATTTGTCCGAAAGTGAACGTAATAGCGCAACTTGATTTTCAACTCACATACCACGATTCCGAAGTCCATCGCTTTAACCATCTCACCTGAAGGTCACTAACCTTAGAGATATAGAAAATAGTTGTAATTAACCTCATAAAAATAACAATTCTTTTTTAAAAAGTCATTTTAATTTTGAAAAGGATAAAGTCTAATGGAGATATTGAATCCTTTATCCAAGCAAATATTACATTAAATGCGATTCAAAAACTAAATAAAATGTATTTAGTTTCTTTACAATGGCATTTCCAGCATTTTGTAAATAAAAAAGAAATAATTGACAGACGACTAAACATCATCATAAATAATTCATTCCGACCGAAATTAATATATTAACAGAAAATAAGACAAACGAAAGATTGTTGCTATCCGTAAAACGTCAGTCTTGCCTTGAACAATAACAAAAGCACTTTAAAACAAAAAGTGTTACCGCCAAATTAAATCATCAAGTCTTTCGCTGAAGTCCATCTCTCAGAAATTCCAAAACGGATGTTCTGTCTTATAGCACGGTACCTCAGATTATACTATCTGGAGGTCTGCATTTTCTTGTTTACTGGCGATCATTGTTCAAACACAAGTACTTCAATTTATTCCTATATGACACAAATGATTCGTGAGAATCGTCCTCGTCCCATTTAAGTAATTTTTTTTTTAAATTCATCTGCGCAGAAGGCTTATGAGTACCTAAAACGTTAATTACACTTCAAAATGAATCTTAAAATTTTTTTTTTCTAATTTCCCAACCTAAACATTATCGTAAATCTTTATACTTTTAGAAGATAGCATAAAACAGAAAGAAAGCTATACGACAATGAGAGATAATAGACGAGGTGCATACGATAAGTTTCCAGACTTTTTTCGTATGGGCATTTAAAATTGTCGTAGAATCTTGAAAATTCAGTATGTTATTGCTCTAAATCTTATGAGATAACTGACTAATTTATGATGCCAGTAACCCGATTTGAAGGATGCTGGCCTCTTCCAACAGAATATCTTCCTGAACTCACTTAAAACCTCAACATAGTAAACCTAACCCTAACCCTTTGGCCAATCAACTCTGGTGTATTGACTTCCTTACTCCTCCCACACGTCTCATCATCCCTCACAGGCTCCCTGCCTTCCCTGAATATCTTATGCCACTGAAAAACTGATGCTCGATTGATGCAAGATTCTCCAAAAGCAGTCTGAAGCATTCCACACGTTTCTGAGGCATTTTTTCAAAGTTAAAAACAGAATTTTATTGCATATCGTTCTTCAAAATGTTAGATTGCATTTTTTAAATTCACCGGCTATGATAATCAGGCTTTAGTAGGTTGTATTCCAATTGCTACTGTAGCAGTTGATTTAAACCTAAAACCATAAAATTGGTCAGCCATCTCATAAAATGTATAGCAATAACACAGTGAATTTTCAAGAGTCTAGAACAAATTTAAATGCCTGTACAAAAAAGTCTAGTAACTTATTGAAGACACCAAGTATATATATATATATATATATATACGTATATATATATATATATCATCATCATCATCGTCATCATGTCGTGTCGCTAGTACGGATATCCCTGACCCTCTCTCGCCACTTCTTCCTATCGTCCATCGCTTCCAGCAGGTCTTCAGGACTACATCCCGTATCCTCACAGAGCTGCTTTATGTATGTTCGAGCAGGTTGTCCTGCTTTCGCTCGGCCATATGTGGGAGTCCATTGGAGTACATCACTTATGAGCTCGTTCCTGCTTCTCCAGCAGTGTTCTGCATGTCTGGTTCGTCTAACTTGTATAGTATTCGTGATGGGAGGCAGGTGGCCGTATAGTTGGTGCCTTGTAGGGTGTAGCCGTCAGGACTTGTTCAATATTGCTCGCAGCATTCTAGTGTAGTTGCTGTCAAGCTTCTTCTCCAGCCGTTTAGTTAGCGTCCAAGTAGTGCATCCATACAGCAGTATCGATACGATCGTTGCCTGGAAGAAACTGCGTTTCATTTTATCGGTTAGGTCTGATTATGATCGATAGCCTATCAGTAGCTGTCCATGCCTTTGTTAGCCGCATGTCGATGCCCTTTTCGGTTGATGAGACGCTGCTTCCTAGGTAGGTTAATTTGTCTACTAGTTTCAGAGAGGTTCCGTCTAGTGTGGTGATGTCACCTGTTTGGTTATAGCACGTATATTCCGTTTTGTGTGCATTGACATGGAGGCCAATGCCTGCGGCAGCTCGTTTCAAACTATGCAGTAGTGTTTCAGCTTGGTAGGGTGTATTTGCCAGTATCGCTGTGTTATCGGCGTAGTCAGCGTCGGTAATTGTTTTTGCAGGGTGCCTTCTGCTTCTTTTCTTTGTCAGTTCGAAGACGTTTTCTCTGATTTTATCAATCGATGTTCTAAGCACGTAATCTACACAGATGATAAAGAAGTGTGGGGCTAGCGTGTCTCCTTGTAGTACTCCTGCTACGATGTCGAAGTATTCTGTGTCTCCATCTGGTGAATATACTTTCACTTTATATCATCATCATATCGCGCTGGTAGTACGGATATCCCTGACCCTCTCTCGCCACTCCTCCCTATCGTTCATCGCCCTAGGTAGGTCTTCAGGACAACAGCCTGTATCCTCACATAGCTGCTGAATGTACGTTCGAGCTGGTCGTCCTGCTTTTGCGCGGCCATGTGTGGGGATCCATAAGAGTACATCTCTTATGAGTTCATCTCTGCTTCTCCAGCAGTGTCCTGCATGTCTGGTTCGTCTAACTTGAATAGTTTTCGTGATAGGGGGCAGGGGGCCGTACAGTTGGTGTCTTGTGGGGTGCTGCTGCCAGGACTTGTTCAGGATTGCACGTAGCATTCTTGTGTAATTGCCATCCAGTTTCTTCTCCAGCCGTTTTGTTAGCGTCCATGTAGTGCATCCATATAGCAGTATCGATGTGACCGCTGCCTGGAAGAAGCTGCGTTTCATTTTATCGGTTAGGTCTGATTTCCATATAATCGATAGCCTATTGATAGCTGTCCATGCTTTCGTTAGCCTCGTTTCGATGTCCTTTTCGGTTGATTCGACGCTGCTTCCTAGGTACGTGAATTTGTCTACTAGTTTAAGTGGGGTTCCTTCTAGAGTGGAGATGTCCCCCGTTTGGTTATAGCACATATATTCCGTTTTGTGTGCATTAACATAGAGGCCTATGCTTGCTGCTGCTCGTTCCAAACTATGCAGAAGAGTTTCGGCTTGGTCAGGTGTATTTGCCAGTATCGCTATGTCATCGGCGTAGCCGGCGTCGGTAATTGTTGTTGCGGGGTATCTTCTGCTTCTTTTCTTCGTCAGTTCGAAGCCATTCTCTCTGATTTTGTCAATCGATGTTCTAAGTACGTAGTCTAGACAAATGATAAAGAGGTACGGGGCCAGTGTGTCCCCTTGTAGTACTCCTGCTACAATGTCAAAGTATTCTGTGTCTCCATCCGGTGATCGTACTTTTACTTTAGTGTTTCTATAGAGAATCGTTATTGCCGCTACGGTTGTGTGGTTTATAAGAGAATAGTTTGTTATTGACATTGTTTTTAAATGACCCAGTGCTCATTTGTTTACTTACAAGTAAATGGTTTCGAAATTGTTTTTTAGTATTGGAATAGATATGGATTATGAAGAGTTATGCATGTTATATACTGTTATTTTCCGTCAAGATTTAATCGATGTTTTGACAGCGGAGGGAACAAACAGATTCTTGCTGAGAGAGGCAGTGCACTTATGCAATTCCGAGAGCAGTCAACCAAGAGAAAACTCTAACTTACATATCTACACATTTACATTTATCTGTGAATAACTCCAACATGTTGCTAAAGTTAACTTAAGAGCGAGACATATAGCCTGTCCTGTTGTTTTGTATAAGCACAGCGGGTATACGGTAGTTGATGGCAATTCTCTTGATCTACTGTTATCTGTTTGTATTTAATCTAGTGGCTCAATTTTGCTGTGTATATAAACTCGTGCAGTTTATTTAATACCGAATCCTGTTTATATATATATATATATATATATATATATATATATATATATATATATATATATATATATATATATTAGGTATGTTTGATTTGATTTGATGGGATCAATTTAAAACGAACATGGACTACTTTTTTTTTTGCATACAGTTAGATTCTTTTAAGTATTGGTATCTCGCTCTAGAAATTCTATACAATTCTGTTTATTCATTTATACTCTGTTAAATGGTTCCTCGTATTGCTGTATATCACTCATAATTCAATTCTGCAGTGATTCTTTTTTTTTTTTGGCACACACTAAAATGTTTTAAAATACAGTTGTAATATAATGGCCGAGGGATTTCGTTTTATGCCTTTGTATTTAGTTAGGCTGAGAACCTTTCGGTTCAGTGCATGGATTACTTTGGTGCAACATTAACGCAGGTGTTCACGCGCGCGCACGGAGCGAACATGTCACTCAGAGATATTTCCATTGCCCAGATGGGAAACGGGACAAGAGAGTGTGAATGACGTCACGCACTGGAAGCGCACAGAGGAATTTGGGAATTTTGAAGAAAGTCAGTTACTTGAGTTGAGAACTAGACACCAAATGAGAAGGGTCCACTTTCGGGGCTCGCAGAAGCCAGACGAATTTGCGCGCTACGGGAGCCGCACGGATAGGAGGGGGCAGATGAAAAAAACATCATAGAAAGATTGTGCATCTCTCTTCCTTATGTCGAAACCTTTAACTCAAAGATAATAAAAGGTTTCGTATCTGAACTAAGAAGTCGTTACGTGTTTTTAGTGTTTCGGGATTCCTATGTTCTATATATATATATGTATATTTCACATCGGCATGCTATGTCCATTTCACACATGGCGTTATTATGGCTATGGTACACAGTAAATGGTTAAACAATCATAGATTAGACGCTAACAGGATTAGATTAGACCCTAACATATCGAGATCAGAGTGGACCGGAGAATAATGGCAATTATTGAGTAATCCACATTCCCCAAAACTCCACAACAGCGGAGACACCATCAGATACAAGTTTATCACCATGCACAGTAAGCTTGTTGGAGTGGGGCCTTAACCCTTTGCAGAATGGCAGTTGGTGTATTCTACAAGGTCAACTGGAGAATATAGAGGATACGATAAATGCGCCCACTCAAAAATGGCGATTGTCTCCCTTGTACTGATGTTTGTGAGTGGTCGAGCATTGTGGACATTTGTAATATAATGGCTGAGGGATTTCGTTTTATGCCTTTGGGTTTAGTTGGGCTGAGAACCTTTCAGCTTAGCACATGGGTTAGTTAGGTGCAAACTTGAGTGCAGGTGTTAACGCGCGTGCGGGAAGGATGTGTCATTCATAGATGTCAAAATAAAAATCCGATAGAAAGGTTGACCAGTGGATGTGAATGTCGTCATGCACCGGAAGCGCGTGCGCGGAGGATTTGGGGAATTTTGAAAAAGCCAGTTAGTTGGGTTGAGTCCTACCTCGGAAGGAGGTGCCCGTGGTGTAGTCGTTATCGCTGTAGGAAATGAACACGGTGATACGAGTTCAAATCCTGGACGAGACTGATTGCATTTCACATTGCACTAATACCCTTGGGAAAGGTATGAATCCAATTATTCTCCCTCCAGCTATGGGTAAATAGTAGGACAGACTAGGTTCTTCAGCCTTGGTTAGTCAACTAGTCTAGGAAAAGGAAAACTCTGAATTCAAACCTGTTAAACTCCACTTAAAAATCGACCTTGTGTCATATCCTGCCCGAGCGGAGGGGTTGGTAAATAGTACCTCGGAAGAAGACGGTTGTGTTTCGCTAGCTCGCCGAAGCCAGGCAAGAGGCCTTGGGCAGGTGTCGCACAAGATGGGGTGTGGGCAGATGAAGAAGTCAGAATATAAAGAATGTGAATCTCTCTCCTTATGTCGAAGTACCTTTAAACTCAAAGGTAATAAAAAGTTTCGTACCTGAACTAAGAAGTCGTAAGTGTTTTTCGTGTTTCGAGAATCCTAAGTTCTAAGTATATATGTTATGAACATTATATGTACGTTTCCCATATCCGTATCATGGGTATGGTACACATTATCGATTGGTAAGATTTAGCGCCTTCAGACTATATTATCTCTTCGGCTCCGTGAATGAGGGTTTAAGAGGCAAACATTATGCCAGTGACGAGGGAAAGAAAACTGCTGTGATGAAATGGCTCAAAAACTGTCAACAAAATTTTACAAGGCGGGGATACATGCTGTCATGCACAGGTGGAACATTGATACGGAGAGGGCATCTCAGGTAGTCCACTGGGAGGCAAGCTTGGCTTGCAAACCCGCAAGAGTGAGTTCGTATCTCATTGGGTGCCTCATCCACTCGGCGTCGTACCATATCAAAGCAAAGCACTCAGTCAATTACGACATTGCTACTGAGAGAAATGATGACTACGTTGAGAAGTATGGATGTGATCCTCAGAGGACCAGCTTTGTTTTGAAGTATAACTTATGTTCCTGTGTCGGTAATTATTCCTGTAATAAAGAAAAAGTCATTATTTTTGCCTAAACCCTCATATATATATATATATATAGATATATATATATATAAATCTTAAAGATTTGTAACTTATAGTTTATGCTAATAATAATTTTTACAATAAAGATTTGTTAACAGCGGAAATTTTTACTGCACTGCAATGCCTTGAGTTAGACCAAACTTTGTGAATATTCAACTTTTTTTCAAATTGACTCTTTCTTGTCTGTAAGCTCTCGTCCTTGTAAGGAAGGAATGTTCCCTTTTCCAATCCTTTTATCCGCTTCGACATTGGTCCGAATAAAAGCTAGGCGTTTTTATTTTCCTTTCTATTTTTTTCATTTGCTTCATTCGATACACATGATCAATTTCCAATCACGAGTATCGATTAGAATGTTTTTTTCCTTATTCAGGTTGTACTTTAAAATTTGACATTTAGCTACAACATAATCAGATATTTATAAAACTCATGACATTCTTTTCAATATATAGGCTTAAAACTATTGACATTTAGCTATGAAGGAAAATAGTGTTCAGAGATTGAAGACAAAAGAATAAAAGAGAATAAATTCGCAGTCAACATCCCGTAGAAAATACATATACATAAGAGGCAATTTTAAAAAAAAAGAAGCAAGACTGAAGCTGCTTCATCATCATCGTCGTCATCATGTCGTGCCGCCAGAACAGATACCCCTGACCCTCTCTTGCTACCCCCTCCATATCGTTCATCGCCTCTGGCAGGTCTTCAGAGCTACATCATGTATCCTCACAGAGCTGCTGTATGTATGTTCAAGCTGGTCATCCTGCTTTTGCTCGGCCATATGTGGGGGTCCATAGGAGTACTCACTTATGAGCTCGTCCCTGCTTCTCCAGCAGTGTCCTGCATGTCTGGTTCGTCTAACTTGGATAGTTTTCGTGATTGGAGGCAGGTGGCCGTATAGTTGGTGCCTTGTGGGGTGTTGCCTCTTGGACTTGTTCAATATTGCTCGCAGCATTCTTGTGTAATTGCCGTCTAGCTTCTTCTCCAGCCGTTTTGTTAGCGTTCAAGTAGTGCCTCCAAATAGCAGTATCGACACGACCACTGCTTGGAAGAAACTGCGTTTCATTTTATCGGTCAGGTCTGATTTCCATACCAAAGTAGAAAGGAACAAAGAATAAAACGTACCAGTGAGTTTTCCACTATTCGAGGCACCTCTAAAACGCCAATATTTATTTGGTTTGGTTTAGTTTTATAGCATATCCACCATTCTCGGTTATGTAATACCAAATCAATTTTTACCCTTATTAAAAGTTTAGCATGAGTATAGAGTTTAGTTCTATTTGACCCATAGATTGACCCTGTCCAGTGCTACCACTCCGGGCTAAAGAAGACCTGGTAGCAATTGCCAGAAAGGGGTACTCCGTATTCCCCAAAGCTCCAACATTACTGGAGCCTCATCCTTAGTTTTTTTTAGTGTCATACCTTAGAAACTCATAAGGAGAGTCTTAACTCCCTGCAAAGATGCTCTCGGTGTATTTTAAAGGCCCAGCTGACTGGGCCAGAGTTTATATGATGTGAAGCTACACTATTAACTTTTTTAAAGGCTTCTAAGTCCAGAAAATCTTATGTTTGTGTTTATTTTAGAAGACGAGAAAATGTGGACTAGATATAGGTCTAATTAATAGAGAGCGTGGCTCTCTCAGAAATATGTATTTCTTGTGAATATTTTGTTGAAGATTGATCTAAACAAGTGTATATTTTATATATGATAATTTATATATTCATACATTATTAACTTGGTTTCTTTCGTCAATGGCATATCAATCTTCACAATCTTCATATCAATGCCAATGTCATGCTTGTAAGAAAAATCTATGGTGTTGTTTGCCCAATCGGCTGGGACTGGAGAATAAACCAACTGCATCTCTGCAGATGGGTAAGAAACCCAACCAACAAGTGTCTTGGATAAAACACAAAACAATCTGATGGTGAGGTTCCAGTAATGCTGGAGCTTTGGGGAATGCGGAGTACCCCCTCATTGACATCGCTCCATGGTCCACTCTGGCTTGGAGTGGTAGCACCTGATAGGGCCCTGTTCATGGATTAAATAGAACTAAACTGTGTATTTATGCTAAGCTGAATTGTTTGAAATAGAACTGTTTATTTGTATAAAATGGATTTGGAATTAAATAACCCACAAAGGTTGATATGCCATAAAACCAAACAAACAAAAAATATAGTAGTGTATATATATATATATATATATAGTAAGGTTGAAGGCTGAAGACTGTAGTCGAGGATGATCCAAAGGCTCATTTTTCAATAGCTACTACACCTAAGTGTAGGAGAGGGCGTTACTCCTTTCCCTGAATTGCCCCACTTTACCCTTGATCCGTGCTTTATAATGCTGAGAATTAAGCAAGGAGGCATCGAGCACCATTTTTTGAGTATTTGGTATGACTAGACCGATAGTGAAACCCAAGTTTCCCGGACGATTAGCGAATATTCTAGCCAGTAGGTCAATGGCCCGGTATATATATATATATATATATATTAGAAAAAAAACTCAAACCTTGTTAAATTGTCATTATCAATTCTCTTTTGGTGAAGAAGAACATTTTACTCTTCGTCTCATCAGAGGACTTCACACGTTTAATTTGGGGTTGAATGCCAATAATCAACACCCTTTGTCTTCGGACGCTGATTGGATATATATATATATATATATATATATATATATATATATATATATATATATTAGAAGCATGAAGATCAGGGTTATATATCCATTATAGTTATTTTGGCTTTTTTATGAATATACAGTGAGAAGATTTCTTTAAAATGAGATTCTGCTGGTCTCTCTCTCTCTCTCTATATATATATATATATAATGTTCTCAATTCTAATGAATTCACTGGCAGTCTTTGTCATCTACAAAGGTGTTTGCCATAATAGTACTGAATACAATCGGACCAGGAAATAGCATACCTGCCAAGTAGAGTCACAAGAAATTGTCACGTGGCCGCCTTCATGTAAACGTTTAAGCAAAAATTAGCGCCAGTCTTCAAAGGCGAAGAAAAACGTATTTGTTATGTATTTATTCGTTCGATTAGTGGATAATATACAATGGGGACTCGGTACAAAAATCTCTCAAAGATATTTTTACGTAAAAAAAAAAAAAAAAAAGAAATAATAATAATAATAATAATAATAATAATAATAATAATAAATAAGTAATACAAATAGAAATAAATGAAACAACATGTCGAATATTGCGTCTGTTTTTAACAGAGGATGGCCTCGGGCCGTAGACGCTGTACAAGATGGAAGTGGATTGCGTTTAGATAGAGAAAGTAAACATTTTCAATGGTCCAGTCACGCACAAGTTGAGACAATCTCTGTATTTGCGTTTTTGTCCAATGAAAAAAAAAAAAGAAAAAAAAACCCTGCTTCTTGCTTTGGTTCTTTGAGTGGAATATGTGTTTGCAGACAGTTCTTTGTGCATTTTGGTCATTCTCGTCAGCATAACTAAAACTACTGCATTACCAATCCTAAAGAGTCTCTATGGCGTTGTGGTTATCTTGCTTGACTGCGACATTATACCCAACGAGTTAGAATTCCTTTCATGTTTTCACGTTCAAATTCGTACTTATCCCTTGACAAGGGTCCTTTATCTCCCGAGCTAATAATCTAACTTTTACTTTAACTGTATTTCGACAAGGATAGCTTTGGCATTAAAAAGGCAATATCTACCCAATCAGTTGCACACCGGCAAATAGATAAAATACCTCTTCAAACAAGTGCCCTGCGTATGACACCAAACTATTTCATGGCGTGGTTCTAGTCAAGAAAATTTGGATGATATGGAATATCCGTTCATTTCCATTACCCCCAGGTCTACTCTAACCCAGAATATATCACTTAGGGGTCTCTCAGTGGGTCAAACAGAACTATTCTATCAATTACTATATTTGAAACCACTTAACTGTGTGCTAACATATTATTATGATTAATAACTGTCCATGTAAATGATTTACATCAAATAGAATTATTTGTGTTGGATATCAATACTTGAAACCATATAACTGCGCAAACAAATGATCTCTGGTATGAGTAAAGATAATGATCTCAACAACCTTACAAATCATATGTACAGTATAATAAGGGAGTTCGTGGTGTTGTGGTTATCGTCGTAGAAAATAAACACGGCGACACAAGTTCAAATCCTGGACGAAACTGTCTGCATTTCGCATAAGTCTAGTACCATTGGGAAAGGTATAAACCAATCAATTCTCCTCCAACTATGGGGCTAGAGACCTGAGTAGATTTTCTTTCACAGACCATCAGTTTAAAAAGGAGAGAAAATCTCAACGAGCGATGATAATCTTTGAATAGAAAATCAGAAAAAAATGTTTAAAGATCTCTTTCATCTTAATAATTCGTGCAAAAACTTCCAACTACGAAATAAAACCCTTTATATGGTACAAAGGGCATGAAGCTTTTATTCTCGACGGGTGCTTCATAAATTTGGCTTTGCGCAAGAAAAATTAAAACAAATGATGAGGAGAATTCTCTTAGTAAATAAGAATAGGGTTACTTCTTATCCCATTTAATCATAGAATCATTATAAGTGTTGCATATCTTGAGCAGTAATAACCTAGCAGAACCCATACTACTCGAGATTGGGTTATAAATTCAGTTTTCCTTTTCCTAGGCTGGTGGATAAAAGAGCCGAGTTTGCTTCAAAATTTACTCATTGCGAGAGATGGAATATCTGACTCCAAGACATTCCCAATTGTATAAGCGTAATGTGAAGTGAAATAGGGTGTGAACTCAGCTAACAGAAACCTCTTCATATGACCCTCACAGTACGAATACCTCCGATATCAGTAATCAAAACTGTTAAATCAAAGTAAAAGAAACGGGAAAACAATCTTAAATCTTTGTAAGGAAACATGATCTTAAAATTTGAACTAAACCGAGAGTAAAAAAAAAAAAAAAAAAAAAAACGATAGAAAAATAAATATTAAAAAAACAGAAAGATGTTTGGCAGCCCTTTTTTTTTTTTATTCCTTGTATGTACTCAGTAAAATATTTTTCTTCAATTCCTTCTATCCTTTTTTTTTTTTTTTTTTTTTCAGTTTTTTCTCACTCATCTAAACTATCGTCCGCCCTCTTTCTAAATTTCGTTTTTACGTCTAAAGAGATTTCCGGTTTCAGGGCCTTTCGCTGCAAATGTTCTGACTGGCACCGTTTGACTTTTTCAATATTTTGAAAACTTGAAACAAAAGTTCAGACATTTTCTCCCGCCAACTGATATCAATGGCATAAAAAGAGAAAGTAAAAGAGAATATACGTGGCATTTAGGTGCCCGTGGTGTAATGGTTATCGTCGTAGGAAATGGACACGACTATACGAGTTCAAATCCTGGACGAGACTGATTATATAGCACTAATACCCTTGGGAAAGGTATGAATTCAATTATTCTCCCTCCAGCTATGGGTAAATAGTAGGACAGATTAGGTTCTTCAGCCTTGGTGAGGTAACTAGTCTAGGAGAAGGAAAACTCTGAATTGAAACCTGTTAAACTCCGCTTAAAAATTGACCATGTGTCATATCCTGCCCGAGCGGAAGGGTTGGTAAATATGATACGTGGCATTTAGGGTTTTTCCTTCATAGTTCATAGAATTTTCATATCCTCAGTAATGCATACTCACTTAAACAAACAAAATAAAAACAGGTGTTAAAATATTTATTAAAGCATGAATTGAATTATTTAATCTTATCAACAATGAAGTTTAAACAAGGCAGTAACGGGCTGACTCACTCACACACACACACACACACAGATAGATAGATAGATGTGTGTGCATGTGTACGTTTAATGTCATAATGTATTCTTTGTTTAATTGCATATCAACCTTTGTAGGTTATTTAATGCCAAAGCCATTCTCTTAGAAGAACAGTAGTGGTACTATTTAACCCATTGCTGGGAGAATAAGGGGGTTCATACCTTTCCCAAGGATATTTGCCCGAAAGTGAATGTAATAGCGCGATTGGAGTACGAACTCGCGTACTACGATTCCGCAGTCCATCACTTTAACCATTACACCACGAGGACACCCCCGTTTAATGTCTTAAGTATAGTTGTGTATTATATAAGTTCATGATTAAAAAGTCAAGGTATGTTTGGTACACCTAATATATATATATATATATATATATATATATATATATATATATATATATATATATATATATATATATATATATATATATATATATATATATATATATATATATATATATATATATATATATATATATATATATATATATATATATATATATATATATATATATATATATATATATATATATATATATATATATATATATATATATATATATATGTGTGTGTGAAGAGAGTGAGAAAGAAAGTTAGAGAGAGAAAAAGAAAAGACCAAAGAAAAATATAAGAAGATGGGAGGAGTTATGAGACTGTGCAATACTTACCAGCACGTAAAAATTCATTTTGTTTCTGATTTTGGGGGACCATTTTAAGTCTTAAACAAATACTGGTGTCACTGTCATCTCCATCTTCCACAATATTATTTCGTTTCTCAAGCCATGTTCAAGTATTTTTCGAGCTTATCAACTTTCACTGTTTAATCTGCTGGAATGGAAAAGTCCACTTGATAATATGCATTTTTATCTGGTCATCTAACACTAAGTCTGTTCTACCATCCGGGATTGCGCGATATATTTTAATCTGAAAGACCAAGAGAATTTAGGGAATTTCAGGTTCAAGGATGGATGCTAGTTGGTACGAGATGCATACGATAAGTTTCCAGACTTTTTTCGTATGGACACCTTTATTAATAGTACACACATGAAACTCTATTCCCCTTCGAATTAATCTCCTCCGGCTTCAATGCACTTGTTGTACCGTTCCAACAACTTCCAGAAGGCCCCATCGAAGTCCTCTTGTGTGAGCGTGTCAATGACCTTCCTTACTGCCTCTTTCATCTCCTCAATTGTCTCATAACGATAGTCTTTAAGCTTAGGAAATAACCAAAAGTCACAGGGAGCAAGGTCTGGACTATAGGGAGGATGAAGAACTATTTTGATGCCCATCTTGCTCAAATAGCCAGTGACAAAGACGGAGTATTGGACTGGTGCAATGTCCTGCTGGAAATACCGCTGAACCGATTTGAAGGGTGCTGGCCTCTTCCGACGGAATCTCTTCCTGAACTCCCTTAAAACCTCATAGTAACCCTAACCCTAACCCTTTGGCCAATAAATTCTTATATATTGATTTCCTTACTCCTCCCAAGCCTCTGATCATCCTTCACAGACTCCCTGCCTTCCTTGAATCTCTTATGCCACTCAAAAACCGATGCTTGATTTATGCAAGATGGTCGAAAAGCAGTCTGAAGCATTCCATACGTTTCTGTGGCAATTTGTCCAAGTTTAAAACAGAATTTTATTGCATATCATTCTTCTAAAGTGTCAGGTTGCATTTTTGAAATTCACCAGCTGTGACGATCAGGCTTTAGTAGCGTGTATTCCAATTGCTGCTGTAGCTGTTCCTTTGAACCTGAAATCATAAAACTTGATCAGTTATCTTATAAGATATATAGCAATAAAATACTGAATTTTCAAGAATCTACGAAAATTTTAAGTGCCGGTACGAAAGAAGTCTGAAAACTTATCGTATGCACCTCGTAATATACCATTTATTGGTATGGTAAAATTTCACTTTTTTGTTTAAATTTGCATGATTTTACTATAAAAATGCATTGACAAAAATGTTATTTAAAAAATTCATAGAATAGTGATTTTACTATAATTATGTATAAAAATACATTAGACAATCATATTACTATAAAAATACATAGGACAATGATTTTACTATGAAAATACATTATACAATTATATTAATATAAAAATACATTGGACAATGATATTACTATGAAAATACATTAGACAATGATATTACTATAAAGATACACTGGAAAATGATCTTACTATAAAAATGTATTGGACAATGATCTTACCATAGAAATACATTGAACAATGATTTTACTTTAAAAGTGTATTGGACAATGATTTTACAATAGAAAAACATTGGACAATGATATTACTATAAAAATACATCGAACAATGATTTAACTATAAAAAAAAACATTGGACAATGGTTTTTCCAAGGTTATACATCGGACAATAGTATTACTAAAAGAATACATTGGACAAGGATTTTACAACAGAAATACATTTGACAATGATATCACAATATAATGATTTAACTATAAAAATACATTGAACAATGATTTGACTATAAAAATACATACGATAATGATTTAACGATAAAAATGCATTGGACAATGATTTAACTATAGAAATGCATTGGACAATGATTTAACAATAAAAATACATTGAACAATGATTCTACTATAAAAATACATTGAACAATGATTTTACTATAAAAATACATTGAACAATGATTTTACTATAAAAATACATTGGACAATGATTTAACGATAAAAATGCATTGGACAATGATTAAACTATAGAAATGCATTGGACAATGATTTAACTATAAAAATACATTGAACAATGATTTAACTACAAAAATACATTGGACAATGATTTAACTATAAAAATACATTGAAAAAAAAAATTAAAAAATAAGTTCCTGTCTCACATAGCAACGTCCCGCTTTTTCCTAATCGTTATAAAACGCTTATGCCCCCTAACAACTCTGTATCCCTATATTTACTGAGATTATTTCGGTCGAGGCAAGATATCGAGGAGCTAAATGGTAATCTATTCCATATCCTCGGCAGCTTCCATCACCAAAAATTGCTTAAAAACTCGTTTTATAAAATTTAAGTTGATGCTACAGGTCTGAAAAATAATTTAAAAAAAACACCGACGGTATCTCAGCAGAGGGGTAAGACTCTCCCAAAAAGTGACCTGGATATGATACTAATCAATCTGATGGTGAGGTTTAGTAATGCTGGAACTTTGGGGAAGGAGGTTTACCTTTTCATAGCTATGAAACTGTCTTCAATACGCCACGATTGGAGGAAGAAAAATGAAATATGTAGCGAATTAACGATAAAACAAACAACCGATACATCGTTTGAATATGAATAATTATTGTTAATTTGAATTAAAAAAATTAGGTTTAATAATGATTATTTTAAGTCCCGTAATAGTACATTAATAGTAGCATTACCGACAAGAAAATGGATGTGGCCACGTTTCAGCCTCCGGCCACAAGAATAAATTGAAAACAACTATGTGATTGGCTGTGGACAGAAATATGTAAATTAAGAGCGACACTTTGAAAAGCTAAGATTTTAATCACCAGAGAAAAGAGATAAGCCATCTCTACCCCCACAGCACACCCATGAGGGTAGACTACGACTGATAAGATAATTAGTCTTTCCATTATCGACTGAGAAAGAAACACACCTCTCATCTTCCTGTTCCTGAAACCAGACCAAAAAGAATGTATAGAATCCAAAATAAACGTTAGGAGATTTTTGCAACCTCTTGTCCGTCAGTTGTTTTGTCAATGAGATCAAGTGCATTTTTTGTCTGCTTTTTTTTTTTTTTTTTTTTTTTTTTTTTTTTTGACTAAGTTTATGTCCCCTAAAACATAGCACTTACAAGCCGCATATTCTATGGTTAAGTGTAACTGGTTTGGCTGATAAAAGGCATGAGGATCCGTACTTATTGATCCACATTTGGGTTGTGTGTGGTGGGGGCGGCATTTTTCCACTAGTATGCACGATGCTCTTTGAACAGGAAAAATAAATTTGATTGAAAATTGTTATGAAGAATTGAGAATTATATTGATAAACATTAATCCCTCCATCGAATTTCAAATCGAACACAGATTGATTTCAATATTCGATTTCTGATTGGATTTTCTTGTTCCGTTTATCTGCTTGAAAAGTATTCTAATCTATAAAGACCTTCGGGGGTGTATCATATCAATGGTGATGTGAGACTAAAAATACTTTTTTTTATTTTTATAGTATTAGTCATAAACTTGGACACACCCACCGACACTAACAGAAAAACAGGCCTATATACGTCTTGGATACAGTCTTCATGTTTTCAAGATCAAATTACAGTCAGGATTAGGAATTCAGATTTCTAAGGCAGGCAATTATCATGGGGGTCTTGGAGAATTTAAAACCAAAAGATTTATACTTGCAACAAAATCAGCCTGTCACGCCCCCAGCACAGATCTCCCTGACCCTCTCCTGCCAGTCTCTTTCGTTCATCGCTCCCGGTAGGTCTTCAAGGCTATATCACGTATAGGCCCAGAACTGCTGTATATAGGTTCTAGTTGGTCGTCCTGCCTTTGCTCGTCTATGTGAAGGGATCCACGGGAGTATGTCACTTATGAGTTCTCCAGCACCGCCCCGCATGTCTGATTCGTCTAATTTCGATAGCTTTCGTGATGGGTTGTAGGAGGCCGTAGAGCTGCTGATTTGGGTGGTGCTTCCTCCAGGACTTGTTCAATATTGCTCGCAGCATTCTTGTGTAGCTGCCATCAAGCTTTTTCTCCATATTTTTAGTTAGTGTCTATGTAGTGCATCTATACACCAATATCGACATGACTACTGCTGAGATCTTTTATATAAATATATATATTAATATATTGATATCATCCATCGCTGTTTTAGCAACATTTTTTTTATTATCTTAAAGTCCTGATGAAGATCTATTAAACCAAAATGTTTTAAAGTAAACTTTCTCCCATTAAAGATTTATCAATTTTTGGATTGTATTATTTTTCCATTTACTTCATACTGTCGGATTTATTTTCATTATTTACTTTCATATATATATATACATATATATATAATGGCCGAGGGGTTTCGTTTTATGCCCTTGGGTTTAGTTAGGCTGAGAACCTTTCGGCTCAGCACATGGGTTAGTTAGGTGCAAATTTGAGCACAGGTGCTGACGCGAACGCGGGGGGGGGGGATGTGTCGTTCACAGATGTCAAAATAAAAATCCGATGGAAATGTTGACGACCAAATAATATATATATATATATATATATATATATATATATATATATATATATATATAAGCTACTTTCTAAGTATTTCAGTTTTTGTAAAAATAAATATATATACAAGCTGGTTGATACGCGCGCGCGATCAAACACACACACACACACATATATATATATATATTTCTTTAAGAAAAAACAACGAAACCAATCACAAAGGATTATAAATTTATTTCCATCCTGTTACGCATTTTTGAAATTTTCCAAAAACACGAAAAAAAATTATATATATATATATATATATATATATATATATATATATATATATATATATATATATATATATATCACGGGCTACTAGTAAATTCAGACCCTGGTGTTATATCAATTGGTTGATTTCTTACAGGCCACCGGCCTGTAATAAAGTTAACAAAAAAAAACCTATTCATGGCTGCATATGAAATAAACCTAAGAAGAGAATTACCTTTAAAAAATGAACAGATAAAATAATATAATCTTGTTGGTAGAATTTACCTGACTTTATTTTAATTCCTTTCAACATTTAAATGCACATCTACACTTTGTCGTTTACTAATCTACGAATTATAAAACGGCTGATAGTTGCCTTGCTTTTATGATGTTTTGTTTTCTCTTTTACACACAGTTAGTCTTTTTTTCCGATGAAACGTGGGTGTTTTTTATTTTATTCTAAGTCTTTTCATCTCTTATAAAAAAAAAAAAAAAAGAAGAAAAATCCCCCACCTAATATTGTGTCCGACCCCTTTTTTTTTTATTTAGCGAAAAAATCCCCACCGCAAATAAGCTTAGTTAATACTTCCAATCGCTCCATCTGATTTCTCTCTACAAAAAATAAAAAAAGAATTTGGTTACACGTCCCTTGTCGCTATCTCTGGTCGTTGGTAATGCTTGCTGGTCTGGAAGTGGGTGATCATTTTACGTTAAATTTATATAAACAAAGTAATCCCCCACCTTAAATTCTAAACGCTGATATGTTTTTGGTTGTTTATATGTATGCATTCGTCAAAAAGAAGAATAATCTGATTTTTAGTTTTCGCTGTGGGATGTGTTAAAGGGTAAGAATTTACCGAAATGTTCAATATAGAACTGTTTTGACATTTACCTGTGTGTAAACAAAATCTATACTTATACTAAACTAAATTAGCTGAATTAGAAATGTTATACTAAACTGAATAGCTTGAAATAGAACGGTTTTAGACATTTAAACTGTGTACTCATACTAAACTGAATAGCTTGAAATAGAACGGTTTTAGACATTTAAACTGTGTACTCATACTAAACTGAATAGCTTGAAATAGAACGGTTTTAGACATTTAAACTGTGTACTCATACTAAACTGAATTATTTGAAATAGAACTGATTATTTGTATAAAAATCGATTTGGCATTAAATAACTTACAAAGGATGATATGCCACAAACCGAAACTGCCAACCAACCACCCTGTTTTCTTTCGTACAAACAACACTATCAACAGTAATTATTTTCTAATTATTTTCTTATTATTTCTAATTATTATTTTACTCATTAGGATTTTTCACATCAGTATTAGCTGATGGTCTTTCACTGGAGTTTGAGTGACAGCAAGTCTCCTCAAGTCTCCTCAAGTCTCCAGGACTCGTCTCAGTATTCTGGCCATCCTCAGCAATGCTGTCGTTTGGATAGTCTCTACTCGTCCGCCAACTTCCAAGTCTTCTAGGCCCTTTTATAATCCTTTAGTTACTGTGCTAACGCACCAATCACAATTTGCACAATCGTTAGTTTCATGTTCCACAGTTTTTTTTAATTCTCTAGCAAGGTCGAGGTACTTTATTATTATTATTATTATTATTATTATTATTATTATTATTATTATATCTTCATTATCATTGTGTAAATTTCTTACTTTCCATTTTGAATATAACACAATCTAAACTAAAGTCTAGTCGACTGGAGAGGTAGAATACAGCGACTGCTTCCCTGCAGATCGACAAAAGTGAAACTAAATTATTAATTTTATATAGCAATACTTGAAGCAATTTAACTGTTTGCCAATAAAACTAATAGAATACTTGAAACTATTTATCTGAGGGCAAACAAATGATTTCCAGCTAATTTAAAATGTTACCTACAAATTATTTGCTTAGAAATTATATATATATATATGTATATATGAGGAAGATTTGGCATTAAATAACCTACAAAGGTTGATATGGCAGAAACCCTACCAAACTAAACAGATCTCGGTTTTCCGATTTTTCTTTTTTTTTTCTTTTTTGTTTGTTATTGTTGCTATGTTATTTATTGTTGGTGGTGGTGTTTTTTTTTTGTTCTTTTTCGTTATATTCTTTCATTGACTTTTTCCAAATTTCTGAATGGAGATGACACAATCTTAACTATATTTCTTCTTCTTTCATTATCTTTGTCCAAATTTTTCTTCTTCTTCTTCTTCTTCTTCTTCTTCTTCTTCTTCTTCTTCTTCTTCTTCTTCTTCTTCTTCTTCTTTGTTTAGGTTTTCTGCGTAAATTTTTGCCTCTCTCTGATTTTTTTTTCTTCGTTATATTCCTTTATTATCTTTTTCTAAATTTCTCAGCTTCCTTATTAGAAAAGATACAATCTAAACTAATCTTGTTTGTTTTTTTTTAAATTTTTTTCCTGATTTTTCTAGTTTTTGTTCTTGTTCTTCTCATAGAACATCAAGACAAATACATTTAGTGTAATTAAGTTCAAGATTGAACAAACTTTCCACGAAAACTGGTAAAATTTTTTTTTTTTTAATTTCTAACACCAGCCTGCATATAAGAATGGCCTGTTTTCGGAAAAAATCAGCCTACGGAGATTTTTTGTACTTCGGATCGTCTCTATGACCTAGTCAGCAAAAAGGTTTTAGTAAACTAAAACTCTCTAGTAAGGAATATTAAACAATGGAAAATATTTCTTTTTATAACCAACATTTAGTTCTATTTGTTTAATTATAAAAGCAAATAAAACAAAATCTTTATAAAAAAAAAAAAAGAAAATATTTTACTTTCCTTGTATTTCCGTGGTAACACTTCCGGATGAATTAAGCCGTTACTTTGTTTTTTGAAAGAAAAGGTACAAATCAGTTGTTTTTTTTGTTTTTTTCGTATGGGCACTTTTATTGATCGTACACACATGAAACTCTAGTTCCCTTCGAAGTAATCTCCCCCGGCTTCAATGCACTTGTTGTACCGTTCCAACAACTTCTGGAAGGCGCCATGGAAGTCCTCTTGTGTGAGCGTGTCAATCCCCTTCGTCACAGCCTCTTTCATCTCCTCAATTGTCTTATAACAACAGCCTTTGAGCTTAGGGAATAAACAAAAGTATATTCTAAATGTATAAAAATCAATACTTTTAAGTTTGTTACTTGGTTCAACAGCATACTCTCCTTCGAGAGTAATTTAATTTTAAAACGATCCTTGTAGAAGAAGAGTAATGGTATGATTTAACCAAAAGTTAGGAGTATATGCTGGTTCATGCCTTTCCCAAGGATATTAACTCGAAAGTGAACGTAATAGCTTAACTTGAATTCGAACTCGCTGACGACGATGTCGCAGTCAGGCACTTTAACAACTACTCACTCTTCTTACAGTAGGTATAAATAATCAAAATTTCCAGAGCAATTAAAATTGAGAGATGTCTAATCAAGATCAAAATGGCGAAAAGAAAAATTTAAACTGGTTCCTTCTTTAATAGAAATAACCTTAACTCAATAAATATTAAATATTTTAAGAAAATCATTTTCTTTTTAATTTTTAGCTTGACTTCGAAAATTGCTATTTTTTTTTTTTTTGTTGTTGTTGTTCTGTTTTGTCTTGTTTTCACCTGAAAATGATTTGATATATAGGAAAAGATGAGTAAAATGTCTTCAAAATAATGGAAACATAAAGATTACACTGACATTACCCTTTATCAGATAAACGAGGATCATTAAATAAGTTTCCAGACATTTTTGGTATTGGCACATTTATTGATAGTACACATATGAAACTCTAGTCCCCTTCGAAGTAATCTCCTCGGGCTTCAATGCACTTGTACCGTTCCAACAACTTCTGGAAGTCCTCTTGTGTGAGCGTGTCAATGACCTTCGTCACAGCCTCTTTCATCTTCTCAATTGTCTAATAACGACAGCCTTTGAGCTTAGGGAATAAACAAAAGTCGCAGGGAGCAAGGTCTCGACTATAGGGAGGCTGAGGAACTGTCTTGATGCCCATCTTGGTCAAATAGTCTGTGACAATGATGGAGTTGTGGACTTGTGCATTGTCCTTGTGGAAATGCTACAGACCCGATTTGAAGAGTGCTGGCCTCTTCTGACGGAATCTCTTCTTGAACTCCCTTAAAACCTCAACATTGTAACCCTAACCCTAATCCTTTGGCCAATCAACTCTTGTGTACTGGCTTCTTTACTCCTACCATACCTCTCATCATCCCTCATAGACTTCCTGCCTTTCTTGAATCTCTTATGCCACTCAAAAACTGATGCTCGATTCATTCAAGATGTCCCAAAGGCAGTCTGAAGTATTCCATACGTTTCTGTGGCATTTTTTCCAAGATAAAACAGAATTTTATTACATATCGTTCTTCTAAAGTGTCAGATTGCATTATTGCATTATTGAAGTTCGCCTGCTGTGACAATCAGTTGGGTGTATTCCAATTGCTGCTGTAGCTGAAATTATAAAAATTGGTCCGTCATCTCATAAGATGTATAGCAATAACATATTGAATTTTCAAGTGTCTACGACAATTTTAAATGCCTGTACAAAAAAGTCTGGAAACTTATTGAATGCCCCATGTATTTACAAAAATGATATAAAAATATCTTGAAATACTCAAGATTCAATTTATTCAAAGAAATCGCCATTGGCCTCAACCATGGTTTCCTGATGACTTCAGAATCTAATGCAAGTCTTTCTAACGGTCTCCTTGATGGAATTGGTAAATTCTGCTGATATTTTTGCCTTTAGTTTATATTTGGTGTTGCAGGAAGTTTTGTTGGTCACTTGCTCAACTGCAGCCCTCACATAATAATCAAGGGGATTAAAATCTGGATAGTTAAGTGGCCAAATTTTCAGGTAATGAGGTCGCGGAAATTTTCTGATGTTCAGCATTAGGTTCTCCAGCTAGTGTGGCATAGTGCTGAGTTGTCAAACGGAAGGTCTTTCATCGATCTAGGTAGCACTATCTCCTCCAGGCACGGGATGTATGCCTCCATGTTGAGTCTGGGCCCACGTGAAAAGATGGATCGCGACACAATATCGTAAATGCTCATGACAACCCCAAGTATTATGATATATACTTGTTAATCATCACTGAACGCATCCAGTTCTTTTCTATTCCTCTACACTGTTCACACCCAAATACACAGAAATCTTTGTTTTGCATATCTGGGAGGGACAAGGGGTCTAGATTAGTCTGAAGGTGAACTTAAAATTGTTCGAATTCGTTTATTTTTCTTGGCCGCAGTATCATCTTGAATTCTAAGATTAAAAAATAAGCGATTCATGTTGTTCAGATACGAAAGTCCTTATTTCCTTGTACAATTCTTATAGCAGTCATCGTCCAATCTAAATAAAGTTGGCGATTTTAGTCGAGGTTGACTATAGCTACTACACCGAAGTGTCGGGAAGGGCGCTACTCCTTTTCCGGGATTGCTCCACTTTACCCTTGCTCTGTACCTTATAAAGCTGAGGTGCCCGTGGTGTAATGGTTATCGTCACAGGAAATGGACACAGCGATACGAGTTCAAATCCTGGAATTGACTGATTGCATTTCACATAGCACTAATACCCTTGGGAAAGGTATGAATCCAATTATTCTCCCTCCAGCTATGGGTAAATAGTAGGGTAGGTTCTTTAGCCTTCGTGAGGCAACTAGTGTAGGAGAAGGAAAACTCTGAATTGAAACCTGTTAAACTCCGCTTAAAAATTGACCTTGTGTCATATCCTGCCCGAGCGGAGGGGTTGGGTAAATATGATATGATAATGCTGAGTGTAAGCAAGGCAGCCTCAAGTATCATTTTTTGGGGTCTTTGGTATGACTTGACCTGGGATTGAAAAACGGTCTCCAGGACCATTTGCGAACATTCAACTCATTAGGCCAATGGCCTAAGAGAATATATCATGGAAGGTCTAAAAATATCTTGCTGCACCCATACATACCACACCGTATCTCAACGCAAACTCGACTACCTAAATTCAAATTCTTTTTTTTTATATAATTTCAAAAATTATTTCATCTGATAAAGTAATGTCATATCACTATAAACTGCATCATATTGTCCCTCCTACGCGTCTCCACTTTCATTTCACTTTTTAAAAAATTCTATGACACAACGCAAATGGCTTTTATTTTACGTTTGATTTCCAATGCAAGATGATAAGTGTCTATTTCACAACTTCGCGCGTGCACACGTTGTGGACAACAATTAAACTAATATATCCCTGAACTGTTGGGACCTCACCAAATCAAATAATAAAATAATTTATATAATTAATTATCAGCAAAAAAAGTCAGTATAATTAATCATCACCCTAATTATTTTACACTTATATTTTGGCTATTATGCTTTATGGACTCCCTGCTCCGTAATGGGCTTTCCGGCGTGAATGCCACACAATAGAGTATGCCGTTTCTAAATATGTGGAAGTGTGAATTGTGTCACGGTGCTGCTTTCCTAATAGAAAATTTCTAACTGGCTCTAGTTTTCTTCACAGTAGACAAAATCTTATACAAAAAAAAATAGGAATAATTCATCAAATAGCACGTATTCTTTTGACTTTCTCTTTCTCTATCTCTTTCTCTTTCTTTTCTCTCTTCACCTTCTCATTCTCTCTCATCATCCGTCTTTTTAGCCATCAGTCTTGGAATGTCCTCTTGACGGCATTCAGTGTTCGTAAGTCACCTAAAGTTGGGCTTACAAACCTCATAGGTTAATCGTTAGGAACAATTAGTTCAATCATGAAAGTACTGTAACTCATCTATAAAAAAGGAGGGGTATACTGATGAGAAAAAATTAGCCATTGGAAGCTTACTATGTCTCTGATTAAAACAAGACGTACAAACCGCATTACACTTCAATAAGGGCGTTTCTGGTGGTGTAATGGTTAGCAAGTTTGACGAGCAAACCTTCACAAGGGCGTTCGAGTCTCATTAGGTGACCTATTCAAACGGTCTTGTGCCACATCTAAGTAAAAAGCTTAATGAGGAAAATGTTCTGCTGGCGTAGAAACTCTGGCTCCAGAGTTTTAAAAAACGGCAACAGAGCCCTGATCAAACGTACTTAGATGCAAGAATACATTCATACGTATCGTACAAAGAACTATTTAACAAATAAGATGTCAATTCCATTGTGAAGAGTTTGGTACATATCTTTAATTAATAATTCCTTAATTTCACCATTTTGATAGTGGGTTAATCTATGGAGCTACCAACCGCATCTCCTCAGGCCGTTATTTTACTACCGATGGTAAACAGCCACGATCGGAAATAAAGAGTTGGTCATTCTAGAACTCTTTTTTTTTTTGGTGGGGAATCTGTTAATGCCGGTTTTATCCACGGTTTTAACATCTTCTAGTGGACGGTTAATCTATGGATTACCACGTATGCCTTTGACTTGCTCTTCTCTCAATCTTTCTCTTTCTTTTCTTCTCTCTACCCCTCTCTCACTCTCTCTCATCGTCTGTCCTTTTTAGCAGAGCAAGCCGTTCAAGATCTCTTTGCTTGGGCCATCAGTGTACATGCCCTTGTGCCTATATTGCCCTTGTGTGATAAATATAATTTATATACTCCCCTGATCTTACACGACATCCCAATATCCTTCTCACAATTTCTTCTTTTTACGATTCACCATCCCCTTCCGTGTCTCCAAAACGTCGACCTCTTGCTTCATTGAACGCGTACCAAATACATATGTCTCCCGGATCAGAACATCTAATTAGTTTAAAGCTACTCCTGTTTATCACCCTCCGACCCACACCCAGCCGCAACCTATCAAAAGCCACCCATTTGACACCGACCCTCGCCAGCTGCAACCCACCTGCACCCACTACCCGAACTGACCAGCCAGACCCGGACGAAACAGCGCGGGCAGTTGGTCCAGAATCGATAACTGTATATCTACCGGCATTCGTAGCGATGAGGATAAGATATGGCTTGCAAACCTGACAAAGACGTAACAATGCCGCAGACAACCTCCTACTCCCAGCCCAGGTCTCGTTCTGCCAGTGAAATCCTTACTTGGACATGTCATTTGATAAGGCGTTACCCAGAAATGTGAAAGAGGAGCCCAGAAGACAGGTTTTAATGAGGGAGGTAATGAAGAATATTTGTGGACAACATCAAATCAGAAGACCCGAATCCTATTCAGTCTGAAAGATCAAGATCTTTAGCCTAACATTTTCAAATTATATATATATATATATATATATATATATATATTATATATAAATAATCCATGGAAAATAGTGTGTGTGGGTTATAGCTGCATATTAATGTGTGTTTGTACTTAAGTGACATTGCAGCGCGTTGTATAAGCGGATGTGAAATTGGAGGTGCATCTTAATATTTCGCAACATTGTTTTATTTCAGTATGTGTAGATGACTATAAAACTATACAAAATCACGACGGTTTTTGACTATTTTTTTCAATTTTCGATTCATTTCGTTTTCTTAACTGCCTGATGATTGTTGTTTTGCAAAAAAAAATTCATGAAACCCAGGGTAGCAGACTATTTTCCATGGATTAAATAAATATATATATATATCTAATACATATTTATTTATTATTATTATTATATAATAGCTCTATCCAAGATTTTGAGCACTTTCCATATTATATTGCACTTGGTTCGACACATACTCACAAAGTGATTAAGTGAAACCAACACTCTTAAAATATATATATATATATATATATAGTTTGTTGTTTTTTTTTTTGTTTAACGGTATATCACACTTCGTGGTTTAATCAATACCAAAGCCATCATTGTAGAAGAATAGCAGTCATGCTATTTAACCTCTAGCTTGGGGTAATAAGGGAGTTTACTCCTTTCTCAGGGGTACTAATGTGAAAGTGAAAGTAACTGCGAGACTTGAGTTCGAACTCGTTTACTTCCAGACGGCAGTCCAGTACTTCAGCCATTACGTCACGGGAACTCACTAACTCTCTTTCTCTTTCTTTCTTTCTTTCTCTCATCCCCCCTCTCTCTCGTTCTCTCATTCTCTCAGTCTCTCTCTCTCTCTCTCTCTCTCTCTTTATTTATATCTATATGGCTCTATTTTGTTCCGTCTCTCAGTCTCTCTCTCTCTCTCTTCCTCAGTCTCTTTCTCTATATCTGTCTCCCTCTCTCAATCACTCTCAATTTTGTCTCTCGCTCTTTCTCTATATCTATCTACCTCACTCACTCTCCCGCTTTCTGTTTCTCTCACTTTCTCACCTTATTCATATCTACCTATCTCGCTCTCTCTCTCTCTATCTATCTATATATCTATCTATATATATATATATATATGTATGTATATATATATATATTAAATCATTAGTTATTAAAGCGAGGGGTAGGATCATGTGAATAAAGAAATCGTTTTGATTGAAACAAATATTGTTGCCATTCCCTCCTCACCCACCTCTCCCTTCTCACACTCTCTTCTTTTTTGTCACCCCTTCCCATTCACAGATAAAGGAAAATTGTGTATATATGTAAAGATACACGACATTTTATATGCAGATGTACGTATATATGTATACCCTAGCGTCAGCACATGTATAAACACATTAACATTCAAACGTACATAAGCTAAAGGCACACATACAAACAAAACCCTCTCTTTTAACTCCACCATTACCGAAAAATTGATCCCAGCAATGGCTGTTTACTTTTGTTTTTGTTTTTTTAACTCTTTCACTCTGCGTAAAGCATGAAACGTAGGCCATGGATATTACCCTGAAATATATATATATATATATTTCAGGGTAATATCCATGACCTATGTTTCAGTAGTTTCGGTAATTTAAAACGGAAGTGGGCTTAATGAAGAGGTAACTCTTCACCCCTCTTCTATCCCCTCCCACTTTTCTATCTCCTCCTACTCTTCTATCTCCTCCCACTCTTATGTGTCTATTCTTTTTTTTTTTTTCATCAAAGAGATCTGAAGAAGTCCTGTTAATTTTTTTTCGTGTTTTTGGAAATTTCAAAAATGCGTAACAGGATGGAAATAAATTTATAATCCTTTGTGATTGGTTTCGTTGTTTTTTCTTAAAGAAATATATATATATATATATATATATATATATATATATATATATATATATATATATGTGTGTGTGTGTGTGTGTGTGTGTGTGTGTGTGTGTAGCGACTGGGTCATCAATTTTACTCGGAATCATATTTTTAACGTACTTGAAATATGTATAATTTAGACAAGAAAAAGGAATGTTAGCAACATTTAGCCTTTTTTTTCTTTCTTTCTTTTTCTTAATACGATTCATTAAATCTCTGAATAGGTACAGATTTCCACATCTGATTCTTGACAACTGACCAATTTGTAAAAACCAAAATGATATTTGCTATCATTAACGGTTTTTGGACAATTGTCTTCATCTTTATTGTTATTTTCACAACGTTTCGGCCAGTATGTCCTCCGGCCTTCTTCAGGCTTTTGTCGAACTCGAGAACCTATTAGAAACTTAGAACTACGTCCTTTATTGATTCCATAGAGGTCGACTATTCTAATTCCGTTAATTATAACCAGTTACAAGTGTTAAGAATTCCTGTATTGATAGTCGTCTGCAGTCAGGATTGAACCTGCAACCTCCAGATGATTGTCACCTTAGACAAAAGATCACTTTAAACTGTCCAGCAGGACGCATGGTGCAACGGTTATAGGCATTGGTTCCCTAAGCTTCTAAGGAGACAGTCATCTGGAGGTTGCAGGTAAATAACATCCTATTCTCACTAAGTTTCGATAGCGTGAACAAATCATTTTTATCCTTTTGTGTATTGAAACTATTGTCTCCAACTTTACTGTTATATTCATAATGTTTCGGCTAATTCGTTCTTTGGCCTTCTTCAGCGGTTTCATGTCGTTTAGAAAAATACATGGCTTAACGAATATAGGTGTTTGATTCAAAGTGAATTCATCAGGAGGTTGCAAGTTCAATCCTAACTGCTGGTAGATTAGAAGGAATACTTTTTATAACTTAACCCTTGCACCCGGTAATGATTAACGGAATTAGAACAATTTAACCTCGTGGATTAAATAAGACTTGTGTTGGCTGCCGAGTTCAAAATTAAACACCTGAAGAAGGCCAAGGGATGCATCGGTTGAAACGTTGGGAATATAAGCATGAAGATGAAAACGATAATCAATGCAAAAAATGATGAAGGTTCATCTTAGAAATTTTGGCAAGTAAACAGTTTTGATACACCCTGATATATATATACATATATATATGTAACTGACAATCGGTATCAGAAATAGCTATATATCAGTGATATATATATATATATGTATATACATATATCATCATCATCATCATCGCATGCCACAAGAATGGATTTCCCTGACCCTCTCTCGCCACTCGCTCCTATTGTCCATCGCTTCAGGCAAGTGTTTCATGCTATATCTCGTATCAGAACAGAACTGTTGGAGATAATTTGTAACTGGTTGCCTAATCCTTGCACGTCCGTGTGAGGGGATCCACAGGAGTACATAGCTTATAAGTTCGTCCTTACTTCTCCAGTAGTGTCCCGCATGTCTTGTTCGTCTAATTTAGATGGTACTGCTGCATTTTTGTGAAATGTTATCTCCAGGATTTGTTCAATACAGCTCGCAGCATTATTGTACAACTGCCGTCAAGCTTTTTCTCCATACGCTTAGTCAGCGTCTGTGTGGTGCACCCATACAGCAGTACTGACATGACCGCTACTTGTTATATATATATATATATATATATATATATATATATCGAGTCAACGTTTAAAGACAATGGGTGTTGATTATTCGCGTATGGAAGTCATCTGATAAATGAAGAGTATAATATTCTTCGCCGAGATAAATTTATAATGTCAATTTAACCAGGTTTGAGTTTTCATCTAATTGCATTATATATATATATATCACTGAGATTACGATACGCTGAATTTGCTATTTCTGATATCTATCATTAGTTTCCTTTTTTCTATATATATATATATATATATATATCAGAAATAGCAACCTCATCGTACCGTAATCTCATTGATCAGTTTTCTTCACTCTATAGAATCACTTTATTGCAATTTAGTCGTTCTAGACAAAACAAGACGTCCTTTAAAGTGTCTTGGATGTCACAATGGAGACGCAAGACCCTCTCGGAGATTTTAAGCGCTGATTAACAAGTTCTGGCGTGTTTGTATTTCTCTAAGCACCACGTAGGCTCTGACCACCTCTTCTCCCAAACCTTAAGTAGGTGCTTCATCCACAGACTGTCAATAACATAGATATAAGGGCTGGGGTACGGAAGGAAGGGTTTGGCTCGAACGGATTACAGGAGACCATAGATCTTTGCTGACAAATCAACCAGAAAGTGTTTATCACTGCTATTAATTGTGGAAGGGCTGGCAGCTTATTAGTCACCGGCAGGAAATGTGGAAACCGCCACCGAGTTTCAACTGAGACGATCTGACGTAAAATTTTCACTGCTTTAGAGAAAGGAATGGATGGTTCCGTTTAGTTTTGCTGTTTAGAGGAGTTTAAAACCATTACTCATGTGCTGGTAAAATCATAGCGTATATATATTGATTGATTGATTTGTTAAACTTTATTTCAACCTGTTTAGGGGTATCTTATGCCAAGAGGTTAGTGAATCACGTTCACTATACGTTCATATTTTATGTTTTGTGAAGAGCTTTCTATTTTTTTTTTTTTGATTGACGAACTAATTGAATTAGAATTATCTTTAAACTATACTTTTTGACACATAGATGGGACTCTAACAGCTTCTATCATTCCGATTCTGGGTAAAACTGGGTTAAATGGTAGTGGAGTATTTCTCACTCCCCAGATCTGACCTGTAGCCTCATTCCTTTTTTAGGGAATGGAAGGACCTTTAACCCCTAAATTCCGTCGATTGAATGACTGATAATTAATGATTATATAGTTTCAAATTACTAATGACCCACTCGACTGGTGCTGTAGATTACATCGACTGCATCTCTGCTGAGGGGTAAGACCCCTCAACGAGTGTCCTGCATGTGACGCTAAACAATCTAAGGGTGAGGTTCCATTGATGCTGGAACTTTGGGGAATTCGGAGTACCCCTTCATTGCCATTGCTCCCAGGTCCACTCTAGCCCGGAGTCGTAGCACCTGATAGCTTTCTTTCTATGGGTTAAATAAGACTAAAATGCGTAATTTTGCTAAACTGAATTAATTGAAATAGAAATGTTTTTATATTCAAACTGTGTACTTATACTAAACTGAACTGCTTTAAATAGAACTGTTTTGACAAATAAACTGCGTACTTATGCTAAACAGAATTGTTTGAAATAGAACTGTTTACTTGTCTAAAATGGATTTGGCGTTAAATAACCTACAAAGGTTGATATGCCATGAAATCCAAACAACTAACCAACCAAATCAGATTACTAATAATTTTTTTCTGCAAAGAAGTTAGGAAATTGCAAAAATTGTATTTCATTTTTTTCTGCTGTGGTTTCTTCAGAGTTTTTCTTCCTTTTATCTATTTACTTTTTTGTTGCTAAGACTTAAAAGATATTAAAAAATTCATGTCCAATACAAACCATTTACACACTTTTGTTTTGAGCTTCACTTACCTCGACATGATGGTGGGTCTTGATACTCTCTAGGGAATACAGTTAGTGTATATGTATAAGAATGTTTGTAAATGGACATTTTCCAACGATATACGTTTGGGTTGGTTGGGTTTCATGTCATTTCCACCGTTGTAGGTTATTTAATGCCAAATCCACTTTTATCATATTTACCAACCCCTCCGCTCGGGCAGGATATGACACAAGGTCATTTTTTAAGCAGAGTTTAACAGGTTTGAATTCAGAGTTTTCCTTCTCCTAGACTAGTTGCCTCACCAAGGCTGAAGAGCCCAGTCTGTCCTACTATTTACCCCTAGCTGGTAGGAAAATAATTGGATTCATACCTTTCCCAAGGGTATTAGTGCTATGTAAAATGCAATCAATCTCGTCCAGGATTTGAACATGTGTCGCCGGGTCCATTTCCTACGATAACCATTACACCACGGCACCTCCACAAATCACATGATTAGATATACATGATTAATAAGCATAAGTCATCACAGTTAATGGTTTCAAGTATTTCTATGTATTACTAACAATTATATTAACTCCTATCATTTGTTTACACACAATTAAACGATTAAACAATAGAATTTCAAAAAGTTCAGTTGACTGTGTCAACAAAGCTAAATGATTCCAAGTATTGCATCATATCACTAACTATTCAATTAAGCATAAGTCATTCGTTCACCCACAGTTAAACGATTAAGCATTTCTATTTCAAAAACATCTATTTAGCATAAGTCAACGAGGTTAAATGTTTACAGGAATTGCTATGTATCACTCACAATTCAATTAAGTCATTTGTTTATATGAATATTAAGGATAAATAAGATCAAGCAGTTCTGTTTCAAACAATTCAATTTTCCATTAGCCATCTGTTTATATGAATATTAATGACACAAGGTCAATTTTTAAGCGGAGTTTAACAGTTTTTCTTCTCCTAGACTAGTTGCATCGCCAAGTCATTTGTTTATATGAATATTAATTGGAAATAAGATCAAACAGTTCTATTTGAAACAATTCAATTTTCCATTAGTCATTTGTTTATATGAATATTATTTGTAAATAAGATCAAGCGGTTCTATTTTAAACAATTCAATTTTCCATTAGTCACTTGTTTGCTCTCATTTGAAATGCCAAACAGTTCTGTTTGTCCTATAGATTGGACTGTTTCAGATACTACCACTCCAAGTCCCAATAGAGTTAGGGAACGATGGCAATAAAGGGGTACTCAGCATTCCCCAAACTCCAGCATTACTAGAGCTTCACGATCATATTGTTTAGTGTCATATCCAGGACATTCATTGGGTTTGTCTTACCATTCTGTAGTGATGAAGTCGGTGTATTTTACAGTCACAACTGGACTAAAAAGAAAACTTCATGTAGATATTCTAGATGCACACATATATCTAATTCAAGTAAGTAATCTTCAAACAGATATTTTGGACACATAGAAGTGACCCCAACTGATTAAACTACTCCAGCATCTGAGAATAATATCAATACAGAAGTGACTCCCAAGATCTCCGAAAGTGGAGCCACACCATCGGATGAAGTTTTGTGTTATCATCATCATCATGACGTGCGGCTAGCACGGATATCCCTGACCCTCTCTCTCCACGTCTCCCTATCACTCATCGCCCCCGGCAGGTCTTCAGGGTTACATCCCATATCATCACATAGCTGCTATATGAATGTTCGAGCTGGTTGTCCTGCTTTTGACTGGCCATATGCGGGGGTCCACAGGAGCACATCGCTTACGATCTCGTCCTTGCTTCTCCAGCAGTGTCCGGCATGTCTGGTTCGTCTAGCTTGTATAGTTTTCGTGATAGGTGGTAGGTGGCCGTATAGTTGGTGCCTTGTGGGGTGTTGCTGCCTGGACCTGTTCAATATTGCTCGCAACATTCTTGTATAATTACCGTCGAGCTTCTTCTCCAACCGTTTAGTCAGTGTCCAAGTTGTGCATGCATGCAGCAGTATCGACACGACCGCAGCCTGGAAGAAACTGCGATTCATTTTATCGGTCAGGTTTGATTTCCATATGATCGAAAGCCTATCGATAGCTGTTCATGTGTGTCGATGTCTTTTTCGGTTGATGAGACGCTGCTTCCTAGGTAGGTGAATTTGTCTACTAGTTTCAGAGAGGTTCCGTCTAGTGTGGAGATGTCGCCTTGGAAGATGTCCTATTTCTCTGCAAAGGATGGAGCCGACATATTCTAAGCTCCAATTACTGGAATACAGATAATTTAGTGTAAAAGCCCTTGAAGAATACCCACTAAGGAATAAGTATAGGGTGACTAAAGAGAGTTTGTAAGATTGTTTGATAAGATTCTATAAAGACCTTTGCAGATATTAATTATTTGAAAATTAGTCGGTGCGATAAAATATTCAGTTATTAGTATCTATTTACCATTCTGATATTTTCGTTCATTCTTTATTTTTTCCTTTTCTTTATTTTTAGCTTTTATTTTTAGCTCGTCACAAACATGATCTATTATCTTCTTGTTGTTCTGAAAATTTCTTCTTCTTCTTCTTCTTCTTCTTCTTCTTCTTCTTCTTCTTCTTCTTCTTCTTCTTCTTCTTCTTCTTCTTCTTCTTCTTCAGAAAACACCGACTGCATCTCTGAAGAAGAGTAAGACTCTCCTAACAAGTGTACTGAATATGGCATTAAACAATCTGATGGTGAGTCTCCAGTCTTAGAGCTTTGGGGAATGTGGAGTGCTTTTCATTGTCATCACTCCCATGTTCACTCTGACGGAGTACTATCAATGGGTCAAATACAACTGTTTGACATTTAAACTCTGTACAAACGAATGACTTATTGGAACTGGAATTGTTGAATCATTTTACTGAATGTAAACAAATGAGTAATGTTTCATTGAGTTATTTTAATGGCATATCAACCTCTATAGGTCATTTCATGCCAGAGCCTTTTTACACATATATTATATATATGATTTGTAAACGCATATTTTTAGGCTCATGATGGTTAGGTCTGATGGCAAATCAACCTCTTAACGGTCATTTAGTGTCAAATTCTGATATATATATATATATATATATATATATATATATATATATATATATTAATTGTAAATAAATAGTCCGGAATTAGTGTTATAAAATTGGTCAAAGCTTTTTGTATAAACTTGATGGTCGAAGGTGTTGGTAACATAGTCTATATCTATAATAAGAGGCCAATTGTTTTTAAGAAGTCGACTAGGTTTTTGAGAGCAATATTTTTGAAATATTGAATTGTTAATGATACATAGCAATACTTGGAACGATTTAACTGTATGCAAAGAAATGGGTTATGTTAAAATAGAATAATTTGTGTTAAATATGAATACTTGTAACCACTTCAATGTCTGCAAACTACTGATTTATGTCGATTGGAATTATTAGTGTTAGATAGCAATAATTGAAACCATTTCACTGTAAGGAAATAATTTCAATACTTGCGTGCAAATTAGTTTTGATTTTAAAAATGAAATTACGTACTGAAAACCATTTAGCAGGAGAAACAGTAGCAATACTAGTGTGATAAATCACTTCTAACTCATTTAAAAATGAAAATATTTACAAATTATGTATGCAAACAAATGACTGATGTTAAATTCTGACTTATATAGCAATACTTGAAACCATTTAACTGAGAACAAATGAATTAAGCTCAGACACTTTTAAAAATGTTATCATAAAAATGTGTTTACTGATTAAATATCTAATATATATATATATATATATATATATATATATATATATACACACACACACACACACATATATATATATATAGAGAGAGAGAGGGAGAGAAATGATTAGGCATTAGATAACCTAAAATACGGGATATGCCATGAAACCCAAATAAATCTTTTTCTTCGTCTACTTTTTTCTCTTCATCTTCTTCACGTTGATTATTAGCCAAAATTTGTTATGTACCCTCTAGAAGACGACACAGTCAACACTAATCTTCTTCTTCTTCTTCTTCTTCTTCTTCTTCTTCTTCTTCTTCTTCTTTCGATACATTATTATTATTATTTTCATTGTTATTATATACTCCTTAAGAGTTTTTCACATAAGCGTTAGCTGATGGTCTTCCACTGGAGTTTGAATGACAGCAAGTCTCCTCAAGTTTCCATCACTCTTCTTAGTATTCTGGCCGTTCTCAATAATGCTGTCGTTTGCATGGTCTCCACACGTCCACTAACTTCCAAGTCCTCCAGGCCCTTTAACAATCCTTTACTTACAGTACCAAAAGCACCAATTATAATTGGTATAATTGTCACCTGCATGTTCCACAGTTTTTTCAATTCCTTAGCAAGATCGAGGTACTTATCCTTCTTTTCTTTTCACATTCTTTCATTTTTATTCAGTGGACAGCCGGGACCGCAAAGTCGACAATTTTGCAATTTCTCTTTTTTCGTTGATTATTATTAAGTTTGGTCTTCTGGCTGAGATTTGGTGATCCGTGTGTATGTCAAAGTCCCATAGGAGTTCATGTGTGTTATTTTCTTGGACAGGTGCTGGGTTGTGCATCTACCATTTGTTGGTATGGTCAAATTTAAATTTCTTGCACATTTCCCAGTCAATCACCTTGCCGGCCCAGTCATGTCTAGTCTTATATTTCTTCTTCGCTATTATTATTATTTTTATTATTCCTAAAAATTCTACAATTTTTGCTTTTGCAAGTTTTTTCCGCCAGTAACCATCATCGTTATGTCATACTGCTAGCAAGGATCTCCCTGACCCTCTCGCTTCTCATCCCTATCGTCCATCGCTCCCGGAAGGTCTTCCAGGCTACATGCTGCATCGGCACAGAGCTGTAGTTGATACATTTAAGCCGGTCGTCCAACGCTTCCTAGTCCGTGTGAAGACCTCCACGGGAGTATATCGCTTTTGAATTTTCGCAAGTTCACTTTTTTTTGTTGATTATTAAGTCTGGCCTTCTGGCCGGGATTAGGTGATCCGTTTGTATGTTAAAGTCCTATAGAAGTTTATGCGTGGCATTTTCTAGGACAGGTGCTGGGTTGTGCATATACCATTTGTTAGTATGGTCGAATTGAAGTTTCTTACACATTTCCCCATGAATCACCTTGCCGACCCAGTCGTGTCTCGCCTCATACTCCCTCTGTACTAATTTGCTGCATTCGCTTATAATATGATTGATGGTTTTATCTCTGTCACCACATAGCCTACATTTGCTATTTTGTTGAGTCTTATCTATTTTCGCTTTGATATGATAGGTTCTTATGGCGTTGTCTTGTGCTGTTATTAGGAGAGATTCCGTTTCTCTCTTAAAGTTTCCTTTTCTTAGCCATGTCCAAGTTTTGTCGTGTGAGATATTGTTTATTAGTCGTTTAAACCGCCCATAGAGTTATTTTCCTTCCTATTTTTGTTTCCTAATTATTTTCATTCTTTTGCTCATCGTGTTCTCAGTTTCGTTTCTGCTGGCTGTAATGAGTCCTCCTTCGTTTTTTTTTGTATATAGTCTTTGAGTCGTTGTATCGATGCGTCAACGTTGTCTTCAATACTGGCAAGTCCTCTTCCTCCCTCTTTTCTTGAAACATATAGTCTGTCAACGTCGTCTCTGTGATGTAATGCCTTATGCATTTTCATTAGTTTTTTTAGTTTTTTGGTTCATTTTTTTATGTTCGTCTCTGGTCCATTTAAGAAAGGGTCCGGAATATCTATCGAGAGGTACAGCCCAGTTTTTTATTCCCTTGATAAGATTTCTGCTATTGAGTTTTGTCTCGAGCAGTTTTTTAGTTCTCTGTTTTTATTATTATTATTATTATTATTATTATTATTATTATTATTATTATTATTATTATTATTTATGTTTTTCACTCTAGAGATAACTAATAATGCTTCGCTTGAATCTGAGTAACAGAAAGTTTTCTCAGGTCTCCAGGACACTTCTTAGTATTCTCGCGGAGCTTAACAATGCTGTGATCTGGATGGTCTAAACCTTTCTTCTGGTTCCCAATTTTTCTAGTTTTTCTTCCAAGGCTTCTGCGATCGTTCCAACCGCACCAAGTACAATTATTATCACTATCACTCTCAGCTTCCAGGTTTTTTTTTTTTTTTTTTTTTTAGTTTTCTTGCAAGGTCCAATAATGTTTGTATCTTATCACTTTCTTTCATTTCTACTCTATGATTCGCCAGATGAGAACTTTTCTTTTTTTTTTTGTCTTTTTCTTTTTTTTTTTTTTCTTTTTTTTTTAGTTTTTTGTCTTTTTTTTGTGGTGGGGTATATTTTGTCTTTTGCTAGTCTGTTTCATTCATATATTATTTGTGTGTATATTCAAATTTTAATATCTGGTTCAATTTTCAGTGGTGGATTTCGGGCCTCTGGCCCCGTCGTCTGGGGCTGTAGAATACACCGACTGCATTTCTGCAGAGGTGTAAGACACGAGTGTTTCTGGGTATGACACTAAACAATCTGATGGTGAGATTCCAGTAATGCTGGAATGGAATTTGACATAGAAAAGTGTGCAATGCTTGTAATGAAAAGTGGCAAACAGCAGTTAACTGACGGAATGGAACTACCAAACAAAGATAAGATAAAAACGCTCGCAGAAAACGAAACCTACAAATACTAGGGCATCTTGGAGGCTGACACCATCAAACAAGTGGAAATGAAAGAAAAAATTCAGAAAGAATATCTCAGGAGAACCAGAAAACTACTCGAGACAAAACTCAATAACAGAAATCTTATCAAAGGAATAATGCTTTGGGGTAATATGGAGTGCCCCTTTATTGCCATCGCTTCCAGGACCACTCTGGCCCAGAGTGGTAGAACCTGATAGGGTTCTATCTATAGGTCAAATAGATCTAAACTGTGTACTTATACGAAACTAAATATCCTGCTATGGTTGATATGCCATAAAACCAAACCAACCAAACCAAACCAACTAAACTAAACCTAACCAAACCAAACCAAACCAACCAAATTCTAAGTGGACCACATTTCCCATCCAGTCAAATTCATTTTGTCCCAGTTTTCTGTATTCGCTGAAAAATCGTTTAACCATTTTATGCCAATATCATCTCATTTTTGTTATTATTATTGACGACTTCATAGTATGTGAATAAATAATTGAAGGTACACGAATATATAAAAGAAAAATGTACTCGATAAAAACAAACTTTTGGGTCTGCATCTTTGCCGCCGTGATGCATCTCCCTTCCAAAGTACAACTTCCGTTATTTCCCACAATGCCCTCCTCCATCTTTCGTTTCCACACCTTAAACAACCACCACCCGAGGTGTCATGCTATTCTAATGGATTTCAACGAATCGAACATTCATCACTAGTTCTGAGTTCGCAATTTTTTCAAATATTTTCTATCGACTACCAATAATCGATATCGATTTTATATTTAAAAACTCACACACACACACACACACACGCGCACAGACATGCACATGCACATATACACACATGAAGTAGATAGATAGATAGAATTTTTGTAGTGTCTGTGTGTGGTTAAGCATATATATTTATGAATGTATGGTGAGTTACATGTGTGAGCATGTTTGTGTGTGCGTTTCTAAATTTATATATATGCGCATATATATATATATATATATATATATATATATATATATATATATATATATTTACAAAAGTTATATATATATATATATGTATATATATCTATATATCTATATCTATATCTCTCTCTCTCTCTATATATATATATATATATATATATATATATATATATATATGCGCGTGTGTGCGTGCGCGTATCAACCAGCTTGTATATATATTTATCTTTACAAAAACTGAAATACTTACAAAGTAATTATATATATATATATATATATATATATATGTATATATATATATATATATATATATATATATATATATATATATATATATATATATATATGAGTGTGTCTGTGTGTTTGTGTGTGCGGTGGTGGGGAAGAATTTGATTATACTTTTATACTTGTCAATACGAAAACTGAAATAAAGTAAGAATTATATATATATATATATATATATATATATATATACATATATATATATATATATATATATATATATATAGAGAGAGAGAGAGAGAGAGAGAGAGAGAGAGAAAGAGAGAGTGAGAGAGTGAATGAGTGTGTGATTGATAGATAGATAGATAGATAAGCATACATATATGCACTAGAGCATCATTCTGCTGTTGTCTGGCTGGTTCTAGACAAACAGTTTAGCATAAGTACATAGTTTAAATTTCAAAAACAGTTCTATTTCAAACAATTCAGTTTAGCATAAGTACGCAGTTTTAATGTCAAAAACATTTGTATTTCAACCAATTCCGTTTTGCGTAAATACAGTGTTTTGTTTACACACAGCTAAATGTAAAAACAGTTCTACTTTAAATAATTCAGTTTAACACAAGTGCAGTTTTTTGTTTATCCACAGTTAAATGTAAAAACAGTTCTGTTTTAAGCAATTCAGTTTTGTATAAGTTCACTGTTTAGCTCTATTTAACCCATAAATAGGGCCTTATCAGATGCAACCACTTCGGGTTAGAGTGGAGCTGGAAGCGATGGCAATAAAAACATACTCTGCATTCCTCAAAACTCCTCACCATCAGATTATTTAGTTTTATCTCGAAGACATTCTTTAGGGGAGTCTTACCCCTCTGCAGAGATGCAATCGGTGTATTCTGCAGCCCCAGCTGAAAGGGCCACAGCATAAAGGAGATAGATAGATAGATAGATAGATAGATAGATAGATAGATGTACCACTGTGCATTTCTCAGTAAAGTTTTACCCCTTAAATAAAAACCTAATGAAAAGACCTATAAATATAAATATAAGCACTTAACATATTCTTACTATAGCCTCGTATTTTTCCGTTTAAGTTTTAATAACATCAAACCGTTAGTTGGTTGGGTTTTCTTGAGTGTTTTTTGTTTATTTGTTCGTTTGTTTTGGTAGCGTTTCTTTCTTTTTTTTTTTCTTTTTTGTTATAAAGTAAAATCACGTCAAACATTCTCAACTCGTATCTGCTCTTCCTCCAACTTTTCATAGTAAAACGCAACTAATTCGATTAAACTAATCAACAAATTATCGTACAAATTTCAGCAAAATTTAGGCTCTTTTCAAATGATAGTAGAAGCCTTTTATTCCTGATTCGTTTAAAAGGAAACGCAAAAATTAAAAGAAAAAAATGATTACTGCCTTATCTGTCTCTTTTCTAAGCTTTGAATGTTGTTTAACGTGAGATGTAGATGCACACATACAACAGAATTCTCTTTTTTCCAATGTTGAAATATTTTCAACTCAATGAAATTTAGTCAAATTAATTGTCGTGAATCCAGAGTCCAAAAATTTTTAATCAGCTGATATTTTTTGATACTGTTCATTGGCTCTTCATTTTCTGGTATTTTTTTTTTTTTTTGTTTATTGGTTGGTTTGATTGTTTCAGTTTTTCTTTCTTTCTTTCTTTCTTTCTTTCTTTCTTTGTCGAAATTTCCACTTTTCTTGCGCTCCTTATTTCTTTTTCGTTACTTTCAGTTTTTCTTTCTTTTTTCATTACATTTGTTTATTCATTTGTTAATTTTCTTATTTGTTTGTTTGTTTGTTTGTTTTTTCTTTCTTGCTTACTTACTTTCTTTCTTTCTTTGTTCGAGTTTCAATCATTATTTCCTTCTTTCTTTTCTTCCAGTTTTCTTTCTCATTACATCATTTTTTTCTTTCATTTCTCCATATTTGTTTTGTCTGAATAAAGCCGTATGTATCCGTAAGAAAGCAAAATCTGTATATGAGACCAATCTGAATAAACAATGTATATATATATATATATATATATATATATATATATATATATACATCTTGACCAGTCGGTTGGGGCTGTAGAATACACCGACTGCACCTCTACAGGTGGGTAAGAGCCCCAATGAGAGTCCTGTATATGACACTAAACAATCTGATGATGAGGTTCCAATGATGCTGGGGCTTTGGGGAATGCGGTGTACCCCTTTATTGCCATTGCTCCCAGGTCCACTCTGGTCCAGAATGATAGCACCTGACAAGGTCTTATCTATGGTTTAAATAGAACTAACAGCATACTTATGCTAAACCGAATTGTTTGAATTAGAAATGTTTGACTAAACTGAATAGCTTGAAATAGAAATGTGCCTGACAATTAAACTATACTTACATTTAAACTGCGTGCTTATGCTAAACTGAATTGTTTTTGACACTGAAACTCTATTTACACTAAACTGAATAATTTAATATAGAACTGTTTTGACATTTAACTGTGTGTAAACAAAATGTGTACTTATACTTAACTGAATTAGTTGAATTAGAACTTTTTGAGTAAACTGAATAACTTGAAGTATAAATGTTTTGGACAATTAAACTGTGTACTCGGGCTAAACTGAATTGTTGGAAATAGAACTATTTGCATAAAAATGGATTTGGCATTAAATAACCAACAAAGGTTGATATGCCATAAAACCCAACTAACCAACCAACATCTACCATCACTAACGTTTATTTGCTGTATTGTACTTTGGTTTATTCTAGCGACCGAACCTGCCTGTCGAAATGTCAAAGACGGAGATTCTCTTTTCGAATAGACAGCGCAGAGACTTCCAAAGCTCTGAGACTTGTGAAAATACATAAATAATAGCGATTCAACTTCGACTTGATTGAATGCAAATCGATTTCAAACACCCAATTGCGTTTCACAAATCCATCCCAAACACAACCTACCTTGCAGTATCTCCCCACGTGATTATTTTCTTTACTGCTTTCCAATAACACCCTTCACGACAGAAAGCCAATATCTGGTTTCGATATCAATCGATTACCAGCCGCCTCTATAATTAAAACGAATTATTTATCCGAGAATGAGTGTATCAAACTGATCACGAAAATCGTAATAATGGCTTGTCACGTGATTCATGCATTTGACAAGGTATTAAGCTAGGATTTTGAGCCGGTTTCAATTGAACCTTGTCGGATCAAAATAAACTTGTCATCCGTGTTTTATCTCTCTCTTGTTATCTTTCTTTAAATGGGCTTAAAGAAAACGATACCTAAGTTGCTGGTCACAGTCAAGGGGCCATAAAAGAAAGCGTATAGTATAAACAATGTTTTATATTCAATAGTTTGATTGTTGGTAAATAAGGATATATTGATACGGTGTTTTTGAAACAGAAGGTTTATTTATCTTAGCTGACAGCGTGCGTTGCAATGATCTGAAATTTTCCTTTTAAAATAATGTTACACGCTTCCCTGAAAAAACATGAATTGATGACTATTTTCCTTACGATTAAGTCAGGAGAAAGGTAAATTTTAGAAGTCTCAGAAAACAGACGCAAAAAGAAGTATTGAAGAGCAGATAACTAACTCTTCCGCTAAAGGTAGGGTATAATACAAGGTCAATTTTAATAAAGAATTTTTTAATTCTGTTAAATTGTTTGCCTTACCAAGAGTAAAGAAACCGTTCTGTCCTACAAGCTGAGAGAGAATAGATGGATATATTCCCAGCTTTCTTTCTTTCTTTCTTTCTTATTGAATATTACCGTTAATATTATATTTATACTTTCTTCTTTACTTCTTTCTTTTTCTTTCGTTAATCCGTATTACATATCACCGTTCTTTCTTTCTTTCTTTCTTTCTTTCTTCTTTTCTTTGTTTTTCTCTCGTTAATCCGTATTGGATAACACCATCATTTCTTTCTCTCTTTCTTTCTCTCTTTCTTTCTTTCTTTCTGTTTTTCTTTCTTTCTAGTTGAATATTACCGGTAATTTTTAATTCATTCTTTCTTTCTTTTTTCTTTCTTTTTCTCTCGTTCATCCATATTAGATAACACTATTCTTTCTTTCTTTCTTTCTTTTTAATTGAATATAACATTTTATTTTTCTTTCATTCTTTCTTTTTTCTGTTCTTTTTTTTTCTCTCGTTTATCTATATTAAATACCACTGTTCTTTCTTTCTTTCTTTCTTTCTAGTTAAATATTCTTTTTTGTTTTTCTTTCAATCTTTCTTTTTTCCTTTCTTTCTTTTTTTCTGGTTAATACATATTTGATACCACTGTTCTTTCTTTCTTTCTTTCTTTCTTTTTTTCTAGTTAAATATTCTTTTTTGTTTTTCTTTCATTCTTTCTTTTTTCCTTTCTTTCTTTTTTCTGGTTAATACATATTTGATACCACTGTTCTTTCTTTCTTTCTTTCTTTCTTTCTTTCTTTGTGACTTCATGGCTATTACCATTTTTTATTCATTCATTCATTATTCATTTCTTTCTTTTTTTCTAATCTTAATTCTTATTAGATACCATAATCTTTCCTTCTTTTCTTCCTTTCTTCCTGCTTTTCTTCCTTCCTTCCTTTCTTCTATTCTTTCTTTTATTCTTTCTTTTATTCTTCCTTCCTCAATATTATTGTCATTTTTTTTCGTTTTTATATTTTTTCATTCATTCCATCTTTGTTCCTTTTCTTCATAAAGACGGTTTTAACTGGATGTTTCTCTCTCGCTCTCTTTCTCTTTCTTTCTTTCTTTCTCTCTCACTCCCTTTCTCTCTCTTTCTTTCTTTCTCTCTCTCTCTCTCTCTCTTTCTTTCTTTCTCAATATATTTATTTATTCTTTTATTGCATTACGGTTTACAAGTTATTTTCTTTCTTTCTTTCTTTCTTTCCTTCTTTCTTTCTTTCTCTCTCTCTCTCTTCCCATTTCTCTCTCTCTTTCTTTCTTTCTTTCTCAATATATTTATTTATTCTTTTATTGCATCACGGTTTACAAGTTATTTTCTTTCTTTCTTTCTTTCTTTCTTTCTTTCTTCCTTCCTTCCTTTCTTTCTTTCTCATTGGATTTTATCATTTTTTTCTTTCAAGCATTTTTCTTTGCACTCTTTTTATCTTTTGTTTTCTACTCTACTCTCTTTCTTTCAGTTTCTCTTTAAATGTCTTTTTCTTTCCATCAGGTAACATACCTTTATAATTTTTAACATCAATCGAATCATCCAAATGCAATCACATCTCAGACAAGACGATTGCCATTCGTAACTAATTTCGCTTTTGTTGTCTCGACAATAACCTACAATACGTCCTGAATCAAAATGGCGGTTTGGGGAAATAACTCGAGGTATCTATTCCTCTGTATTCATCAATCTCAGTTCAAAAAAACAAATTGATCGAGTGGGGGTGAAGTGGGGCGTCAAAGACACTCTTGCGAAAAAAAAAAAAAAAAAAAGATGGTGGACCTATACGGATTTTTGATTCTGTGAAAGAATAGTACTGTGAAAAGAACACACAAACAAATACGAGCCTATTGATAGAGAAACACCTTCAAAAGAGAACGTGAAAGAAAAAGAAAAAAAATTCCCTGAAAGGATGTCCTATATAGAACTGGGAAAAGCAGAAAAAAACGTTAAAGATATTCGATGTCATATCAAGGTTTATTTGATTGGAAGAAAAAACTTACAGAAGGAAATGTTAAAGATAGTTTCACACACATAGAAATATGTTGGTTGGTTTGGTTTTATAGCATACTATCAAATGTGGATTGATAATACCAAATATTTAATACATATATATGTATATATAGTCATCCACAGACAGACTGCTTCGATATTTCACAACTCTTCAGTGTGACTGGACACGCCAGACACTTTAAGCTGAGATCGAAACACACCTAACTGTATGGTAGACGTTGTATCTTTCCACTCAGCCATTAAGATGACTTCGTCAGAGTGGGAATTATAAAGCATATTGTATTAGCTTTCGTTTATATGCATTTTGCGCTATTGGATACTGGAGTGCACAGTTCGTTAGAAGAGGTTGGCATTAGGTGGGTGGCAGCCGTTAATTCCTTCTCCATTGAAAAATCATCAGTTAACGATGGTGTGAAAAAGTCTCAAAAGAGTAAAAAGATATTATAATTAGAAAAGCAAGATAAGATAAGATAATGACTTGCACCGTTAAATGGTTCGAAGTATTGCTATGTAATTCCAATAAATCAATTTATCATCAATCATTTATGCGTACATCGTTAAATTGCTGAACAGTTCTATTCAACCCATAGATGAGACCCTATCAGGTACTACCATTTCAGGTCAGAGTGGACTTGGGAACAATGGCAAAGAAGAGGTAATCCATATTCCCTTAAGCTCGGCGATTGAATCTAATTATCAAGTGTAGTTTTGTTTCATTTCCAGGTCACTCACTGGGAGAGGGGTCTTACGCCTCTGCAGAGATGCAATCAACGTATTCTTCTGCTCCAGCCAACTGAAAACATTATTTTCTTTTTCATATTCGATTTTTATATCAGTTTTTCTCCATATGTGAAAATCGCTGCCTTTGTCAAGTTACCCTGACTATTGACGAACTTATAGCAGATGAAATTTTGCATAAAAACCCAGACACATATACACAGACACGTCAGCTTTATATATATATATATATATATATATATATATATATATATATATATATATATATATATATTGCCATCTACAAACGGACTATTTCGTTGTATCACAACTCATCAGATGTTTCAAGCTGGGATTGAAACCCGGCTGACTTTACGTCAGTCGGATTTCTAACCTCAGAGACTCAGCTTAAGCGAAGGAATTTTACGCATTTGTGTTATTTTTGCCTTTGTTTACATATGCACTTAAACCTACTGGAGTACTTAATTTATTAGAAAAGCATCACATTAGGCAATTGGCAACTATTAATTCTTCGCGAGAGAGCTTAATCCTACTGTGGGGAGCATATATATATATTTATAAATATAATATCATTGATTAAATAGGACAAACACTTTATGTCAGCCTTTTCTGTCTTTGATCCGTTACTCTGCATGAGTCTGAGTTATTTGATTTTAATTACTGAATGTTTAAAAGAAAAAATGCAACCTAAATATTGTGATGTACTTGTGATGTATACACATAGCAGTAACCAGCAAACATACTGGAAGGAATAGCGGGAAATTGTTGACCGAAAGCCCCTGAGAGAGAAAGAATGAGATCCCCTGTGGCCCACCGGCGCGAATTGGAACGAGAGGGTGATATAGTTTGAAACAACATAGTCAAAGCAGAGACCGCTCCGTGAGCAGTTGAAGCAGAGACCACGGTGTGAACAGTCGGAGTAGTGACCCGTGGCATGAACAATCGAAGCGGAGATCTGTGGTGTGAATAGTCGGAACAAGAGATCCTCGGCGTGAACAGTCGAAGCAGTGACCCACTGCCTGAACAGTCGGATCAGTGACCCGTGGCGTGAATAATTGAAGCGGAGATCTGTGGTGTGAACAGTTGGAGCAGAGATCGTCGGCGTGAACAATCGAAGCAGTGACCCACAGCCTGAACAATCGAAGCAGAGACCCATGGCATGAACAGTCAAATCGGATAGCCGCAGCGTGAAAAGTCAGAGCAGAGATCTTCGGCGTAAACAGTCGAAGCAATGACCCGTGTCATGAAGAATCAAAGCGGAGAGCCGCAGCAGGAAGAATCGGAGCACAGATCTTCGGCGTGAACAGTCGAAGCAGTGACCCACAACCTGAGTAGTCGAAGCAGAGACCCACAGTGTGAACAGTCTAAGCAGAGATCCTCGGCGTGAACAGTTGAACCAGTGACCCACAGCTTGAACACCTGTGGTGTGAACAGTCAAGGCGGACAGCTGTAGCGTGAACAGTTGAACCAGTGACCCACAGCCTGAACAATCGAAGCAGAGACCCGCAGCGTGAACAGTCGGAGCAGATACACGTGATGTGAAGAGTCGGGGACGGATAATTGTGACATAAATTGTTGAAAAGAAATATGCGGTGTCGGCAGTTAGGGAAAAAGAGGCGCGACCCGGTGCGGAAGAATTGACAACAAAAAAAATAGAACATTTTTTTATCAAGTGTATATATAAGGTATTCGCGTTAAACACCATTCCTCAGTTAAGTTCTATTCGTATATCTCTTGAACTGTATTGTATGTCTTTATATTATTTTGTTAGTTGAATGCTAACAGAATAAATGATTTCTACATGTCGTTGAAAACTGCCGTCGGGTTTAATTTTGTTTTGCTAGTCATTCTGATATTTTTTTCCGTGCAGTAATTCCTCAACTTGTTGCCTATGCCATTTTTTTTTTATTATTACCCTTGAAATAACCCTAAGAACAAATCTGGAAAATAGGACAAATTAGCAATTTTTATTCGTTTACATACTCCTTCGACGATGTGTCCGGGACAACAGGAAAACCACAATATCAAGAATATCGTCCAGACACGCGAGATTGACGTAATAATATGCATATATGACCGTTTTCATTGAAAATTGAATACCCGATCTCATAAATACGAGCACCAAGTGAATTTCTAATAATGCCTTATGCATATATTGTAAATTGAACCTCCATTTTATTGCTACTTTGCAAGAGAAGAGCCAAAATTTTCAAAGAATTTTAAGTATTTTTCAAACAGAGCAGATCAAACTAAATAAGAAAAATGTATTTTCTTATGAAATTACGGAGGTTCACTTTACTCAAATGAAAGGAAACCGGATTTTAGTTTCCGTTGTTTAATTAATGGCTTGAAAGAATGAATGGAAATGGTAAAAGATCCAAAGATCCATGAAGATTAAAAACAATTGTCAAATAAAAAAAGACTGAAAATAAAAGAGAGAGATAGAAAAGAAAGAAATAACGAAAAACAAAAAGAATGATAGAATCAATGAACCTTAGGAATTTTTAAAGGAAAGAGTGAAGGAAGCCGAAGAAGAAATATTCAAAAAAGAAGAAGGAAAGGCGAATGAATTTAAAAATAATCGTAAAAGAAAGAAAAAGTGAAAAATTAGAATGAAAGCAAAGGACGAGCGAGAAAGGATTACAGAGTGAGAAGGAAGAAAAAGAAAAGAGGTCAGAGGGAAAAAAGAAAAGAAAGAAAGAGACAATGAAACAGGAAGGAAAGAAGAAAATTGGAAAGAAGACAAGAAGGAAATTTTGCAAAGAAAGAAAGAAAGAAAAAGAAAGAAAGAAAAGGAAACAATAGAAAATGAACAAAGTAATAGGGTAGTAAAGGAAGAAAGAATCTAAATAAAAGAAAGAGAAAAAAAGAAAGAAAGTAAGCAAGAAAAACAATTTAGCAGTAATGTTTCTGTGAGAAGGAAAGAAAGAAACAATAAAAGAAAGAAAGAAAGGGAATTTTGAGTGAAACTGAAAAAGAAAGAAATACTAATAGAAAGAAAGAAAGAAAGAAAGAAAGAAAGAAGGTGAGAAAGAAAAAAGACCAATAAAAAAAACAATTTAACTGTAAGGTGGAAAGAAGGAAGATAGACGAATAAACAGAAGAAAAGATTAAATGTAGAAAGAAAGAAAGAAAGAAAGAAAGAAGAGAAAAATTCGAGAAAAAGTCAGAAGAAAGAAGAAAAAACGAAAAAAACAACGTAAAAAAACATAATAATTGAGCAGTTATATTGGGGCAGTAAGAGAGAGGGTATGAAAAGTGAACTGATTTTTACGAGAACCTTGCCGAAAGATTAAGAGTGTGTGTGTGTGTGTGTGTGTGTGTGTGTGTGTGTGTGTGTGTGTGTGATAGAGAGAGAGAGAGAGTGAAAGTGAGAGGGTGAGAGAGAGTGTGGGAGAGAGAGAGAGAGAGAGAGAGAGAGTGGAGATGATGCGCTATGAGAGATGGTAAGAGAATTTCAAAAGGTTTACAATGATTACAACTGAAAGTAGAAAATTGAAACAGAGACAAGAGCAAAATCTGGTTTTAATCCCATTTTTCCTGACAGCATGTGCGCATGCGTGTATCAGCCAGTGAGACTACCATCACAGCGTTAAGACGTTTAAAGTCTCTTGTCAGAAAACGACTGCGCACACCCCTGGTTATTGCCTCACGACCTGATTTCCTCCTTCATACATACCCACACACGAACGCATATGCACACACGTACACAACATGGCAGCTTATCCTAATCTCTACGTTGACTTCGAAAATCTTACCAGGGATTTAAAAGAAAACGATAAAATTAAAAATAGATCAATTGAGCTCCCAAGTTAAAACTAGGAGATAGAAACAAGGAGAAAATAAAAATAACGACGCCATGTTTATTTACCGGCAGATACTACTTTTGACAAAGTTCAGAAAACTAAAATGAAAATCAAGGAAAAAATAGGCTTTTTCTAAAGGTGTCAACTTTTACCCCCATCTCTCTCTTTCTCTCTTTCTCTTTCTCTCTCTCTTTCTCTCTCTCTCTCTCTTTCTCTCTCTCTTTCTCTCTCTCTCTCTTTCTCTCTCTCCCTACCTCTCGGATAACCCAAAATTCATATATATATATATATTAGGTTTATGTAAACTGAAAACAACGAACATGTATTAAAATTCCAAGCTTATGAAATTCGTTTTAGCTTTCTTGAAATGAAGATAGTGTTTATGAAATTCTTCATATCATGGGTAGGATTTATAAAATAAATCCGTCAGCATTTTTATTCTTTCTAATAGTCAGGGTTAGAGTTACTTTGGAAACATCTGAAAAGATTCAATAATCTTGATTGTTTTGGGTTTTTTTTTCTGTGAACTGTATTTGAACTCGTGATGCCAAGGGCATATTTCGCCATTTCTTATCACGAATTCAACAGCTACCCTACGATTTGATTCTAACCATTTATGTGGCAAGATGAAAACCGTTGAAACGTTAGTTTTGCTTGTCATATCAACCGTGATAGTTTATTTAATGCCAAAGCTATCTTTGTAGAACAAGAGTGTTACTATTTGACAGATAGATTTGAAGATTAGACCCCCCCCTCAATGAGTGTACTAGTTATGACACAAAACAATCTGATGGTGTGTTTCCAGAGATGCTAGGGCTTTGGGGAATGCGGAGTACCCCTTCATTGCCATTGCTCCCAGGTCAACTCTGGCCCTGAATGGTAGCAACTGATAGAGCCCAATCTATGGGTTAAATAGAACAAACTGCATAGTTATGCTACACTGAATTGTTTGACTAAACTGAATAAATTGAAATAGAAATGTTTTTGACAATTAAACCGTACTTATATTTAAACTGCATGCTCATGCTTAACTGAATAATTTGAAATGGAACTGTTTTCTGACATTGGAACTGTACTTATACTAGACCGATTTGTTTAATATAGAACTGTTTCGACATTTAACTGTGTGTAAACAAAATCTGGACTTATACTAAACTGAATTAGCTGAATTAGAACTGCTTTACTAAACTGAATAGCTTGAAATAGAAATGTTTTTCACAATAAAACTGTACTTACATTTAAACTGGGTACTTTACTAAACTGAATTGTTTGAAATAGAACTATTTTCATAAAAATGGATTTGACGTTAAATAACCTACAAAGGTTGATATGCCATAAAATCCAACCAACCAACCAACCAACCATCCAACCGATAGAGTATTCATAATTTTCTAAAGGAATTTAGTCAAAAGTAAACATAAATGGAGTTCGAACTCACTTACAACAACGTTGCAGTCCAGCATTTTAGCCATAAAGTCAAAGTTTAAACTAATAAATCTGGGCCTATTAAACAAAAATATTGAGCTAGGTTTCATATTATGGATTGGTTTCGCAAAACAAAGATAGAGGTGTGGTCCACGCTGACTGCAGCCACGTTCAAGACTTATAAGACCGAAGCCGAACAGACACGGTCGCTAGTAAAAGGTCTGGTCAGGGATAAAAGTCATAGTATTTCAGTTCCCCTTCCTGCGCCTTTTACCCTTGAAAGAGACGATACGGTTGATAGCAAGACGCCTGGCGCCACGGTACTCAGTTTCAGAGGACGATCAGCAGTAGTCGAACCGACAGGCAAGGAACTATTCACCGTCCTTCTATTGGTTCAAAGTAGGAAAGACCCTTCTATGGCAACCGGTCTCGAAGAAGGAAAAATCTGTATCCAAACCTATTAGAATCCGCTTAAAAGAATGACCTTGTGTCACATTTACTCATGCCGAAGAGTTGGTAATTACTTTCTCTCTCTCTCTCTCTCTCTCTCTCTCTCACACACACACACACGCACACGCACACACGCACACATCTTCATCTTCATCCTCAGGCGATGCCATCAGCACGGTTCTCCCTGACGCTATCGTCCATTGTTTCCAGTAGGTCTTCAAGGCTACATCCGGAATTGGCACAGAGCTGTTGTATGTAGGTACTAGCTGGACGTCCTGTTTTTGCTCGTCCATGTGAGGAGATCCACATGAGTACGTTCCTTATGAGTTTATCTCTACTTCTCCAGCAGTGTCCCGCATGTCTGGTTCTTCTTACTTGGATAGTTTTCATGATGGATGGTAAGTGGCCGTACAGCTGCTGCTTTGTGGTGTGCTTAATCCAGAACTTTTTCAATATTGCTAGCAGCATTCTTGTGTAGTTGCCGTCAAGCTTTTCTTCTGTGTGTTTAGTTAGCGTCTATGTAGTGCATCCATACGGCAGTATCGACACGACCGCTGCCTAAAAAAAACTGCGTTTTATTTTATCGGTCAGGTCTGACTTCCATATGACCGAGAGTCTATCGATAGCTTTTCATACCTTTGCTAGTCGCGTGTTGATGTCTGTCTCAGTTGATGAGACATTCCTTCCTCGGTGGGTGAGCTTGTCTACTAACTTCAGAGTACTACCGTTTTGCGTGGAGATGTCGCCAGATTTTTCAGCTAATAAGTTTGAAGATAGTTTTTTTTTGTTGCTAGAGATCATTTGTTTGCACATAGTAAAATGGATTCTAGTTTTTCTATCGAACATCAATAATTCTATTTGGTATTAATCATGTTCGCACGCTGTGGAATCCTTTCAAGTATTGCTTTTTGACATAAGTAATTAATAACAAGGTAATCTAAGTAGAAGGAGAGATTTATTGAGAAACACAGTTGACACTATAGCATTTCGGTTCTAATGAACCACAAACAGGTCTATGAGGGGTGATTTTATGGGAGAGATACTCATGAGGAAACAACATGGAGGTTCTTATTTGTCGAAGATGTAAATGTATATATTGAATATTATATTGTATTATGTATTAAATTATATAATGTAATATATGGAAGTAAAAAATGGATTGTAATCCGACAACATATATAAAAAAATTGAAAATGAGGTAATCCAAGTTGAAGGGGATTAATAGGGAAGCAAAGGCAACACTCTAGCGTTTCGGTTCTAATGAACCATCATCAGGACTATGAGGGATGATATTAGTGATGTTAAATCAACGATGGATGTGTAAAAAGAGCAAAATATAGGGAAGATTTGTATAACAAGAAAAAGTTGGTCGTTTGATTTATGAATTATTAAAGTCTGGAGGCATCAGAGATGTTGAATAAGACCAAGGAAAAGAGCTCGAACTCGTTTTAAGATGAAGTCACCAACAAGCAGTTTACCAATCATATATATATATATATATATATATATATATATATATATATTGGATAAATCAAACACTTACAATGGGTTTAGAGGTAGAACGAAATATTACCACTCAATCCGTTGTAAGTGTTTGACTTATCCACTTTCCTACTTATTTTCATCTTCTTTTCAGATTCACCAAAATCTAATATTTTTTCCACACACACACACACACACATATACATATATATATATATATATATATATATATAATGTATGAGCAAGATTGGAAATTGTATAGCCCACTGGGATTTGTGTGCCCAGAAGCACAACCAAACTATAAACTATTTGCCTGAAAATCATATATATCGAATAAACAAAACATGGCATTAAATAATCCTCGAAGGTTGATATACCATTAAACCCAACCAAAAAACCCACGAATCTCTACCTTGTGTCATATCTGTCTTCCTAGTAGGGGAGGTGCTAGATACTAATTTTTTTTTGGTTTCAGTGAAAAGTTAGATTTAGATTTTCAAGTTTAAGTATCACACCTGACCAGAGGGTAGAACGGCCGAAACCTTTGTAGTACAACTCAAAAAGCCGCTTGTGGCATAACGTTTATTGTAATATTTCAGACTCGGTGACAAGGGTTCAAATCCAGTACGAGGTTGTATGCGTTTCACGTAACACTGATACTCTTGGTAAAGGCACGAATCCTATTATTTTTTTCCTCCAGACATGTTAAACATGAGAGGAGATGTTGTAGAGCCATGACCACTACACATATATATATATATATATATATATATATGCAGATGCATGCAGAAACATAACGACTCAATGAGGAGGAGCGACACAGTTCTTTAGAAAAATATACCTCTCACTTTATTTGAAAGGGTTCGAAAGGGTTACTAAAGGTTTTACTGTGAGAGGGCGTTAGAGACCGAACAGAACTGCAACATATTGACCCCCACTCTCTTGGCCATGACAGCGTTTATTTCCCGTTCTCCTGGGCTGCTCAACCGGGGGCCTGGGGGCCCACTCTGCTGGGTGCTGTTTTTCTCTACCACATCTTTACTCCAACTCATTGAACTTCCTGTGCACTGAGTTATATAATAGTTCGATTCCTACCTTCTTGTGGGTGTCACAAATCGCACTCATTCAACCCGTCCACGGTCAAGGTTATATTCTGATATTCCTCGACCGGATGCACCTGTTATTTAGACAGGTGCATTTCCTATTTAGACAGATTGGCCGGGTCGGAGGTCAATATACAACAGGGACTTGTATTTTTGGGGTGGTTAAGAGGAAGGGGTTAGTATGGCAACAGGTCTTGAAGAACAAAAATTTAAAATTCAAATTTATTAGACTCCGCTTAAAAATTGATCTTGTGTCATATCTTGCACGTTACATAGGAGTTGTGTAAATACAGTGTGCAGTAGAAATACCTACAACATTTTTTAACTCCAACATGTGCAATGCAGTCGAAGTTGGGCAAACGGTAATGGTAACTGCATCTTTTAAATTTCTTATACATTTTTTCAGTTATTATAAGTTACGTTTATGTATTAGCTTGGTGCAAACCAGGCGTTTGCTGTTTAAACGTTTTTAAGACGGGTGAATCACTGACTGCTACACTAAGAGCTTTTCGCACTCATTTCTTGCCAAGTAGGTAGAATACAGCAACTGATTCTCTACAAAGGGATAAGACCTCCCCACAACGACTGTCCTGGATATGACGCCAAACAACCGAAATTGAGGTTTCAGTAATGCTGGAACTTTCGTAAATGTGGAGTACCTCTCCATTGCCATCACTCCCAGGTCCACTCTTGCTCGGAGTGGTAGTTCCTGATAGGGTTCTACCCTTGGGACATATAGAATTAAAGTGTTTACTTACACTAAACTAAATTGTTTGAAATAATACTGTTTTTGACTTGTAAACTGCGTAATTTTGCTAAACTGAACTGTTTGAAAAAGAACTGTTTTTAAATAAAACTAAACTGCGTACTTACGTTAAACTGAATCGTTTGAAATAGAACTGTTTTGACATTAAATGTTTATAAACAAAAACTATATTATTACTCAACTTAATAGTTTGAAATTTAATTCGATGTTAAATGAACCGTAAAATAAAACAATCAACCAACCATGCTCATTTCACGTTACGTTGGAATTATGTAGTTCCGGATAGAAAATCTGCACTAATATGGATTTAAAATTTTAGAATGCATACCGTTATCAAGAGGATGTCAATTTTTAATTGAAAAGAATATTAATACTAGCCCTTTCTTTAAACAAACGTGAAAAAAATTTAATATAAGTTACGTGGTGTATTCAATAAGTTTTCAGACTTTTTTGTACAGGCATTAATAATAGTCATACACTCTTGAAAATTCAGTATGTTATTGCTATACACATTATGAGATGACTGACCAATTTTTACGGTTTTAGGTTCAAATAAACAACTACAGCAGCAATTTGAATACACCCTACTAAAGCCTGATTGTCACTGCTGGTGAATTTCAAAAGTGCAATCTGGACGTGAGGACACTTTAGAAGAACGATATGCAATGAAATTCTGTTTTAAACTTGGAAAAAATGCCACAGAAACGTATGGAATACTTCAGACTGCTTTTGGACTATCTTGCATGAATCGAGCATCATTTTTTGAGTGACATAAGAGATTCAAGGAAGGCAGGGAGTCTGTGAGGGAGGATGAGAGGTGTGGGAGAAGTAAGGAAGTCAGAACAGCAGAGTTGATTGGCCAAAGGGTTAGGGTTAGGGTTACTATGTTGAGGTTTTAAGGGAGTTCAGGAAGAGATTCCGTCGGAAGAGGCCAGAACTCTTCAAATCGGGACAGTTGCATTTCCAGCAGGACAATACACCTCCACAACTCCATCCTTGTCACAGACTATTTGACCAAGATGGGCATCAAGACAGTTCCTCATCCTCCCTATAGTCCAGACCTTGCTCCCTGTGACTTTTGTTTATTCCCTAAGCTCCGAGACTGTCGTTATGAGACAATTGAGGAGATAAAAGAGGCTATGACGAAGATCATTGACACGCTCACTCTAGAGGACTTCCATGGGGCCTTCCAGAAGTTGTTAGAGCGGACAACAAGTGCATTACAGCCGGGGGCGATTACTTCGATGGAAACTAGAGTTTCACGTGTGTTCTATCAATAAACGTGCCCATACAAACAAATCTGGAAACTTATTTAATGATCCTCGTACGTTGTTCTTTTTGCTAACCTATAAAAACACAGCATGTCCAAGTGATGATCATAACTGTTAATATTTGAAAACAAATGATGTCAGATTAATTCTTTCCGCATCCCTGTGCATACCTGATACAATAGGCACTCTTAGAAAAAGGTTACTGCTAGAAACGAGCTATTTTTGGCACCATGAAGCAGTAGATTGTATATTTGTGATACCAAACTCTACTACGTTGGTTGGTTGGTTGATTTTATGGCATATCAACATTTAAGGTTTATTTAATGCCAAATCCTAATCATTCATATATATTGAATATATATGATTCGTAAACATTTTGTCCATAACCTTTTTAAGTGATTTTAAGCTCATTTTTTGCACACAGATATTTTCAAGTATTGATATATAATAGTCAAAATTTAAAATCCGTCATTTGTTTGCGCACAGTTAATTGATTAAACAGTTATATATCTAGGCATTGGCCTCCATGTCAATGCACACAAAACTGAATATATGTGCTTTAATCAAGCAGGCCACATTTCCACACTAAACGGAACCTCTCTGAAACTGGTTGACAAATTCACATACCTAGGAAGCAGTGTCTCATCAACCAAAAAAGACAAACACACGCGGCTAACGAAGGCATGGACAGCTATCGATAAACTATCGGTCATGTGGAAATCAGACCTGACCGACAAAATGAAACGCAGTTTCTTCCAAGTAGCGGTGTGTCGATACAGCTGTATGGATGTACCACTTGGACGCTAACTAAACGGCTGGGGAAGAAGCTAGACGACAACTACACAAGAATGTTGCGAGCAATATTAAACCAGTCCTGGCGACAACACCCCACAAAACACCAACTATACGGCCACCTGCCTCCCATCAAGAAAGCTACCCAAGTTAGACGAACCAGGCACGCATGACACTGCTGGAGGAGCAGGGACAAGCTCATAAGTGATGTACTCCTATGGACTCCCACATATGGCCGAGCTAAAGCAGGACGACCATCAGATTCTTTAGTGTCATATGCAGGACATTCACTGGAGTGTCTCACCCCTCTGCAGATGTGCAGTTGGTGTATTCTACAGCCCCAGCCGACTGGGCCATCTATAATATGGGAATGCCCAGTTAAGGACATTGAACAATATGGCGGGTGGAGCGACAACACTTGGAACAGTAAAACGTTAACAAGTTTTAAATTAAAATGTTTATTTTCTCACACAACCAAAGTAAATAGCATAATAATTATGATTTCTTTTTTTTTTCCTTTTGTGTTTTTTTTAATTAGATTTTGTAAATGTTTCTCGGGTAACTGGGATTGATTTTAACTGTATATTATTATGAAAATGTCTAAAAGTTCTTGAAATAAAGTTACTGAATATATTTTTTCTTTGAATCGTAAATTAAAAAAAAGAAGTTTCTGATCAGTTTGGTTTGGTTTGGTTTGTTGGGTTTTATGGCATATCAACCTTTGTAGGTTATTTAACGCCGAATCAATTTTTATGTGAATAATCTGTTCTATTTAAAACAATTCAGTTTAGCATAAGTATACAGTTTATCAAAAACATATCTATTTCAAACTATTCAAGCAGTTATATGTAACAATTCAGTTAAGTGTAAATACAGTTTTAATGTCGAAAAACAGTTCTATTTCAAATAATTCGGTTAAGCATAAGCACGCAGTTTAAATGTAAGTACGGTTTGTCAAAAACATTTCTATTTCAAGCTATTCAGTTTACTCAATACAGATCTATGAATAGATTTGAAATTTATTTCTTCATATATTTTATTTTGTTAGAATTATTAACACAGCTGTAGATAGATTTTTTGCTTCCTAAAATCAATACACTTACTTCTTTCTTCCAGTGTTTTGTGTATGAATAATTTCTTATAGTACTGTAGTGACTTTGTTTATATCAAGCACATCAAGTCAAAGTCTAAGATAACTGAAACGTTTTGACAGATTCAACTGACTAAGATGTTGAAAACTGCTCAAAATCTGATTGAACAAAATCAGTTGCATAGAAAAGAAAAGTCCTCGTAGTACGGAATTTAAGAAAGAAAGGGGCACACACACACACACACACACACACACACACACACACACACACACACACACACACACACTTATATATATATATATATATATATATATATATATATATTACAACAGTGTATGGCGGTCACTAACTCAGTGAGTTTTTGCCACACCAGATGCTGTATAATTTAGAAAGTACTCAATATCTGTGAATATATACACACACACACACATATATATATATATATATGTGTGTGTGTGTGTGTGTGTGTGTGTGTGTGTGTGTGTGGTTAGGCAGCAGTCGCTCATTTAAGCATGATTCATTAAATAATAAAGACAAATTTTGTTTGTATAATTTATTTAAGATCCTTTCAGGTTTCCTGATAAGTGTCTTAGTTTCAGGTTGTAATTGGTAGATGAATTTCCCAAATTTGTCCCTAGCGTTTTCGGACCCTTTTCGCATACGAAATTGATGAGCTCCAACTACAAATCCTTGAAGCCCTGCCTACATATAAAAATGAAAAAAAAACTAAAATCAATAGAATCAATTTTGAATATAGGGACAGTATTTTGAAATGCTTTTAGTATTTTACCCGTATTCCTTTGATAGTATTCTATTCCCGTTGATAACGTTTCCTTTTTAAATTGCGTTCCCTTTTTTAGATACATCAGTTACTCTTCTTTTTTTTTTTCATCCAACTCTGCGTTTGCATATTTTTGTTATGTTATAAAAAACTTTCAAAAATTTTCAAATCTCATTTTTACAAAATAACACACCTTACACAAGCAAGCAAACCCTGATGATGGCCTATGAAGGGTCTGAAAATATTAAACTAAGACACTAATCAGGAAACTTGAAATGATCTTTAATAAATTATACTGACAGAATTTGTCTTTATTATTTAATGAAACATATATATATATATATATATATATATATATATATATATATATATATATATATCATGGATGTTTATTTGCGAGCACTGTTTTCATGCTGTCTTTATATGACAATCATTAGGCGGAAGATTGTCGTAGAAACCAGTGGTCGAAGATAAGCACCCATGCTATTGAATATATAAAAACTAATACATATTTATCTATCATTATATTATATCATATATACACAATATCTATCTATCTATCTATCTGTGTATGTGTGCGTGTGAAAAATATAAAATATGAAAAGAATATTGAGTTGATGTGTTTTTTTTTTAATTTGTCAATGTTTCATTCCGTACGTCCATCTTCAGTATTGTATTATTGATGCTTATATTATTAGAAAAAGAACTTGCAAATGAAAAAATCAAACGAAAAAAAATGAATAAAAGAAGTGATACTGGAGAAAGGACTGAAGGAACTGGAAATCACTGGAATTATGGACACCATAGAGCATTGCTGAAACTAGCTAGTATACTGTGAAGAGTCCGGGAGACCTATGGAGACTTGCAGTTACTATCTATCTATCTATCTATCTATCTGTGTATGTGTGCGAGTGAAAAATATAAATTATGAAAAAAAATCGAGTGGATGTGTTTTTTTTTAATTTGTCAATGTTTCATTCCGTACGTCCATCTTCAGGATTGTGTTATTGATGCTTATATCATTAGAAAAAAATTGCAAATGAAAAAATCAAACGAAAAAAAAAATGAAAAAAAGAAGAGATACTGGAGAAGGGACTGGAGGAACTGGAAATCACTGGAATTATGGACACCATTGAGCGTTGCTGAAACTAGCTAGAATACTCTGAAGAGTCCAGGAGACCTGTGGAGACTTGCTGTTACTCAAGATCAGGTGAAAAACCACCAAGTAAGGATGGTGTGAAAAATGTACAAGGAGATTAATAATAATAATGATAATAATAATTATGATGATGATGATAACAAAACGTGGACGTGGCTAAGAAAAGGGAACTTTAAGAGAGAAACTGAATCTCTTCTAATAGCAGCCCAAAACAACTCTATAAGGACCATTCATATCAAAGCAAAAATTAATAAGATGCAACAAAACAGCAGGTGTAGATTATGTGATGATAGAGACGAAATACTCAATCAATATAATAAGCGAAATCAGCAAGTTAGCCCCGAAAAAAAAAGTATAAGACTTGATAAGATTGGGTGGGCATATTGATCCACTGGGAATTGTGCAATAAGTTTAAATTTGACCCCACAAATAAAGGATATATGCACAACCCAAAATCTATTGTGGACAATCCGCACAATATACTCAGGGATTAGGAGATACAAACGGATCACCAAATCTCGGCCAGACGACCAGACCTTGTAATAATCTAAAGAAAAAAAAGAAAAACACTTGCCGGTTGACCACTGAGTAGAATTGAAAAAAACGAAAAGAAAGGTAAGTACGTGGACCTTGCTAGAGGACTGACAAAAACAGTGGAACATGAAAGGGATGATGATACCAGTTATAGTTGGTGCTCTTGTTACAGTCACTAAAGGATGGATAAAAAAAACTGGAGGACTTAAGAGGAAATAAGAGGACGAATGGAGACCATCCAAACTATTGCATTTGTGAAATCGACCAGAATACTGTGAAGAGTCCTGGAGATTTGAGGAGACTTGGTGTCAGTCAAACTCCAGTAAAAAAAACATTGGCTTAAGCTGATTAGGAAAACTCGATAATTCCCCGGGATTTTAAGATATAAATAGATCGCCTAATCTCAGTCAGACGACCAGATTGTCAAAAAAAATGAGGCAGAGAGAGAATCTGCCGAATAATGGACCTCGCCGTCCTCGCTGACAACAAATTAAAAAATGAAAAAGAAGCGAAAAGAAAGATAGGTACCTGACCTTGCTAGGCAAATAGAAAAAAATGTGTAACATGAAAGTGATGATTATACCAATTGTAAATGGTGCGCTCGGTACAGTCACAATGTGATTGATAAAAGGACTGGATGACTTGAAAATCAGAGGGCCGGTGGAGAAAATGCCAACTATTGCATTGTTGAGATCTGTCAAAATACTGAGAAGAGTCCCGGCTGACTTTAGAAGACTTGCTGTCACTCAGATTCCATTGGAAATCCATCCGCTAACGCTGGTGTGAAAACACTCACATGAGTTAAATAGTAATAATAATAATAATACATGTGTGGGATTACCGTTCTTATAAAAACAGAACTAATATTACGAAGATCACGTTGATAATATGCCAAGATTGGTTTGGTTTGGTTTGTTGGGTTTTATGGCATATCAACCTTTGTAGGTTATTTAACGCCAAATCCATTTTTATGAAAATAATCTGTTCTATTTAAAACAATTCAGTTTTGAACAAGTACACAGTTTGATTGTCAAAAACATTTCCATTTCAAACTATTCAAGCAGTTATATGTAACAATTCAGTTAAGTGTAAATACAGTTTTAATGTCGAAAAACAGTTCTATTTCAAATAATTCAGTTAAGCATAAGCACGCAGTTTAAATGTAAGTACAGTTTAATTGTCAAAAACATTTCTATTTCAAGCTATTCAGTTTACTCAAACAATACATTTTATCATAAGTATGCTGTTAGTTCTATTTAACTCATAGATAGGACTCTATCAGGTGCTACCACTCCGGGCCAGAGTGGACCTGGGAGCGATGGCAATGAAGGGATACTCCGCATTCCCCAAAGCTCCAGCACTGCTGGAACCTCACCATCAGATTGTTTAGTGTCATATCCAGGACACTCGTTAGGGGGGAGTCTTACCCCTCTGCAGAGGTGCAGTCTGTGTATTCTTCAGCCCCAGCCGATTGGGCAAGCCAAGATTGTGTTCACAGGAATGGCAAACAGGAGGAGACTGTTCGATATCATATCATTCATGCATTCCCGTGGCCGTGCTAAGATTTGTTTAAGAATATTATCTCCCTAACTCTCTATTCCTACAAACACACACAGACACACATGCAAACACCCACGCATACATACACACACACACACACATATATATATATATATATATATATATATATATATATATATATATATATAAAGAGGTTTATGATTCTTATTAGCTCACTTGGTGAGTTAATGGAGGACCAAATGTTTCAGTATTGTTAGATAGTGCTCAATATCGATGATAGAGCATTCACACACACATACACACACACACACACACACACACACACACACACACACACGTATATATATATATATATATATATATATATATATGTGTGTGTATGTGTGTGTGTGTGTGTTAAATAGCAAACTGATTGATAGATATTAATGATCAAATAGATAGATAAATAGATAGACAGATAGTGATGATTAGCTAGCTACTGAGGATCAGATAGATAGATAGATAGATAGATATGAGCAGTAAGTCTGATTTGGTTTGGCTTGCTTAATGGCATATCAACTTTCCTGGGTTATTTGATTCCAAATCATCCTTGTAGAAGAACTATAGCTTTGTAAACAGACTCAGATGGCTATGGACTGATATATAATCACACTGAGATAGATAGATAGATAGATAGATAGATAGATAGATAGATAGATGTTGTAAGAGTGTTATCAAACATAACATCTGAAAACACAGTAAACACGACTGGAAATCAAGCCAAGCCTGTAGGTTTCTATTATCAAAGCAATAAAACCTGCTTAGTGGAAAATTCAATCCGAAAACACCCTAAAAAATCAAGAACGTCAAACGTGCACTTAGGTAAAATGTTAATTGATAAATTCAAGTAATATATATATATATATATGTGTGTGTGTGTGTGTGTGTGTGTGTGTGCGTGTGTGTGTGTGCAGAGAGAGAGAGAGAGAGAGAGAGAGAGAGAGAGAGAGAGACCCTACGTTAAGTAATGGAAAAACATTAAAACAAAGAGATAGAAAGTGATAGTCTTTTTTTTTAAATAAATCGATCTTCAGTAAAAAGCTAAAAGAAAATAATGTATCGATGAAATGCAGTCCAATAAATAGCTAGACATTATCTGCATATTGATCCATAAAGATTCACATCGTCCTAGGGAGCCAATAACATGAAAGGAAATCGTCATAAAGCAAAAAGAAAAAGAAAAAAATGGACGCAAAAATCGAAGTAAAATTCGATAAAAGAATTAAAAGTTGAGAAAATATGAAATAGAGAGACAAATAAAAGGATGAGTATTATAGCTAATGTCGTATTTCTCTGGAAGTTTTGTTTTTCTTTCTTCTTTTTCTTGGTTGGATAAATAAAGAGAATTCTACTTCGATTTATAATTTTTCCTTCCCAATTGTATATTTTAATTTTATTCTATTTTTTACGTCAAGGAAAGTCAGTGCATTTCGCGCCTGATTTCTTTCATAACTAGCTTTTAAAAATTTGCCTCTCTTTCTTGATAAACATATCCTTTTCTTTGTCTTATGCTAGAAAACCATTGAACCTGCTGGTTTCTCGCTTTGACATCTTTCCATTCGCTTCTGCTTTTTTTTTCCTGCTTATCAACCCATCTAGGGTCGAGGTTTTCATACTTTTTTGAAGGTGAGACTCCTTTCTATTTCAAAGCCTATCAAGTCAACTTTTATGTTGATAAAACTGAAATCTTGAAAACTCTTATTTAGATTAAAATAAAATGTAGCAAAAATACTTAATGAAAATCATATCGATCAATACTCTTGAGTAGTAGAGTGGTTTTCACACTATCTGGGACCAGGATCCCTATTTCAGTGACATCTTGTTAACCCCACCCCATAAAAACAAAAAGGAAATCTCGTCGACGCCATATAAATAACAAATAAAATTTCATTGAACCTCGTATAGATAAAAAGTAAATCCCATTGACCCCATATAAATAAATTTTTATAAATAAAAAAGAAAATCTTATCCACCCCCGTATAAATAAAAAGGAAATCTCGTCGATCCCCTTATAAATAGAAAAAAAAATCCCATCAACCCCTAAATAAAAAAAAGGAAACCATGTCAACATCCATATAAGTAAAATGGAAATATCACCGACACCCATATAAATAAAAAGGAAATCTCGTCAAACCCCATATAAATAAAAAAAAGAAATCTAGACGATTCCCATATGAATACAATGGAAATCGCATCGACCCCATGTAAATAAAAAGAAAATCTTATCCACCCCCGTATAAATAAAAAGGAAACCATGTCGACATCCATATAAGTAAAATGGAAATATCACCGACACCCATATAAATAAAAAGGAAATCTCGTCAAACCCCATATAAATAAAAAAAAGAAATCTAGACGATTCCCATATGAATACAATGGAAATCGCGTCGACCCCATGTAAATAAAAAGAAAATCTTATCCACCCCTGTATAAATAAAAAGGAAACCATGTCAACATCCATATAAGTAAAATGGAAATATCACCGACACCCATATAAATAAAAAGGAAATCTCGTCAAACCCCATATAAATAAAAAAAAAGAAATCTAGACGATTCCCATATGAATACAATGGAAATCGCGTCGACCCCATGTAAATAAAAAGAAAATCTTATCCACCCCCGTATAAATAAAAAGGAAACCATGTCAACATCCATATAAGTAAAATGGAAATATCACCGACACCCATATAAATAAAAAGGAAATCTCGTCAAACCCCATATAAATAAAAAAAAGAAATCTAGACGATTCCCATATGAATACAATGGAAATCGCGTCGACCCCATGTAAATAAAAAAGAAAATCTCATCCACCCCCGTATAAATAAAAAGGAAACCTTGTCGACTCCCATATAACATAGAAATCTCACCGATACGTATATAGATAATAAGGAAATCTCATCAACCTCCTTATAAATAAAAAAGAAATCTTGTCGACTCCCATATGAATAAAATGGAAATCGTGTCAACCCCATGTAAATAAAAAAGAAAATCTTATAAACCCCAGTATAAATAATAAGGAAATCTCGACGACCCCCGTATGAATTTAAAAAATACTGTCAACCTCCATATAAATAAAATATAAATCTCGTCCACCCCCTTATAAATAAAAAAAAATCTTGTCGACTTCCATGTTATAGATACTATTTACCAACCCCTCCGCTCGGGCAGGATATGACACAAGGTCAATTTTTAAGCGGAGTTTAACAGGTTTTAATTCAGAGTTTTCGTTCTCCTAGACTAGTTGCCTCACCAAGGATGAAGAACCTAGTCCGTCCTACCATTTACCCATAGCTGGAGGGAGAATAAGGGGGTTCATACCTTTCCCAAGGGTATTTGCCCGAAAGTGAACGTAATAGCGCGACTGGAGTACGAACTCGCGTACTACGATTCCGCAGTTCATCGCTTTAACCATTACACCACGAGGACACCCCATATTTTTGACTTCCATGTTATAGATAAATAGGAAATCTCATTGATTCAATATAAATAAAAAGGAAAATCTCAACTCCCGTATAAGTAAAAAGGAAATTCCGTTCACCCCAGTGAAAATGAAAAAGAAAATCTCTCTGACAGCCGTATAAAATAAATGGAAATCTCGTCGACTCCCATATAAGTAAAAAGAAAATCTCGTCGACTCCCACATAAATATAAAGGAAATCTCGTTACCCCACATATGAATAAAAAGGAAATCTCGTCGATTTTCTTATAAATAAAATGAAATTTTAAAAAATATTTAACGAAAATCACTTCCAATATGTGCTCTGTGAAATGACATTTAGCGGTTGGAATGCGCTAACCTTGATTGGTGCAAATTGTCAATTCTTGATGCTATTTTTGACAAAGAGACACGCAATTCACTTTGCCCAAATCTCAATGTGTATTTGGTCATCATATTGGTAAGTGCTGAAAGTGCTGTTTCGTATAAATATTGTTCCAAAAAGCTACAGTACTTTGACGGCGTTTTAAGACAGCCATAAATACTCACAAGTCACGTCACTTATTGATTTGGGAAAGGTAGCTGTTTAAACCAAAAATTCATTTGTGAGTATGGTTAACTGCAAATATGAATTTGCGGTTCTCTCGCTAATCGGAAAAAAATGTTTCAAAACAAACTTGTTGCGTCCGCTCTTAAGTGTAAAAACCACTGATCAAAAGTAATTTAGTTTGCTTGTGTTTTATGACATATCAACCATTGTAGGTTATTTCATGCCAAATCCTTTTTACACAAATACACTGAATAAATGATTTCTAAACACATTTGGTAGATAACCTTTTTAAAGGAAACTGAGCTCATTTTTTCACATGGATAAAAAGATTTCATTTATTTCTATCAAATACGAATAATTCTATTTACAATTAATCATTTGTTTGCACACAGTTTATTGTTTTCAAGTATAGGAATGTATCACAAAAAATGTAATTAAACATCAGCCTTTTTTTTACACTCAATTAAATTATCAAACAGTTCTATTTCAAATAATTCAGTTTAGCATAAGTACAGTTTTTGTTTAAACACAGTTAATTGTGAAAACGTTTTATTTCAAATAATGCATTGGGCAGTCGGTTGTGGCTGCAGAATACACCGACTGCACCTCTGCAGAGGAAAAAAACCCCTTCAACGAGTGTCCTGGATATGAAACTAAACAATCTAATGGTGCAGTTCCAGTAATGCTGGAGCTTTGGGGAATGCGGAGTACCCCTTTATTGTCATCGCTCCCAGGTACACTCTGGCCTGGAGTGGTTGCACCTGATAAGGGTCCTCTCAATGGGTTAAATAGAACTAACGGCATACTTACGCTAAACTGAATTGTTTGAGTAAACTGAATATCTTGAAATAGAAATGTTTTGACAATTAAACCGTACTTATATTTAAACTGCGTACCACTGCTAAACTGAATTATTTGAATAAACTGTTTTTTGACATTGAAACTGTATTTACACTAAACTGAATTGTTTAACATAGAACTGTTAACAAAATCTGTACTTTTATTTAACTGAATTAATTGAATTATAACTGCTTGACTTAACGGAATTGTTCCAAGTATAACTGATTGTTCACATAAAAATGGATTCTGGCGTTAAATAATCTGAAAAGTTTGATATGCCATAAAACCCAACCAACCAACATCAAACAATGCAGTTTACCATAAGTACACAGTTTAAACATCAAACTTCTATTTGATCTATTGATAGAATCCTATCGGGTGCTACCACTCCGAGACAGAGTAGATTGGGGTGCGATGTCAATGAAGGGGGACTCCGAATACCCCAAAACTCCAGCATTACTGAAGCGTTTCCATCAAAATTTTTAGTGTCATATCCAGGGTACTCGTTGGGGGAGTCTTACTGTACTGTAGAGATGCAGTCGATGTAATCTGCTCCGTCAGCTGACTGAGCAAAAAATGTTGTTCAATGCCTAAAGTTTGGTTTCGTTTCTTTATTTAATGGCATATCAACCTTTGTAGGTTATTTAATGCCATTCTCCTTGAAGAACAGTAGTGGTACTATTTAATCCTGTGACGTTACCCCTTCGGCCCCCACGTTACATCAACTTCTTTGAACCATTTCACTTTACGGCCAGTGATCAACTAGTGATTCCGATAGGTGTATCGCACATTTCCTTTCGGCTACAAGAAAAACAATCGAGGGAGTGGGAGAAAAAAAAAAGAACAAACGAACAATATGCTTGGGTTAATTCAAGCGCAAGAAGGGAGTTATGCAACACTGCATTTCCTGTGTGCATGTGTAGACTAACGTTTGCGTGGATTCTAGCGAAAATATTACAACGCGACTAGGAATGCCAACCTATCCTGACTGGTCTTCCTCACTGTGGCTGGACCCTATCTCATGCCAACTCATCTCTTCGCTGTCCGGTGTCGACTGCCTCTGTCCGTCGTTCCTCGCCAACTGCCAACTTCTCCATCCCTTTGTCTCACTCTCTGACTGGCGTTCCCTTCCTACTTCATGTCACGTCGAGATCGCTGGTCCAAAACCCTTTGTCTGGTTTCGCGCCAAAACAGACAAAGGAATCGTCTGCTTGGCGGACCACCTACATAGTGTTACAACCCATTGCTAGGAAGATAAGGAGGTTCATACCTTTCCCAAGGGTATTTGCCCAAAAGTGAACGTAATAACGTTTTCAAGTAATAACACGTTATACTAAGAATTCATTTTAAATTTCAGTCATTTTTCCACACTGTTAAGAGGTTTCAAGGAGAGTAAATTATTTAAAGTTTCATTGCGACCCTTAGTTGGGACACTAACTGGCACTACCAATCCGAGAGAGAGTGGACCTGAGAGTAATGGCAATGAAAAAAGTACTCCATATTCCACGAAACTCCAGGACTGGAGCCCTGCAATCGTTTTAGTAGGACGGACTAGGATCGTTAGCCTTGGTACGGTAACCGGTTTAAGAGAGAGAGAAAAAAAGCTAAATTAAAACAAGTTACACTCTGCTTAAGCAACGCTCTTTTTCCTGCTATTTCTTCATTTTATTAATTCATTTATACATTTATTTATTGTTCTACCGTCTTTTTTAAAAAATTTTCTTATTGGTCTACTTTCTTTCTCGCATATTTACTCGGCGCACTAATCTTTGTGTTATTTGCCTCAGACGGTGTACGACTATGAAACAACGTCTCTCTCTCTCTTTCTCTCTCTCTCTCTCACACACACACACACACACACACACACACACACACACACACGAAACCCCCAGCTTATTCCGGTATTATGTTCTCTTTGATCTTTAAATATGAACGACAATTTTTCACTTTCTTTCTAAAAGCAATTTCTGGATTTTCAAAAAGATACGAAAAAAAAAAATCCATTAAAAAATATGGAAACACAGACAGGTCACTTTAATTTTATTTCTTCTCCAAAGGAAATCTATAATAATGATTAGGACATTTTCGTTTTTCTTTTTGTCTTCCGTTTTTTTTTTCTTTGTCTGTCTCCCGCAGACATCTAAATCATATGTTGAGGAGGTACCGAATTTGGTATTCATACTTATCGAACGCAATGTAAGTTTTTGACGTAAAAATGTCGTTTTCTTAGAGAAAGAGAGAGAGAGAGAGAGAGAAAGAGAGAGAGAGATCATTAAACTATTATTAAGCAAACGTTATAAAATAATTAGATAATATTATTGATTTGAATTAAAAATCTGGCTGAAAGACAAAGATGTTTAAAACGATAAATATCTGGAATTTCATTAACTTAAATTGAAAATATTACTCTCCAAAATTGTTAAATTTTTACAAAAATTTTAACTTTGTAAAATAATTAAAAGAATATTAATTTGAGATTGGGTTTTCAGGAGCATCAGTCGACTGAAATCTTTAGTTGGTTGGTTGGTTGGTTGGTTGGTTTTATCGCATATCAATCCTTCTACGTTATTTAATTCCAAATCCTATTCATCCAAATAGATTAGATATATGATTTGTACAAGAATAGTTTGTTGGTAACATTTTTAAAAGAGCCAGAATTAATTTGCATGCACACTGTTAAATTGTTCCAAGACTTTCTATGTAATACTAATAATTCAATTGAATATCAGTTATTTGTTTGCTCACAGTTAAATGGTTCCAAATTCAAGAAGAAAGGATACCATATTTCTACTTGAGCAATGAATAGGACCCTAACAGGTACTACCACTCCGAGTCAGAGTGAACCTGGAAATGAAGGGGGTATAAAAAATTCTCTAAAGCTCAATGAATGGAGTCTCACCATCTGATGGTTTAGTGTCTTATCCAGGACAAACATTGTAGGGATGGTTTTATTTTCAGCATATATGCGGCCTGCGTATTTTACGGCCCTATCCGACTGAGCTATGAAATCAACATAAATAATGAAAGAATAATGATTATATTGAAAAATAAACAAGGCGAAAAATTTTGCACTATTTCGATTCTGGTTTCATTATTCTGTCCTTATAACATAGCCAGATATCCGGATATGTGAAACGTACATAGAATGTTAATATATATATATATATATATATATATATACATACATAGAACATAGGAATCCCGAAACATGAAAAACACTTACGATTTCTTAGCTCAGGTACGAAACTTTTTTATTACCTTTGAGTTTAAAGGTTCTTCGACATAAGGAGAGAGATACACATTCTTTCTATTCTGGTTTTTCCATCTACCCGCCCCTGATACATGCGCACCCGTCGTAAGGCCTCTGCGAGCGAGCGAATGCCACCCTTCTTCTTCGGACTGCAAGACTCAACTCAACTAACTGACTTTTTTCAAATCCCCCAAAATCGTCCGCGCACGCTTCCGGTGCATGACGTCATTCACATCCTCAAGTCCTATCTGGGATTTTTATTTTGACATCTGTGAACGACACATCCTCCTCTCACGCGCATCAACACCTGTCCTCAAGTTTGCACCTAACTATCCCATGTGCTGAGCCGAAAGGTTCTCAGCCTAACTAAACCCAAAGGCAAGATATATAAAACGAAATCCCTCGGCCATTATATTACATACTGCATAAATACCTGTTTTAAAAAGAGAAAACTTTATTTAAAAATGAACTCTTTCAAATCCCAAAATTTATAATATCACAAGTGGATCTTGTAGGAACCTGATCAATGATAGCACTCAAAAGCTGTGAATTCAATCCCTGTTCCGTGATAAGGAAAGCTAACAAAAGACTATTAACGATTTATTTTCCCACTTTATCAAGATGTTTCTAGATTAGGGATTACAAACTGGCGAGTCAACCACCTTAGTATGGGGATTCCAAAAGTAAATCCTTTTCTCTTTTCTGTAATGGGACGTATCAACTGACCTATCAGTGAGAATCTTTTTTATTGGGGGGGGCAGTCGAGTGGGGCTGTAGAATACACCAACTGAATCTCTGCAGAGGGGTAAGAACACCACCCACAACGAGCATCGTGGTGACATCTTATCAGCTTTATATTGAAATTTGTTGTACGTTCCACCAAATGGACAGGTACAACATAAAGGATTATTTAGGTGGGGCCGTGCGCTAAGCAGTAACCCAGACAAGCCCAGCAGCTCCAAGTGCCATGGCCCTCGTCAACATTCCACTAAAAAGGGGCGCCTCAGAAGCCAGGCGAAAAACCTAGCCCCTCCAAGGAAGGTCAGAGCCTGGGAAACGGTCCCCTTAGGATCGAAGACGGTCGGCAACATGACTTGAATGCTGGGCTTCTCTGGCACCCACATAATGTATCATCACCCGGGTAACCGCTGACTTATTCAGCTCTATTACCCACCGCATTATGGTGTCCAATGTATCAATGAGGAATGGGACATAACCATTAATGTTCACAGAGTATATTAAATTCTGTCAATCACTATTTTCGCAGGTGTTGAGCTGAGGGACAATTCTATCCTGAGGCTTTGTACTTAATGCCCAACTATTTTTACAAAAGAAAGAAAAAAGAAAGTATCGCAAGAAGAAAGAGAATAAGCTCTAAGGAAACAGAATTTTTTTTTTAAATTAGGAAAAAGTGAAATCAATTTTCGAATATCATGAGGATTGAGATACTTAAAAAACCCTTTCCACCTTACTCTCTTTGCGTTGGTACCGGACGTCAAGTCCCTGGGACATACCAAGAAGATAAGGTGAATACAACAGTATGCATGTATTTAGCAACACCTTTGGACGTGTAAGATGTGACACAATGTCAACTTTTAGTGGAGTTTATCATATTCATAGTTTTCATTCTCCTAGACTGGTTGTCATACCAAGGTAAAAAAGCCCTCTATACCCTAATGATTTCCTAAAGATAGAGGGAGAAAATTTGGATTCATCTCAGGGATTCAAAGGATACAAGCGCTAAGCAAAATGCAAGCAATTTATATAACACTATTTTTAAAAATCACAACTCCAAGTTTCACGTACATTAGTGTTTAGACGTTCAAGCTAATTAAATTAATTCTGTGATAACAGTTCCCAATAATTTTAAACAGCTAAACACTTTATATTTAATTGTAATATCTGATATTTAAGAGCCAATGTATTAGTATACGTCAAAATCATTTCTAGTATCAATATATCAAAATCAAGCTGGGGTTGTAGAATTTACTGACTGCATCTCTGCAGAGAGGTAAGACTCTCCCAACGAGTGTCCCGGTAATGACACTAAGCAATCTGATGGTGAGGTTCTAATAATGCAAGAGCTTTAGGGAATGCGGAGTATCCCTTGATTGCCATTGCTCCCAGGTCAACTCTGGCCCTGAGGGGTATCCTATCGATGATTCAAATAGATTTAAACTGTGTACTTATGCTAAACTGAATTGTTTGAAATATAACTGTTTTGACAATTAACTGTGCGTAAACAAAATTATACTTTCACTAAACTGAATTATTTCATATTTTTATCAAAATGACTTAATTCGGCGCTAAATGACCCGAAAAGGGTTGATACATCTAAAACCAGTCACCCAACCAACCAACCATAAAGAGTTCATATGTTTTTAAACATCATCGTAAACATGTCTACTTGATTCATAGAACTGAAAAAGTTACTGCCATTTTGGGTCAAAGAGGACCTGATATTAACTCTCTTGTCTTCAGAGATCTAAAAGTATTGCATCGCCACCCGGATAAACGCTTTAATAGATTTTAAAATCCACCGACGAGTCATTTACAAAATATTGGCTGAGTGTAAAACTTCTTGTAGTTTTTGAAGAGAAACACACTTACTTAGATTGACACTTGTCTCATTATTATATCTAGTCCTACATGTGGGTCGAATGGATGAAATATGAATTTAAAAGAAAAGTGAGTTTACGAAGAAAAAGTGAGTTCATATAAAAAAAATGGTTTACAAATTATATATAATTCATATATGTAAACCAGATTTGTCATTGAATAACCCATAGGGGTTGATATGCTGTGAAACTCAACCAACCAACCAACTATATCTAGTCAAAAATTTGCTTCGAAAGATTGGAAAACTTATTTATCAAGCGACCTATATATAACGGAGAAAATACATAAGTTATGGGATTTGGTAAAACAGCGATATATGTATTTAGGTGGGGCAAGTGTGTCTCCTTGCAGTACTCCAAAGCAGTTGCTGTACGGCCACCTACCACCCATCACAAAAACTATCAAAGTTAGACGAACCAGACATGCAGGACACTACTGGAGAAGTAGGGACGAGCCCATAAGTGATGTACTCCCATGGGCCTCTGCACATGGCCGTGCAAAAGCAGGACGGCCAGCTCGAACCTACGTACAGCAGCTCTGTGAGGATACGGGGTGTAGCACTGGAAAGAGAGGTGGCGAGAGAGAGTTAGGGATATCCGTGCTGATGGCGCGACAAGATGATGATAATATGTATTTAAATAATGGACCAAGAAATGACCAAGAAAATATTAATCAGGAATGTTCATAGTGCTTTAAAATCTTTGCATGAAAAATCTGTGATACCCACGAGTATAATCAGTTCCCCTTGGCAAGTAGTTACATGATGAAAAAATACAGATTCTCTATCTTTTGTTTTTATCTTTTTTTTTTAATTTTTTTTTTTTTTTTTTTTTGTCCGTTTAGGCCATCGTACTGGATGAATTCTGTTTTTGTCAATCATTTTAATATTTGAGTTTGGCACGAGTCTTGGTGGAGCCACCCTGCGGCGTTAATGGACTAATGAAAAGAGAAAACAAGGAAACACGCTGTGATGATAAAACCTTTGGCTAATGGGAGGAATGAAAAAAATTTAAGATATTTCAAATGAAAGTTGGCGGGAAGCAAAGCGGCCATCTTTTAGTTTTTAGATGATAATTTAAATAAAAGATGTAGAAAAAATAAATAGGAAAAAGAAAGAAAGAAAGAAAGAAAGAAAGAAAGAAAGAAAGGTGGAGTTACGAAAGAAAAGAAACGAGGAAGAAGGCGTACATAGATAAATGATTTAAATGAAATATAATAAAATGAATTCAAGGGAATTAAAAAGAAATGGAAAAAAAAGAAAAGCAATATAAAAAAGAAACGTTTTAAAATGATTTTAAAAGAAAGAAAGAAAGAAAGAAAGAAAGAAAGAAAGATGGATTTACGAAAGAAAAGAAACGACGAAGAAGACATAGAGAGAGAAATGATTTAAATGAAATGTAATAAAAAGAATTCAAGGGAATTAAAAAGAAATGGAAAAAAAAGAAAAGCAATAAAAAAGAAAAGCAATAAAAAAAAAGAAACGTTTTCAAATGATTTTAAAAGAAAGAAAGAAAGAAAGAAAGAAGCATGTGAAAATATATAAAAGAAAGGAAGACGCCAACAAAGAAAGAAATAAAAAAAGGAATACTGAAAGAATGGGAAAAGAATGATACCAAAGTTAGAAGAAAAGAAAGCTGAAAATAAAAGAAGCGGGAAGAGCGTAAAAGAAAGAAAGAAAGAAATACTGAAAAAAAGAAAGAAAGAAAGAAAGAAAGATTTAAAAGACAGAGTGGTATGAAAGAGAGAAAAAAAATGAAATTGCTTTAAAATAAGTTTAAAACGAAATTTTAAGAAATTTCTAAAAAAGAAGAAAGAAGAAGAAAAAACAAAACTAAAAAAAAAAAAAATAATGACAGAAATATGCGAAAAAATAAACACTTTTTTAAATGGTAAAAAATGAATTCAAAATAATTTGAATAGAAAGAAAGAAAGAAAGAAAGAAAGAAATAACGGAAATTTAGACGGGATAATAAAATATATTAAAAAAGAAAGAAAGAAACAAAGAAACAAAGCAAAATGTAGAAGTTCATTAATACGAGGTGCATACGATAAGATTCCCGACTTTTTTCGTATGGGCACTTTTATTGATAGTACACACATGAAACTCTAGTCCCCTTCGAAGTAACCTCCCCTGTCTGCAATGCACTTGTTGTACCCTTCCAACAACTTCTGGAAGGCCCCATGGAAGTCCTCATGTTTGAGCGTTTCAATGACCTTCGTCACGGCTTTTTTCCTCTCCTCAATTGTCTCATAACAATAGCTTAGGGAATAACCAAAAGTCACAGGGAGCAAGGTCTGGAGTTTAGGGAGGCTGAGGAACTGTCTTGATGCCCATCTTGGTCAAATAGATTGTGACAAAGATGGAGTTGTGGACTGGTGCATTGTCCTGGTCGAAATGCCACTGACCCGATTTGAAGAGTGCTGGCCTCTTCCCAAGGAATCTCTTTCTGAACTCCCTTAAAATCTCAACATAGTAGCCCTAACCCAAACCCTTTGGCCAATCAACGCTGGTGTATTGACTTCCTTACTCCTCCCACACCTCTCATCATCCCTAACAGACTCCTTGCCTTCCTTGTATCTCTTATGCCACTCAAAAACCGATGCTCGATTCATGCAAGATGGTCGAAAAGCAGTATAAAGCATTCCATACGTTTCTGTGGCATTTTTTTCCCAAGTTTAAAACATAATTTTATTGCATATCGTTCTTCTTAAGTGTCAGATTGCATTTTTGAAATTCACTAGCTGTGACAATCAGGCTTTAGTTGGGTGTATTCCAGCTGCTGCTGTAGCTGTTCATTTGAACCTGAAATCATAAAAATTGGTCAGTCATCTCATAAGATGTATAGCAATAACATAATGAATTTTTAAGAGTCTACGACAATTTAAATGCCCATACGAAAAAAGTCTGGAAACTTATCGTATGTTCCTCGTAAGTGCAATAAAAAGAAAAGAGTGCAGTTCCTGTGCTGGACTCTGATATCGAGGTGAGCGAGTTCGAACCACACCCGCGTTATCATATTCTCTTTCAGACTAATACTCTAGGTAGATATATAAATCCGTTACCCCTCTCAATAGCTATGGGTTAAATAGTGCCACTACTGTTGTATGAAGATAGTTTTGGCTTTAAATAATCCATGCAGGTTGATATGCTATTAAACCAAGAATAAAAAGAGTTAGGTTATTTGGTTTGATATTTAATGCTAAATCCGGTTTATATATATATATATATATATATATATATATATATATATATATATATCATATGGAAATCAGACCTGACCGATAAAATGAAACGCAGTTTCTTCCAAGCAGTGGTCGTGTCGATACTGCTGTATGGATGCACTACTTGGACGCTAACAAAACGGCTCGAGAAGAAGATAGACGGCAATTACACAAGAATGTTGCAAGCAATATTGAATAAGTCCTGGCGGCAACACCCCACAAACCACCAACAATACGGCCACCTGCCTCCCATCAAGAAAACTATCCAAGTTAGACGAGCCAGACACGCAGAAGCAGGGACGAGCTCATAAGTGATGTACTCCTATGGACCCCACATATAGCTGAGCAAAAGCAGGACCACCAGCTCGAACATACATACAGCAGCTATCTGAGGATACAGGATGTGGCCCTGAAGACCTGCCAGAGGCGATGAACAATCGGGAAAAGTGGCGAGAGAGGGTCAGGGATATCCGTGCTAGCGACATGACATGGTGATGATGATGATATATATATATATATATATATATATATAAGATGTCTCAATATACATGGGGCCCCTGTGGTTGCTACTAATTCTACTAATAATAATGTTGAGTTCTTTTTTTTTCAGATATGAAAATAATATACTATAACAACTATTAACCCTCAATCACAATGTCTTGGACAAAGAGGTAAAAATATTTTGCGTCACTACTTATTTGGAGACAAAATCAATCAGGCCTGTCTCAAATAGATGCATTCCATTTATGCGATAATTATTTATGACTTAGACAAGAAACTCAAAAAAGATTGCATGTCCTGAAAGATGATATGATAACAATAAAAAAATAAACACTGATTCGATGTTTCTAGCTCAAAGGGTGCATTTTTTTTTTTACTGGGCGTATTCCAAATGACCGCCATTGCGCTTGTCTCAGTAATAAATCATTATCATATTAATGGGTTGAATCTATTTTGAGAATCCCCACTCGTTTTCTCTCTCTGCACACACACACACACACACGCACACACACACACACATATATATATATATATATATATATATATATATATATATATAATGTAATCAACAGACAGACTGTTACGTTGCATCACAACTCTTAAGTGTGGCTCGACACGTAGGTCACTGGAAGCTGGGATCTAAACCCGCCCAACTTTACGTTAGACATAGTATCATACTGGTCAGCCAAAAAGCGAACCACATCAGCTAGGGAATTATAAGGCATTATGCAGTAGTCTTCCATTGTTTACATTTTTGCCTTACCGGATACCAGAGGGCTCAATTCATTCGAAGAGGTTTGCATTATGCCAGTGGCAGCCGTACATTCCTTCGCCAGAGTGCTCAGTACCCGTGGGTGAGCGTATAGACCGGCTCATTGGCCCAGTGGGTAGAGTGTTTTCCAGTGATCCGGAGACCTGGGTTCAATCCTATGTCGCATCATACCAAAGACTTTAAAAATGGTACTTGATACCTCCTTGCTTAACACTCAGCAATATAAGGTACATATCGAGGGTAAAGTGGAGCAATATAGGGAAAGGAGTAGTGCCCTTCATTACACCTCGGTGTAGTAGCAATTGAAAAGGGAGCCTTCTGGTCGCTATCGACTCCGGTCGCCAACTTTACCGACTTGCTTATATATATATATATATATATATATATATATGTGTGTGTGTGTGTGTGTGTGTGTGTATGAGAGAGAGAGAGAGAGTGTGTGTGGGGGGATTTGAAAGGGAATAGTATTTTGGTAAATTCATTTTAAACGGGTTGGAGCATATTTACTTGCACACAGTTTAATGGTTTCAAGGATTGCTATTAAACTTCAGATTTCCTGTTTATCATGTTTTCCTGTCTAATTTCATATTAATCATTCGTTTTCACAGGTTTGAATGATTTCAAGTATTCCTATCAAACGTTGATTATTAAACTTAATGTAAGTATTTATTTGCACACAGATAAATGGTTAAACAGTTCTATTTGACGCGTAGATGGACAATAACAGGTACTGCCTCTCCGGAATAGAGTGAACCTGGAAGTAATGACAGTGAAGGAATTTTCCACATTCACCAAAGCGTCGAGACAAGAGCCTCACTATCGGTTGGTTTGGTGTCATATCAAAGACAATCGTTAGAGTGGGGTCTTTACCCACTGCGAAGATGCAGTCAGAGTATTCTACAGCCCTAGCCGACGAGACCGTAAAAGAAGAAGAACAAAATGAATTAGAGAAAGAAAAATACGAATTTAAATGTATAACTTAATCAAAGAAGAAAAAAAAACTTTTCAAATAAAAGAATTAAATAAAATTTATTTGGGAAAGTTATGAACCCTCTTATCCTCCCATTGCCCAGTCAGCTGGGGCTGTAGAATACACTAACTGCACCTCTGCAGAGGGGTAAGACACCCCCCCATAACGAGTGTCCTGGATATGACACTAAACAATCTGATGGTGAGGTTCCAGCAGTGCTGGAGCTTTGTGGAATGTGGAGTGCCCCTTCATTGCCATTGCTCCCAGGTCCACTCGGGCCCGGAGTGGTAGCACCTGATAGGGCCCTATCTATGGGTTAAATAGAACTAACAGCATACTTATGCTAAACTGAATTGAATAAACTGAATAGCTTGAAATAGAAATGATTTTGACAATTAAACCGTACTTACACTTAAACTGCGTGCTTATGCTTAAATGAATTATTTCAAATAGAACAGTTTTTCGACATTAAAACTGTATTTACACTTAACTGAATTATTACATATAACTGCTTGAATAGTTTGAAATGGAAATGTTTTTGAAAATTAAACTGTGTACTTATGCTAAACTTATCTATATTCAATAGAACAGATTATTTACATAAAAATGGATTTGGCGTTAAATAACCTACAAAGGTTGATATGCCATAAATCCAACAAACCAAACCAAACCAAACCAATCTTATCCTCCCAGCTATGGGTTAAATAGTACCACTACTGTTCTTCTAGAAGAATGTCTTTGGCATTAAATAACCTAAAAAGAGTTTATATGCCATTAAACAAAGAAACCAAACCATCAAACGAGAATAAGTCGACTGGGGCTGTTAAATACACTAACTGTATCTCTGCATAGGGGGTAAGGTCCCCACAACGAGTGTCCTGATATGACATTAAACCATTTGATGGTGAGATTCCAGCCATTGAGATTTTGGAAATGTGAAATACTTCGCCATTAACATTGCTCCAGGCCTGGTAACACCTGATAAGGTCCTATCTATGTGTCAAATAGAGCAAACAGTGTACAAATGACTGATGTTAAATTGTGACTGTTATATAGCAAGACTTGAAACCATTTAACTATGTGAAAAAAAAAGAGCTCAGGTTCGTTTAAGAATTTTACCTTTAAATTGTATTTACAAATCATATGTATATATCCAAGGCACATCTGGTGGTGTAATGGTTAGCAAGCTCGACTAGCAAACCTACACGAGTGAGTTCGAGTCTCATTGGGTGCCCCTTTCATATGGCCTTGTGCCACATCTAAGCAAAAAGCTTAGTAAATTTCCATATGTATATATCCAATTTATATGTATAAAGAAGTTTTGATACTAAATAAATAAAAATGGTTGATATAAAATAAAACCAAAACCGAACTGAACCAATAAAATTTTAATAAATTCCCGCTAAAAACTCTATTAAATAGATTTTAAAGAATTGATTCCTTCAGAAATCGAATTTCTCAAATTTGAGAACATCTTTGGTGGGATATTTTGCACAGACATTTAGATAGGTCAAGACACATTCATAATATCACGATCCAATTTTTTCCGGGTATTAAAGAAAAGATTTGTGTGAAAACGTCTAGAATTTGGCATCAATGTCGATATATTAAGGCTGAACAAAACACAAGCCAGATTTGATCTTGCCCAGTTGGCTGGGGCTGTAGAATACACCGAGTGCCATGCTGCAGAGGGGGGATATTCATGCCACAACGAGTGTTCTGGATATGACACTAAATAATCTGATGCCAGAGCTTTGGGGAATGCAGAGTACCCTTTATTGCCATCGCTCCCTGGTCCACTCTGCCCTGGAATGGTAGCTCCTTTATTGGGTCCTATCTAAGGGTCAAATAGAACTAAAGTGTGTTCATATGCTAAACTAAATTGTTTAAAATAGAACTGTTTTTTACATTTATGCTGTGTACTTATGCTTAACTGAATTGTTTGAAATATAACTGCTTTTGGTATTTAAAACGTGTACTTATGCTAAACTGAATTGCTTGAAATGTAACATTTTTGACATTTAACTGTGTGAGGACAAAAACTATACTCATACTAAACTGAATAATTTGAATTAAAACTTTTTGACTAAAATGAATAGCTTGAAATAGACATGTTTTGGAAATTAAACTATGTACTCATGCTAATGTGAATTGTTTGTAATAGAACTGTTTTTTGTATAAAAATTGATTTGTCATTAAATAACCAACAAAGGTTGATATGCCATAAAACCTAACCAACCAACCAGACTTGATCGGTTGCTATATAGCTGTACAATAACCATGATATGGCTATGTGTGAAACGTACATCGAATGTCCATAAGGATAGAACATAGGAATCTCGAAACACGAAAAACACTTTCGACTTCTCATTTCAGGTACGAAACTTTTTATTACCTTTGAGTTTAAAGGTTCTTCGACATAAGGAGAGAGATACACATTCTTTCTATTCTGCCTTTTTCATCTGCCCCCCCCCCCCAATCTCGTGTGACACCTGCCCAAGGCCTCCAACAACAAGCGAAAGTCAACCCTTCTCGTTCGGTGTCCAGTTCTCAACTCAACTAACTTCTTCAAAATTCCCAAAATCCTCCGCGCGCTTCTGGTGCGTGACGTCATTCGCACTTGCTAGCCCAGTTTCCCATCTGGGCTATTGTGAGTGACCCGTCCGCTCCGCCTGCGCACGTGTCAACACCAGTGCTCAAGTTGCACCTAAGTAACCCATGCACTGAACCGAAAGGTTGTCAGCCTAACTAAACCCAAAGGCATAAAACGAAACCCTTCGGCCATTACATTACATAGCAACAATGATTTCCATCGCCACTAAAAAGGTTTGGTTTGTTTTCTTTTCTAATAACATGTCATTCGTTATTTAATGCCTAAACTAAATAGGAGGAATACTATTTAACCCATAACGAGTGTGTTAATACATATACTAAGTGTTTTGGTTTGGTTTCTTTGTTTAATGGCATATCAACCTTTGTAGGTTATCTAATGCCAAAGCTATTCTCCCAGAAGAACAGTAGTGGTACTATTTAACCCATAGCTTGAAGGATAAGAGGGTTCATAACTTTCCCAAGGGTATTTGTCCGAAAGTGAACGTAATAGCGCGACTGGAGTACGAACACGCTTACTACGATTCCGCTTTAACCATTACACCACGAGGACCCCCCACAAGAGTTTTAGTTTGAAAGTGAGCCTAATAGGGTGACTGAAGTTCAAAATTGTTTACTATGATACTACAGTCATGTACTGCGTTGTCGGTACGGCATAATGGTGATCCTATTTACCCAACCCCTCTGCTTGGGCAGGATATGACACAAGGTCAATTTTTAAGCGGAGTTTGACAGGTTTGAATTCAGAGTTTTCCTTCACCTAGACTAGTCGCCTACTAGAATCAGTCTGTCCTACTATTTTAGCTGGAGGGAGAATAATTTCCCAAGGGTATTAGTGCTATGTGAAATGCAATCAGTCTCGTCCAGGATTTGAAGTCGAGTCGCCGTGTCCAGTTCCTACGACGATAACCATTACACCACAGGCACCTCCATAATGGTGATTGATATTAAGAGATGCATATAGAAGGTCTAATTATTTTTTATAATGGCTCTATGGCCGAGACATAGAAATTAGAGACATTTGAGAGCATGCAAAAAGAGTGACAAATATAATTTTAAAACGGGTAAAAGATTACAGTTATAGGGAGAGATTAGAGAAATTAGGATTAATTACTTGACTAGAAAGAAGAAAGAGAGCTGATCTAATTGAAACTTTCAAAATAATTAATGGAATTTCTAATTATAGCGGACATTTTTTCAATATTTCTCCTCAAACTGGAAATTTACTGTCAAGTCAGATTTAAAAAAAACTGATTGGATTTTTTATTCAATATAGTAATATATTCATGAAAAAAATTCCTAATCTGATCAAAAGTAGTAATCGTGTAGAAAACGTGAATATCAAATGTATGATTTTTGAAAAATGATTCAAGTGGGTATTTTTTGAGTAACTATGGGATTAATTACTTAACAGAAATGTTATTTGTACAGAGATATTGTGCTAATAGTGTATACGTTTGTGGTATCGTAGTAAGGAAGAGATACCCAGTGGAATAGACTTGATTATTTATTAACAGAAGTGGTACAGTCCAACAAGTATAACAAGTCTCGCGCTGTAGGTGTAACGTTCGAAGTTGGTCTTACTACCCGACAGAGATCTTTCAAAACTGACCCGCCGTCTTTTGTTCCTCTGAAATACCGGAAGTCACGTGGTGCGAACCGCTGTACAACAATGTTTTATGCAAAGAATCTTCTTTTTTAAAGTTTGATGAGAAGATAGTAAAAATAATTAAATGATTTATAATAACTTTTTATAATTGTTATTATAATAATGCAATAATAGTTAATGACAATGATTGATATGCCATAAAAACAAACCAAACTAGACAAAACCAAACTAGACCAAACGAAACGTAAGTAAATATATTGATACATATCAACACAAACAAATTAAGATATATACCTTACCGGTTCGAAATGGAAGACAAAAATAGCAGTAGAGAATGCAGAATCGGTCCTTAAGATAAAGAAAACAAATACTGGCACTATGGCAAATGGAAGAGCAAGTCCAGGCCTTCATCCACAGTGTTGGTGGTCCAAGGAATCAACAATAAACAAAAGAAAAATGGTTTCGGAAGAAATTCATCATCTTGAGAACGTCAGGCGTATTGCTACAGCTGTAAGACAAAGTAAACAGAGAGTATGGACCAAGTGGGTGAGTGCAAAAAACAGAGCTATCACATAGAGCGATCTCAACCACGTAAAGTGTACAAAATTAAGTTTCCTTATAAAGGCAGTCAACGACGTTTTACCAACACATTTGGGGGGGGTAATTTTATCCCACCAATGCACATCATGTGGGAAAACTGCCTACCTCAGTAATATTCTCACTGGATGTGAGTAAGCCTTTAGAAGCTACACGTGAAGACACAATGAAGTCCCAGAGATTTTTGCTGACACTTCAATGATGTTGTAAGACTGCCAATAAAGCTTTATATACTAACACCAATAGCGCAATTTATTTTGTTAAAAAAGGAAATAGTTCGAACATTTCGCGTAAAAATAAGCACAGATCATCATTGCTCGATGGTGCACGGACTTGCACGCTGCAACTGATTTAGGAACATCATTTCGTATTTCCAACAGAAATAGCATTAACTACCGAGTGTTCGGATATCGTCATTAAGTTGATTTTTTTTAATTTTCTTTCCAATTAGATTAGGAACCCTCTTCCACTTATGGTAGGTCCGGCTTATTTTCGGTGTTTTCGGACACCGGAAAACAGTCGGCCTCCACTTCGTTGACAGGGGGATCGGAGGGTAACCAAACGGCGAATTTTTTCCTTTGTTTCGACTTTTGTATATAATCGGAGTTTTCATATGACATTTTTGTAAATAAACCATATATTGTAAATAAAATCATTCATTCCAGTTATATTTCAAACAATTCAGTTTAACATAAGTAGTTTTTGTTTACACAGAGTTAATCGTAAAAACGTTCTTTTTCAAACAATACATTGCCCAGTCGGTTGGGGCAGTAGAATACACCGACTGCACCTCCGCAGAGGAGTAAGACCCCCTCAACGAGTGTTCTGGATATGAAACTAAACAATCTAATGGAGAGGTTCCAGTAATGCTAGAGCTTTAGGGAATGCGGAATACCCCTTTATTGCCATCGCTCCCTGATACACTCTGGCCTGGAGTGGTAGCACCTGATAAGGGTCCTATCAATGAGTTAAATAGAACTAACGGCATACTTATGCTAAACTGAATTGTTTGACTAAACTGAATATCTTGAAATATAAATGTTTTGACAATTAAACCGTACTTATGTTTAAACTGTGTGCTACTGCTCAACTGAATTATTTGAATAAACTGGGGGTTTTTTGACATTGAAACTGTATTTACACTGATCTGAATTGTTTAACATAGAACTGTTTTGACATTTAACTGTATGTAAACAAAATCTGTACTTAACTGAATTAACTGAATTATAACTGCTTGACTAAACGGAATTGTTTTAAATAGAACTGATTATTCACATAAAATGTATTTCAAGTGCTGTTATGTATCGCTAACAATTCAATTAAACATCAGTTATTTGTTTACACGCAGTTAAATAATCAAATAGTTATATTTAACCCATCAACTTCGAATTTCAAATGTCAAACAGTTTTATTTGACCCATAGATAGGACCCTCTTAGGATGACGTCCTAGTGGTGTAATGGTTAAAACGATGGACTGCGAAGTCGTAGTGAGTTCGTACTCCAGTCGCGCTATTATGTTCACTTTCGGGCAAATACCCTTGGGAAAGGTATGAACCCCCTTATCCTCCCAGCTATGGTTTAAATAGTACCACTACTGTTCTTCTAGGGGAATAGCTTTGGCATTAAATAACCTACAAAAGTTGATATGCCATTAAACAAAGAAACCAAACCAATATGGATCAGTGTATACCAAGGTGTAATGGCAATGAAAATGTGCTCCACACTCCACTAATCTCAAGAACTTGATGGTTTGGTTAGGTTTCTTTGTTTAATGGCATTGCAACCTTTGTAGGTTATTTAATGCCAAAGCCATTCTCCGAGAAGAACAGTGGTGGTACTATTTAACCCATAGTTGGGAGGATAAGGGGGTTCATACCTTTCCCAAGGGTATTTACCCGAAAGTGAACGTAATAGCGCGACTGGAGTACGAACTCGCTTACTACGATTCCGCAGTCTATCGCGTTAACCATTACGCCTCGAGTACACCCCCCTCAAGAACTTGAGATTCACTAAAAGATTTAGTTTAGTGACATACCCAGGATATCCCATTTCTTTGAGGGAGGTGGGATCTTACCATTCTTCTTGGAATATAGTATGCCGATTCTACTCCCCGACGACAGGGTAATTATTATAGGAAAGAAAATGAGAAATTTCAGGAAATCAATAAAATTTATTTATATGGATAAATGTTCTGTTTATTAAATTGTTCTCATCCCAATGAAGATTTTTTTTTTTTTTATAAACGAGGGATCTATTATATCTATTTATATATTTATTTCATTTTTGTACTTCAACCATTTTATTACCGAACGAAGACGTTTCTGTCCGACTCAGTCTATTTCAAATGGAGGCTGCCCGTTAGAAGTTCAAATCTACGTCTCTCACTGTGATTGGCTCCTTAAAAGAGTCTGTTGTATATTATTTATTTACTTATATATTTATTTCATTTTTGTTCTTCTACCATTTTATACTTTTTGCTTCTTTTCTCTACCGAACGAAAACATTTCTGCCCGACTCAGTCTATTTCAAATGGAGGCTGTCCGTTAGAAGTTCAAATCCACGTTTCACAGTGTGATTGGCTCCTTAAAAGAGTCTGTTGTATGTTATTTATCTATTTAATTTTGGTACTTCAACCCTTTTATACTTTTTGGCTTCTTTTCTCTACCGAACGAAGACTCTTCTGTCTGACTCAGTCTATTTCAAATGGAGGCTGTCCGTTAGAAGTCCAAATTCACGTCTCTCAGTGTGATTGGCTCCTTAAAAGTGCCTGTTGTATGTTATTTGCTTGCTGGGAACGTTTATGTCAGCGTAATTATGGCTTATTTTATTTCAAGCGTTCTCTGGTCAGGTCGTAAGGACGATGCGTAAAAACTAGAGTTTAGACCTAAACTAACAAACACTCTTATGCGCATGGGTTCAGCATTTACGTTTGTATCGGTAGAAGAGGAAATGAAAGTAAATGGCATTTCTCTTTTTTTTTTCTTTTTTCCCGAAATCTATCAATCTATCTATCTATCTATCGACGTCAGATTATGTAGATATCTATCAATTCATCGAAGTCTATCCATTATCTATCTATCTATCTATCTGAGTTGGTTCATATCTGATTATGCTGATATATATATATATATATATATATATATATATATATATATATATATATATTTATTTAATTCATGAAATTTAGACTGCAAACCCTGGGTTTCATGGAGTTTTTTTTTTTTTTTTTTTGCAAAACAACAAACATCAGGCAGTTAAGAAAATGAAGTGTATCGAAAATCGAAAAAATACAGCAAGAAAACCGTTGGAATTTTGTAGGAATCTTTACGTGTGATTGTAAGGGTGTGAGTGTAGGTGTGTGCGTATGCTTTTGTGGGTTATAGTTGCATATTAATGTGTAAGTGCAAGTAAAGGTACAAACGCAGTGCGTTGTTTTAACAGGATATAAATTCGTCGGTGTATCTTAATTTTTTGCTACATTATTTCATTTCTGTATGTGTAGGTGACTATAGCTCAGGAACAAAACATCATCATTGCATGAAGAGGGGAATGAATAAAGGTTTGATTTGTAAGTGTATTCAAACCGTTATCACAATGAGTATAAGTAGGGATATATTGTATAACAATATAATATTGTACAATGTTGGTATTATATTTAGGTAAGAAAATTGGGTTAGGATATTATAAAAATTGATAAAATGTTGCCTAAATATTATATATACAATAGTTATCTTTGATAGTACGTGCGTAATGAAAATAATGAAGGGGTTACAATGGTGACAACCAACATTGTTATATATCTCTGAAACTAGTTGACAAATTCACCTACATAGGAAGTAGCGTCTCATCAACAGAAAAAGACATCGACACACGACTAGCGAAAGTATGGACAGCTATCGATAGACTCTCGATCATATGGAAATCAGACCTGACCGATAAAATGAAACGCAGTTTCTTCCAGGCAGCGGTTGTATCGATACTCCTATATGGATGCACTACCTGGACGATAACTAAACGGTTGAAGAAGAAACTAGACGGCAATTACACAAGAATGTTGAGGGCTATATTGAACAAGTCCTGGCGACAACACCCCACAAACCACCAACTATACGGCCACTTGCCTCCCATCACGAAAACTATACAAGTTAGACGAGCCAGACACGCAGGACACTGCTGGAGAAGCAAGGACGAGCTCATAAGTGATTTACTCCTATGGACCCCCGCATATGGCCAAGCAAAAGCAGGACGACCAGCTCGAACACACATACAGCAGCTATGTGAGGACACGGGATGTAACCCTGAAGACCTGCCAGAGGCGATGAATAATAGGGAGAAGTGACGAAAGAGGGTCAGGGATATCCGTGCTGGCGGCATGACATGATAGATGATATATATATACATATATATCACCATTTGTTGATATCAAGCTATCTGTATATCAGTTGATCGATTTCAGTCAGTTCATATCTGATAATGTTTATTTGGATCTGTCTAAGAATCTTTTTACCGTATGTAATCGAGCAATGAACGCATCCGAATATTTTTTCTTATCTCTCTGTTGTATAGTGGTTCGTACCACGTGACTTCCGATATCGCAGAAGTATAAAAGACGCCGTGTCTCTCAAGCTCGAAGAAGCAGAGAAGCAGAGAGAGAGAGAGAGAGAGAGAGGTCTGAAAGATCTCGGTCAGTAGTAGACCAATTTCGGGCGTCACATCAACAGCGCGAGACTTGTAATACTTGTCGGACTTTACCACTTCAGTGCCCGTGGTGTAGTCATTATCGTCGTAGGAAATGAACACGGTGACTCGAGTTCAAATCCTGGACGAGACTGATTGCATTTCACATAGCACTAATACCCTTGGGGAAGGTATGAATCCAATTATTCTCCCTCCAGCTATGTGTAAATAGTAGGACAGACTAGGTTCTTTAGCCTTGGTTAGGCAACTAGTCTAGGAGACGGACAACTCTGAATTCAAACCTGTTAAACCCCGCCTAAAAATTGACCTTGTGTCATATCCTGCCCGAGCAGTGGGGTTGGTAAATAGTACCACTTCAGTTAATAAATTATTATCATCATCATGTCGTGCCGGTAGCACGGATATCCATCACCCTCTCACGCCACTTCTCCCTATCATTCATCGCCTCTGGCAGTTCTTCAGGGCTACATCCCGTATCTTCACATAGCTGCTGTATGAATGTTCGAGCTGGTCGTCATGCCTTTGCTTGGTCATATGCGGGGGTCCATAGGAGTACATCACTTATGAGCTCGTTCTTGCTTCTCCAGTAATGTCCTTCATGAAGACCTGCCAAAGGTGATGAACGATTGGGACAAGTAGCGAGAGAGGGTCAGGGATATCCGTGCTAACGGCACGACATCATGATGATGATGATGATGATAACTAATCAAATTTTATTTTGATTTTGAAAGTCGAGTTAATGAATGAACTCAAAAATTTTGTTTTCTAAGATACGATATTTTTTTGCGGAGGGACGTAAATTTTTTTCTGGCCCTGTGCTGAAAAAACTAAACTTGGTCATTGACTACAAATTACCAGATTATATATCGATATAATACAGATTTATAATTATATCTTTACTTTTTGGCCCAATCGGCTGGGGCAACAGAATACACCAACTAGAATACGTAGCTCTGCATAGGGGTAACACATCCCCCGCCATTGAGTGTCCTAGTTATGACACAGTACAATCTATTGATTGAGGTTCCGGTATTACTGAAATAAGGAAATGTGGAGTACCCCTTTATTACCATCGCTCCTTGGTCCATTCTGGCCTGGAGTGGTACTAGTACCAGATAGAATCCTATCGATGAGTCAAATAGAACTAAACTATGTTCTTATACTAAACTGAATTGTTTGAAAAAGAATTGTCTTGATACAGAAACTGTACTTTCGCTAAACTGAATTATTTGAAATAGAACTGTTTTGAAATTTGACTGTGTAAACAAGCTAATGCTAAACTGGATTGTTTGAATTAGAACTGTTTGACTAAACTGAATAGCTTGAAATAGAAATGTTTTAACAATTAAACTGTGAACTTATGCTAAACTGATTATTTGTATAATTGATTTGGCATCAAATAACCTACAAAGGTTGATATGCCATAAAACCCAAACAACTAACAAATGTCTTCATTTTTAAACTAAATCTTAACATACTAAATCTCTTTAGAAATGCCTTGAGTGATGCTCAGGTATTTCTAAATTAATAAATGTGGAAAGACATGTTAAATCCAAGCGTTTTTCTTATTTATCTGATCAATGTACATATAAGGGTTGTCCAGAAAGTTCTAAGCCTTACCTAGAAAAAAGAGCATAGCCGAGGATCTATGGTGGTAGCAGACTACCACTTTTCATAAATCTAGAAACATCTGAATAAGTTTTTTTATGGTTTTCTAGAACTGGTCGAGTAATGTCTTCACAATTGTTGTATTCTCATATACATGTTCATGCAGGATACATACTGACGCAATGAATAACAGACGCAAGAAGACTTCTTTATAAAAATATGTTACTCTCACTTTATTGCAAGGGTTCGAAAAGGGTTACTCAAGGTTTGCATGTGAGAGGGAGCTGGAGATCGAACAGAACTGCAATATTTTGACCCTCACTCTTATGGCCGTCAGCGTTGTGTCTTTCTCGTTCTCCAGGGCTGCTCAACCGGAGGCCTAGAGCCCACTCTGCTGGATGATTGCTTCCTTTATTGCATCTTATCAGCATCTTCTCCGGAACTCAACTCATCAGGGCCCAAAGGCTCCTTCGGCCTGATGTGGCTCTCCCTACCAAATCTCGTCTATAACTCCGTCCGATCTTCAACTCAACTCACCGTCGAACTCAACTGGCACTTGACTTCCGTCTTGACTGCGTTATGTAATAATTCAACGCCCACACGATCGCCCATTCGATCTTTGAAATCAAATGTTTAATCGTCATCAAGCGGAAATAACTGTCATGCAGTTCACAGGTCACTCTCTTCCGGTGCATCAGTCTATGAGTGTACCATGAGAATTTTTTAGCTCGTCCCATTTCATCAGCCAATTTCCGCCCACGCGATTTCCTCTCATAACTGCCATTAGAATGTGTCACTTCCTTCCGGTGCATCACCTTGAATGGCCTTTTGGGCCGGGTCGAAGGTCAAAATATAACACAATGATGTTTAGCTATGCTCTTTTCAGGTGAAGCTTAGAACTTTTTAAATGACACTCATATATCACTGTTTTGTATACACTAATACAGGGTTAGACGGATACACCAATTCCATTTTGAATTATCATCAGTGGGATGCAAGTCAACTTAGGCAAGTAGAACTAGTAGCTTCATCTAGTTTAGGTCTAATCATTTTTTTTTTCGATACAATCAGTCACTATCATGGTTTGAACAGGTGAATGCCGTGCTTTTGCTGTTGAAACGTTTATATTAGACAGGTGAATTTATAATAGATACACAGAGAGATTTTCACGCTTATTTCTTGTTACGTCAGAATGATGCTGTCCCGGTTAAATTTTTCAACGAATAACAAAATTGATTTTCCATCCAAAATAGCAGCATAATACTAATGGTCAAAATTTCTGAGACGAAGCTTGATATTTTTATCATTAAGGGTTTTCGGACTATTGTCTTCATCCTTATTGTTATTTCTACAACGTTTCGGCCGATATGTCCCCCGGCCTTTTTCAGGTGTTTGTCGAACTCGGGAACCTCGGGAACTTCGAACTACGTCCTTTATTGAATCCACGGGGGTCATCTGTTCTGATTCCGTTAGCCATAACCGGGTACAAGTATAAAGTATTCCTGTATTGTTACTCGCCTGCAGTCAGGATTGAACCTGCAACCTCGAGAGGATTGCCTCCTTAGAAGCTTAGGGAACAAAATGCCTATAACCGTTACGCCATGTGTCCTGCTGGACACATGGCCCAACGTTTATAGGCGTTGGTGATAAAAAAAATCACCAAAGTACTGTCGAACCCAATCAGCAGAATGAATATTGAATCACTAGTTCACTAAATTATTTATTTGTATAATTAATTTATATGAGCCAAATATTTAAAAAAAAAAATGAAAATTAAAAAACACAACTTTCTGAATCAATAGGTCAAAATCTGTTACGTATTTCTCATGGATTCAGTCTGAATCTTGATGGTGATTTATTTCATCCTACGTGTATTTTGGGAGTTTTTTTTTTTTTGCTTTTTTCTTAGTATGTTTGTGTGTGTGTTTGTGTGTGTGTTATATTTTGAATGCATCCATGAACAATCGCCTCGGTCAACAGCAACCAAATAATGGAATGTCATATCACAGGAGTCCCGCTAGGAGTGCCTTGAAGGCTTACAATTTAAAAATGATATTAAAAAAACTCAGTGCATTAAAAAGTTGAAAATATAGTTATGAATGAAAATTCAGAATCAAACTCAGGCTCTGTATCATGAGGAAAACTTGTTATGTTGGTTTGTTTTCTTTTAGTTTGGCTTGGTTTGGTTTGGTTTTATGGCATATCAACCATTAAACGTTATTTAATGCTAGATCAATTTTTATGCATTAAACAGTTCTATTTCAAATAATTCAGTTTAGTATAAGTAAAAAGTTTAAATCTCAAAACAGATCTATTTTAAGTAATTCTGTTTTATCAGCAAAGTTAAATGTTTCCAAGTATTGCTATGTATCACTAACAATACAGCACAAGTACACAGTTTTGTTGTATTTGAACCATAGATAGGAACCTATCAGATGCTACCACTCCGGACCAGATTGGACCTGGTAGAGATGGCGATAAATGAGTACTCAGCATTCCCAAAAGCTCATGTATTTACTGGAACCTCGTCGATCAGATTACTTTGTGTCATATCAGGACACTCGTTGGGGAAGTCTTACCCCTCTGCAGAGATACATTCGGTATATTCTGCAGCCTCAGCCGACTGGGGTAAAACTTATAACGTTAGTATAACTTTATTATATGAACAAGCATGGGAACAAACTGAGCAATGTTTCCGGCAAGACTCGGCTCGTGTTAAGGCAGCAAGATCTACGGATGCATTGAAAAACTTCCAGAAGTTTCAGATGAGAAAATTCATTATCTGCAATGATGGGTTATAAAGTTACTGGAGCTGGTGTCACATTCTAACACCGTGGGAGGTATGATAAATACAACCAGCACATTCTTGAAAGGTCAGCTGTCAAATACTTTTCTCCTTTGTAACCATAACATGGTATTGTTTTCCGACCGATATTGGGTTATCTGTTTTAATTTTAAAATCCTATAGAATTTAAACAAACAGATTCTAGTCTATGTACATACAATTTGTCTGTACTGTCCAGGATTCTCATCAGTATACTGGCTGATCTCAACAATACTGTGGTCAGCAGGGTTTCGAATCTTCCTCAGATTTCCAGTCCCTTCAAGTCTTTCTTCCGATCCTTTTAGAAACTTTCCAAGTTCACCGATTAAAATGTCACTGTAATCCTCATGTTTCACAGCTTTTTTTTTTCTCAGGCAAGGTCCAAGTAAATTTCTATTTTTTTCTTTTGCTTTCTTTTTTTTCACTCTATGGTAAGACGGAAATGCAAAATCCACGTGATGTAAATATTTTTTATAATTAACTTAATTTCTTGATATTTGTATTCGTCCAATTTACAAGGTCAGATTATTATTATTATTATTTACTCCTTGAGAGTTTTTCATATGAGTTTTTCGCTGATGGTTTTTCGCTAGAGTTTGAGTGACAGCAAGTCACTTCAAGTCTCCAGGACTCTTCTCAGTATTCTGGCCATTCTCAATAATGTTATAGCTTGGATGATCTCCACTTGTCCTCCTACCTCCAAGTTATCCATTGTTATTTTGTTGTATCTTATCTATTTTCGCTTTGATATGATTGGTTCTCATGGCGTTTTTTGTGTGCTACTATTAGGAGAGATTCTGTTTCTCTCTTAAGGTTTCCTTTTCTGAGCACCGTCCTGGTTTTCTCATGTCAGATTTTGTTTATTAGTTTTTAAGACATGAAGTTGTTTTTGTTCCCATTTTTGTTCACTAGTTATTGGCATTTTGTTGGCCATCATGTTGTCAGTATCGTTTTTGATGATTGTAATCAGTCCACCTAAGAGCTTTTCTGTGTAGTCCTCGAGTCGTTGTATCGATGCGTCAACACTGTCTTCAATGCTGGCAAGTCCACTTCCCCCTTTCTTGATACAAATAGTCTGTCAACGTTGTCTCTGGGATGTAATGCCTAATGCAAAGCCGTTGGTTTTCTTGTTCTTTGGTCCAATTGCTTAAGTTCTTCTCTGGTCCACTTCAAAAAGGGTCTCGAATATCTAACAAGGGATACAGCCCAGGGAATTTATTCCTTTGATAAGGTTTCTGCTACATAGTTTAATCTCGTGTAGCTTTCTAGTTCTCCTGAGCTATTCTTTCTTAATTTTTTCTTTCATCTCCACTTGTTTCCTTTTCTCCGAGCGTTCTAATCTTGTCTCGATTTGGTAGTTTCATTCCGTCCGTCAGGTGTCGTTTGCCGCTTTTCATTACAAGCAGGGCATATTTTTCTATGCTAAGTTCCATTCCTATGTCCTGACTGTATATTCTAACTGCGTGCATTATAGTTTTCAGGTCTTCACTTTTAACAAATAGTTTGATATCGTTCACGAACTTTAGGTGATTGATCTTTTCTTACGAAAAACAAATGTGTGGTCAAGTGGCATCATGGCAATTATGAATAGTAACGGTGATAGAGCATCTCCTTGTACTTCTTTGGACCTTTACTTCAGTTAAGCTTATCCCTCCTGCTGTCAATTCAACTCTCCAGATTTTCATTGTTTTCCCGATGAAGTTTACGACTTCATCTAATATTTGGTACATTTTGAAGCACATTTTTCAATGCCAAATTCCATTCCTATGTCCTGACTGTATGATTTAACGGCGTGTATAAGGGTCTCCATTTCTTTTTCAAGTTTTGCTAATAGTTTGATGTCATCCATGCACATTAGGTAATTGATCTTTTCTTGCGATCTGCTAAGTTTGTATCCGGCTGAGCATTTTCTGGGTATATGGTCACGTGGCATCATGGCTATTATGAATAGTAGGGGTGATAGTGCATCACCTTGGAAAATACCTCTTTGGATCTTTATTTCAGCTAAGCTTCTTCCTCCTGCTGTCAGCTCCACTCTCCAGGTCTTCATGGTTTTTTCGGTTTTATTATTATTATTTACTCATTAGAGTCTTTCACATCCACGTAAGCTGATGGTATTTCTCAGGAGATTGAGTGACAGTAAGTCTCCTCAAGTCTCCAGGACTCTTCTCAGTATTCTGGCCGTTTTCAATAATGCTGTTGTTTGGATGGTCTCCACTCGTCCGCCAAATTCCAAATCCTCCAGGTCCTTTAATAATCCCTTAGTTAGCGTGCCAAAGGCACCAATCGCAATTGGTATAATTGTCACCTTCATGTTCCATAGTTTTTTTCAATTCTCTAGCGAGGTCAAGGTACTTATCTCTCTTTTAGTCTGCCGGGACAGTAAAGTCGACAATGTTGCAGATTCTCTTTTTTTTGTTGTTGTTGATTATTATAAGATCTGGTCTTCGGGCCGAGATTAGGTGATCCGTTTGTATATCAAAGTCCAACAGGAGTTTGTGAGTGTCATTTTCTAGGACAGGTGGTGGGTTGTGCATATACCATTTGTTGGCATGGTCAAATTTAAATTTCTAGCACATTTCCCAGTGGATCAACTTGCCCACTCAGTCATGTCTAGTCTTGTACTCCTTCTGTGCCAATTTGTTGCATTCGCTTATTATGTGATTGATGGTTTCATCTCTGTCACTGCATAGCCTACATTTACTGTTTTGTTGCGTCTTATCTATTCTCGCTTTGATATGATTGGTTCTTATGGCGTTGTCCTGTGCTGCTATTAGGAGGGATTCAGTTTCTCTCTTAAGGTTTTCTTTTCTTAGCCAAGTCCAGGTTTTCTGGTGTGAGATGTTGTTTATTTGACGTTTAAAGCGGCCATAGAGTTGTTTTCCCTCCCATTTTTGTTTCTTAGTTGTTGTCATTCTTTCGTCTATCGTGTTGTCCATATTGTTTCTGATGGTTGTAATAAGTCCTCGTTAGTGTTTTTCTATGTGATCTTCGAGCCGTTGTATCGATGCGTCAACGCTGTCTTCAATGCTGGCAAGTTTTTTCCTCCCTCTTTTCTAGATACATATAGTCTCTGGTGTGTAATGCTTTATGCATGGTCGCCACGCTATACGAGTTTTTTGCACTAGTTGTAACTTAAATTTTAAAAAGCACGATAACCACGTATGTCAATCAGTTTTAATGTGAATCTTCCTAACGATATAATTCAACCTACGCATGTTTTTTTTCCGTACGATTTTACCTTATTTTTTCATTGCACAGATGAGAGAATGTCTCCGTCAACAGCCACTAAATAATGGCATATATCATCGCGGGGGTCTCGTTTATAATATCTAAAACTCACCAATTCGCAGTAGCTTTTCAATGAACCAGACTCATGCTGTTTGTTTGTTTGTTTGTTTGTTTGTGCTTCGTTTTCAGTTTGTGTTCAGTTTGCTTTTTGTTTTTGTTTTTTTTATTTCTTGTTTTTTTGCTTTTTGCTTGGTTTTAGAAAAAAAAAATTTTGTTAATGGAGGAAAGACTCTTTCATCTAAGTGTTTTCGGTTAAACACAAATTAGTTGAATTTATCGCATCCCATCTTGAACTTTAAAAAAAATAACTTTCTGTATCTAACCTAATCTTTCAAAATAACATGCGACAGCCTTCAGCAAAGCAAAGGCAGTCCATGCGATTTATTTTTTTCAGTGATTATTCCAGCCGGGACTAGTCTTTTATCTGTCAGTCATACCTCAACAATTCCACAAACTTTAACCAGAACCTGATGTACGTAACTACAAAAAAGGTTTCAGAATGCTGGTTTTCAAAGACAACAGACTTTTCTAGTGAAAGACTGACGCAGTTTCAGCTTTTGGGGCTTTTCAAGCTTTTTTAGCCTCTTGATGAAGAAGATTATGTTTATATGTTGCAAACTATATCATTCTTTCTAGAAGGATTTATTTTCATCGGTGTAATCATAATAGTGGCGTGTAATTTCATTCATTTATTTGACTGACTGTAGATTGTTTAGAAAATCGCACCCGCAACGAAACCACCGATAAGATCGTAAATTAAGATGGGTTGACCTACACAGAAACCCCACTCCTGTTTCTTGATGCTTCTAACACCTAATGTTTTGACTCCCTCTGCCCTCACCTGTAAATTTAAATTATTTTATATTTCTAAATTTTTTTAATCTTTTATTTGTTAAAACGAACTGTAACTCCATATTTGCAGTTCTGCAACTTCGAGAAAAGCATGTAAAAAGTCATCTGACGAGACGGAGAGTATAATGATATTCTCCGCCGAAATAAATTTATAATGATTACTTAACCAGATTTGAATTTCCATCTGATTACACTATATATAAATATATATATCAAGGCCATAGGCCTAAGGAGTTGAGTGTTCGCCAATGGCTCTGGAGACCGGGGTTTAATCCCTGGTTGAGTCATAAAAAAGACTCCAAAAATTGTACTTGATGGCAACCTTGTTTACCACTCAGCACTATAAGGTGAGGATCAAGGATAAACTGGAGCAATTCTGGGAATGCAGTAGCGCCTTCCCTACACTTCGGTGTAGTAGCTATTGAAAACGGAGCTTTCAGGTCACCCTCGACTAAGGCCCACAGCTTTACTTTAACGAAAAATGGTGCTTGATTTCTCCTTGCATAACACTCAGTATTATGAGGTACGGATGATGGGTAAGTGGAGTAATTTGCTATATTAAGTACCCTTGGCTACGGTCTGATATATATATATATATATATGTGTGTGAAAATTTTTGTCTATTTTTTTTTTTGTATTCTTTTTGTATTACGGGTGTGTACGTAAAAGAAGATAAAGGGATAGAACTATGAAAAATATTAATGAAGATAGATATATATGAAGAGATTAAGATGGATATATATATATATATATATATATATATATATACAGATATTTACTAATCAATTATAATTGGGAAATAATAAAGAAATGCCGCAAATATATATATACAGATATTTACTAAATATATACAGATATTTACTAAATATATATTTACTATATATACAGATATTTACAGATATTTACTAAATATATATTTAGTATATATACAGATATATTTAGTATATATACAGATATATTTAGTATATATACAGATATTTACTAAATATATATTTACTACAGATATTTACTAAATACAGATATTTACTAAATACAGATATTTACTAAATACAGATATTTACTAAATATTTACAGATATTTACTAAATATATATTTAGTATATATACAGATATATTTAGTATATATACAGATATATTTAGTATATATACAGATATTTACTAAATATATATTTACTAAATATATACAGATATTTACTAAATATATATATACAGATATTTACTAATCAATTATAATTGGGAAATAATAAAGAAATGCTGCAAATATAGGGCAGGGAATAGAACTTGTAATCTTTGTATGGAGGAAAAATTGATAATAGCAGATTGTAAAAGTAAGAATATGCTAAACAAAAGAACGGAGGTATTGAATAGTTGTAAACACAAAAGAGCGTGGTTACTATATAATTAGGATAGGTTGTAGGGTGGGTTTTTTTTTTTTTTTTTTTTTTTTTTTTATTATATGCAAATTTTAGGATAGGTGGAGGTTTTTGGTGAATATAACAAAAGCAATTTCTCCTTAGAAGCGTTTAGGCGAGGCTTCCTGACGATCCGTTAAGGTGAAACTTTAGTAGAAGACTTTCGACTAGCGATTTAAATTAATTAATTTTATATATACAGATAGATAGATAGATTAAGATAAGTAAGATTATTCCATCTTGATAGATCGATAGATAAATTAGGATAAGTCAGATTAGTCCGTTTTGATAGATAGCTAGATAGATAGATAGATAGATAGATAGATAGTGAACTAAGATAGAAAAATACATATATCGATGAACTCAGATTAAGATTAATAGAGAGATTCATGTCTGAGAAGAGATATAAAAGAGTCAGCAAAAAGCACTAAGATGAGTGGGAAAAGGTTGTGAGAAGGTTTTTAAAAATCAATATCAACGGCCCTTGGCTGCAGCTATCAATAACCACGCCGTGTCAGACGAGATGTCATGGCTGATCTGACAATGGCGACTCAGTAATGAGCCAAAGCACCAAAGTAAGTGATTCGCCTTACTCCCCTGATTTGTCACTGGGTTCGACTGAATGATCTCGGCCGTCATCCGAGTAACCCCACGCCCAACAACCCCCGCCCCCCCACAATCTTCCTCTAATTTCTAGTTTTATGTTTTCCTTGTTTAAATAGTTCTTACTCTTCTTCTGTTTTGCGCCTTGCTCTCTGAGACTGCACTTAATCATTGATTATTCTATCATTAACCTTCATCTCTCCTTTACACTTTCCTTCATTTTTATTCTCATTCCTACAGGCAATTCTTTCTTATATATATATATATATATATATATATATATGTTTGTATGAGTGTGCGAGTGTCTGTGACTCAGTTTGTGAGTGTGTTCGGGTGTGTATTCTAATAATGATATATATTCCAAGATATATTTTCATTTATCCGGTTTTTGGTATTTCTCTCTCCCTCTCTCCCCCTCTCTCTCTCTATATATATATATATTTATGTATATACATATTTTGACATAAAAATAAAAAGAAAACATTCAGTTCTTTGGGGTTATTATAAATTTAATTCAGGTCTAAGATGACCTTTTTCAGATGTTAAATGAACGTATCGATAATATATATATATATGCAAGCATGTATATACGCATATATATATATATATATATATATAAAAGAGGATCAAAGTATTTTAGGCACAGTATCTCCCTCAGTCTCTCTTTTTCTATCACTCTCTCTCTCTCTCTCTCTCTCCCTCTGTCTGTCTGTCTCTCTCTCTCTCTGTTTATATATATATATGAGTGTGTGCGCTTATAAATGTTTATGTTCGCATCATGTTATTTATTTTCTCTGTAACTCCTACTTTTTACTCTTCTTCTCTCCATCAAAATTGTGTTGCATCCATTAATGAGAGTTACATGTACAGCGCACAATCATCAGACGGACAGAGGAGAAAAAGTGGCTGGTTAACCATAATTTAAGACATGGGAATTTTTTCACATGTAAGCATGCATACACAAAAACGCATACACCCTCACAGACATACATACGTACACACAAAATATACATAATTTATATAGATTTTAACCATCCAAAATTCTAGAGTAAGTAGGAATATTTGGAAAATACATCTTCTTATCTGTCAAGTTATAAGTCCCGCAGAAGAAATATGTTTATGTGTCTATATTTAGAAATCAGTTCATTTTTTGTTCAGCGATCTGATATTCGGTATATTTCAGAATAGACGTTTCTCCCTGTCCTATTCTCTTATAGGTATAAACTTGTCAATACGTTGGGGATTTTTCCCTATACCCTATTCTTACCATTTTCATTTTTTTATTTGTCAGACATATTTTGATAAAAATATACTATTAGCGTATCATTTGTTATAATTATATATTCATTTTTTTCACTTCTTTTCATTAGCTTCGATGTTTATCCTTTTATCGATATCATTATTAAATTCTTTATTTCTAACGATTAATCTTACAATTGACTTTTTTGATAACGCAATTATCGTTCAGAGGGCATCTCTCTCTCTCTCTCGCTCTCTTTTTTTTTTTTTTTGCTTTAATTCAACCTTTTTGCGTTTATAATAAATTTCTTGATATCATCCATGCAGTAATATATCTTTGAATTGTTTTTATTGCACAATTTGATAAATGTTACATATTGTACGAACTGTTTTTTTAAGTGACAAAATATTCTTTCCATGTTTGTTTTCACAGTTTTTCTGTAAGTGAAGCGAACCAGATTATATTACAACTTCCGTTGTGTTTAGACAGGCCATTGTTAATCTTTAGGATATAGGGTCAATTTATTTGATATTCGGCTATTTTTAGAGCCGCATCCTTATAACACTGGCTTTTTTTTAAAAGTATGTCTGCGTTGCTGGGATTGGAGTTTCGTCCGAGTATTACATGATTATAAATATGTTTTGTGATTGTTTAAGTTGATCTTATTATATATATATATATATATATACAAATCTACTCTCTACCAGCATTCACGGTACCAGAAAGAAAGAAAAAAAACCGCCAGGAACAAGAGATAAAAATATCTCGAATCACCGCCGGGGGAAAAAGTAAAAATATTATCGGACAAAAAGAAAGAAAAGGCCAACCCCATCACACCCCTTTAAAAAATTAAGAGATATGCAGTCAGTTGGTCAAAAGAAAACTAAAACCCACCGTAAACGATGCAATGCTACAATTACAAGAGTGCTCAACACGAGTGGAGCCAATTATAAAATTAACTTAAATCGCGAGTCGGAAATCTCCTACTAAAGTTTCACCTTAACGGATCATCAGGAAGTCTAACTCCGACTAATATATATATATATATATATATATATATATATACTAGTTAGACGTTTGCTTAAGTAGTTCTTTCGGTGATTTTTTTCTTTTGGTTAGGTATGCATTATTGGTTGATGATTTTTAATAGCACATGTGTTTTTAGTCTTTTCTTTTTTTCCTGGATATGAGCTGGTGTAATATTTTTTTATTAACAAATTGCATCATCTCGGTTTTTTTCACACCATCAGGATTATAGAATTGTTATAAAAACTTAATCAAGTTTTTAAAAAAACTGAATATACACACACACACTCACGTACGCATATATCTATATATAGGTGTGTTATTTTATGCGTGAAATAGTACCACGACATTTTCTTTTTGCTTTGGCATTAATTAAATCAGCCATTAAAGCCTTGTGTTTTTTTATACTTGTACATTTTCATATATATACAGATAGATAGATAGATAGATAGATAGTATTTCTTTATTTGTTAATTGTATCATCTGGGTTTTTCCACATCATCAGAATTATAGAAAAGTTATATATATATGTGTGTGTGTGTGTGTGTGTGTGTGTGAAGTTCTTCAATGGTTGAATGTATTTTACTTGAATTATCCACCAAAGTTAAACGTTTCGGTTTTTATATTAAACTATCATAAGGGAAATGTTAATATACAATGTTGTGTCATCTTAATTAGAGGTTAATAGGCCATTAAACAAACCCAACCAAACCAGTTTATTGTGTATTTCTTTATATGACTTCCACGTACTGTTATTAAAATTGAATGTGACTTAGAGAAAAGTTAACTGCTTTTGTTTTATTGGACGCTACTTAAAAAATCCAAGCCATAATTTTCAAATATATCATCAAGAACGTTCCGGCAAAATCAATAATTCTGCCCTGACAGTTATGTAAAAGATATCAGCCCATTATCAGTAGAATGTCAAATTTACTGTAATATAATTGCCGAGGGATTTCGTTTTGTATATCTTGCCTTTCGGTTTAGTTAGGCTGAGAACCTTTCGCTTAGCGCATGGGTTACTTAGGTGCAACATTAACGCAGGTGTTCACGCGCGCACGGAGAGGAGGTGTCATTCAGAGATGTCAAAATAAAATTCCCAGATAGGAAATGAGACCAGCGTATTTGGGTGACGTCACGCACCGGAAGCATGGGCTGAGGATTTGATAAAAACGGTTAGTTGAGTTCCCGCCTCCGAAGAAGAAGGTTGACTTTCTGAGCTGTGCGAGGCCATACGACTTGGTGCGCTACGGGTGCTGTGCGTTGGTTGGGTTGAGAGCTGACGATGTAAAAGCAGTCAGCATAGAAAGATTGTGTCTCTCTCTTCTCATGTCGAAAAACCTTTTAACTCAAAAAGGTGAATAAAGTTTCGTACCTGAACCAATTTCGCAAAGTTTCGTGTTTTTAGATTCCCTAGGTCTATTTCATGCATCTGTATATTATCGGTAACATTACAAGCCATTTCCATCAATTCAGTACGGAAAATCTCCTAATGTTTATATCAAATTTGTAGGTAGAGGTGGGATTCCCCTCGGCCTACTGGGTAACGCTTTGGACAGTGACTTCGTAGTCAGTGGGTTGTCACGCTATTACGTTCCATTTTGGACTAATACCATAGGGAAAAATATTATCCCTCTTGCTCCCAGCGATAGGGTTATTAGTACCACTACCGTTCTTCTGTAAAAATCGCTTCGACATTAAATATTCTAGAAAGGTTGATATGTCATTAAATTTAAAAGACAAACAGATTTTTAATGATTCTTACTTCATATTGAACTTTCCTGGGAATAAATGATTATTTTAATTCGTTCGTTGTCAATAACAACATTTTGCTGAGCTAAGTCTAAAGTTTTATTTAGTATTTTTTTAGTAAAAAAAACGGGTAAATTTTAGTGATCTTATATATACCAAAGTTTTGTTTTGTTGTTTTCATAGCTGGCATATATAGTTATTTAAATTGAATCTGACGTCTTGAAAATTTAACAGCCTTTGAATTAGACTTTAATTGTAAACTTAAGGTAATGTTCTAAAAATTTTCATCAACGACTGTCTGGCACAGACAACAAAAATCTAATAACACACACACACACACACACACCCTTATTTATATATATATATATATATATATGTATATATATATATATATATATATATGTGCTGTTTACATTTCCCATTGCACTAATAACATTGGGAAAGGTATAAATCCACTTATTCTCGCTTCAGCTATGAATAAATAGTAGGGGAGACTGGGTTCTTTAGCTTTCGCTGGGCAACTAGTCTAGGAGAAGGAAAACCTTGAATTCAAACTTGTTAAACTCCACTTAGAAATGACCTTGTATTACATCCTGTGAGTGCAGAGTAGTTGGTAAACACACACACACACACACACACACACACACACACACACACACACACACATATATATATATATATATATATATATATTTCTCTTATATGACTTCACGAAACAGTTAAGATAAAATTTACGTCATAGTGCTATATGTGCTTGAAAAATACATTTTAGAATTTCAGACTAAAGATTATGGCTGCTCGAGAAGTGATTACGTTTTACTAGAGATAATATGAAAACAAATGTAAGTTAATTTTATTTAAGTATTATCCCACAAAAATATGAGCACTTTATTGTCAATGATTGAAACCTAATTGGAAGACAATTTTTGATTGCTAGGTCGAAGAAATTTGAGATTTTCACCGAAAAGAGGTTGATAGACCATTTTACCTATATTATGCATCTGATGAAAAATTTTACTGATCCAAACCAATTAAAATCTATCTGTGTTAAAACTCTTGATCATGAGGTTGGGGTGTACAAGAACCTCCTACCCTAATGATCTTAGCCCTATTTAAATTCTTTAAGTGCCATAAGATAT
>OY757931.1:61890210-61912710 GCA_963585895.1 Sepioteuthis lessoniana | reverse complement strand
ATTTATATTAATTCTCGACAATTAAATTAATTTACTTAAAAACTATATATATATATATATATATAAGAAAAACCTTTAGAAATCACTCATATTCTTGTAATAATATTTATTTCAGCAGACCCTATATTTTTTTAGATGTTAGATCTGTATCTGCAGACTAAAAAATAATGAGAAGAAATTCTCATTATTTTTTAAATAAGTATTTAGAAAAATCCAGGAATTGTATGTCATTTGTCAACCAAATAAGAAAAACAAATGTTCTGGTCTTTATATTAAAAAAAATGATTAAACTTAGAGTAGGGAGATAGGGTTGCTGGAAGTTTCTTGGTTTTTTTCTTCATTTCCATCTGAAATTTCTCATTATTTTTTTGTCTAAAGATGCAGATCTAACGTTCTAAAATATAGTGTCTGCTGGAATAAATATTATTACAAAAATATTATTATTAAAGGGTTTTTTTATATGGAATTATTTTCTCTGTATTTTAATTTATTTTTATTTTACATTGGATTTTGAATTGGATTTTGAATTACATGGATATTGAAGAAAGAAAATCCTAAAATAGAATTGTTCCTACCATCAGCTGACTTGGCGTTGGATAATATAACTATATATATATATATATATATATATGTGTGTGTGTGTGTGTGTGTGTGTGTGTGTGTTTCATAGCCGTATGAGTTGTCTTTTATTTTAGTTTTGAAGGCATTGTTTAATACCAACACTTCTGTTCAATTGATCTAGTGTAATTTCCGGGCCAAGTTTGCGACTAACACCCAAAAACAGGAAGTGGACGTATTTGCCTTTGGGTTGCTGAACAATTCGGAAGGCGCGTATTTGCCGTCACAATCTTCTACCTCACACTATCTAGTGACATACTTACATACCTATGTATATTTGTGTGGGTTTCTCTATGTATGTATGCATGTATGTATATTATGAGATAATTTCGGCTAGCAAATACAGAAACACACACATACACTCGAAAGATGTACTGACACATACGTAGGTATCAACAGGGTGTCCCAAAAGTGACGATGGGATTTTAAGTAAGAAATCTTACATTTTCAAAATTATTTGGGGTTGTCCTCGTGGTGTAATGGTTAAAGCGATGGACTGCGGAATCATAGTAAGTGAGTTCGTACTCCAGTTGCGCTATTACGTTCACTTTCGGGCAAATACCCTTGGGAAAGGTATGAACCCCCTTATCCTCCCATCTGTGGGTTATATAGTACCACTACTGTTCTTCTAGGAGAATGGCTTTGGCATTAAATAACCTACAATGGTTTATATGTGTTATATACTCAGATGCAGATGCATAAACATAACAACACAATAATAAATACGAGCGACACAGTTCTTCGAAAAATATACCTCGCACTTTATTTGAAAGGGTTGTGTGTGAGAGGAAGTTGGAGACCGATCAGAACTGCAACATATTGATCCCCACTCTTATGGCCATCAGCGTTTCTTTCCTGGTCTGCTCAACCGGAGGCCTAGGGGCCCACTCTGCTGAGTGCTGGCTTTCTCTACCGCATCTTGTCACCAAGGGGTCTGGTGTCCAAACTGCTCAATCGGGGGTCCCGAGAGCCCCTTCTGCCGAGTGCTGGCTTTCTCTACTGCATCTCGTCTCCAACTGGTTTGGTCTCCAAAATAACTGACTTCCTGTCTTCACTGAGTTATATAATAGTTTAACGCCCCTTTCATCTTGTGGGCATCACAATTGCACTCATTCAACCCATCCACGGTCAAGGTTATAATTCTGATATTCCTCAACCGGATGCACCTGTTATTTACATAGGTGCATTTCCTATTTTGACAGCCCGGCGGGGTCGTAGGTCAACATACAACATATGCCATTAAATAAAGAAACCAAACCTAATCGAAATTATTTCAGCTTTTATACAGAAAACAAATCTATCAAAAGAAGATCAATTTGTTTTGATTATATATATATATATATATATATATATATATATACATCATAGAAATTAAAAATCAAAATCATCACCACAAATATACACAGACGAGTATATAAAATAAACAAACAAATTAAACAAGATTGTCTCGGTCAGTTTGTCGCAAATTCGGCTACACATCTCGTCGCATGCATCCAGGAGACAACCTTAAGTCTCTCGTTCACCGCAAGTATCTTCATACACACACATACTAAATATCACCCATACGTCCACATACACTAATACGCAAATACAACCTACACAAACACGCACACGTACACACTCACATATATACGTTCTTTTGACTGTATTTTTCAATTTTTTCGATTTCTTCATTATCTTTCTTTCTGGGCCTGATGATTGTCGTTTATAAAACGTCGGGAAACCTGAGGTCACAGACAAGCTTCCATGCTATTAAATATATATAAAAACCAATATATATTTACTTATCACGCACATATATAGATAGATAGAGAGATAGATAGATGGATAGATGTTCGTATATAAATGTATATGTATATATATATATTTCTCTCTTTCTCCATCTCTTACTCTCTCTCTTTCTCTAGGAATATATATATATATATATATATATATATATATCCATTACTTCTAAGTTTCATTTTATGATTGTTTCGTAGTTCATACATGAACATTATAGTAATGAGAGCGTTATGAAAAAGGTTTACTGTTAAATTTCAAATACGATTTTTCTTATGGTGCGTTTCAGCATGTGGCCACTTTTTGATTTACCAAATATTTTCATAAAATTCTTAATTCTCATCATTTCAATTTATATATATATATATAAAATAAATGTAAGTTGATCTCTGCCTTTAGAAATAGTCTGAGAGATACACACAGTTACTCGTCCCCTATATATATATATATATATATATATATATATGAAGAATTAGTCAACAAGAAAAAGTTCCTACACCTTTTGTCAGAGCTTGGAATATACATTTTATAGCTAAATGTAATGTGGCAGCCGAGGATAGAATAAACTCACGACTCTACATTTCACGTTGACTTTACTCTTGTGAGCTTTATATATATATATATACATATATATATATACACACACACATATATATATATATATATATATATATATATATATATCGTCGTAGGATATGGACACGGTGACAAGGGTTCAAATCCTAGACGAGACTGATTGCATTTCACATAGCACTAATACCCTCTGGAAAGGTATGAATCCAAATATTCTCCCTCCAGCTATGGGTAAATAGTAGGGCAGACTAGGTTTTTCAGCCTTTGTGTGGCAACTTGTCTAGGAGAAGAAAAACTCTGAATTCAAACCTGTTAAACTCCGCTTAAAATTGTCCTTGTGGGTTGGTAAATATATATATATATATATACACACACACACACATACACACACTAAAAGATATTGGTACGTTGAAAAACTTTCATAAATAAATATCCTTATACTATGGGAGCTATACATGTATATATATACAGAGAGAGAGAGAGAGAGAGAGAGAGAGAGAGAGAGACTCACACACACACACATACACATATATGTATACACGGACACCAGATGCAAAATGGTATACGGAAGTTTTGGACACGCTTGTGTTTAAAGTGTTGTTTTCTACCTCGGACAATTTTTATATTGAATTAAACTTAAACTAAACTAAGGATATCTTGATGGACGACAAGAAAATCAATACAAACACTTCTAAAAGAAACCTTGTTCATACCTTTTAATGAAATCCACTTAAAAGAAAGATTGACGCATATATATATATATATATATATATCCAGATGCATATATATATATATATATATATATATATATATATATATATATATACAGATGCTTGCATATATATACAGACGTATATATATATTTGTATATAAACAGATACATATATATTTAGAGAGAGATGCATATATATATATATATATATATATGCAGATGCATATATATATATATATATATATATATACAGATGCATATATATATATATAGATGCATGTATTCATACAGATGCATATATATATATATATATATATATATATATAGATGCATGCATATATATATACAGACATATATGTATATTTATATACACAGATGCATATATATTTAGAGAGAGATGCATATGTATATATATATATATATATATATATGTGTGTGTGTGTGTGTGTGTGCGTGTATATACAGATGCATATATATATATATATATATATATATATATATATATATGCGTTTGTGTGTGTGTGTGTGTGTGTGTGTGTAGTCCGGCAGCAGTCTTTCATTTAAGCATGTTTGATTAAATGATAAAAAGACATTTTATATATATAATTTATTATTTTATTAATATTCTTTTAATTTTCCTGATATGTGTCTTGGTTTCAGGTTTCGTGATGATATTTTATTCAGTTAATAGCGTTCTGTTTTTACATTTTTTCAATGTCATCTAGTCAGCATCTCAGTTTCATCCTACTATACGTTTTCGTAATTTTTGCAATGTTATAAAAAATCCCCCAAAACTTTTTAAAAAACACTTAAATAAACATTTTTTACACATGCTAATAACGCCTGATTATGGTCTATGAAAGCTTCGAAAGCGCTCGGGACAATTTTGGTAAATTCATCCTCCAATTCCAACCTGAAACCAAGACTCTTATCAGGAAAGTTGAAAGTATTTTCGTAAAATTATATGGATAAAATGCGTCTTTATTATTTAATCAAACATTCTTATATATATATATATATATATATATATATATATATATATATACTTCTTGATTTAATGTAACTAATGCACAAGCTTTAATAGTGAGAGAGTAAGCAATACGTGTTTGAGGAACAGGATCCATGCCATTTCAGTTGGTGCAACATAAAAGGGAGAACATCATGCGTTTGTGATTTTAACGTTTAAACAAAAAATTGCTGACGTTACGATTATAACACAACAGTTATTCCATAAGCATTTCAGAGTAGGTCGACACGGAGATATTCCCGACAGGAAACCATCTTACCGTGTTTTTAGAAATTTCATTTTAGCCTTCGAACAGCGACAGCTGCAGAACGCTGGGTTAAAGATTCAGTAATGTACGGTGCCTGGGGGTAAGCATTTCCATGGTATAACCTTTAAAAAATTTGGGTATCAATGAGAAAATAAAATGGAAAATATTGATCTTTCTTAAAGTGAAAATAACTTTTGAAATATATTCATCTCTGACTGCGCACATCAATCTATCAATCTATCGATGATTGTCTGTTCATATCTATCTATCTATCTATCTGTTTATGTGATACTGTTCATATCTCCCTGTTTCTGCCCTCTCTTCCTCTCCCTCTCTTTCTCTCTCTCTCTCTATCTATCTATCTATCTCAGTTTGAGCACATCCAAGTATCTATGTATCTATCTGTCCGCTTTGTCTTCCGGGACAGTAGAAGGATAAGCCCCCAACACTTAAGATGGGGTCCGAAATATCTGAGAATGAGGTCCTGGTGTCTATGTGTTCCATGACCTGGGTACTAAGTGATTACGGGACATGCAACACTCAATTTACTTTTAATTTTCAACTGATGGTCGAAGAGACCCGATCCGATCAATTGTCTGGTCATGTTAAGTCCATTCAACTATTTTTTTAAGTCCCGACCGTATTCTTTAAATACGCTTCTGACAAACAAACACCCAACCCGTTTTAAGAAGACAGTTGTTGCTCCTCAACCCCGTTAATACAAATTGTAAAATAGATATATTTCTCTCAATAATGTAATATTTTTCTCGTTCAGTGTTTTCGGACAATTGTCTTTATCTTAATTGTTATATTCACAACGTTTCGGCCGATATGTCCTCTGGCCTTCTTCAGATGTTAGCTGAACTCGGGAAACTGCACACAACTTCAAATCACGTCCTTTATCTAATCCAGGGGAGTCACTTGTTCTGATTCCGTTACCCATCACCGGGTATAAGTTCTAAGTATTCCTGTATTATTACTCGCAGTTAGGATTGAACCAAAAATCTTTAGATGATTGTCTCTTTTTGAAGGTTAAGGAACCAATGTCTATAAACCGTTATGCTATGTGCCCTGCTGGACATTAATCATATTTACAAAAAAGGGTTGGGATTTGATAACTTAATAACTCACAAGCTGTTTATCGTATCCGATGATGACGTCCTACTAATTTTTCCTCCATGTTTTTTTTCGAGATATGGACAGGTTTTGACTATTTTCAAGAAAGATATACTTGATTTCAGGTCTCTTTTGATGATGTCCTTATGCCGTTATTTTGGTTTAGCTGTTTTACGTGACCTTTCTCAAAGTTGAGAATACAGGATCTGTTTTTGCCTGTGGTGTAATGGTTATCGTCACAGGAATTGGAAACGAGTTCAAATCCTGGACTGACTGCATTTAACATCGCACTAATACCCTCGGGAAAGGTATGAATCCAATTATTCTCCCTCCAGCTATGGGTAAATAGTAGGGCAGACTAGGTCCATCAGCCTTGATGAGGCAACTAGTCTAGGAGAAGGAAAAACTCTGAATTCAAACCTGTTAAACTCCGCTTAAAAATTTGAATCTGTGTCATATCCTGCCCGAGCAGCAGTGAGGGAAGACCGGTCAAGATGGGTTGGTATTCCTAGTAGCTTTGTAGAAATTTCGCTAGAAATCCACGCTAGCTTTTGTCTACATATGCACATAGGAATGCACAGTGTCACAGAATCACCCTTCTCTCACTTGAGTTAACCCAAGCATATTGTTCATTTGTTCTTTGTTCTTTCCTCCCACACCCTTGATTGTATTTCTTGTGCCGTAACGAAATGTGCGATGCCCCTATCGAAACCACTAGATGATCACCGGCTAAGATCGAAATGGTTTCGAAGAAGTTGATGCATTCGGGGAGCCGAGGGGGTATTGTCACATTTTGCACAAGTAGTGCATCATACAGACATGAATTCTTTTGGCGTCTGCTTTGTATACAGTCCATGTACACTAGGATTGAAAGTGCTATGGCGTGGTACACTGAAATATTTAGTTTTTATGGAGAAGTCTCTGGTAAGTCAGGCTAGCTTCTTCAGTCGCCAAAAGTCCTGGAAGTTCCTGACGCTCGTGTATCTGTGTTACATAGCCAGATATGAGTATGTGAAGTAGACACAGGGAATCCGCGAAACCCTCGAAATTGGCTCAGGTGCGAAACTTTTATTTACCTTTTTGAATTTAAGGTTTTTCAACAGGAGGAGAGAGACACACAATTTCTTATTATGCTGACTTTTCCATCAGACGCCACCACGTGCGGCACCCCAGCTACAAACTACTGCTCTGGCCTCGGCGAGCTCCGAAAATCGACTTGCTTCGTCCAAGCCCAAATCTCAAATTACTGCTTTTTTTTTTCAAATCCCCGAAATCCTCAGCGCTTCCGGGCTTAACGTCATTCACGTCCCCGGTCACATTTCCTATCTGGGGTTTTTATTGTGACATCTCTGATTGTCACAGCCGCCCTGCACGCGCATGAACACCTGCGCTCAATGTGTGCGCCAAACTAACCCATGCACTAAGCCGAAAGGTTCTCAGCCTAACTAAACAGAAAGATAAGATATACAAAACGAAAAATGATAATATCAAAAAAAATCTCTCCGCAATTATATTATATCTGGTGCTGTATCTGGTTTGTTGTTACTGGCCATCGTGGAGCCTAGATATTTTTATTTGCTTTCTTCGGTTATTATCTTTTCTTCTATCTATATGTCTTGGCCTATGCTATGAAATACAGAAGGGGTTGGTACATAATGTCGGTTTTCTTGAGGTTAATTTTCAGCCAAAATACCTTTGCAGATTTTGAGAAGTGGGTGATTATTTTCCGTGCAACTTGTTGGTTGCGTGCCAGGAAGTTAATATTGTCAGCAAACATGAGCTCGCGTACCAGAATATTTCTGGCTTTTCTTGCAGAGTTATATTTAATGCCGGACTAGTTCCCGGACTAGTCTGTATCTATACTCCTTGGATGAAAATACTGAAAATATCAGACAAAACCACCGAAAAAAAAAAAACGAGAACTGTGTGAGGCAAAGACACAGCTTTTTTTCACACCATGCCCAACCTCAAATTGTTCCAAGAGTCTTTCTCTCAATCAGTTGAATGCCTTTTTCTTGTATTAGTCGGTTGGTTGTTTGGATTTTATGGCATATCAATCTTTGTAGGTTATTTAACGCCAAATTCATTTCTATGCACATAGTCAGTTCTATGTCAAAAAATTAAGTTTAGGATAAGTACGCAGTTTAAATGTAAGTAAAGTTTAATTATGAAAAACATTTCTATTTCAAGCAATTCAGTTTAGTTAAGCAGTTCTAATTCACCTAATTCAGTTTAGTATAAGTAAAGATTGTGTTTACGCACAGTTAAATGTCAAAACAGTTCTAAATTTTAAAAAATCAGTTTAATGTAGAGCACGCAGTTTAAATGTAAGTACGGTTTAATTGTTAAAAACATTTATATTTCAAACTTTTCCCTTTAGTCAAACAATTCAGTTTAGCATAACTGTGCCGTTAGTTCTATTTACCCCATAGATAGGGCCCTATCAGGTGCTACCACACCGGGCAAGAGTGGACCTGGGAGCAATGGCAATAAAGGGGTACTCCACATTCCCCAAAGCCCCAGCATTACTGGAACCTGACCATCAGATTGTTCAGTGTAATATCCAGGAACTCATGGGGGGTTGTATTTGTCGGTTCCTCGGTTTGCCAGGAATCCACATGTTTTCGGGTAGGAAATCTTCCGCTGGGGCTTAAAGTCTCTTGAGCGTAATGGTGGGGAACACTTTCCTCAGAATGAAGAGAAGTGTTATCCTTCGGTTGTTGTTATAATCTCGTCCGTCTCCCTTTTTGAAAATGGTAATTAATCGGGTATCCTTACAGTCTGCTAGGACTTAAAAGTTTCCCAAGCGGAAACTACACTTCATAGGTACCTATGAGGTGTAGGGTACCTCGATTAGCCCTTACCTATCTTTCCCAGCTGGGCTGTAGAAAACACCGACTGCACCTCTGCAGATGGGTAAAAATCCCACAACATGTGTCCTGGATATGGCACTAAACAATCTGATGGTAAGGTTCCAGTAATGCTAGAGGTTTGGAGAATGCGGAGTAACCCTTTTTGGCCATCGCTCCCAGGTCTACTCTTGAAAGAAAGCAGTTCTCCACATGTCACTAAGACTATTCTCAGTATTCTGGCCGGTCTTAATAAAGTTGTAGTTTGGATGGTCTCCACAAGTCCTCTTATTTCCAAGTTCTCCAGTCCCTGTATCAATAATTCAGGTAAGTTTTTCCCACCAGCGTTAGTTGCAGGCCCTTTACTGAGTTCTTAGAGAAAGCAAGTCTCCTCCAATTTTCAGGACTTTTCTCAGTATTCTTACCGATCCCAACAATGCTCAAGTTTGAATGTTTTCGTCTCGTCTTCCATTTTCCAACTCTTTCTGGCCCCTTTTCAAACCTTTGCGAACCGGTTCAAGAGCGTTAATAATAATTGCTTTCCTCCTCATCCCCATGTTTCACGGCTTTCTTAGTTCTCTGGCAAGGTCTATGTCTGTGTCTCACTTTTCGTTTTCTATGATTTCAATTTGTAGCCTGTACGTACGGGAAAATTTACTACATGGCAAGGTCTCATTTAATTTTTGTTATTTATCAGGTCTGCTTTTCTGGTTGGGATTAGGCGATCTGTTTGTATCGGAAAATCCCCAAGAATTTTTACGTGTCTCAATCTCCAGGACAGATTCTGGTTTCTTCATCGACCATTTTGTAAAGTAAAGTTGGTTACCGTAGTCGAGGCGAACAGAAGGGTCCATTTTTAATAGTTACAACACCAAGGTAGGGGAGGGCGCTACTCCATTCCCTGGATTGCTCCACTTTACCCTAAAACTGATGTGAAAAACTCTAATTATTAATAATAATAATAAGTGAATGCCGAAAATTTGCTCAGAAAGAGTATAAGACTGGAAACGACGAGGTGGGCAAAAGGATTCACAGGGAATTGTGCAAGAAATTTGAATTCGACCATACGAATAAATGGTATTTGCACAACCAAGAATCTGTCCTGCAAAATGAGACGCATAAACTCCTCTGGGATTTTGAAATACAAGCGGATCACCTAATCTTAGCCAGACAACCAGGTCTTGTAATAATCACAAAAAAAAAGAAGAAGAAAGAAATGAGAACTTGCCGAATAATGGCCTTTACTGTCCTGGAAGACCACAGAGTAAAACTGAAAGAAAGCTAAAAGAAAGTTAAGTTCCAAGAATTTGCAAGAGAAATGAAAAAAAAAACTTTGGAATATGAAAGTGACGGTGGTATTAATTGTAATTGATGCTCATGGTACCGTCACCAGAAGATTAATATAAAGACTGGAGGCCTTGGAAAAAAGAGGACGAGTAGAGACCATCCAAACTACAGCATTGTTGAGATCGGCCAGAATTATAAGAAGAGTCCAGACTTGAGAAGACTTGCCGTCATTTAAACTACACTGAGAAACCATTGGTTAATGCTGGTGTTAAAAACTTATAATTATCATTATTATTATTATTTACTCCTTCAGAGTTTTTCACATCAGCGTCAGTTGATGGTCTTTCATTGAAGTTTGAGTCATAGCAAGTCTTTCTCAAGTCTCCAGGACTCTACTCAGTATTCTAGCCGTTTTCAATCATGCTGTCGTTTGGATGGTCTACATTCGTCTGCCAAACTCCAAGTCCTCCAGGCCATTTAATAATCCTTTAGTTACTGTGCCAAAAGCACTAATCACAGTTGGTACAATCGTCACCCTCATGTTCCATTGTTTTTTTTGTTTTGTTTTGTTTTGTTTTTTTCAATTCTCTCACAAAGTCGAGGAACATATACTTCTCTTCAAATTCATTCCGTTTTATTCTGTGGTCAGCTGCAAAAGCAAAGTCGACAATTTAGCAAATTCTCTTTTATTATTATTATTATTAGTAGTAGTAGTAGTAGTAGTAACAGTAGTGGGAGCAACATCAATAAATGCCTATTGGTCAGTCAGTAGCTGCCACGTCTAGATGAAAATATTCATCCGATCTAAAACATCCCACCTGAAAAAAAGGAAAATAAAGGGCGAATTTCCACTTCTGAATAATGATTGACGTATGCGATTGAGAATGTATATACTGGCTATGAAGATTCCCGCCTTTTCATTTCGACGCGCCAACAAAACAAAAGTCAAACCTTCCATCACAAGTCTAGACTGAATTCAGAAAGCCACGAGTTATTTCCTTATATATATATATATATATATATATATATATATATATATATATGCCATTACTCACCGGTGTTGTGTCCTTCCGCCATGTGTTACGGTGATACAGCCAAGCTGGGTGGGATGCGGTCTCAAGCGCCGCGGAAAATAGATGCATCGGAAAAAAAACTAGGCCCGTTGAGGTTTATCTTTGTCGGCTATCGGCGCCATATTGTAAGTCTGATTTTCAAATTTTGATTTACGTCAAACGTTTATTTTGATTCTTCAGATCAATATGCAGAAAGAAACATGTGCCGGTGTATACACACATACATACATAAATATACATATATATATATATATATATTCATTTTTTCCTATTTTCATCATACAACGTGTGAAAGCACGTGCGATAACCTGCCATCATCAGCCGACAACCAGTTTAGGTCGCTCAAGACGGTACTGCCACTCCTGGCGCTACCAAACAGCTACTGCCACCGGACAGGGTTTTAAAAGAATTATGTATATATATACATATATATATATATATATATATACGCCAGATAAGTTAATAGCAGAAACTACATTGGAAGTAAGTGAAGTAGGCGACCGTAGTAAAGGGCGACGAGAGGGCTCCTTTTTCAATTGCTACTTCACCGAGATGTAAGCGAGGGCGCTACTCCTTTCCCAGATTGATCCACTTTACCCTTGATACATACCTTAAATCGCTGAGTGTTAAGCCAGGAGGTATCAAGTACCATTTTTAAGGTCTTTGGTATGACGTGACCTGGGATTGAAAGCCGAACGAAATATCACGCATCTAAATTTGAGCTATGTGTTTTATTTATCCAACTTTCCCCATATTTCTATCATACTTTCTGATTCACTACAATCTATCATTTCATCATTAATTGGATAATGATAGTTTGATATTCAAAATGTATGTCCTCAATGGATAAAAACTGTATAATGTTCTAACTGTATATCTTAATAGGATAATAACTATAATATTCTAACTATATTTTAATTGAATAGAAATTGTATAAAATTCTAACTGTATATTTTAATTGGATAGTAACCGTATAATATTTTAACTGTATATTTTAATCGGATAGTAACCGTATAATATTCTAACTGTATATTTTAATTGGATAGTAACCGTATAATATTTTAACTGTATATCCTCAATGGATCATAACTGTATTATATTCTACCCGCACATCTTAAATTGATAACAACACTATAATATCTTAACCGTATATTTTCATTGGATTATCATCATTATCAACATCATCATCATGTCGTACCGCCAGCACAGATATCCCTGACCCTCTCTCGCCACTTCTCCCAATCTTTCATCGCCTCTGACAGGTCTTCAGGACTACAACCCGTATCCTCACATAGCTGCTGTATGTATGTTCGTGCTGGTCGTCCTGCTTTTGCTCGGCCATATGCGGGGGTCCATAGGAGTACATCACTTATGAGCACGTCCCTGCTTCTCCAGCAGTATCCTGCATGTCTGGTTTGTCTAACTTGGATAGTTTTCTTGATGGGAGGCAGGTGGCCGTATAGTTGGTGCTTTGTGGGGTGTTGCCGCCAGGACTTGTTCAATATTGCTCACAACATTCTTGTGTAATTGCCGTCAAGCTTCTTCTCCAGCCGTTTAGTTAACGTCCAAGTAGTGCATCCATACAGCAGTATTGACATGACCACTGCCTGGAAGAAACTGCGTTTCATTTTATCGGTCAGGTCTGATTTCCATATGATCGATAGCTTATCGATATCAGTCCATGCCTTCGTTAGCCACGTGTGTGTGTCGATGTCTTTTTTTTTAATGTATAATATTCTAACCGTATATGTTAATTAGTTTATAAATCTATAATATTCTAACTGCATCATAATTGAGGTATACAATACTAACTACTGTCTAATATCAACATAGCCTTTTTTTGTAAACTATGCCCCAATGGGAACATTTGTAAAATATGTAACTTCCAAATATGGCTTTTCTCATTTAATGATAAAATTTTAATCCTAGAATCTGAACGGAAATCAAGACGGAATATTGATGTAAAATGCTGAAAAATTAGAAATGATGTTTGATATTGCATACATTTGTGCATTAGATTCCGTGCATGTGCACATTAGTTCTTTTTTGTTTTGTTTTTTTCGTGTGTTTGCGTGCGTTTGTGTGTGCATGTGTGTGTGTGTGTGTGTGTGGCTGTCAATACAAAAGCAATACTGAACGTCATTTGTTCAAACGCAGAAGACCTAAGGCAGGCTCGCTTTCGATTTCCTCGTTTCTTGTTTTCCCGACAAAGTCTGCTCCGCTAAACGACAGATGGCTTTGAAATGTGCTATCTACAAGGCCGACTATACGAAAACAGATCAAAACATTAAAAGACGAGCGGGGTGGGAGTTGGAATAAGTAAAAAAAAAAAAAGAAAAAAAAAAATCTAGAAATTTAAAAAAAAAATTGGGGAAAGTGTTAAATGAAAATAAATAAGTATTTATGAGATTTAATAAAAAGTTCATTGTGCTTAATAGAAGATATTTGAATTGTAAGGCAATTCGTTCACAGAGAAAATGACTGTGCTTAGGTTGGATGGCGCTTCTCATAAGAAGGCAGAAAATAAAAACAAGATTTCTTCTTCTTCTTCTTCTTCAATTTTAACTAAATGGAATTCTTGATTTCTTCAGAAAATGATGTCATTTGCACTTTAGCTTTCAAATGGGGAGAAAAGAAGAGAGGTAAAATGTGAGAAATAAAAAAAACTGATCTACCCGCTAGGTAGAAGGGGAAAATCATTATTTAATAATTACAATATACAATAATGAGGAGTGTGACGCCTACTGTATGTTTTTTTAAAATGTTCTGTTTCTCTGTCTCCAACTTCTACTCACTAAAGAAAACAGGTGAAGAAAAGTCAACAAGCGAAATTTACCTTGGTTCGATTAACAAACATGGAGGGAGGCAGTGTAGCTGTTTGGCAGAGTGAGCAGATACTACACTGATCTGATTCTGAGTAAAGCCTACAGATAATACACTGATCCCAAGAAGGTTGGTTGTAGCAATAACACTAAACTGTGGCTTCTAGATTCATTTTTGGTCACAGATTTTCCATGTCAAAGAGTTTGGTAACAAATATCAAATGATGACATCCGTTTTTACTAAATTATTTTTGATATCATTGTTTTAGAAGAAAAGGGACTTTTTGTTCTAATAAGCGTTATGTGTGCTTTTCATTTGTTGTCGAAAGTGTTCGCCAATGGCCCGGGAGACCTGGGTTCAATCTCAAGTCGAGTCATTCCACAGACTCAAAAAATGGTACTTGATGCTTCCTTAATTAACCCTAGGATCAAGTGTAAAGTGTAGCAATTCAGGAAAAGGAGTAGCGCCCTCCCCTACACCACGGTGTAGTAGCTATCTAAAATGGAGCCTTCGGGTCACCCTCGACTAAGGTCGCCAAATTTACCAATATATATATATATATATATATATAATTCGTTGAAATACCATGCTTATTGACGATGATAAACTAAAGAATGAAAAAGAAAAGAGTAAGCTAACCGGTTATGTACCTCGCTCTTCGAAGCCATAATTGAGGTAATTATACGATTAATATCTACCTATCTTTTGCAATTTCAATCTCTTTCTCTCTTTATATATATATATATATATAATATGGAAATATATATTTCCGACAATATGTTTTGTAGTATTAATGACAAACTGGAAAAATTTTGGTAAAAGATGATTATTTTTGACCGAACATGTTTCGCACTATTGCGTAGCATTTTCAAATGTGAGTGTGAAAAGGAATGCTTGTTTTTATGTTATGTTGTTTTTGGTGAAAATGTAGCGTCTGTGTTTGATTTAAAGTGAATGTTTTTTAATGTTATGTTTTAAAGTTGGAGACAATTGAAATTTTCCAGATTGTTGTATTATTGTTTCTGTTAAAGATGCTATCTAATATAGCGAAACATGTTTAGTAAAAATAAACATCTACCAAAAATATTCAAGTTGTTGGCGACCGTTGTCAGGGGTATCCCGAAGGCTCCCTTTTTAATAACTACGACACCAATGAGTAGGAGAGGGCCCTACTCCTTTCCATGTGTTGCGTAGCCGAATAATACATATACAACTATACATATATACATGCGGAAACAAAATCAACAATAATGACGAACAGACACAGTTCTTTAGAAAAATATACCTCTCACTTTATTCAAAATGGTTGCGAAAGGGTTATGTGTGAGAGGTGAGTTGGAGACTGAACAAACTGCAACATATTTAGCAGCACTTCTTTCTCGTTCTGCTGGGCTGTTCAATCGGGGGTCCCGAGGGCCCATAGCCCCTTGCTGGATGCTGGTTCTCTCTACAGCATCTTATCTCCAACTAACGTAGTCCAAACTAACTGAACTTCCTGTCGCACCGGGTTATATCATTGTTTGACATCCACCTGCTTCTTGTGGGCGTCATATCTGCACCCAATTCAACCCGTCCACAGTCAAGGTTATACCCTGATATCTTCGACCGGATGGACCTGTTATTTACACAGTGCATTTCTTATTTGACAGCTCGGCCGACGGTCAATATGTTACACATGGATTGCTCCACTTTACCCTTGATCCTTACCTTATAATGCCGAGTGTTAAGCAAGGTAGCATCAAGTACCATCTTTTAAGTCTTAGGTATGACTCGACCTGGAATAGAACCTACGTCTCTTGGGCCATTGGCGAACACTCTAACCATCATGTCAATGTCCTAGCTTGGAATAGTAATGTTATTTAATTTATAACTGGTTGATAAGGGAATTTATATTTTTTCCAGTTGTATTTGTCTGAAAGGGAATGTAATTGAGTTTGAACTCACTTACTACGATATCACAGTTCAGCACGTTTGCCACTACCCCACAGTGACTCTTCCTCCTTTTTTTTTGTATTATTAATTTCGTTTTTAAATACGCACAAAGTCACGTATATATGTATATTATAAAAGAGGATAAAATGTAAGTAAGCTCTAACCATTGAACATTCACTCCAATACATATATATATATATATATCAAGAAATTGGTATGGTTTATTAATTCCTGACTTCGGTCCATGGCGACACGAGCAGAGAGAGACACAATTCTTAAAAGCCTATGCTAAACATACTATGCTGACACCATCCCAACGTGCGGCGCATCTTCAGATGTTTCAGATCTCAATTCTTCTCGGCCGGTCGAGATCCGAAAAACTCATCCGCATGCCTCAACGGTAGAAAACTCAACTGCCGTCTCCAACGGTTGAATCTCAACAATTGTCTTTTCAAAACCCTCAAATTCTCAGGACCATCTCTTCTGGGATGACGTCATCCACACACCAGCCCCATTTCCAGTTTGGGGGTTTATTATGACAAATGGTGATTGTCATATCCTTTTCACGCGGGCGTAAGACTGCACCATCTGACTATGCACCTGGTCTAAGAGACCCGAGTGGTTCAAAGCCTCACCAAAATGAATGATAAAATATAATTAACGTAAAATTATTAATATAAAATCATTCCTTAATTATATAACACGTAGAGATCCCGTAGAATAATTGCACAAGTATATATTTGTGTTATGAAAAACATTTTAAGATAAAATTCTTATAAGAAAATAAATGGGTCGTTAACGCGATGTTAAAACAAAAAAAGTTACCTTATTTCCAGGCTTAAACTTGCCGTAATTTTGATCCAAATCATCCAGGCATAACCTATGACGGTGCAAAGACTATTAGTAAAAATACACATTTTTGTTTAACATTGTTTAACATTGTTTACTATTTATAACGCCTGAACGTATATCGACAAATATAGTTATAAGTTAACAAAGTTACGTAAAAACATCATTACCTAAACTAAGAGCCTTTGTTTAAAAGTTAGCTAGGCTACATCAAGGTCTTATCATCATCATGTCGAGCCGGTAGCACGGATATCCCTGACCATCTCTCGCCACTTCTCCCTCTCATTCATCGCCTCTGGCAGGACTTCGGGGCTACATCCCGTATCCCCGCACAGCTGTTGTATGTATGTTCGTGCTGGTCGTTGCTTGGCCAGATGAGGGGGTCCATAGGAGTACGTCACTTATGAGCTCGTCCTTGCTTCTCCAGCAGTGTCCTGCATGTCTGTTTCGTCTAGCTTGGATAGTTTTCGTGATGGGAGGCAGGTGGCCGTATAGTTGGTGCTTTGTGGGGTGTTGCTGCCAGGACTTGTTCAATATTGCTCGCAAAATCCTTGTGTAATTGCTGTCCAGCTTCTGCTCCAGCCGTTTAAGGTTTCTTTGTTTAATGGCATATCAACCTTTGTAGGTTATTTAATGCCAATGCTATTCTCCTAGAAGAACAATTGTGGTACTATTTAACCCATAGCTCGGAGGATAAGGGGGTTCATACCTTTCCATAGAGTATTTGCCCAAAAGTGAACGTAATAGCGCGACTGGAGTACGAACTCACGTACTACGATTCCGCAGTCAATCGCTTTAACCATTACACCACGAGGACACCCCCTCCAGCCGTTTAGTTAGCGTCCAAGTAGTTCATCCATATAGCAGTATCGACACGACCGTTGCCTGGAAGAAACTGTGTTTCATTTTATCGGTCAGGTCTGATTTCCGTATGATCGAAAGCCACTTTTAGACATCATTTATTTACGGCATTGCATTGGTTTTGATTATATTACAGAAGTTTGAAAGTATAAATAAGTGTTTGAATGTTTTCTTTTTATCGTTTGGTTGGGCCGGGTTTGGTTTTATTTCCCATCAACCATTGTAGGTTATTTAATGCCAATTCCGATTTTTAAATATATATTGAATATATATGATTTGGTTTGGTTGGGTTTTATGGCATATCAACCATTGTAGGTTATTTAATGTCAAATCCTCTTTAAGCATACACATTAAATATATATGATTTGGTTTGGTTGGGTTTTATGACGTATCAACCATTGTAGGCTACTGAATGCCAAATCCACTTATATATATATATATATATATATATATATATATATATATATATATATATATATATATATATATATATATATATATAAACAGTTTAATTTCAACCAATTCAGTTTAACATTAATACACAGGATAAATGTCAAAATGGTTCTATTTTAAAAATTTCGCTTTAGTTATATTTAATCCGAAGATTGGACCCTATCTGGTGCTACCACTCCTAGACAGAGTGGACCTGGGAGCAATAGCTATAAGAGGTACTCCACATTCCCCAAAGCTCGAGCACTATTGGAGCCTCACCAGCAGATTGTTTAGTGTCATATCCAAGACACTTATGGGATGAGTCTTACCCCGACCGTGAAAAGACGCAGTAGCTGTATTCTCTGCCCCAGCACACAGGGCCCTTTTCTTTTTTATGTAATTGGATGTTAAAGATATATATTTTTTAAGCTAGTATAGACAATAGTTAGTTTTGGTTTACTTTGGTTCTGTTTTAACATACATCGTGCCTAGTAGATTATTTTATGCCAAATCCTCTCTATTTCTTTCTCTCTCTCTCTCTCTCTATATATATATATATATATGTGTGTGTGTGTGTGTGTGTGTGTATGTGTGTGTGTGTGTGTGTGTGTGTGTGCATTTTGGCAGTATTTCTTTATTGATACATATTCAATTAAACATAATAGATATTTTTTGTCAACATATTTTTTTGATCATCCTTTTGAATTGCCGTATTGATCTTATGATATTTGACGGGAATTGGTTGATAAACCTTCTATAATTAGTTATTTCCCAAGTACTTTCTGTCCGACTTTGGGCCATTATCAGGGGACAATGCATTACAAAATGATGTAACTTTTGAACGTACATTACTACTTTTTAAGAATGAGCGTTTGTACCATTGCATTGTGTTGTGGTTACTTTTTGAATTTGTTTCTATAAATAGCGTCAGTAGCTTAAGACATTTAAATACATTAACAATACATTAGGAATAATGACGATGGCCTAAAGTAGGACAGAAAGTACTTGGGAAATAACTAATTCCCACCAAATATCATAAGATCAATACGCCTATTCGAAAGGATTAACAAAAAATATGGAGACAAAAATGGGTATTATGTTCAATCAAATATATATATATATATATATATACATATATATACGCGGTGCATATGATAAGTTTCCAGACTTTTTTCGTATGGGCATTTAAAATTGTCGTAGACTCTTGAAAATTCAGTTTGTTTTTGCTATAGATCTTATGAGATGACTGACCAATTTTTATGATTTCAGTTTAAAATTAACTGCTGCAGCAGGAATTAGAATACATCATAAAGCCTGATTGTCACAGCTGGTCAATTTCAAAAATGCAATCTGGACGTCAGGACACTTTAGATATACGATATGCAATAAAATTGTGTTTTAAACTTGGAATGGTTCAGACTGCTTTTCGACCATTTTGTATGAATCGAGCATCAGTTTTTGAGTGGCATAAGAGATTCAAGGAAGGCAGGGAGTCTGTGAGGGATGATGAGAGGTGTGGGAGGAGTAAGGAAGTCAATACACCAGAGTTGATTGGCCAAAGGGTTAGTGTTAGGGTTAGTATGTTAAGGGAGTTCAGGAAGAGCTTCCGTCGGAAGAGGCCTGCACTCTTCAAATCAGGTCAGTGGCATTTCCGCCAGGACAATGAACCAGTCCACAATTCCATCCTTGACATAGACTATTTGACCAAGATGGGCCTCAAGATAGTTCCTCAGCCTCCCCATAGTCCAGACCTTGCTCCCTGTGACTTTTGCTTATTCCCTAAGCTCAGAGGCTGTCGTTATGAGACAATTGAGGATATGAAAGAGGATGTGAGGAAGGACTTTGACACGCTCACACAAGAATACTTCCATGGTGCCTTCCAGAAGTTGTTGGAACGGTACAACAAGTGCATTGCAGCCGTAGGAGATTACTTCGAAGGGGGCTAGAGTTTCATGTGTGTACTATCAAGAAATGTGCCCATACTAAAAAAGTCTGGAAACTTATTTAATGATCTTGGTATATATATATATTCCCTTGGATACACTTTCAGAGTCATATCCTCAAATAAATAAGCTATATCTATGTGTTTCTGTGTCTCTGTGTGTCCGTATCGTATAGAGATTAATAGAATAAATTAATAAATGCAAACCAGACAATCATTTTATAAGAACTTAATCTTTAAAATATTAATTCTTGGGAAAATCATACAATCATAGCTGATATCATTAGGTATCTTTTACCACCAAACTCTACGGAATAGAATCACTGTATCCAAAGTTGAAACTGCAACATCGCTTGTAAATAAAGATAGTCAAGTGCATTCAAATAGTGTTTGGTCATGAATAATAACTAATAATATCTGTAAGCATTTAGCCGAAAACTTTGCCTATCGAAAGGTGTTCATTTTTTAGTATAGATTTTATTGTGGACTTTTGTCCTCATCTTGGAAGGTTTTGTTTTTGTTGTTGTTGCTTTTCTCATTACGTTTTCGGCCAAATTTCACCTCTGGCCGTCTTCAGGTAATTAACTGCGACCTCGGATAGAAATGCTGAGTCCTGTAACCGTATCCCCAGTGATTACTGCCTTCCATAGTTATTGTCTATCGCACCACCGTTTTTGACCAAGTAAACCTCTGGCTGGCCAGAGATGAAATTTGGCCGAAACGTTGCGAGAAAAACAACACAGAAAAAACTACCAAAATGAGGACAAAAGTCTTCAATAAAATTAATACTCAGATTAAAAAGCCTCATCTCAAAAAGGATTCCCAATAAAGACAATTACAAATTAGTACGGACCCGACTATGAAAGACCAGATAAGGAGAACAAATAGTTGGATTTAAAGACCAAAAATCCAACCTTCATCGCGCTTCGAGGCCCGTGGCGCAGCGGATAGCGGCGTTGAGTCTCTACGGCTTCAAGTGAGCATTGTCAGAAAATAGCAAGTTCAATTCCTACCCAAAGCCGGCCAGAGGGATACTTTGTCGAAAACGTGGTTGTGATAGACAACAACTATGGAAGGCAGTAATTACTGGGTATACGGTTACAAGACTCAGTATTCCTCTCCGAGGTCGCAGTTAATCACCTGAAGACGGCCAGCGGTGAAATTTGGCCGAAATGTTGCGAGAAAAAACAACAACAAAAAAAAACCTACCAAGATGAAGACAAAAGATAAAGTTTATACTCGGATAAGAAGCCTCATCTCAAAAGGATTCCCAATAAAGACAAGTGTTAATTTTTTCTTGGTATTAGTTGTAATCTAAGTTTAAACTGATAGGAAACGGTATTTATCCGAGCCTCCCAAAAGAAATTTTTTTACACAAGGTATTTTTTATAGTGAGGTTTTAGGGAAGGGAAAGTTCAGATACGAGCCAATTCTTGTGCCCTGCTGGATTATGCTGGTCATAGGCTCACTAAATGCAAGTAATCCAGGTGACCCTGCTGCGCTAAAACTCACTAATACTGTGTGAGTTCAGCATGTATGCGTGCTGTTACTTAAACTACTCCTGAAGATCCAGTTATGCTTTGCTTGTCATTGATCGTTCGTTCCCCGAAGTTGGCCCAGGAGGAGGAGCCGTGGGCGAAGTTGGCCCCGGAGGAGGAGCCGTGGGCGATTGCAATCGAAACGGCCTTTGTACAAAGTAGGCCTTGAATCGACCAAAGTTTAGCTAGATGCTGAGGAAACTGAGCGTTAGAAATAATGGTTGGTTGGCTCTTACGGTTTTATGGCATATCAACCTTTGTGGGTTATTTAACGCTAATCCATTTTTAAGCTAATGGATCTATTTCAAACAATTCAGTTTAGCATGAGTACACAATTTAATTGTCAAAACATATCTATTTCAAGCTAATCAGTTTATTTAAACAGTTCTAATTCAGCTAATTCAATTTAGTATAAGTACAGATTTTTTACAGGCAGTTAAATGTCAAAACAGTTCTATATTAAACAATTCATTTTAGCATAAGCACGAAATTTAACCCATTAATAGGGCCTGTTAGGTGCTACTATTCCGGACCAGAGTGGACCTGGGAGCAACGGCAATGAAGGGGTACGCCGCATTCCCCAAAGCTCAAGCCTCACTGGAACCACACCATCAGATTGTTTAGGGTCATATCGTTAGCAATAGGGATGACTGAAGAATTAGGTGTCTTTTTCTGCTTATTGACTCTCTGCAAAAGATATTTGGTAATATTTTATTTATTTATAATATTTTGAAAATTCCTCAAAATCATAGAAACTTTCGCTATCAGGGTTTTTCTCACATACATTAAATATAAGTGAGTTTTCAAGAAATAAGAAGTTAAATAAATAAAAAAAAGAAGTT
>OY757931.1:61872710-61887710 GCA_963585895.1 Sepioteuthis lessoniana | reverse complement strand
TTTGGATCGCCATACCAATACTCCACCGAGAAATTTCCTAAGAACCTTAATTAAAATATATCTCTAGAATATGTATAGAAAAAAGTGTTCATCGAATCATTATCCTTGTAAGAGGAAATTCTGACATTTAAGTTTATTTTGAGTCAGACTTTGTATCTGTTTTGTTTTTTTGTTTTTTGTTTTTTTTTTTTTTGTTTTTTTTTACTATCACTAGGTTGGGTCGTCTGACTGAGATTAGATGATTGTTTGTATCTAAAAATCCCACAGAATTTTGTACGTCTCTTTTTCTCGGCCGGTATCTGGGTTGAGCACAAAGGATTTGTTCGTATAGTCAAATTTAAAATTCTTCCGCAGTTCTCAGTGAATCACCTTCCCCACCCCGTCGAGTTTATTCTTATACTCTTTCGCGCTAATTTACTACATTCGCTTATTATTATTATTATTATTATTATTATTATTATTATTATTATTATTATTAATCATCCTTTTGAGTTTTTCACATCAGTGTTAGCTGATGGTTTTTCGCTGGAGTTTGAGTGATAGCAAGTCTCCTCAAGTCTCCAGGACTCGTCTCAGTATTCTGGCCGTCCTCAGCAATGCTGTCGTTTGGATTGTCTCCACCCGTCCGCCAATTTCCAAGTCCTCCAGGCCCTTTAATAATCCTTTTGTTACTGTGCCTAACGCACCAATCACAATTGGCATTATTATTATTATTATTATTATTATTATTATTATTATTATTATTATTTACTCATTAAAGTTTGTTCACATCAGCGTTAGCTGATAGTCTTTCACTTGACTTTGAGTGACAGTAAGTCTCCTCAAGTCTCCAGGACCCTTCTCAGTATTCTGGCAGTTCTCAATAATGCTGTCGTTTGGATGGTCTCCACTCGTCCTCTTATTTCCAAGTCCTCTAATCCCTTTAATAATCCTTTAGTTACTGTACCTAAAACACCAATCACAATTCGTATAATTGTTCCACCTGTGACTTTGTATCTACAGCCCTAGGTGGCTATAATATACTTTATATACTCGAGTAGTATTCACTTTTTCGAGCCCGATTTTTTTCACCACATGGGTTCGTACATCACATGAGGTATAATTTTAAAAATTCGAAGCTTATCTTGTTTCTTGGTCTAACTCTGCAATAATTTTTCATATGAAGTGCCTGGCATAGACATGTACCTCAACAAATCGTATAAGTAATTTATAATGGTTATTTTTGTCTTGGTGTGGCACAAGGCTGTATGGATGGGGCATCCAATGAGACTCGAGCTGACTTATAAAGGTTTGTTAGTTTAGTGTGCTAACCATTACACCACACAAGATGTCATGAACAAATGCTACCCATAATTTAATAAACTTTTTCATAAATTAGTATTTTTATTGCGTTTTTTTTTTTCAAAACTCTGTGCCTTGATAAGTGTTCGATATCTCACTTGAAGCGTAACATATTTGCTAGGGATCTAAAGAATTTCAGAAAATTTATAAGAAATTTTGAATATCTATACAATAATCTTTAAAAGGATTTCTTAAATTTGTTTTGTTGCTATTCGTGATTTAGGACGACTAATATATATATATATATATATATAGTCATCCACAGACAGATCTGTTTCGTTCTATCGGAACTCATCAGTGTGGCTAGACAGTATCTCCCCGTAGCTGGGATCGAAACCCGGTTGACTCAGACGCCAAGCCAAAGCTTCTGACCATTTAGCCACGAGGAGATATTAGCTTCGAAGTAAATTTTAAACGGTTATGAATCACAATTACTAATGTTTACATACATCCGTTCAACGGCCGCCGAGATCTCAATTCAAATACGAAGAGACATGCAAAGGCGCTAATGGCAACACGATTACTTCTTCGCTAGAGAACTCGACCCTACGGGCTCAAAGAAACCAAATCAAATCAAGCAAAAGATTGTTTCACGGTGGTTTATGCAAGTTAATATATAAATATATATATATATATATATATATATATATATTAGCTTGCAAAATATATATATATATATATATATATATATATATATATATTAACTTGCATAAACCACCGTGAAACAATCTTTTGCTTGATTTGATTTGGTTTCTTTGAATAATGGAACATTAAGTTTTAAGGGTAATTTAAAGTCAAAGCCCTCCTTATAGAGGAACGGTAATAAGTAAATAAAGTTGTCTCCCTTTAGTCGAGGGTGACACGATGGCTTCCTTTTCGATAGCTACTACACCAAGGTTTAGGGGATGTCTCTACTTCTTTCCCTGGATTGCTCCGCTTTACCCTTGATGCTCAGTTTATAATGCTGAGTGTTAAGCAAGGAGGAATCAAGTACAATTTTTTGAGTTTTTGGTATGACTCGACCTGGGATTGAAACCATGTCTCCTGGGCCATTGGCGAACACTCTAACCATCATGTCAATGTCCTAGCTTGGAATAGTAATGTTATTATTTAATTTATAACTGGTTGATAAGGGAATTTATATTTTTTTCCAGTTGTATTTGTCTGAAAGGGAATGTAATTGAGTTTCAACTCACTACGATATCACAGTTCAGCACGTTTGCCACTACCCCACAGTGACTCTTCCTCCATTTTTTTTTTGTGTTTTTAATTTCGTTTTTAAATACGCACAAATTCACGTATATATGTATATTATAAAAGAGGATAAAATGTAAGTAAGAAGAGTGCTTGATCAAGTACACAACTAAGTTCTAAGAACAATTATATCGCAGGTATGTACTCGTTCAAATGAGTAGAGAGTTCGCCAATGGTCCGGGAGACCAGGGTTCCATCCCAGGTCGAGTCATACCAAAGATTCAAAAAATGGTACTTGATGCCACCTTGCTTAACAGTCAGCATTATAAGCAACGGATCAAGGGTTAAGTGGAGAAATCCGGGAAATGGAGTAGCTATAGAATAGAAAGCATTCGGGTCACCCTCGTCTAAGGTCACCAACTTCATTTACTTATGTACTCGTAGAGTACGTTACATAAAGTTTTATGCGTATCACAATATCTTCGTTTCAGTTTCAGTTTCTTTGTTTAATGGCATATCAACCTTTGTAGGTTATTTAAAGCCAATGCTATTCTCCTAGAATAACAATAGTGGTACTATTTAACCCATAGCTGGGAGGATAAGGGGGTTCATACCTTTCCCAAGGGTATTTGCCCGAAAGTGAACATAATAGCCTCAATCTTAAGACACATTTTGATTACATATTACAGGTAGAAAGACTAAAGAGAAATCTTTTTTTCTTTTTTTGAATATAAACGGACAAATGTTAATATAATGCTTGAACATAAGTAAATTAAGACCTTAACAAAGAAAGAAAGAAAGAAAGAAAGAAAGAAATGAACAAAGATGTAAAGCAAGATGGATGAATAATAGACCGACTGACAGATAGATAGAAAGATAAATATAATTTTTATCTGAAAGTTTCATTGCATATTGCTTTATGGATGCGATTAACGGAGAAGTGATGAGTTATATGAAGTGACAAAAAATATATCTATTATATATATATATATATATATATATATATATATATATATATATATATATATATATTTGCGTGTGTGCCTCTCTCTGAGAGAGAGACAGAGAGACAATGAGATAAATAGATAGATTGATGGGAACAGAATGAGATAGATAGATAGATAGATAGATAGATAGATATCATTTTTATCTGAAAGTTTCATTGCATAATGCTTTATGGATGCGACTAACGGAGAAGTGATGAGTTATATGAAGTGACAAAAATATATCAATTATATATATATATATATATATATATATATATATATATATATATATATATATATATATTATTTGCGAACGTGCCTCTCTCTGAAAGAGAGAGAGACGCAGAGAGAGAATGAGATAAATAGATAGATTGATGGGACAGAATGAGCTAGCTAGCTAGCTAGATAGATAGATAGATAGATATGAACTCTGATTAGCTCATCTAAGGATCGACAACCTAAAGCTCCTGAGCTTCTTTTTTTTTTTTTTTTACTTTTCTTCATTTTTATTCTATTTTATACCCGAAGCAAACACACTCCCACATTCACTCACGAATTAAAGAATTTTCCCTACGGAAGATCCTTCACGTAAATACCTGTCTAAAAAATAAGGAAAAGTAGTTTTTTTTTTGTTTTTTTTTCTTTCTTCGGTAAAAAGGTCTTTTTGATAAAAAGTTAAAATCTCTGAATACTATCACTGATAACAATGTGATTAAAACACGCTACTGCTAGTGAGTCTCAATAGGAGTCCCATTCATTTGGCCTTGTGCCACATCGAAGCAAAATGCTTCGTAAATTACTACATTACGAAATGATTAAAAGAAAAAAAATACTTTAAAAATCAATGAATTTAATCTGAATATTATCCATGTATCGATAAAAGGAATATTTTCATAATCCATGAATTAAAATTTTGTTCAAACTATTTTCTTTAAATTACAGGAGCAGACGATTAAATAACTTCGTTGGCAACTTTTGAATTAAAAAGTAACATTAAAATTTAAAAAGATATATTTGTTAAAAATGTATAATAATGATTAAAAATGGATGCTAATCCATCCATTTGACTGTACAAAAAAAAAGGGGGGGGAGATGAAAACGAAACGAAATAAAAGAATTTTGATAAACGACATTATTCCGAGTGAAATTAGGTAGGTCATTCCAAAAGTAGTTTATCCAAAACTGGTTTATATCGGCAATTTAGAAATTTTATTAAAGATCTTAACGAAACAAATAAAATATGTTAAGTTCTTTATTTTATTTATAAACTAATTTGTCTATTTATCTCTTCATTCAAAGAGAACGGGTTTTCATAAATGTTTTCTCTTTTGTATAATTAAGGACTTTGACAATGAAAGATGTTTCAAAAGTATTGTGTAAAATATATGCATCTTTCTTCGTGTTATAGATTTATCTCCAACCACTCAGAACTAATGAGCTCTATATACTGCTACTGCTGCTGTGAGGCATTGATTTTGAACAGAGGAAGACTTATAAAGCGAATAAGTGAGAAGGATTCTGCCACCTTCGATGAGAGGTCGGCAAGGGTAAGGGTAGAGAGTGAAGCCAGGTCAGGAAGTGTAGCAGGGAAGGGGATAGCGAAAGTTCGGTTATTAGATATAACAGATTCTGAGGTGTTAGTTTATTGAGTTGGCGATCCTCGTTCCGACCTGCTGAGTGAAATACAATGGGTGTTTCTACAGGAGAAGAAAGAGGAGGAGGAGATACCACGTTCATATATATATATATATATATATATATATATGTGTGTGTGTGTGTGTGTGTGTGTGTGTGTGTGTGTGTGTGTGTGCTTGCGCACGCGCGAATCTGCGTGTGAGTGGTCGAGGTAAACGCTTCCCTTGTAATTTGAATAAGATGAATGTGTTTAAGGATGGATAGCTGGATTTATACACAGGAATATGTATGTGTTATGATACTCATGATTATGCGTCTACGTATTCGTAGATATATGAATAGACGCATATATATGTGTACATATGCATGCATGTTAATAGACAACATATTGGCAAATATTGTACATAGACTGAAATAGATAGATAGATAGATAGATAGATAGATAAGGAACAGAGATAGATAGATAGGTAGATAGATGAGGAACAGAGATAGATAGATAGATAGATAGATAGATAGATAGATAGATAGATAGATAGATAGATAAGGAACAGAGATAGATAGATAGATAGATAGATAGATAGATAGATAGATAGATAGATAGATAAGGAACAGAGATAGATAGATAGATAGATAGATAGATAGATAGATAGATAGATAGATAAGGAACAGAGATAGATAGATAGATAGATAGATAGATAGATAGATAGATAGATAGATAGATAGATGAGGAACAGAGATAGATAGATAGATAGATAGATAGATAGATAGATAGATAGATAGATAGGGAACATAGATAGATAGATAGATAGATAGATAGATAGATAGATAGATAGATAGATGAGGAACAGAGATAGATAGATAGATAGATAGATAGATAGATAGATAGATAGATAGATAGATAGATAGATAGATAGATAGATAGATGAGGAACATAGATTGATAGATAGATAGATGAGAAACAGAGATAGATAGATAGATAGATAGATAGATAGATAGATAGATAGATAGATAGATAGATAGATAAGGAACAGAGATAGATAGATAGATAGATAGATAGATAGATAGATAGATAGATAGATAGATAGATAGATAAGGAACAGAGATAGATAGATAGATAGATAGATAGATAGATAGATAGATAGATAGATAAGGAACAGAGATAGATAGATAGATAAGTCGTGAATAAGATAAACAAGATAAACAAATACTTACGTACGTACATACATACATACATACATACATTAGCACAGCAATGGGTCTAGGAGAGGGAAAACTCTAATTTCAAACTTGTTGAAATCTGCTTAAAAATTGGCCTTGTGTCACAAACAATCAGCTCTTGAAGAGTCGTCCGTACATACACACATGCATACATACATACTTCGTTGTTGTGTTTATAACATTACATCTGTTTTTCACCTATAAAATTGACACACATACATACTTATCTATCTGATCTTATGGTAGTTTCAGACTATATTTATATAATAATATCATAAACAATAGCAATTAAGTTAATCTAATATTAATGTTAGTCAGCTTTCATATATATATATATATATATATATATATGTGTGTGTGTGTGTGTGTGTGTGTGTGTGTGTGTGTGTGTGTGTAGTTAGGCAGTAGTCGTTCATTTAAGCATGTTTTATCATATAGTAAAGACACGTTTTGTCTATATAATTTAATCATACATGAAAATGTTAAAGGATCTTAATTGAATCATATAGACAAAAAGTTTCTTTACTATATATATATATATATATATATATATGTAACATCATCATCATTTTGCACTGCCAGCACGGATTTCTCTGACAAGCTTTCGCCACTCGTCCCTATCATCAATCGCTTCCGACAGGTCTTCCAGACAATATTATGTGTCCGTACAGAACTCTCATAGATAAGTTCTTGTTGGTTAATCAATACTTTCACATCCGTGTGAAGGGGTCCATTGGAGAACGTCCCACATGAGTTTGTTCTTACTTCTCCAGCAGTGTCTTGTTCGTCTTATCGGGATGGTTTTACAGATGAAAGGTTGGTGGCTGTACAGTTGCTGCTTTGTGGGGTGTTGCTTCCAGGATTTATTTAATATAGCTCATAAATTTCTTGTTCAATTCCCGTCTAGCTTTTTGTCTGTATACGTAGTAGGCGTCTATGTGGTGCATCCATTTAGTAGTATGGACACAACCACTGCTTGGAAAAAATGCATTTTTTTACGGATAGGTCAGACTTCCATTCAATAAACTATCTGTAGCAGCCCATGCCTTAGCAAGGCGCATATTGATATAATTTTCTGTAGATGAGACGTTGCTATCAAGGAACATGAGCTAACGATTGGTTGGTTGGTTGGTTGGTTGGTTGGTTAGAAGGTTTCATGGCATATCAAACTTTGTAGGTTATTTAATGCTAAATCCATTTTTATACAAATAGACAGTTCTATTTCAAACAATTCAGTTTAGCATAAGTACACAGTTTAATTGTCAAAAACATATCTATTTCAAGCTATTCAGTTTTTTCAAGCAGTTCTAATTCCAACAATTAAGTTTAGTATATGAATAGATTTTGTCCACACACAGTTAAATGTTAAAGCAGTTCTATATTAAACAATTCAGTTTAGTGTGAGTACAGTTTCAATGTCAAAAACCGTTCCATTTCAAACAATTCATTTTAGCATAAGTACGCAGATTAAATGTAAGTACACTGTTTAATTGTCAGAAACATATCTATTTCAAACTATTCATTTTAGTTAAACAGTTCTAATTCAAATAATTTAGTTTAGCATAAGTATGCAGTTTAGTTCTATTTAACCCATAGATAGGGCCCTATCAGGTGCTACCATTCCAAGGAAGAGTGGACCTAGAGCGATGGCAATGAATTACCGAAGGCCATCATCAGGGGTCGTTTGCAATTGCAAAGATTGTTTTTTTTAAACAGAATGCTCTCAACGGAAATAGAATATTTATAACGACAAAAAGAAAATTTTAAAACTTTCTATCTTTTTCACGTCGTTAATCACTTAAAAATGAATAAATAAGGCATTTCAAAACTTGTTTTAAATTCATTCGATGTCATTAGTTTAACCAAAATATAAGTTCACGTGGTTTTTGCAATGTCAAGAAAAACTTTAAAAACTTTTTTAAAAAATTACCAATCTTAACACTTGCAAACTCCTAATAATGTCATTTAAAAGGTTCGAAAGCGTTCGGGACAATTTCAGTAAATTCATCTATTAACTTCTACCTAAAACAAAAAACACTTGTCTGGAAACTCGAAAGGATCCCAATAAAATTATAATATATATATATATATATATATATATATATATATAATTTTATGCATACATACTCACACATACATAAATACATCAGTATTTTGCGCGTGTGTAACTTTGTGTGCACGTAAATATATATTGGCCGAGTGAGTAGAGTGTTCGCGAATGGCCGGGGAGATCGGGGTTCAATTCCAGATCGAGTCATACCGAAGACTCAAAAATTGGTACTTGATGCTTCCTTGCTTAACACTCAGCATTATAAGGTAGGGATCAAAGGTAAAGTGGAGCAATCCTGGGAATGGAGTACTGCCCTCCCTTACACCCCGTTGTAGTAGCTATTGAAAAAAGAGCCGTCGGGTCGCCCTCGACTACGGTCGCCAACTTATAGATAAATAGATAATACGTCATCAAGATTAAATCAGAAGAAAGTTAGTCAGGAAAAAAAAAATTAGTAATCTACTCATGTATCATCTACATTGATGTAAATTTCTGTTATATTCATTGTCAACTTTAAAAGAGGAGGAACTCAATAAATATCTACATGAATCTCTCTCTCTCTCTCTCTCTCTCTCTCTCTTAATACTGAATTTTCTCTCTCTCTCTCTCACACACACACATACACACACGCTTACACACGTACTCCTACACATATACTAAATCCATTGATAGATCAACTGAGAGATGAATAAGAATAAAAGATAGATAGATAGATAGATAGATAGATAGATTGTTTTGTCTTGTTTTATGGCATATCAACTCTTTTTGGGTTATTTGATAGTAATTCCTCTTTATACATTTATAAAAATTGTATATATGTTTGATAAGCGAAAAAAATATACGGAATTTTATCTTTAAAGGAGACAGTTCTCATTTGTTTGCAAACAGTCAATGGTTTCAAGTATTGCTATCTAACACTAATAATTCTATTTAAGTAAAGATTGAACAGTTCTATTTGACCAATATATGGAACCACTCAAGGTCAAAATCGACCAGAAAGTAATGGCAATGAAGGGGTAAAAAATCTTAGACTGGAGCCTCACCACGACATAGATTGATAGATAGATAGAGTGAAGAGACTGAGATAGATAGATAGATAGATAGATAGAAGAGACTAAGATAGATAGATAGATAGATAGATAGATTGAAGAGACTGAGATAGATAGATAGATAGATAGATAGATAGAAGAGACTGAGATAGATAGATAGATAGAAGAGACTGAGATAGATAGATAGATACATAGATAGATAGAAGAGACTGAGATAGATAGATAGATAGATAGATAGATAGATAGATAGATAGATAGATAGATAGAAGAGACTGAGATAGATAGATAGATAGATAGATAGATAGATAGATTGAAGAGACTGAGATAGATAGATAGATAGATAGATAGATAGATAGAAGAGACTGAGATAGATAGATAGATTGAAGACACTGAGATAGATAGATAGATAGATAGATAGATAGATAGATAGAAGAGACTGAGATAGATAGATAGATAGATAGATAGATTGAAGAGACTGAGATAAATAGATAGATAGATAGATAGAAGAGACTGAGATAAATAGATAGATAGATAGATAGATAGAAGAGACTGAGATAGATAGATAGATAGAAGAGACTGAGATAGATAGATAGATAGTGAGAGAGAATTAGACGAAGGAAGTAAGATGGATAGATTGATTGGTAGATCCGGGACGATAGTTAGATATCATATTTACCAACCCCTCCGCTCGGGCAGGATATGACATTCTCAATCAATCTATCTATCTATCTATCTTGTTTCACATGCAACAAATTCATATTTTTACTTTCAATGTTTTAATGTATTGTAATTAACGATGTTCTAATTAATAAATTCTACTAAAAATGATAATTTTTTTTTTTTTTTTTTGTTTAGAATATATTTTTAAAAATTTTCTTTGCTTCTTTCTTTTTTTTTTATCCCATATCAATATTCGAGATTTATTTAATGCCAAGGCCATCTTTGTATAAAAACAGCCGTGGTGCTATTAAACACAAGGCTGAAAAGTTTATAACTTTCCCAAGGATATTTAGTCAGAAGGTGAAGATAATAACATTATCGAACATTCGAACATTATCAAAGATTCAAACATTACTTCCAACAATGTCATTGTGCAATACTCTAACCACAACCACACAGAGACTCCCTTACATATATATATATATATACATATATATATATATTTGTAATGATGCTTCGGCTCCGAAACCATGCCTGAACCCAGAGTCATCATCTGATGAAGGCTTTGTTAGAAGCAATGCAGTTGTATAAACATCAGTTATTGTATGATACCTACTATAAGTATATATATATATATATATATGTCTCGAAACATAGGTCGCATAAAGCAGCAGCCATACCTCGTCCGAATGTGTTGTGGTTTCATAGGAAGAAGTTTTGATTATGATGTAGAATTCGTAGCGTGAAACACGTAGTTTTGAGAGTTTTTCTTTTCCAAAACCCTCATATATATATATATATATATATATATAATCTGAGGAGGAAACCCAAGATTATATATATATATATATATATATATCAGATGATTGACCAATTTTTAGGATTTCAGATTCAAATGAACAGCTACAGTAACAAATTGAATACATCCTACTAAAGCCTGATTATCACAGCAGGTGAATTTCAAAAATCCAATCTGACACTTTAGAAGAACGATATACAATAAAATTCTGTTTTAAACTTGGAAAAAATGCCAGAGAAACGTATGGAATGCTTCAGACTGCTTTTGGAGCATCTTGCATGAATCGAGCATTAGCTTTTGAGTGGCATAAGAGATTCAAGGAAGAAAGGGAGTCTGTGAGGGATAATGAGGGGTGTGGGAGGAGTAAGGAAGTCAACACACTTGAGTTGATAGGCTAAAGGGTTAGGGTTAGTATGTTAAGGGAGTTCAGGAAGAGATTCCGTTGGAAGAGGCTAGCACTCTTCAAATTGGGTCAGTGGCATTTCCACCAGGACAATACACCAGTCTACAACTCCATCCTTGTCACAGACTATTTGACCAAGATGGGCATCAAGACAGTTCCTCACCCTCCCTATAGTCCCGACCTTGCTCCCTGTGACTTTTGCTTATTCCCTAAGCCCAGAGGCCGTCGTTATGAGACAATTGAGGAGATGAGAGAGGCTGTGACGAAGGTCATTGACATGCTCACTGAAGAGTACTTCCTTGGGATCTTCCACAATTTGTTAGAACGGTACAATAAGTGTACCGGAGTAAAGCTTACCGTTCCAAGTTCTTTATTGAAGAGGTTAATTTTCTCTAGCCAACCCAGTAATATGATCATGAGATACAATAACGTGTTATTAAATAACCCATTAGAGTTGCTGGGGTGTAATGGTTATCGTCGTAGGAAATGGACACGGCAACACGAGTTCAAATCCTGGACGAGACTTATTGCAGTTCACATAGCACTAATACCCTTGGGAAAGGTATGAATCCAATTATTCTCCCTCTAGCTATGGGTAAAATAGTAGGGCAGACTAGGTTCTTCAGCCTTGGTGAGGCATCTAGTCTAGGAGAAGGAAAACTCTGGATTCAAACTTGCTAATCTCCACTTAAAAATTGACCTTGTGTCATATCCTGCCTGAGCGGAGGGGTTGGTAAATAGGATTAGAGTTGCTGTGGCGTAGTGGCTCGCGAGCTGGACCACGACATCATTGTAAGCAAATTTGAACACCTGACACGCTTTAAGAACCTCCTTACCACTCTGGCTGTGGGTTAAACAGCACTTTTTTCTATTCTAATACAATGATGGCTTTGGTATTAAATAACCCACAGATGGAAACCAAAGCACACCTAAGTTACTTAGTGTGCATATTTTTTGTATACTAATGTGTTGATCATGTAAAGAGTACAAGAATGGATCTCACTAGACTCTTGCCTTTTATTACATTAAAACGAAAACGATTAAAATTCATATTTCTCTTCAATTAGAATCAATTAAGTTTTATCTATCTTTTTAGAAATCGTTTTCATATGAAGAAAATAAGATTGATGACCTTTTTAAAATGTTTTCACTGCTTTAAAAAGAAACCGGCATTTAAAGAAAACGCTCATACATACATACATACATACGTGGAGACACACAGTGGCACACGTACTTGCATACACTCACACACGCGCACTTATATATATATATATATATATATATATATATATATATATATATATATATATATATATATATATATATACTGGATTTATTGAATGCAAATTTGCTTATAATAACTATCTTGAATAATGAAGAACCACAGAACACAATTAGACACTGGAGATAGACTAATGATTACTGATACACATTTATACATCTTTCATATCTACTAGCAAAATATGCGCCTTCGGTAGGGTACAAGTACTTACATTTTCATGTAATAAGATATCGTGTTCATTTAGAAAGACTAAGGAATTTGAAAAAGAAGAAAAACAATTTTTGGGATCGTTGCCGCTTTGGTGTTGCATTTTGGGCGCCGATATTTTAGCATTTCCGGTTTGGTACAGAACAGTTATGGCACAATAATGTCAATAGCATTTTCGTATTAAAACGAAAAGTGAAAAACGGCAACTGGTGGCCAACGTAATGGACTTAGTAATGAAAACTAAACTATATTCACCTTCAAGTGACATATGTTAGATTGTCCCTGGGTTAGGGCAATGGTTTTACTCAATGGCTTTAGTTCAGGCTTAGGGTTAGATTGAGCAATACAATGAATATTGTCCGAAGAGATTATTTTGAACATCAAACTATAGTTTATATATATATATATATATATATATACACACACATGTGTGTGTATGTGAGTGTGTGTGTGTGAGTGCTCTTCGTGTGTATGTGTGTGTATGTGTGTGTTCATAGGTGGGGGTGTTTGTTTCAAAAAATATATATTCATATCAGTCAATCTCTCTCTCTCTCTCTCTCTCTCTCTCTCTCTCTCTCTCTTTCTCTCAATATGTATATTAAGAACTAGATAGATAGATAGATTGATAGATATGAATACATATGCATATATTGAGAGACACACTCACTCACTCACTCACTCACTCAGATATACTTATACACACGCATTCAGGAAAATACACACACACACACACACACACACACGTATATATATATATATATATATATATATATATATATATATATATATATATATAATTAAAGTGTGGGTACAGGAAAATTTATATGATATAATAAACAAAGACACCATTGGTAATTACAGTTGGGGAACTAAATAAAACAATAAAAATCTATTGTTTTATTTAGTTCCCTAACTGTAATACCAAATGGTGTCTTTGTTTATTATATATATATATATATATATATATATATATATATATATATATATTAATATAAATAAACTTATCTACAGGTATACGTAAGATCATACAAACACAGACGCACTGACAGACAGACAGACACACACACACACACACACACACACACACACATATATATATATATATATATATATATGTGTGTATATATAATTAAATTGTGGGTACAGGAAAATTTATATGATATAATGAACAAAGACACCACTTGTAATTACAGTTGGGGAACTAAATAAAACAATAAAAGTGTATTGTTTTATTTAGTTCCCTAAATGTAATTACAAATGGTGTCTTTGCTTATTATATTATATTATATATATATATATATATATATATATATTTAAATATGTACACATACACACACACACGCACAAACACACACACATACATATATATATATATATATATATATATATATATATATATATATATGAATAGTTAATAATCAACATTGATTTTCAACGAACCAGAGCCCATTTATTTTCAGAGTCAAATGGCTCCCTGCATAATTCCAAATGATATAGTTCTATTTGGCCCATTGATGGGACCCTAACAGTTATTACCAATCCGAGTCAGAGTGGACTGAAGAGTAAATGAAAATAAGGGTTACTCCACATTCCCCAAAGCTACTCAACTGGACCCTCAACATGAGATGTTTTAGTGATCATATCCAAGACGCTCACTGGGAGTAGATGGTATTACCCCTCCACATAGTTACAGTCGGCGTCTTCTACTGCCCCAGCCACCTGGATGAACATATATATATATATATATATATATATATATATATATATATATATATATATGAGGGTCATTCAATAAGTTTTCAGACTTTTTTTTGTACAGGCATTTAAAATTGTCGTAGACTCTTGAAAATTCAGTGTTTTATTGCTATACATCTTATAAGATGACTGACCAATTTTTATGATTTCAGGTTCAAATGAACAGCTACAGAAGGAATTGGAATACACTCTACAAAAGTCTGATTGTCACAACTGGTGAATTTCAAAAGTGCAATCTGGACATAAGGACACTTTAGAAGAATGATATGCAATAATATTCTGTTTTAAACTTGGAGAAAAATGCCACAGAAACGTATGGAATGCTCTAGATTACTTTTGGACTATCTTGCATGAATCGAGCATCAGTTTTTGAATGACATAGATTTAAGGAAGGCAAGGAGTCTGTGAGGGATGATGATAA
>OY757931.1:61865210-61867710 GCA_963585895.1 Sepioteuthis lessoniana | reverse complement strand
TAACAATTGCGATATCTTGGTCGCCAAAAAACGTTGAATAAAAAGCTAAAAAACTCTAAATTCTTCAGTCATCTCCAATATAACATCCCCCGACACACACTTAAAAAAAAATATATATATATATATATATATATATATATATATATATATATATATATATATAAACAAATGGCTGCTGCTGCTGTTGCTTAATAAATACCTTAAAAATTACCTTAGCCAACGTGGTCCGCTTGGTGGCCGAGAGGTCTGAGGCTTAATATCCGACAGAACTGTCGGAGATTAAGTCTCAGACCTTAAACGGCCCTCATTCTCAGACCTTAAACGGCCCTCAATAACAATTGCGATATCTTGGTCGCCAAAAAACGTTGAAAAAAAGCTAAAAAACTCTAAATTCTTCAGTCATCTCCAATATAACATCCCCCAACACACACTTAAAATATAAATATATATATATATATATATATATATATATATATATATATATATATATATAAACAAATGGCTGCTGCTGCTGTTGCTTAATAAATACCTTAAAAATTACCTTAGCTAACGTAGTCCGCTTGGTGGCCGAGAGATCTGAGACTTAATCTAACGTGAAGTTGGACAGGTTTCGATCTCGGCTTCAAGCGTCCTGCGTGTCTAGCTACACTGAAGAGTTCTGATGGAACGAAGCAGTCTGTCTGTGGATGACTCTCTCTCTGTCTATATATATATATATATACGTATATATATATATAGTCATCCACTGACAGATCTGTTTCCTTCTATCAGAACTCATCAGACAAATTAGCTTCCCGTAGCTAGGATCGAATCCCGGTTGACTCAAACGCCAATCCAAGCTTCTAACCATATATATATATAGGGTAATTGAAAAGTAAGTCTCTGCTTTAAAATTCTTATAACTTATTTAACAATTATTTTTACAATACAGGATTATGATTAAAAAGTATAATTGGAGTGTCTGTTCAGTCACTCTGTAAATGGAAGAAATATTATTTTAGAGAAAAAATATTTGGTCGAGAATAAATTTGCTAAAACATTTTAGTTACTTACGAACTCTTATCAGATGATAATTTTGATTGTTATTTTATTCATCTCCCTCATGAAGTGTACCTTTGAGAGAAAAAAGGTAAAAGAATTATAGCCTTTTGCCAAAACTAATCTACATTGAAAGGTCTACCATCTCAGTGTACATTGAAAGGTGTACCAACTCAGGGTACATTGAAAGGTGTACCATCCAAAATTATTGCCTTTTGCCAACACTAATTTACATTGAAAGGTGTACCATCTCAGTGTACATTGAAAGGTGTACCAACTCAGGGTACATTGAAAGGTGTACCATCCAAAATTATAGCCTTTTGCCAAAACTAATCTACATTGAAAGGTGTACCAACTCAGGGTACATTGAAAGGTGTACCAACTCAGGGTACATTGAAAGGTGTACCATCCAAAATTATAGCCTTTTGCCAAAACTAATCTACATTGAAAGGTGTACCAACTCAGGGTACATTGAAAGGTGTACCATTCAAAATTATAGCCTTTTGCCAAAACTAATCTACATTGAAAGGTCTACCATCTCAGTGTACATTGAAAGGTGTACCAACTCAGGGTACATTGAAAGGTGTATCATCCAAAATTATAGCCTTTTGCCAAAACTAATCTACATTGAAAGGTGTACCAACTCAGGGTACATTGAAAGGTGTACCAACTCAGGGTACATTGAAAGGTGTACCATCCAAAATTTTAGCCTTTTGCCAAAACTAATCTACATTGAAAGGTTTACCATTTCAGTGTACATTGAAAGGTGTACCAACTCAGGGTACATTGAAAGGTGTACCATCCAAAATTATAGCATTTTGCCAAAACTAATCTACATTGAAAGGTTTACCATTTCAGTGTACATTGAAAGGTGTACCAACTCAGGGTACATTGAAAGGTGTACCATCCAAAATTATAGCCTTTTGCCAAAACTAATCTACATTGAAAGGTGTACCAACTCAGGGTACATTGAAAGGTGTACCAACTCAGGGTACATTGAAAGGTGTACCATCCAAAATTATAGCATTTTGCCAAAACTAATCTACATTGAAAGGTGTACCAACTCAGGGTACATTGAAAGGTGTACCAAGTCAGGGTACATTGAAAGGTGTACCATCCAAAATTATAGCCTTTTGCCAAAACTAATCTACATTGAAAGGTGTACCAACTCAGGGTACATTGAAAGGTGTACCAACTCAGGGTACATTGAAAGGTGTACCATCCAAAATTATAGCCTTTTGCCAAAACTAATCTACATTGAAAGGTGTACCAACTCAGGGTACATTGAAAGGTGTACCAACTCAGGGTACATTGAAAGGTGTATCATCCAAAATTATAGCCTTTTGCCAAAACTAATCTACATTGAAAGGTGTACCAACTCAGGGTACATTGAAAGGTGTACCAACTCAGGGTACATTGAAAGGTGTACCATCCAAAATTATAGCCTTTTGCCAAAACTAAT
>OY757931.1:61797493-61850010 GCA_963585895.1 Sepioteuthis lessoniana | reverse complement strand
CACCGCCAACAGTGCATTATCTGAATATCGAATTATTTATTTATTAAAATCCGGACAAAATATGGAGACTGAGAGTTTAATGCTAATAGTAGAATGTGCATATCTACAAAGTCTACCTCACTCATGCTGACGAAAAGTATACATAATTGATTCGTTACATAACGTATGTATTCAACTAAGAATTTGTTTTGTTTTGTTTTTACGATATGGAAGTAGGTTGGAATAGTTAAATGAATTTAATTATTAAAAATGAAAAAAAAAAAAAGAGATATCTCACACCGGAAATATTTACGCCAGGAAAGTAGACACCAAACTTTGTGGAGCATACATATATACACACATAGATACGTATATATATATATATATGTGTGTGTGTGTGTGTGTGTGTGTGTGTGTGTGTGTGTGTGCATATATATATATATATATATATATATATATAAGGAGGAGTAGATACTATTCTGACGTCTACAAGATAAAGTAAATGTTTATGAAAGAAATATAAGTCATCGATTTTACAATTTTCCCTCTGTCAATAGACATTTTAGTTTGGAAAATGGCTGACTTATCACTATTTAGCGTTTATATTCTCTATATTTCCTTATATATATATATATATATATATATATATATATATAATCAACCCTTGTTCCTTGAACCACTCTAGTCCTCCGTCCCTATCGTCCATCGCTCCAGCTAGTGTCCGCACGAAACGGATATATGTAAGATGGCAACTACTGGTGCGTCTTTGTGGGAGATACAATTAGCTAATGAAATATTATCAGCATCATATGTGTCTATAATCTACCAAAATTACGCACCAGTTGCCCAGTTGGCTGGGACTGTAGAATACACTGACTGTATCTCAAAAGATGGGTTAACCCCACCTCCAAAGAATGTCCCGAATATCACACACTAAACAATCCAGTGATGGGGTTCCAGCAATGCTAGAGCTTTGGGGAATGTGGAGTACTCCTTCATTGCCATCGCTCCCAGGTCCACTCTGGCTCGTAGTAGTAGTTCCTGAGAAGGTCCTATCTAAAGGTAAAAAAAAAATAAACTGTGTACTAATGCTGAACTGAATAGGACTATTTTGACAATTAAATTGCGTACTCATGCTAGAATAAATTCCTTAAAATGAAACTGTTTTTGTATGCTTAACTGATTTGTTTGAAATTGAACCGTTTTTGACATTGAAACCATACCTACACCAAACTGAATGATTTAAAATAGAAATGTTTTATCATTTAACTGTGTGTAAACAAAAAAAGTTAACTTATACTAAACTGAATTGTCTGAAATAGAACTGTTTGACTAAACTGAATAGGTGTAAATAGAAATGCTTTTATCATTAAACCCTGTACTTATGCTAAACTGAATTGCTTGAAATAGAAATGATTATATGGAATAAAAAAGATTAAGACTCTTCTATCGAACTGAGCACTCTGGTATCCGGTAATGCAAAATGCAAACAAACGATAGCTAATACATAATACGTTTTAATTCCCCAGCTGACGTATGTCGCCAAATGACTGAGCGATAAATACAAAGTCTTGCGCAAAATTGGGCGGGTTTCGATTGGACCTGCGAGACTAGCCACACTGAAGAATTGTGATAAAACGAATACAGTATGTCTGTGGTCTGGTTGTTTGGTTGTTTGTGTTTTATGGAATATCAACCTTTATAGGTTATTTAATGCCAAATCCATTTTAAAACAAATTATCTGTTCTATTTCAAGCAATTCAGTTTAGTATGAGTACACAGTTTAATTGTAAAAGACATTTATATTTCAAGCTATTCAGTTTAGTCAAACAGTTCCAATTCAAATAATTCAGTCCAGCGTAAGTACAGTTTCCATGTCAAAAACAGTTATAATTCAAACAATTCAGTTAAGCATAAATATGCAGTTTAAATATCGAAACAGTTCTCTTTCAAGTAGTTCCGTTCAGCATAAGTACGCAGTTTGAATGTCAAAACAGTTTTATTTCGAGAAATACAGTTTAAAATAAGTAGGCAGTTTAGTTCTATTTGACCCATAGAAGGGACCTAATCAAGTGCTACCACTCCGGGTCAGAGTGGATTTGTGAACGATGGCAATAAAGGAATACTCCGTGTTCCGCAAAGCTCCTGCATTACTGGAAACTCACCATCAGATTTTTTAGTGTCATATCCTGGACACTCGTTGATGGGTTACCCCTCTGCAGAGGTGCAGTCGGAGTATTTTACAGCCCTAGTCGTCTCGGCATGCTTGTTTGTTGATGCCTATATATATATATATATATATATATATATATATATATATATATATATATATATAATAAACAGATACCCTCTGGTATATATATATATATATATATATTTATATATATATATAAATATATATATATATATATATATATATATATATTCTAGAGTGGAACTAGTAGTAAAGACAGTAAATGGGTACTCTAGGTTCCCCCAAAGCTACAGGACAGGAGCCTCACCATCAGATACAGTTTAATATCGTACCCGAGTCATTAGTTCTATTTGTTCTATATACAGGTCCATTTGCTTAGTGGGTAGAGAGTCCACGAATTCGGAGTTCAATCCCAGGTCGAGTCAGAAACAAATTCTAAAAAATTGTACTTGATACTTCCTTGCTTAACACTCAGGTTTATAAGGAATGTATCAAGGGTAATGTGGAGAAATATAGGGAAAAGAGTAGCACCCTCCCCTACACCTCGGTGAAGTTGCTATTAAAAAAGGGAACCTTCGGATCGCCCTTGACTACGGTCGCTAACTTTCCTTTATATATCGGCCCATTGATCAAGTAGATAGAGACCAAGGTTCAATACCAGGTCGAGACTTACCAAAGAATTATAAAAATGGTACCTGATGCCCCCGTGCTTAATACACCGCATTTTTAGATACTGATCTAGGGTAAAGTGGATCAATCCAGTGAAAGGAGTAGTACCTTTCCCTAAAAATACGGCGTAGTAGCTACTGAAAAGAAGTCTTCGAGTCCCCCGTGACTACGGTCACCAACAGCTCTTATATATATATATATATATATATATATATATATATATATATATATATATATATATATATATATATATATATATATATATATATATATATATAGTGTTTATGTGTGTTCAATTGTAGCATTGTACTTAGCATATGTTTATAAATAGTTTCCTGCATTTTAAAAAAAATTTACCTTGAAAATATTAAGAAAGTACTTCATTAAAAATTAACAAAATATTATTGGCCTAATGAGTAGAGTGTTCGCTACTAATGCAGGAGACCAGGGTTCAAGTCATACCGGAGATTTAAAAAAATGGTACTTGATACAGCCTTGATTAACTCTCAGCATTATAAAGTACAGATCAAGGGTACAGTGGAGCAATCCAGGGAAAGGAGTAGAGTCCCACCCCTACATTTCAGTGTAGTAGCTATTGAAAAGAGAGCCTTCGAGTCACCTTCAACTACGATCGCCAAATTTACTAACATTTATTAACGTTTTACTAAGAATTTGAAGGGTAGAATGCAGTCTTTTGCATTTCTTTAGATTGTTGTTTAATCTATTTTAGGTTAGGATTTAACCTATTTGACGGCATATAAAGTTGCAGGGGTGTATAAGACGCACCCAAATTTCAACAGGGCAAATTAAGAAAAAATCAAAGTATAATTATTAAACGTGATGTCATTGATAAAAAGAATATTATCAATGATAGCACTTAATCTGCATAATCCCTATTTAAATAATAACAATAGGTATCTGAAAGCTTCCTTAAAATCAAAGCTAATATGAGTTGCTGGGTCGATATTCGGCCAACTATCGTGAATTTTAAACCTACATATGGTATATAAGTCGCAGGGATACCCTTCATTGTCATCGCTCCCAGGTCCACTTTAGCCCAAAGGGGTAGCACTTGATAGGGTCCTATCAATTGGGCAAAGAGAACTAAACCGTAATTTCGAAAGTTTACTGTTTTGACATTGGGAAACAGTGTATTTTTCGCTAAACTGAATCTTCTGAAATAAAACAGATTTTACATTTAACTCTGTGTATTGTCTCATCGACTGGGGCTGTAGAATACACTGACTTCATCTATGCAGAGGGTTAAGACCCCATCCCAACAGGTGTCCTGGATATGACACTAAACAATCTGATGCTGTGATTTCTTTAATGCTGGAGCTTTTGGAAATGCAGGGCACCTCTTCATTGCCATCGCTCCCGTTCCATCCACTCCGGAGTAGTAGCACCTGATAGGGTCCTATCAATCGGTCAAATAAAACTAAAATACGTATTTATGCTAAACTGGATTACTTGAAATAGAAATATTTTGATATTGCAAATGCATACTTATGTTAAACTGAACTGCTTGAAATAAAACCGTTTTGACGTGTAAACTGCTGACTTATGCTAAACATAACTGAATTGTTTGAATTTGAACAGTTTGACTAAACTGAGTAGCTTGATATAGAAATGTTTTTGATAATTAAACTGTGTACTCCTGCTAAACTGAATTGTTTGAAATCGAACTGTTTATTAGTATAGAAATGGATTTGGCACTAAATTTACCTACAAGGGTTGATATGCCATAAAACCCAAACAAACCTCCGCGTGATGTAGTGGCTGACATGCTAGACATTGTATCTCTCCGGCTATAGATTGCTCAGTCGGCTGGGGTGGTAGAATACACCAACTGCTTCTCTGCAGAGGGGTAAGACCCCCCTAACAACGAGTGTCCTAAATATGACACTAAATAATCTGATGGTGAGTTTCCAGTAATGCTGGAACGTTGGGAAATGCAGAGTATTCCTTCATTGCCATTGCTCCCAGGTCCACTCTGGCCCGGAATGGTAGCACCTGATATGGCCCTATCTATGGGTTAAATAGAACTAACTGCATACTTATGCTAAATTGAATTGTTTGAATTAAAACTGTTCGACTAAACTGAGTAGATTGAAATAGAAATATTTTTGATAATTAAACTGTACTTACATTTACACTGCGTGTTTATGCTAAACTGAATTGTTTGAAATAGAAATGTTTTTGACATTGAAACTGTGCTTACACTAAATTGAATTGTTTAATATAGAATTGTTTTGACATTTAACTACTAGAATTGTTTGAATAAACTGAATGGCTTGAAATAGATATGTTTTGACAATTAAACTGTGTACTCATGCTAAATTGAATTGTTTGAAATAGAACTGACTATTTGCATAAAAATGGATTTGGCGTTATCTAACCTACAAAGGTTGATATGCCATAAAACCCAACCAACCAACCAGCCAACCATCCAGCTATGGGTTAAATTCTACCACAGTTGCTCTTCTACAAGGCTGGCTTTGGCTTTAAATATCCCGCCATAGTTAATATGCCATTAAATAATGAAACCAAATCAAATCAAACCAAATACTTTTGGAAAATGTTTTTCTCATAGAAAGAGACTGTTCATTTTTTGTCTTCTCTTGATAATTTTTTTTTTCAAATCGATCAAGTGGATTAAAAAATGTGAATTCACATTAGAATAGTTTTATCAGTAAGCTTTATACTTCGATAATTCCTGCAATTTTTAACAATGACTAACTGTATTTGTTCAAATACTTATGAGAAGTGCTTTCTATAGTGCCTATGAGCTGTTCTCGGGCCTCGTTCTTGGTACGAGAAATGATCAATCTTTGCTGATACCTGCTATGCCTCTCACCAAAGTGAAGTGGCTATCGATTGCTTGTATAAGGCATCTGTAAGGAATCTATAATCTTGTAAAGAACTAAGAAATGGATATCGATACGCGGGAATTTATTTATTTATTCTAATGTGTTTTTATGATGTATCTGTTAATTTGTATTATCAATCATTTTCATCTATTCGATTTGTTATTTGGAAAAAGATTTTTTTTATTTTTTATTTTCGAAAAGCTTTAAATTGATGATTTCTTAATAGGTTTGAATAGGAATCCCCCTCCCATAAGAAAAAAAAACCCAGAAGTCTGCTGAGAGAAAGAATAAAGTAAATAAAATATCGATGGAAGAAGAAAATAAAACACGTGATTGAATGAACAATGCGGAAAACTGAAGTAATAAATTAAAGAAAGAAAGAAAGAAAGAAAGAAAGAAAGAAAGAAAGAAAGAATAAAAACGATATGGAAAGAAAGAAAGACAGAAAAAAGAAAGAACCATAAAACAAAGAATGGTGAAGATAAGAAATAAAGAAGTAAAGAAATAAATAAAGAAAGAAACAAACAAACAAGCAAACAAACAAACAACGTTGAACGTAAAAAAAGAATAAAATAGGAAAAAAGAAAAAAGCGAAAGAAAGAAAGAAAGAAAGAAAGAATAAAAAAGATATGGAAAGAAAGAAAGACAGAAAAAAGAAAGAACCATAAAACAAAGAATGGTGAAGATAAGAAATAAAGAAGTAAAGAAAGAAAGAAACAAACAAACAAACAAAGAACGTTGAACGTGAGAAAGAATAAAAGAGAAAGAAAGAAAATCAAAAAGCTAAAGAAAGAAAGAAAGAAAGAAAAGAAAGAAAGAAAGAATGAATGAATGAAAGGAACATAAAAGAAAGAAAGAAAGAAAGAAAGAAAGAAACGAAAATAAAAAGAAAAAGTAAGATAGGAAGTCAAAGTGATTGATTTTATATGCCTGTCAACCTTTCTAAGGATATTTTATGCCTTAAAGTTTGGAAATTGCATTCATTATACATTAGTATTTTTCATTTTTGTGTAGCTGCTTCATAATTTTTTTTTTTATTGAATTTTGCTTGATTTTTTTTCTTTGCGTATTTTTGGCGCGATCAATTAAGATACAAATAATTTTTACTCAGGTCTATTTCACTCACAGATGGGACCCAGTCAGGTATTCCCACCCCAGGTCAGAGTGGACTTGGGAGTAATAGCTCTGAAAAGGTACCCTACATTCTCCAGATCTTTAGACCAGGTTCTTTACGATCTTATGCAATTAAGTATCGTAACGAGGACTCCTCTTAATTGTTTTTTGTTGGGGTGGGGTTTTAATTTTTGGCTTATTTTACCCCCCAAGTGTGAGGGCGCGAAGAAAAGAAAAGGTAACAGTGTGAGAAAAATAAGAAAGGAAATAGATGTAAGAGAATAAAAGAAAGAAAGAATGACAGAGGGAGTTAAAGAGATAAAAGAAAAAATAATGAAAGGGAAATTAAGGCAAATAAAAGAAGAAAAGGATGAATGAAGTTATGGAAAGATAGAAAGAAAACAAAATAAGTGAAAGAGAGAAGGAAGCGAAGAAGAAAAAAAGAAGCATAAACGGAATTAAAAAAGGAAAGAATGTGTAAGTAAAAGAAAGAAAGAAAGAAAGAAAGAAAGAAAGAAAGGAAGACTGATCTGAAAATCTATGAAAGTAAGGAAGACGCCAACAAAGAAAGAAATAAAAAAAGAAATACTGATAGAACGAGAAAAAAATAAAATCAAAGTAAGAAGAAAAGAAAGCTGAAAAGATTAAAAGAAGCGGGAAGAGTGTAAAAGAAAGAAAGAAAGAAAGAAAGAAAGAAAGAAAGTAAGAAAATAATGACATCAGCAAAGAAAGAAAGAAAGAAAGAAAGAAAGAAAGAAAGAATTACTTGGAAAATGAAAGAAAGCAAATAAGAAAGAAAGAGCCAGCAACAAAGAAAAAAAAGAATGACATGAGAAAGAAAGAAAGAAAGAAAGAAAGAAGGCCAGTAAAAACAAAAAGAATGACACGGAAAAAGAAAGAAAGAAAGAAAGAAAGAAAAAAAGAAAGAAAGAAGCAAACAAAGAAAGAATTAAAGAAAAAAAGAAAGGCAAGAGAACAAGAAATAAAAGAATGACAATTGAGAAGAAAGAAAGAAAGAAAGCAAAGAAAAAACAAAATGACATGGAAAATGAATGAACGAAAATAAGAAAGAAAGAGCCAGCAAAAATGAAATAAAAAATGACATGGGAAAGAAAGAAAGAATGAAAGAAAGAAAGAAAGAAAGAAAGAAAAGAGCGAGCGAAATACAAATGATAGAATGACATGGAAAATGAAAGAAACAAATTAACCCTCCAACTAACAAAGAATAACACGTAAAGAAAGAAAAAAAGAAAGAAAGAATGAATGAATAATATGAATGAAATAGCAAATGCGAAAAACAAAAGAAGAAAAAAGCAAAAAGGACACATTGATGGTTACGGAAATTCTGACAAAATTTGTCGAAAATGAATAGAATGGTCCACCATATCTCGCTGTGGCTGTCGTTTCATTTGTTGTTAAAAGATCTTACAGGTTTTTCTCCTTTTTTTTTTTTTTACCGACTCAATATCCGCTAACTTCTGCCCCACCGACCCCAGCGTGGACGCCTTTTTTTTCTCAGCATGTCCCCAGCTCCCTAGGCTTAATGAAATTAAGCTCACATTATCCGCTTGTCAGGAAGGCTAATTTCGAATTCCGAACCGATTCTTTTTTTTTTTTTTTTTTTTTTAGACTCCCAGCTATTTCAAGAGCCTGACACGGGAATTCTAAGCAAGATGGCAACGGGCTGTGTGGTCACGTGACTCGCCTGAACGAGGCTTCGTCTTTGCTGTCGTTCTTCTGCCATGATTCTCTTTCGCCTGTAGACTTTATCTTTCTTCCTTTCTTTTTTTTCTTTTTTCTTTTTCTTTTTTTCTTCTTCTTCTTTTTTTTTTTTAGCTTTGGTTCCAACAACAGAACTGGCCAATTTTCAATGACATTTTCAAACCACCGATATTTATAGTCATCTTTTTTGTATTCTTGTAAAAGCTTGTCATCTGTCTTATTTTTTATCTAGTTTTTAAACATCGTTTAGTTCCCACATTCTTTTTCTATTTCAATCAGTATATGTCTGTCTCTGTCTCTGCCTCTCTCTCTCTCTCTCTCTCTCTCACTCTCTCTCTCTCTCTCTCTCTTTCTTTGACGTTTTTATCGTTCACATTCTCTTTCACCAAGCTTTCTTTTATAAAAAATTCTTCTTTTCTCCTTCTTCTTCAGTAAGATTGTCTTCTTTCTTTCTTTCTTTCTTTCTTTCTTTCTTTCTTTCTTATTCTATATTTTTCTTCCTTCTTTTCTTTCTTTCTATATTTTTCGCCCAGCTTCTTTTTATTTCTATATTTCTGTATTTTTCATTCATTCTTTCTTTTTTTTCCTTTTTCAGTATTCTTTTTTTTTCTTTCCTTCTTTCTTATTTTGTTTCTTTCTTTCTGTTTCAACATTTTTCTCCCATCTCTTCTTTTTCCTCCATACTTTCTTTCTTTCTTTCTTTCTATTTCTATTTTTTTCCTTCCTTTCTATTTCCATTTTTTTCCTTCCCTTCGGCATTTAATAACCCATGAATGTTGATTTGCCGAGGAACAAAGAAATCAGAAACCTTCTCTTTGTCATGTTTCTTTCTTTCTTTCTTTCTTTTTTCTTTTTCTTTCTTTCTTTGAAGTTTTGATATTTCTTTCTAATCTTTTTTTTTTTATCTCCTTTCAATTTTTGGATATTCATTCGTTCAACCATTCGTTCATTTTCATCTGTGTTTAATTTTGATTCTATTCTATCTTCCTTCCAGTTTCATTTAAAATTCTCTACTTTTTCTTTATCGTGACGTATTTCATTTTCTTCTGAAAGGGTTTAATTGTAGCAAAAAAAAAAAAGCTAATTTTTCTCATTTCTGCTCGTGATAATCATAATAATAAACGAAATCTCTCCTAATAACAGCACAGGACAAGGCCATGAGAACCAATCACATCAAAGCGAGAACAGATAAGACACAACAAAACAGCAAATGTAGGCTATGCGGTGACAGAGACGAAACGATAAATCACATAATAAGCGAATGCAGCAAATTAGCACAGAAGAAGTATAAGGCGAGACACGATTGGGTCGGCAAGGTGATCCACTGGGAAATGTGCAAGAAATTTAAATTTGTTCATACTAACAAATGGTATATGCACAACACTGCACCTGTCCAAGAAAATGACACACACAAACTCCTATGGGACTTTGATATACAAACGGATCACCTAATTTTGGCCAGAAGACTAGACCATATAATAATCAACTACAAAAAGGAGAACTTGCAACATTGTCGACTTTGCTGTCCTAGCAGACCAGAGAATAAACCTGAAAGAATGTGAAAAGATAGACCAGTACCTCGACCTTGTTAGATAATTGAAAAAGCTGTGGAACATGAAAGTGGCGATTGTACCAATTGTGATTGCTGCTTTTGGAACGGTAACAATAGGATTATTAAAGGGCCTGGAGGATTTGAAAGTTGGCGGCCGAGTGGAGACCATCCAAATAACAGCATTATTGAAAACGGCCACTCTACCGAGAAGAGTCCCGGAGACTTGAGGAGACTTGCTGTCACTCAATCTCCAATGAAAGACCATCAGCTAACGCTGATGCGAAAAACTCTAATGAGTAAATAATAATAATAATAATGATAATAATAAAATAATAATAATTATATATATATATATATATATATATATATATATATATATATATATATATATGCATTTAATACTTATTCAAATTTACCTTCAGTTGAGACTGTTTCTCTTTTTATTTCATCAGTTATATTTTTCTTTTAACATTATTTCAATTTTTTCTTTTTTTTTTTCGCTTTCTTTCTTTCTTTCTTTCTTTGTTTTCCTTTCATTTCCTACCCTTTCTATAGCTTTTATTCTTTCTTTCTTTCTTTCTTTCTTTCTTTCTTTTCCTTTCACTTCCTACCCTTTCTATAGCTTTCTTTCTTTCTTTCTTTCTTTCTTTCTTTTCCTTTCACTTCCTACCCTTTCTATAGCTTTCTTTTTCTTTCTTTCTTTCCTTCTTTCTTTCTTTCTTTCTTTCTTTCTTTTCCTTTCATTTCCTACCCTTTCTATAGCTTTCTTTCTTTCTTTCGTTCTTTCTTTCTTTCTTTCATTTCCTACCCTTTCTATAGCTTTTATTCTTTCTTTCTTTCTTTCTTTCTTTCTTTCTTTCTTTCTTTGTTTTCCTTTCACTTCCTACCCTTTCTATAGCTTTCTTTCTTTCTTTCTTTCTTTCTTTCACTTCCTACCCTTTCTATAGCTTTCTTTCTTTCTTTCTTTCTTTGTTTTTCTTTCATTTCCTACCCTTTCTATAGCTTTTATTCTTTCTTTCTTTCTTTCTTTCTTTCTTTCTTTCTTTCACTTCCTACCCTTTCTATAGCTTTCTTTCTTTCTTTCTTTCTTTTTTTTCTTGATTCGCGATACCTTCCTCTTTTTTGAAACTTTCATTTCATTCTTTTTTTTCATCATTTATTTTTCATTTTTTTTATCTCCCTTCTTCTAAACTTCATTCTTTTTTGTCAAAAATTCACATCATGTATTAATTTCTTTTCTTATTATTTCTTTCTTTCTTTTTCTTTCTTTTTGTTGTTTTGTCACAGATTTTTCCTTTTTCTTTTCTAACTTTCTCTTTCTTTCATTCTTTTCAGTTCCCTTCTCTGTTCTTCTAAAATTCATTCAATCATTCTTTCTTTCTTTCTTCTTTATTTTTTTTTTCTCGATTCTTTCTTTCTATCAATTTACCTTCTTTGTTGGGACGCGTTTTTCTTTCTTTCTTTTTTTCTTTATATTTCTGTATTTATTCTTCCTTCATTTGTTTTTTTCTGTATTTATTCTTTTGTTTCTTTCTCACTGACTCTCTCTCTCTCTCTCTCTCTCTCTCTCTTCTTTCTCACGTTTTCTTCTTCCTGTTTATTTTCCTTTTTATTAGAGTTAATTTCCGTTTTACTTCTTTCTTTTCTGGTTTGATTCTTTATTCTTTCTGTCTATCTTCTCTCCCTTTCTCTCTCTCTCTCTCTCTCTCTCTCTCTCTCTCTTTTTCTAAAATTTCTTTCATTCAGTTTATTTTCCTTTTTTCTCTCTCTTTGTTTCTTTCTTATTTTTTTCTTTCCCTCTTTGTTTCTTTTTTTATTTCACTCTTTCTCTCTTTCTCCTTGTCTCCGTCTCGGTCTCGCTCTTTCATATCTCTCTTCCTACGCCTTCCTCTTCACTTTTATTTAATTTTTCACACCATTTGCATTCGAGTCTTTTTTTATTTTTTATTTTTCTAGTTGTTGTTGTTATTGTTATTATTATTATTATTATTATTATTATTGTTTAATTAATATTTTTCTCTTAAATAATAAATAATAAACCCTTTTTCAGTATATTATCACAATCAAGGTGAATGTAGAACAACGTAAGTCACCATCTGCTTCGTTTTTCACAGAACGATAACCAAGTCGTATGTCGGGGCAAAAGTGAATAAATTCAAGAATTCGTTACTCATAGTTTTTTTAGTGTATGCTTATTTGTGTGTGGGTGTGTGTGTGTGTGTGTGTGTGTTTGTGTGTGTGATGAATTATTTTAGATTTCTTTAAACCACGACGCTGAACAGAGATTTGCTTTGATATAATATTTATCTTAGTCAAATATTATTCTTCTTGAAGAAGATAAGGTTTTTGCAACTTTTTGTTAGCTTGTTCTTTTTTTTTGTTTGTTTTCCTTGTAATTTTTTTTTTTTTTTGAGGGGGGAGATTGAATCTAAAAGCTAAAAACCTGACGAATTCTCAGGGCTTTCTCGAAGCGATTAAATTAGTAAATATTTATGATATTCGCGTATGTCATCAAGTATAAATGCCGACATGCTAACACATTTTACGCAGTTTCAAGTTTCGAAACCATATTTTGAAAGTTGGTAATATTTTCACGACAGTTTTATCTGGTTTCTATCTTTTATTCAGAACATGTACTGGAGTTGTCATTTACTATGCTTAGCACTTGGCCAGAAGCATAGTTGCCCACTGGGAGAATCGATCTCGCTCAACATTGTCTGCTAATATAGCCCATTAACCACTGCCATATGAAAGCTGTTAATGAAATAAACTATAGCAGGTATTAGCAAGATACTATTTGATAGAATTTATACACATCCGTACAACAGATTGCCAAGTCGGCTGGGGCTGTAGAATACACCAACTACTCTTCTGCAGAGGGGTAAGAAAAACGAGTGTCCTGATATGACTATAAACAATCTGTTGGTAAGGTATCAATAATGCCGGGGCTTTGGGGAATGCGGAGTACCCATTCGTTGCCACTGCTCCCAAATTCACTCTGGCCGGGCGTGGTAACAACTGATAGGGTCCTATCTATGGGTTAAATAGAACGAACGGCATACTTATGCTAAACTGAATTGTTTGAGTAAACTGAATAGCTTGAAATAGAAATGGTTCTGACAATTAAACCGTACTTACATTTAAGCTGCGTGCTTATACTAAACTGAATTATTTGAAAAAGAACTGTTTTTTGACATTGAATCTGTATTCACGCTAAACTAAATTGTCTAACATAAAACTGTTTTGACATTTAACTGTGTGTAAACAAAATCTGTATTTATACTAAACTGAATTAGCTGAATTAGAACAGTTTAAATAAACTGAATAGTTTGAAATAGAAATGTTTTTGACAATCAAACTGTGTACTCAGGCTAAACTGAATTGTTTGAAAAAGAACTGATTATTTATATGAAAATGGATTTGTCGTTAAATAACCTACAAAGATTGATATGCCTAAGAACCAACCAATCAACCATACAACAGAGCTAGATCTTCCCTAATTATGATTTTGAGCGAATTTACTATAAGAATTATCGTCTTGGGCACCTCTGGTGGTATAACGGTTAGCAAACTAGACTAGCAAACCTGTTCGAGTCTCATTGGGCGACCTATTCATTCGGTCTTGTGCCACATCAAAGCAAATTTCAATAAAAATTATTGTCTTTGGAAAATGAAGCCAATAACGTGAGTTCAAACCCTGCACAAAGTAGTTTGTGCTTTACTTCATACTAGTGCTTTGGGGAAAGTCATGTAGCCGTTTGTTCTTCTCTTTAGAAGGACAGAATGTGTTCTTTTGCCTTGCTGTGGTAACCAACAATGGAGAAGGCAATCACTGAATTCAAACCAGCTAAACCCTTCCAAAAATGTTGCCATGCATGAGTCTCGATTTGTGCTTGTAACATCCCTATAAAATGACCTTGTATCAAATCTGACTTGATGGTGTGACGTTACGCAAGTACAAGACGAGCCCAACTGTTTCGATGAGAAAATTTATTACCGTTACTGTTTTCACAGTTGTCATCACGAAACGAGAGAAATAGAAATAGAAAAAAAGATATGTGTCATGTCATTTAGAAAGGCAGAAAGTTTCATTCGTAGCAGGCTAACAAATACAGACATCATTTCTTCTAAACCACTGACCAAGCCTTACCTTCAAAGTGGCCTCTCGTCTCAACCCCAATTTAGAACTGGACCTTCTAGACTCACTGACAACTGCTAATCCACTGACTGATTCCTCAACTAAATATCCTAATATATATTCTTCTAATCCTCAGGCAGGATATGACACAATGGCAATTTTTTAAGCGGAGTTTAATAGGTTTGAATTCAGAGTTTTCCTTCTCCTAGACTAGTTGCCTCACCAAGGCTGAAGAACCAACACTGTCCTACTATTTACCCATAGCTGGAGGGAGAATAATTGGATTCATACCTTTCCAAAGGGTATTAGTGCTTTGTAAAAATGCAATCATTCTCGTCCAGGATTTAAACTCGTTTTCCTACGACGACAACCATTACACCACGGGCACCTCCAAATATATATTCTTCTAATTATCCTTTTAACTAATCTTGTTGTATATCCATAATATAATATCCATATACACGTGAACATAATCAACTGATAATGACGACTTCAATAACGAATGAATACACTTCTTTATAAAAATATAAATCTCTCACTTTATTTTCGAAAAGGTGATGTTTGTTCTGTGTTAGAAATGAGTGGAGACAAGGATGAACAGCTATATTGATCCAAGTTCTTCTCTCGACCATAGCAGCACTTTTTTCGGATCTTGGCTTGGGTTGCTCAACCGGGGGTCACTAAGGGCCCAAAGCCCTCTGTCTGGAGCTAGTTCTCACTTTGGCATCCTGTCTCCAACTGACTCGAACCGCCCAGGCACCTGGTTATATTATTTTTTAACATCCACCTGCTTCCACTATTCTTCCGCTTATTTACACAGGTGCATCTCTTGATTGACGGCTCGGTCGAGGGTCAATATATAACAATCTGATAAGAACACGTATCATTGAAACGTTCAAGTGTTACGTCATCACAATCTTAGCATACATTGCCCCCCACAACTGTTTATCTTTAATATTCTGTCTCACGGCCAACTAATAAACACGATCCCGCATGTTACATTTACAGACTGATTTCTAACAGGCCAAATGTGGACAGCAAAAATAAAAATATACAAAATAATAACCTATTCATAGCTGCATATGAAATTAACCTAAAATGAGAGTTAACTTTAAAAATTCTTCATCATCATGTCGTACCGCTAGCACGGATATCCCTGACCCTCTCTCGCTGCTTTTCCCTATCATTCATCGCCTCTGGCAGGTCCTCAGGGCTACATCCTGTATCCTCACATAGCTGCTGTATGCATGTTCTAGCTGGTCGTCCTGCTTTTGCTCGGTCATGTGTGGGGGTCCATAGGAGTACATCACTTATGAGCTCGTCTCTGCTTATCCAGCAGTGTCCTGCGTGTCTGGTTTGACTAACTTGGATAGTTTTCGTGATGGGAGGCAGGTGGCCGTATAGTTGGTGCCTTGTTGGGTGTTCTCACTATTTTAATTCCTTTCTATATTAAAAGGCTATTTACATTTTGTCTTTTAATACTACACCACGAATTATAAACGGCTGAGAGTTTACTTGCTTTTATGATTTTCAACCACCAATATGGCTTGTTTCTGTTTATAGATACAAACTGGGTATTTTTTTAAATTTTTCTTCAGAAATGTAATAATAAAAGATTTTGTACAAAGATTGTTATTTTTTTTGTTTACATTATATAAGCCTATTTATGTAACATATGGAGCCGTATTTACTAGTTGGCCATGTCTGTTCATATCAAATTTCAAAACAACCAGCCAACCCTCTTTTGATAACATCATCATCATCATATCGTGCCGCTTGCAGGGATATCCCTGACCCTCTCTCGCCACTTCTCCTTATCATTCATCGCCTCCGGCAGGTCTTCAGGGCTACATTCCGTATCCTCAAATAGCTGATGTATGTATGTTCGAGCTGGTCGTTCAGCTTTTGCTCGGCCATATGTTGGGGTCCAAAGGAGTACATCCCTTTTGAGCTCGTCTTTTGATATACTTTATGAGATATGCTCATCTTTGACCTTCAATGCGAACTTACACTTCAAGTTTTTGGTAAACTCCCAATTTATTACTAAAATAGTTAAAATAAATTAAAATAATTTACTAATTGAATTAATCATAATCCTTTAATAATATTACAGTAGGAAATCGGATCAATACTTTTAAGGTTGAGAACAGCTAAACAGCTGACATTATTTTTCAATTAGGACTATGGCTGATTGTGGCTTTGCCAGTGATGACAGCTATCTAAGTTGTCTAGCGCCTCTCACCAACCGATATTATACAGCTAGTCGTGGTGAATGATAGTCTTGAGGGTGAGCAAAACATTTTTTGTTTTTCCTGGTTCAGTTACTGAGATCATATAGATATGCGAAAACAGGTGTTGGTCACTAGCTGCTTGAGATGAGATTCGCATCTCATCAGTCCATTTTTTTGTTTGCAGAGAAAACGACTAGTTTTTATCTTGAGTATTGTTCTGCGTAAATCTTCACTGTGGCTTCTTTCACTCGACTGTGTCCTGCTCCAAAATACCCAACGTGGAAAAAGCAATGTTTTGGAAGGTTATTTACAACAGGAGAATACAACTTCCATCAATGTAAACGATACACGTAATCGCCTCTCTTTTTCACTTATTCTTTCCCTTTCTTTCTTTCTTTCTTTTTTTCTTTTGGTTCCTTTTTCATTAACTTTCTTTCTTGTTTTCTTTTCCTTCTCTTCTTTCTTTCTTTTTCTCTTTCTTGTCTCCCTTTCTCTTTTTCTTACCTTTCTTTCTTTATATCTCCTTTCTGTACATCTTTCTTTGTCTTTATATCTCTTCTTTTTAGGACAATTTCCTTCTTTCTCCTTGTCTTTCTTTCTTTTATTTTGTACCTCCTCAGTCGTTCTATCTCCTAATTCTTTCTTTCTTTCTTTCTTTCTTTCTTTCTTTCTTTCTTTCTTTCTTTCTTTCTTTCTTTGCCTTTTATTTTCTCTTTCTTCCTTTCTTTGTTCCTTTTTCACTAATTTTCTTCCTTCCTTCCTTCCTTCCTTTCTTTCTTTCTTTCTTTCTTTCTTTCTTTCTTTCGACCTTTTTTTCTTTCGACCTTTCTTTCGACCTTTCTCTTTTCCTTCTTTTCTCTCCTTATATCTCCCCTCCGTACATCTCTCTTCGTTTTTATATCTCTTCTTTTTAAGATAATTTCCTTCTTTCTCCTTGTCTTTCTTTCTTTTATTTTGTATCTCCTCAGTCGTTCTATCTCCTAATTCTTTCTTTCTTTCTTTCTTTCTTTCTTTCTTTCTTTCTTTTTGTATCTATCGTATTTCTCTTATTTCTATTATATCTTACGCTGTCTGTCTTTATTTTCCTATATTTTCTCGCTTTTTCTTCCTTTCTCTATATTTATTCTTTACTCTTTTTCTCTCCTTTTTCATTCTTTATTTATTTATTTATTCATTCATTTATTTATTTGACTAATTTTTTTCTTTCTCTTCTCAATATTTTTATCTTTATATATATTTTTTATATTTATCGCCTATCTTTATCTCTATCACATCTCTTTCTTTCTTTTTCTTAATTTCTATTTGTTCTTTTTTATTTTTTTTCCTATATTTATTTTTCACTCTCTTCGCTTTCTCTTCTTTTCTTTTTCTCTTCTTTCTTTCTTGGTCTTCTTTTTTATCTAATTAATTTTCTTCATCACATCTTTCCCTTCCCTTTATATTATCTTTTTCTATATTCTTATATCTTTCTTTCTTTCTTTCTTTCTTTCTTTCTTTCTTTTCAAGACAGAAAGTAAACACACTTTCCTTTATAGCCATCACGGCAATGAAAGACGCCGCCATTTTCTCTGAACTAAAAAAACCTAAGCTCTTAATTAATAAAAATAAATAATACAAAATCGCTCATAATTATCTAAAAACTGCATCTGTTTGTTACATTTGCACTCATCTGGTGTGACCTTAATTACCTGCCCTTGCTTACCAGATTTTCTGCACCTCCCAATTCGCCATATTTTTCTTCTAAAATTTTCAGTTCACTTCTACGATATTTTTCTTTTTCCTCTTCACCTATTTTCCTTTTATCTCATAGCCCATCTTTTCGTTTTGATTTAGCGTCTCGTTCGTTTCTCGGCTTTCCTTTTTTATCATCTGAATTTCACATTCTCTTTCAAGGCAGTTTACTTATCTTCTCTCGTTTGTTGATGGTGGTTCACTTTCATTTCTCTTTCTATCGTCTGGTTATTTCGTTTCTTTTTCCTTTTTTTTTTTTTTTTAATTTCAACAGGGTTCATTTCTTAATTCGTCCTTTATTTTTTCATGATTTTTCAGGGGTTTTTTTTGTTTTACTGTTACTATTTTAATGTTTATTTTTAATTCTTTTATTCAGTTTTATTTATTGTATTTAATTTTTCATCATGAAAAAAAAGTTAATCTAATCTTAGTTGTCTTCTTTTTAAATTCTCTTCCGCGTTTCATTTACTAGAATATTGTTTTTTTTTAACGTAATTTCATTGATATGTTGTCATTTTCTTCATAATTCCTCCCTCCGTTCATTTTTAACGTTGCTTTATTTTTCTTCTAATATCCTTTCTCATGCTTATATATTCACCTCTTGAATTTTTTCTTTCTTTACAAGACTTCTTTCTTCCAGTGTGTACTTCTGTTATGATTTCCCCTTCCCTTTACCTTTTATTTTATTGTTTCAACCATACACGCACTCACACACACACACACATAAAACTGTGCATATATATATATATATATATATATATATATATATATATATATATATATATAGGCTATATTTCCGCACTAGACGGAGCCTCTCTGAAACTAGTAGACAAATTCACCTACCTAGGAAGCAGCTTCTCATCAACCGAAAAAGATATCGACACACGACTAACGAAAGCATGGACAGATCGATAGGCTCTCGATCATATGGAAATCAGACCTGACCGATAAAATGAAACGCAGTTTCTTCCAGGCAGCGGTCGTATCGATACTGCTATATGGATGCACTACTTCGACGCTAACTAAACGGCTGAAGAGGAAGCTAGACGGCAATTACACAAGAATGTTGCGAGCAATATTGAACATGTCCTGGCGGCAACAATCCACAAGGCACCAACTATAGGGGGTGTCCTCGTGGTGTAATGGTTAAAGCGATGAACTGCGGAATCGTAGTACGCGAGTTCGTACTCCAGTCGCGCTATTACGTTCACTTTCGGGCAAATACCCTTGGGAAAGGTATGAACCCCCTTATTCTCCCTCCAGCTATGGGTAAATAGTAGGACGGACGAGGTTCTTCAGCCTTGGTTAGGCAACTAGTCTAGGAGAAGGAAAATTCTGAATTCAAACCTGTTAAACTCCGCTTAAAAAATTGACCTGGTGTCATATCCTGCCCGACCGGAGGGGGTTGGTAAATAGTACCAACTATAGGGCCACCTGCCTCCCGGCGCGAAACTATACAAGTTAGACGAACCAGATATGCAGGACACTGCTGGAGAAGCAGGGACGAACTCATCAGTGATGTACTCCTATGGACCCCCGCATATGGCTAAGCAAAAGCAGGACGACCAGCTTGAACATACATACAGCAGCTATGTGAGGATACGGGATGTAGCCCTGAAGACTTGCCAGAAGCAATGAATGATAGGGAGAAGTGGCGAGAGAGGGTCAGGGATATCCCTGCTAGCGGTACGACATGATGATGATGCTGATGATATATATATATATATATATATATATATATATATATATAATCTTCATCATCAAGTCTAGCTGATAGAGATTCCATTGACTCTTTCGTCATCAGTCTCTATCGACCATCATTCATTGCAGGATCTTTATGCGGTTTTCAGTGTCCAGAGCTGATGTATATCAGTTCATGCTGGTCTGCTAACACTAATGTGTCCATACGTCAAACTATACATTATATATATACAGATACATAGATTGAAAAGACTGAGATAGATAGATAGATAGATTGAAGAGACTGTGATAGATAGTTAATAACCACCGAGTCAAAATCAAAGAAAGCGAAAACAGAGACTAATGCTTAGACATCTCTAGAAAACTAAAATAAGCCGTGGAACATGAAAGTGACGGTGATACCAATTGTAATTGGGACGCTTCGTAAAGGGGATGGGAGATATTGAGGTCAGAGAATGAACAAAAACTAACAAAACTAGAGGATTGTTGAGATTGGACAGAATATTCAGAGGAGTCCTAGAGACGTGAGGAGACTTGCTGTTACTCAGACTCCAGTGAATGACCATCAACTAATGCTGATGTAAAAAAAGGAAAAAAAAACTTGCAAGAACAGTCTGAGATTTTGAGATACAAGCAAATCCCCTTAGCTCGGCTATAAACCTGACTTAGAGACAATTACCTAAAAAAAAAAAAAAAAAAAAAAAAAAAAAAAAAAAAAACAAGAAAAAGAAAAAGTGAACATTGCATATTCTGAACTTTGGTGTCCTAACGAACAACAAAATGAAAATCAAAGACAGCGAAAACACTGGCTAAGATCTTAGCTTTTGCTTGAGAACTAAAAAAAACATGTGGAAAAAAGGGGGAAATTATAATACTGATTGTAATGTGTGTGCTTAAAACAATCTCTAAAGAATTCAAAAGAGGGTTGGAAGATATAGAAATCAGTGGCCAAGAAGAGACTATAGAGACTGCAACATTATTAAGATCGGCCAGAATACTGAGAAGAGTCCTGGATATATAAGAAGACTTGCTGTCACTCAGACTTCAGTAAAATACCATTATTTAACGCTAGTGGGAAAAACATAATAATAATAATAATAAGCGAATGCAGCAAATTACCACAGAAGGAATATAAGACGGGACACAACTGTGTCGACAAGGCGATCCACTGGGAAATGTGCAAGAAATTTAAATTTGACCACACAAACAAATGGTATATGTACAACCCAGCACCTGTCCTAGAAAATGAAACACATAAACTCTTATGGGACGTTGACATACAAATGGGTCACCTAATCTCAAAGAAGGCCAGACCTTATAGTAATCAACAAAAAAAGGGGGAGAACTTGCTAAATTGTGGACTTTGCCGTCCCGGCTTACCACAGAATAAAACTGAAAGAGTGTGAAAAGAAGGATAAGTACCTCGACCTTGCTAGAGAATTGAAAAAGCTGGGAAACATTTAAATGACGATTGTACCGATTGTGATTAGTGGTTTTGGCAAAACAACTAAAGATTTATTAAAAGGTCTTGAGGACTTGGAAGTTGGCGGACGGGTAGAGACTATCCACATGACAGCATTGCTGAGAACGAGTCCATGAGACTTGAGGAGACTTGCAGTCACGCAAGCTCTAGTGAAAAACCATCAGCAAACACTGATGTGAAAAACTCTGAAGGAGTAAATAATAATAATGATAATTATAAAGGAATTTATTTAAAGGTACACAATATATTTTTAGCGTTCTATACCCGAAAACACAGCGTAATATCAAAATATTTTTAACCATAAAAAAGGTTAATAATTAAACAAGAAAGAAAGAAAGAAAGAAAGAAAGAAAGAAAAAATAAGTTCTGAAGAAATTAAAGAAAGAAAGAAAAAAAGAAAGAAAGAATGACATGGAAAGAAAGAAAAAGACGGGAAAGAAAGGAAATAGAATACACACACACACACACACACATATATATATATATATATATATATATCGGTGACAAATCTTTTATTAAAAGTAGATCTACATGATAATTAAGACGATAAATTATCTTTTAGCGGAAAATTATAAAGACAAGTTATTTGCCTCAATTAAAATATAACTGAACGGATTAATTAAATGATCACCTTAGTGTAGAACCAAACATTCTTTGTACAAGCCCGTCTGACAACATCCTGATCAACAGACAGATATATCTATATATATAGGCTGATAGTTCGACATCTATCGGCAGGAATGTCTGTATTTAAGTACACACCGAAAATAAGGGAAGATAAGATCACATAAAAAGACTATTTTCTCCGAAAACAAAGATATAAGAACTCGATTATAATTAGTGGACATTATACATTCAAAACAGATATTGTTAGGTCTTACACATTTCCGAATCATACAGCACTGAAACATGACAATAAAGATATTACAATGTTGCCGTGGAAAAATATGATCAACCACATATATATATATATATATATATATGTTTATAATGGCCCGGGACAACGGAGTCCAACACCAGGTCGAGTCATACTAAAGACTCAAAAAGGGTACTTGATACCTCCTTGCTTAAAACTCAGAATTATAAGGTACATGTCATTGGTAAAGTTGAGCATTCCAGGGAAAGGAGTAGTGCCCTCTCTTACAGGTCAATGAAGTAGCGATTGAAAAGGGAGCCTTTGGGTCATCCTCGACTACGGTCGCTAACTTTACCTGTCCATTGACCTTATGAGTAGAGTCTTCGCCAATGGGTCGAGACACCGGGGTTCAATCCCAGGTTGGGTCATACCAAAGACTCAAAAATGGTACTTGATGCCTTTTTTTAATTAACACTCAACATTATAAGGTCTGTATCAAGGGTAAAGTGGAGCAATCTTGGGAAAGGAGTAAGTACCCTTCCCTATATCTCAAAGTAGTAGCTATTGAAAACGGACCCTCTACGTCACCCTTGACTACCATCGCCAACTTTCTTATTATTTTACATGTATGTATATGGATCTCTGTGTATATATATATATATATATATGTGTGTGTGTGTGTGTGTGTGTGTCTGTGTCTGTGTCTGTTTGTGCATTTGACTGCTTTTAGAAATTGACTTCGTGTTGTATCCTGCTCGTGTGGTAGTGTGGATATATATATGTATATTTAGGGGGCATTTCTTCGTTAATGCAAATTTCATTAAACATAATAGAAATTTTATGCCTACATATTTTCTTCTGGATCTGTTCGAATTCCCGTATTACTTTTATCGTATTCGGGGAGAATTGATTTAGGTATTGTCCGTAGTTGTATGTATCCTTAGTACTTTCTGCCCGACTTTGGGCCATCATCAGGGGAGAATCTATTACAAAAGTGATGTAACTTTTGTTTTAGCAAATTACTACTGTGTAAGAACGTCTTTGCCGTTGAAGATTATGGCGTTTGCTTTTAAATGGAATTCTGTAAATAGTGCCAGTAACTAAAGACATTTAAGTACATTAGCACTGGTTTGAAAATTAATTCTATTAAGTGCTGGTTGCAGGTTTCTAATATATAGTGCTTCGAGAATCTGAAGTTTTTGTTTATTACTTTGATGTTCAAGTATTGTTGTGTTGTCGGTGAGAATTTTTCGTAGTTGTGTTGTTGGGCATGAATGTTTTTTTAAATGCTGAGCTATTGAACTTGTGTCAGAAAGTAGCATTGTAAGTCTCCCCGACAGGGTAGTTGAGGTTAAACCAAAATATATATTATTATTATCAGAGATACAATCTCCTAGGAGACATTTAAATTTATATATAACGTTGCTTTTTTGCAACACCCCAATCGAGGGAGAGGAGTTATTTCTAATGACCAAATTCGAGGTTTTAAACTTATTATAATATATATATATATATATATATATATATATATATATATATATATATGAGTTATATCCTCTAAGTGCCCAGAAGACTATGGATATGAAATATTCGTAAATAGAATATATGAGCATTTTCATATAATTATATGAGCGTGTTAAGAGATGTACTCTTATGGATCCCCACACATGGCCGCGCAAAAGCAGGACGACCAGCACGAACGTACATTCAGCAGCTATGTGAGGATACAGGTTGTTGTCCTGAAGACCTGCCTAGGGCGATGAACGATAGGGAGGAGTGGCGAGAGAGGGTCAGGGATATCCGTGCTGCCAGCACGATATGATGATGATGATGATTGTTTTATATGTCTTTCAGGATGTATATAAAATCCCACATACAGAGCGAATATATCTCAAATGTAAACGGAAGAAAACTCAACCACTGTTATAGTGCCATTGTAAATTTATTTCGACGAAATCATTTTAATTTCCCGATATCTGTCTCTGCCTCCATACAGGACTTGACGCAAGGTCAAATGACCCGAAGGTCAGATTATAGTGTGGTCAGGGGAGGTGAAGGTCGGCCACTAGCCGCGGCTGGACTATGCTGGTCATCGGCCCACTTATGGGCTTGATGAGCGTAGCTGGACATGGACCCAAACATGGATCCAGGCACGGATCCTGATTTTAGCTTAAACTGGACGACAAGATCCAATGATGTAACTTGTCCACCCGAAAGTGGCCCAGCTGAAGCAGGGGGCCTTTCGGCCTCAAATTTGACATTGAGCATTGACCGTCCGGAACGGATGTCAGACAGTCTGTTGAAAAGCCTCTGCGCCAAACAGCGGCTGATCGAGCTTCCCCTACTGTTTTTAATTTCCTGCCTCATCAGATGGCTTAACATTCCTTTTTTGGAAGTGAAATCAGCAAATACATTTTCCTTTTTATATATAAAAAAGGAAAAGGGAAATAAAAGGAAGAAAAAGTAAAAGGGTAAAAGAGGGAAAGAAAGAATAGCATACAATCAGGCGAATAAAGAAAAGTAATAAAGCCATAATGATATAAAATGGTGGGTATACTGTTCCTCGCCCCACCTCATATAAGGTCACTATGTGTGGTTTCATTGTAGCTTTGTACAAGTGTTTGTACAATTTACGTTTGCCTCCTAATTAGTTCCGCCTAGGCCGAACTCCAGCAGCATCGTCTGGAATGGGCAACAGGTGGCATAGGTCTCCATGTGAACGCTGACAAAACAGTTCATTTGCTTTAATCAAAGTTGAGACATGTCCACAGTAAATGATAGCTCTCTGAAACTAGTGGACACATTAATCTACCACGGAAGCAGCGTCTAATATACTGAAAATGACGCAAGTAGCGAGTGCATGGACAGCTATAGATTGGCTATCGGTCACATGTAAATCTTATAAAATAAAACGTAGTTTTTTCCAATTAACGGTCGTGTCACTACTACTATATGGATGCACTCTGTGGACGCTAACAGCGTATGGAGAGAAAGCTTGAGCAAGTTATTTTGGTAATTACATATTTTTCTTCCATGCTTATTATCTATTATAACCTTCTTTATATGCTTTCCTTTTTCATAATATCATATTTTATTTTGGAAAATGTGCTTCTTGTTTTGTTTTTTTCTTTTGCTACATATATTTAGATAATTGGTACTGTTGGTGTATCTGCTTTCAGTAAAGCTGAGGTTATGGTTATAATATCAAGTTCATCGATCAACTTCAGTGGCACCAATGTATATCTTTCAATCATTATTGCTAATTTCATTCTTTCTGATAGTAGCCATGAATATCTCCTTTTTAATCAAACAATGACCCCTCAACGGGCATTTTCCTCTATTCCAGCAGTTGCATCAATCATTCTTGTTATTTCCTTTACTTTTAAGATTTTAGACTTATTCATACTAACATATATATATATATATATATATATATATATATATATATATATGTGTGTATGTGTGTGTGTGTGTGTGTGTGTGTGTGTGTGTGTGTGTGTGTGTGGTTGGGCAGCAGTTCTTCATTTAGACATGCTTGATTAACTAGTAAAGATACATTTTCTATATATAATTTTCTTAGGAGATTTTCAAGTCTCCTGACAAATGCTTTGGTTTTAGGTAGGGGATTGCGGATGAATTTCCCGAAATTGTGCCGAGCGCTTTCAGACACTTTATTGGCCATTAATAGGGGTTGTTTGCGAATGTAAAGATTATTTTGTTTTGTTTTTATGTATATATCACCATGCACAATTTAAAAATATGCCATGTTAAATATTTCAAAATTATTCATGCTAATATAAATGTAAACTTGATAATAATATTAAGTCAAAATTTCAACTAAAAAAAATATAATGATATGGCATAGACAGGTATGACAAGCTTAAACTGGAACTTTAGATATTACAATCCCCTACAATCATTTGGAAATCTAACATTAAAAAATCAAACTGTCCTATCTAAGTATTACTGGGGTCTAAAAAAAACTAGGACGAACACCTATTTTGAATTGGAAATTATTAAAAGATCCTCCTTGACAAACAGTTTAAATGGGAGGTGTAATTTATGCTAAGAAAAAAAAATGTATATTAAAATATTTTAATAGAAATTTTACTTAATGCCATAGAAATAAATTCTTAGTATAATTTAACTTGATATATTAATAATATCAAATATATTTAACAACCATTAATCCATGTCCATACTGCCATATGGATGCACTACACTGACACTAACAAAACGTATGTAGAGAAAGCTTGACGGTATTTTACACAAGAATGCTGCCAGAAATATTGAACAAGTCCGGGAGGCAACACCTCACTAAAAAGCAGCTATACGGCCACCTACCACTCATCGCCAAAACTATCCACGTTAAACGAACCAGACATGCGGGCCACTGCTTGAAAAGTAAGGACGCGAACTCATAAGTGACGTACTCCAGTGGACCCCTTCACATGGACGAGCAAAGGTAGGAGGACCAGCAAGAACCTATATTCAATAGATCTGTGCCGTTACAGGATATATAGACTTGAAGACCTCCCGGAAGCGATGGACAATAGAGGGCGAGAGAGGGTCAGGGAGATCCGTGCAGGCAGCGTAACATGATGATGATGATGATGATGCTTTATATTCATAGTTTATATATAATACTATAATATTCCATATATGTTGTAACCTAAGAAAATGTTACTGAATGAAAAATAACCAAAGTGGAGGTTAGACATGAAATGGAAATCTTTATAACATTAAGAAAGAAAAGTTCTAGCCAGCAGCGTGAAGAATGTAAACCAATGCTAATTGTGAAGTTATTAATCAGCATATTAACCGGCTCAACAATACTGTCCAATGTATTTACGTGGTGTCTTCAATAAGTTTCCAGACTTTTCTTGTACAGGCATTTAAAATTATCGTAGACTCTTGAAAAATCACTGTGTTATTGCTATACATCTTATGAGATGTCTGACCAATTTTTATGATTTAAGGTTCAAATAAACATCTACAGTAGCAATTGGAATACACCCTACTAAAATCAATCTGGACTTGAGGTAGAACGATAGGCAAAAAAATTATGTTTTAAACTTGGAAAAAATGCCAAAGAAACGTATGGAATGCTTTAGAATGCTTTTGAACCATCTTGCATGAATCGAGCATTAGTTTTTGAGTGGTATAAGAGATTCAGGGAAGGCAGAGAGTCTGTGAGGGAAGATGAGAGGTGTGGGAGGAGTAAGGAAGTCAATACGCTAGAGTTGATTGGCCAAAGGGTTAGCGCTAGGGTTAGGGTTAATATGTTGAGGTTTTAAGGGAGTTCAGCAAGAGATTCTTAGGGAAGAGGCCAGCACTCTTCAAATAAGGTCAGTGGCATTTCCACCAGGACAATGCACCAGTCGGCAACTCCATCCTTGTCACAGACTCTTTGACCAAGACGGGCATCAAGACAGTTCCTTACCGTCCCTTTTGTCCAGACCTTGCTCCCTGTGACTTTTAGTTATTCCCTAAGCTGAGAGGCTGTCGTTATGAGACAATTGAGGAGATGAAAGGGGCTGTGACGAAGGTCATTGACATGTTAACACAAGAGGACTTCCATGGAGCCTTCCAGAAGTTGTTGGAACGGTATCCCAAGTGCATTGCAGCCGAAGGAGATTACTTCGAAGGGGACTAGAGTTTCATGTGTGTACTATCAATAAACGTACCCATACGAAAAATGTCTGGAAACTTATTTAATGATATTCGTATGATCAATGGGACATACCTATTAATGTTCATAGATACGGTACCTACTTCTGCAAAAATAAAAAAGATAAAAAAAATAATGACAGCAATGCTGTCCAAAAAGTCTTCATCAAATGACGATTATGAAGTTTGGAATGGTTTCAGCGCGAAAGTATCATTACCGCTAACCAATCGCGAACCAGAAACATCTTTCAGTATTACGCGACTTTGCTGATTTACATCATATTGTGAGAATGCTTGATAAAGAGGCACCTTCCTTTTATAATCCTTTTGTGGCTTGCCCAGTCGCCTGGTGCAGTAGAATACGCTGACTGCACCTCTGCAGAGGGGTAAGATCCCCCTTCAATGGGTGTCTTTGATATGACACTGAACAATCTGATGGTGAGGTTCCATTAATGCTGGAACTTTGGCGAATGCTGAGTACCCCTTCATTGCCATTGCTCCCAGGTTCTCTCTTGTCCGGAATGGTAGCACTTGATAGGGCCCTATCTATGGGTTAAATAGAACTAACTGTATACTTATGCTAAACTGAATTGTTTGAATTAGAACTGTTTGACTAAACTTAATAGCTTGAAATAGAAATGTCTCTGACAATTAAACGGTACTTACATTTAAACTGCGTGCTGATGCTAAACTGAATTATTTGAAATAGAACTGTTTTTTTACATTGAAACTGTACTTGCACGAAACTGAATTGTTTACTATAGAACTGTTTTGACATTTAATTGTGAATAAACAAAATCTGTACTTATACTAAAATAAATTAGATGAATCAGAACTGCTTGACTAAACCGAATAGCTCGAAAACGAAATGTTTTTCACAATCAAAGTGTACTTATATTTAAACTATACTTATGCGAAACTGAATTGCTGGAAATAGAACTATTTTCATAAAACAGATTTGGCGTTAAATAATCTACAAGGGCTGATATGCCATAAAACCCAACCAATCAAACTTTTGTTGCATTCACAAATTTCCAGCAACGAAGCGTTAATTCAAAGATCTATGATTTGAATAAAGTAGCAATATGACACCGAACGTGAACTTCGTGTGCAAAGTCAGTGTCGAGGTTTGCAATAATGAATCGTTAATTTAGTGATAATCCTTTGAAATGTACTAAGAGAAAATAACTTTATAGGAAATTTAAGATAACAAGTTCCCGTTCAAACGATTATTTTTTTAGACTGGTAACTCATGCTGATAAAAAAAAATAAATCGTGTGCACTATGCAGAACAATTAACTTCAATCGATTTACATTCAAGATGTGAGATTTATGTTGATATTCAACTTCCATCTCACACATAGATATGTATGGATGTATGTATGGATGTATTCGTGAAATTATATACACGCAAAAAGAAATTATTGTTGAACACACACACACACACACACACACACACACACACACACACACACACACACACGTATATATATATATATATATATATATGCAAAACATACTGATAATTTATTGCCTAGTCGGCTTCTTTGCAGAGGGGTAAGACCCTCTTCCGCTAACGAGTGTCCTGAATTGACGCTAAACACTCCGATGATAAAGATACAGTCATGCAGGAACTGTGGGGAATGCGGAGTACCCCCTCATTGCCATCGCTCCCAGGTCCATTCAGGCCCGTAGTGGTAATTCCTGATAGGGTCCTATCAATGGGTCAAATAGAACTAAATTGTGTACATATGCTAAAATGATTTTTTGAAGTAGGACTGTTTCGACATTTAAACTGCGTACTCATGCTAAACTGAATTTTTAAAAATAGAACTGTCTTTGTATGCTGAGCTGAATTGTTTGAAATAGAACTATTTTTGACATTGAAACTGTTCTTACACTAAACCGAATTGTTGGAATTAGAACTGTTTAACTAAACAGAATAACTTAAAATTGAAATGTTTTTGACAATTAAACTGTGTAATTAAGCTAAATTGAATTGTTTGAAATAGAACTGTTCATTTGAATGAAAATAGATTTGTCATTAAATAACCCACAGAGTTTGGTATGACATTAAACACAAGCAAACAAACTCAGAATTCATCCTCCGAAAATTTTGTTTTTCAAACTTATGTATGAATGAATGTAATCAAAAGGATTTGGAGACCCTCAAACCTTTTTATTTCTCATTCTTAATGTGTTATTTTTAATGAAACAAGTTTAGCACCACAATGTTTTTATTTTTTAATAACTGATTTGAAGGCGTTTTTCTTCTTCGGTTCTAAGAAGGTGTAAAAAGTTTTCCAAAATTTACATTATACCATCACTTCAACTCACATTAGACTATATTGTGTTGAATTACTGATCACTAGATTCACACCATTTTACCTGTGCAAGGACAATTTCAACAGAGTCACCAGCTTGTGTGACAGAAGACTGACTGTTCCAAACATCATAGCAAAACCGTACCAGCACCATGAAAAAATGTGCCAACATCCACTGTGAAAAGACTATGATATTTGAGAAGACTATGTAAAGCTGGCTTATATGGCCGAATTGCTGCCAAGAAACTACTGCCGAGGAAAGAAAAGATCAGACAATAAAGAAGTGGAATAAAGTTCGAAAACTTGCGGTCAAATAGGAGTGTCTGTGTGCAGCAAAATCTTGGTGAAAGAACTGCAACCCTCAGTATTGCACAAACCGTAAAGCAAGGAGAAGGCTTTGTTATGGAGTGGGGATGTTTGCTAATTTGCACCAGGTAAAGAGCAAATTGAATCAGACCACCTATCACTGAATACTGCAGCATCACACGATCCCATCTCGAATGCAGCTTGTGGGTAGAGAATTTGTACTCATGCAACATAAGGACCCAAAGCATGCAATTAAACTCTACTAGAGGTACATTAAAAGCAAAGAAGAACAGTACGTCCTTCCACTGATGTCTTGGCCGGCGCAATCAGCGGACTTAAATCCTATTTACCTTGTGTGGGACGAACTTGTGTGAAAAGTCAGAGCTAAACAAACTACAACTGTAGCTCACCTCTGGCAAATAATACAGGAAAGCTGGGTAGAAATATTTTCTGTGTACTTCCAGTTTTGGGTGCAAAGAATCCCGAGATTCTGTGAAGTAATTATAGCAACCAAAGGAGTCAATTTGGTGAATCAAAATTTGAAAAGTTTTTTTAGCTTTGTTTTTTGTTTGCATTGAATGTGGCTCAGGAAGTTTTGCATTTAGTCTTATGACCGATTATTAGGGGTCAATAAATAAATAGCTCAACACGGAGATATGAGTTGCCAACACAAATGTATCCAACAGTCTCTGTGGAAAATCTCCTTGGTTCAACGTACACGAAGACAGGCAAGGTGCGTACTACAGTTGCTGCTACGGTATTTGTTGCTCACCTCACATAACGGGCAAGTGTGGCACAAAGCCTTTTTTCAGGTGGTCCGGACGCAGCGCCGTAACCCACACGCGCCCGTCATTTCCAAAAAATGCCTACAGCCCCGTTGGCATTACACTTATTAGAGGCGCCTCAGGCGCCGAGCGATTAACCCAACCCTCCCGAAGGAGGTAAAAGCCTGGGGGGATGGCCTCCTGAGGCCGGAGGAAATCTCCAGCTGCCAAGACACACTCGGCCAGATCCGTGCCACAGCCAGCACGGCCGGCCGAAATGTGACTGAACAAATGGAGAAGCACAGTGTTGATACAGCTGCTGCGGTATTTGTTGCGCGCCCCACCTAACAGCCAAGTGTGGCACAAGGCCTTTTTTTGGTGGGTCCGGGCGCAGGGCCGTAGCCTACATGCGCCAGGCATTTCCAAAAAATGCCTACGGCCCCGTCGGCATTCCCCTTATTAGGGGCACCTCAGGCGCCGGGCGATTAACGCAACCCTCCCGAAGGAGATAAAAGCCTGGGGGGAAGGCCCCCTGAGGCCGAAGGAAATTATCCAGCTACCAAGACACACTCGGCCATATCCGTGCCGCAGCCAGCACGGCCGGCCGAAATGTGACTCAACAACTGGAGAATCACAGTGTTATTACAACTGCTGCTACGGTATTTGTTGCGTGCCCCACGTTACGGGCAAGTGTGGCACAAGGCCTTTTTTGGTGGGTCCGGTCGCAGTTCCGTAGCCCACACGCGCCCTACATTTCCAAAAAATGCCCACGGCCCCGTCGGCATTCCTCTTATTAGGGGCGCCTCAGGCGCCGGGCGATGAACCCAACCTCCCTGAAGGGAGTAAAAGCCTGGGGGGAAGGCCCCCTGAGGCCGAAGGAAATTATACAGCTGCCAAGACACACTCGGCCAGATCCGTGCCAGCAGCCAGCACGGCCAGCCAAAATGCGACTCAACAACTGGAGAAGCACAGTGTTATTACAGCTGCTGCTAGTGCTCTCCCAGCTTAGTTCTTGATTAATATTCTCTTTGGGTAAATCCATTATTCTGGTCATAGGTTAGTCACCTACAACATTTAGTATGATAAATAAAACCATTGTAGTGTGAAACTTGTTTTCTTAATTATGACACTTTTAGGATAAGGAATAAAAATTTTGAGAGTAGTCAAATCCTTTTGTATATATATATATATATATATATATATATATATATATATGTATAGGTTTGATTAATTGCTTGTTAAACATACGGAACCTTCCTAAATTTACTCTGTCCACAAGTAAAACGACTCATTCAGAGACTTGAATGAATCAAAGATAGAATAGGCATACATGAAGTGTGTGTCAGATTTTGTCAAATTTTTATAAAAGATAAAATGCTTTTATATATATATATATATATAATGAAAATATTTCCTACATGGTCAAGATTGAGTCTACCTACGTTTCACCTAACAACTCTTCAGTACATTTATTGGTTAAAAGACCCCTCACCTATAAAAAAAAAAATTAGCATATAAAAAACACTTCGTTGGAGAGACCAACACAAAAATCCTTTTTCCTACGTTAATCAATTTCGTATTAATCCTTTAGTCCATTAATTAACCAATTTTTCCAATGTCTGCAAATACTGAATATTTCAGACATTTCGTTATGCAATTCCTCAACACGACATGATGATGATGATGATGTGTAGCTATGGTTAATTTTTCTTCCATACATAGTTTACAATATCTATCCCCGCCACCTTATATTTACTACATCTTTTCACGATTTCCCATTTCAATATAGGATCTATACCAAATTTGTTTTTAACTTCCCATACGCAATTGGACAAACTAGTTTTATGTCTATATATTTCATGTGTGAAGCTACTTTTATGATTGTAATATCTTTGTTTGAAAGGGTGTTGCGTTGAACCCACATACACTTTTTTTTATTGTTCCTATTGTTAGTGTTACTGCTCGGGTAGAGCACTTCTGCCTTATGCACTACGCATTCTATTTGACATTAGATAGAAAGATTTAAGATATATATATTCCTTTTGCTTATTACCCCAACCACACTCACACACACTCACACACGCACACGGACGCATACATTCTCACACATACGCACGCATGTACATAAATTTAATTTTTACATGCTTACGTTCCCGAAAGTACATACTAAAAATATTATTATGAACTTGCGTGACAATGTTAGCGTATGTATTTAACAATAAATATCGACAAATAGAGAAACAAAGACACACACACACACACACACACACACACACACACACACACACACACACACACACATGCTCCCCCATGGGGGTTGAGCTCTCTGGCGAAGGAATTGTCGGCCACCGCTAGCGTAATGCAAAGCTCTTCGAAAGAATTGAGCACTCTGGTAGCCGACACTATTTACCAACCCCTCCGCTCGGGCAGGATATGACACAAGGTCAATTTTTAAGCAGAGTTTAACAGGTTTGAATTCAGAGTTTTCCTTCTCCTAGACTAGTTGCCTCACCAAGGCTGAAGAACCTAGTCTGTCCTACTATTTACCCATAGCTGGCGGGAGAATAATTGGATTCATACCTTCCCCAAGGGTATTAGTGCTATGTGAAATGCAATCAGTCTCGTCCAGGATTTGAACTCGTGTCGCCTTGTCCATTTTCTACGACGATAACGACTACACCACGAACACCTCTGGTAGCCGATAGGTTATAAAAATGAAAGCAAGGGCTGCTGCTGCGGTTGTTAATTAAAATACTTTAAAATTCCCTTAGCCAACGTGGTCCACTTGGTGGCCAAGAGGTCTGAAACTTAGTTGGACGGGTTTCGATCCTGGCTTCGAGCGTCCTGCGTGTCTAGCCACACTGAAGAGTTCTGATAGAACGAAACGGTCTGTCTGTGGATGACTATATATATATATATCGACCTGACCGATGAAATAAAACGCAATTTTTTTCCAAGCAACAGTCGAGTAGATACTGCTGTAGGGATGCACTATATGGACTCTAACCAAACGTCTAGAGAAAAAGATTGACGACAATTACACAAATTTTCCCCTGAGTTTTTTTTATTATTAAAAATGCAAAATACAAAAACTTAGGGGAAAATTTTGTACGATATTATTGTACAAAATTTTCCTCTAGGTTTTTGTATTTTGCATTTTTAAACACCCGTCGTTGACTTAACATCACTAATATCACCCCTCATGGTCCTGATGATGGTTCCGTAGAACCGAAACGCTATAGTGTCGACTTCTTAATAAATCTATCCTTCCACTTGGATTACCTTGTTATCAATTTTTCTACATATTGTCGGATTACAATCCTGTATGTTCTTTCATATATATATATATATATATATATATATATATATATATATATAAGTTCTCAACTGTTATTTTACTTTTTCTTATTGTTATTATCACCATTGAATGTGTAAAAGATTCCCACCCAGAATAACAAAGTTTATGTAATTAAAATATAAGATTACACTCAGGTTTCTTTCCACTTCTTTAAAAAAAATCGAAATTGTCCAGCACTGTTAAATTGGTCACCCGATGATGACCGATAACGTTGATTCCTTCATATCAATTTAAATCGATATCCGAATTCAACGAGAATGCTCATCTTTTAAAAATCGATATCCCTGAACGTGTCACTAGAAGATTCAATTGTCAATTATCTATAGATTTACGAAAGACAATTGTTTTTTCCTTCTTTTTTAACCGTATTTCTTTTATTTTTACTGAATTTTCAAAATCGAATAATGGACACTTTGTAAGATGTTATGATCGAAGTTTTGGTATCAAATGCCACTGAAGACGACTGATCTCTTCATGTCCAGATAGATTCTCACTTCGAACTGTTTACAGTTGGAAATGTGCGAGGTTCATTCAATAAGATTTGTTTTGGTTACTTTAATGGTTTATCAACATTCATGGGTTATTTAAAACCCAAGTCATCCTTGTAGAAGAGCACCAGTGATACTACTAATCCCAAAGCTGACAGGGATTAGAGTGTTTATACTTTTCCCAAGATTATTAAACTGAAAGTGAATGTAATAGCGCGACTCGCTTTCTATAATGTTACAGTCCTGCTCATGAGCCTCTTCACCTGGGAGACTCCTTTCTCAACAATTATAATTTTATTTAATATCAATCATTAGTTTACCCACATATACACGGTTTCACATATTCTTAATTAATAATAAAAATGACCTTCAGACTTATTTAAACCATATAGGGCACCCTAACAGAATCTACCACTGAGAAAACCTGGCGTTTTTGGCAGTATAGGGGTACCCATGTCTCCCTATATCTCCAGAAATGGAGCAAAAAATATGCCCTTTTGTGCCACACACAGGTAATTCTTTTTTAAGGTCCGGGGGCTCATAACCTTATACAGAGGATAAAGCCAGTAGATTCTTAAACCTGTCGATAAGTTGATGAACAGTTTAAGTAATTTACAAAGCTCTTTGCTTCGATGTGGCACAAGGCCGGATGAATGGGGAGCCCAATGAAACTCGAACTCACTCGTGTAGGTTTGCTAGTCTACCTTGCTAACCGTTACACCACCAGAGGTGCCCTGATGAACAGGTTAAGAACAATCTAGGCCGTCTTGATGTATATAACTAGCTAATCTGAGGGAACGTTTTTGGCCATAGTTGAACAGACAGAGAGCGTAGGTTCGAGTGTATGGAACAGCACATAATCATCATATTTTACTTGTAGCTTGGAAAGAAATTCGCGAAAACTATTGTATTTATTAAGAAGACTTTTGAGTACGATTCAATGATTGGAAACTTATTAAAATTTAGAAAATAACACTTCACCGTTTCTTGAAAGTGTTTTACCTCCACTAACCAAAACTACGTAAATGTTGAATGGTTACGGATTAGCTTGATACATAGATATTTTTTTGGTTGGTTGGTTGGAGTTTATGGCATATCATCCTTTGTAGGTTATTTAAAGTCAAATCCATATTTATTTAAATAATCAGTTCTATTTAAAATAATTCAATTTAGCACGAGTACATAGTTTAATTGTCAAAAACAGTTCAATTTCAAACTTTTCAAGCAGTTATATATAACAATTCAGTTTAGTGTAAGTACAGTTTCAATGTCAAAAACAGTTCAATTTCAAATAATTCAGTTTAGCATAAGCACGCAGTTTAAAGGTTGCTTCAGTTTGATTGTGAAAAACATTTCTATTTCGAGCTATTTAGTTTAGTCAAGCAGTTCTAATTCAGCTAATTCAGTTAAGTATAAGTACAGATTTTGTTTACACACAGTTAAATGTCAAAATAGTTCTATGATAAACAATTCAGGATCGTTTAAATAGAGTTTCAATGTCAAAAAACAGTTCTATTTCACATAATTCAGTTTAGCATAAGCACGCAGTTTCAGTCTAGCATAAGTATGCCATTAGTTCTATTTAACCCATAGATAGGGCCCTATCACAGTGCTACCACGCCGGGCCAAAGTGGACCTGGGAGCAATGGCAATAAATGGGTACTCCGCATTCCCCAAAGCTCCAGCATTACTGGAACCTCACCATCAGATTGTTTAATGTCATATCCAGAAGACATGTTAGGGAGGGGGCTCTTACCCCTCTGCAGAGGTGTCGTCGGTGTATTCTACAGCCCTAGCCGACAGGGCAAAGATGTTTTGTTACATTGGTAACGATTTCTTGAAGTGGTTCATTCAAGTTATGGAAGCTCGCATACGATGTTTATTTATTCGATCTAAAAAAAGAAACACTTATTACAAACACATTATTGTTGGATATTGCTGTTCAGTCTTCAGAGTTGATAGTATTACTGCTTAGTTGGAAGTATTTGTAATAAAACTTGTGGTTAAATATTCATTCATTATGGACGACACGAAATCGTCAGTTTCTAACCTTTTCGTATATTAAAGAGAAATCATGAATATTTTTTAAAAACTCTACAACATTATGCACGCCTCATATTATCAATTATTATGTTCACTTTTGGTTATCTTTCGATGGCTTTTTTTATTCTCATCTATAGAAGCCATTCTTATAGATGAGCAGCAGTAGTTCCTTCATCGAACTGACGATCCTGAGTATTGAGCCGCAAGACTCGCACGTCCAGGACCAGGTTAGGCATTGCGTTTGGCTGCCAGAGGGTTTATTAACATACTTTTACGTTCATCATGCTGCTTTCCATGTGCACGTAGAAATCAAAAACAAAAAAAAGTGGAGGGTCCTTTACCCGTAAGTTTTAACTTAGTTAAAGTCTAGGACTAATGTATATTTATGGGAGTTTTTTTTTTTTGCACCTTTCTGAAACTGGCCCTAACATTTTTTTGTATTGGCGAATTCCTTTACTTAATACTTAAAAAAAATTATTTTCATTAAAACTACTATGGGGTGGGGGAGAGCAGCTAGCAATATTGAATAAGTCCTGGCGGCAACAACCCACAAAGCACTAACAATACGGCCACCTGCTTCCCATCACGAAAACTATCCAAGTAAGACGAACCAGACACGCAGGACACTGCTGGAGACACAGAGATGACCTCATAAGTGATGTACTCCTATGGACCCCTATATATGTCCGAGTAAAAGCTGGACGACCAGCTCGAACATACATACAGCAGCCAAGTGAGGATACGGGATGTAGCCCTGAAGACCTGCTAGAGGCGATGAACGATAGGGAAAAGTAGCGAGAGAGGGTCAGGGATATCCATACTAGCGGCATGACATAATGATGATGATGATGATGTACACTTTATGATTACAATACGAAAAACATCTCATACAAAGCAACAAATTTCATTGCCAGAAAAACGAAACAAGAAAGAGAATTCATACGGAAATCTGATTTAAGAAATAGATTGAATGAAGGCGTATATATATATATATATAAATTATTTATGGCACGTATCTGTGTTTTATAAGGTTTGATTTGGTTTGGTTTGGTTTGGTTTGTGGCATATCAACCATTGTAGGTAATTTAACGCCAAAGTTTAGTTCTATCTAACACATTGATAGGACTCTATAAGGTTTTACCACTCCAGGGCAGAGTGAATCTGGGAGCGATGACAATAAAGGGTCATTCTCCAAAGAATGTCCTGTAAATGACGCAAAACGATCAGATGGTGAGGATTCAGTAATGTTGAAGCTTTGGGGAATGCAGAGTACTCCTTCATTGCCATCGCTCCCCAGTCCTCTTTGTCCTAGGGAGGTAGCACCTACCTATATGTCAAATAGAACTAAACTGAGGATTTACGCTAAAATGAATTGCTTGAAATTGGACTGTTTTTGACATTTAAGTGTTTGTAAACAAAACCTATACTTAAACTAAACTGGATTGTTTGAAATCTCTTCCGGCATTAAATGACCCGCGTAGGGTTGATACACCTTAAAACAAAACAACTGACCAACAAATCAAGTATTATTTTATAACAGTATCAATTTAACATCATTTGTTTGTACACATTTGAATAGATATACATAATATGTAAGAGATTAGATTGTCGGTAATTTTATTTTAAAATGAGTTAGAACTAATTTGTTTGGCCACTAGAATTGCTATTGTTTCTATACAGTTGAATGGTTTCAATTATTGCTATCAAACACAATTCTTTTCAATATTAATCATTTGTTTTCACTCAGTGAAGAGGTTCCAACTATTTAACACTAATTATTATATCAACACTATTCATGTGTATACACAAAGTTAAATGGTTCCAAAACTGCTATGTAACACCAACAATTCAATTAAACATTATTAGTCATTAGTTTTCACACAATTAAATGATTAAACAGTTATATTTCAAACAATTCGATTTTGCCTAAATCATTTGTTTGCACTGAGTTTAATTGTCAAATAGTTCTATTTGACCCATAGATAGGACCCTACCAAGTGCCACCATTCCGGGACAGAGTGAACCTGGGAGTAAAGACAATAAAGGAGTACTGACTCAGTGGTTAATTAAAATTTCTGGGTGCATACGTTAGTAAAGAAGGTAATCTTGACAGTGTTCTGGGATGTATCGATTTGCTTGTAACTGGTGCAACTATAAAGAGTGCTTCCTATTGTATTTAAGCAAAATTTGCCTTCTGCCCAGTCGCCTGGAGCTGTAAAATACGCCAACTGAACCTCGGCGAAGGGGTAAGACACACACACACCAAACGAGAACTGCACATGACACAGAGCTATCTGATTGCGAGGCTCCAGTCCTGAAGCTTTAAGAACGTAGAGTACCATTTCATCACTCTTACTCCCAGATCCAGTCTGACCCAGAAGGTAATATCTGTTAGCGTCCCATCCATAAGTCAAATAGAAATATGTCATCATTGTCACTAGTTGAAACCATTTAACTGTGAGCAAACAAATTACTGCTGTCAAATTATTGGTATTACATAAGAATACTTGAAACCATTTAACTAAAAGCAAACATATAACATCTGGCTCGTTTTGGGACTGCAGAATACACCGACTACATCACTGAAGAGGGGTAAAACTCCCTCAACGAGTATCCTAGATATGACATAAAAAAATCTGATGGTAAGGCTCCATGTATTACTGGAGCTTTGGGAAATATAGAGTACTTCTTAAGTAGGTCCACTGTAGCCCAGAAGGGTAGCGCCTGAGAGGGTCCTATCTATGGATCGAATTGAACTGTTTAACATTTAAACTGTACTTTGACCTAGTACAAAAAATGACTCATACTAAACTAAATTGCTTAAAATAGAACTGTTTTATTTAGATTTAATTGTGTGTAAACAAATGACTGATGTTTAATTAAATTGTTACTGATACATAGCAATACTTGCAAACATTAAACTGTACACAAACTAATGATTGATTGCAAATAAAATTGTTTGTAAGAGATAGAAATAAGTGGAACCGTTTAGCTGTGAAAAAAGATGATCACAGGACCGTTTAACAATATGAACAACAAAATGTGTTTAGGAATTATATATTTGATATATACGTATAAAAAGGATTTGGCATTAAATAACCTACAGGGTTGACATGCCATAAGCTAAACCAAACTGGCTGGTTTAAAAATGTTACTTTCAAACTGTTCGTTTACAACTCATCTATCTATTATATATGTATCAACAGGATTTGGCATTAAATAACCAACAGTGTTTGATATGCCATAAAAGACGACCAACCAATCGATCTTTGCTTTATTTATAGAATGACCCACGTATATTTAATATACAGTTCTTGAAGGCAGAAAAATTTTACAGAATATGTAATAAAACAAAATATTTAATCTTGGGATTTCTACTATATCGAGAAGGCTTTAGAATCTGTCTTAACAATGTCCTATATTCAACAAATATGGAGAATTTTGTCAGGAATTATAAAATAGGATTAAAACTCAGGATTCTAGACGATAGTGAGGCTCCAGTTCTGGATATTTTGAGAGTTTAGAGTTCGACAATTATTACATTTGTTCTCAGTTCCACTTGGACCCGATGTGGGAGAACCTGTAAATGTATCATCTACTCGTATGTACTTGAACGAACACGATTCCTTAACCTCTAGGTATTAAGTAACCCCCAGAACCGTTGGCCTACCATTAAAATCAGACATTTACATCTAGTTCTTGGGTTCCACTGTGCAAAACACAACTCAGAAAAAATGATTGTTTTATATACACAGAAAAATTATTGCACAAATATAAACAATTGTGAAAGCACTCATGTTTTTATATCTATAAAATGAATGTTAAGAATTTCTTTCTTTCTTTCTTTCTTTCTTTCGTTTTTTCTTTTTTTAAAAATTTAAGCCTTCTGTGCATGAGCACGTGCACGTGTGTGTTCTTGATACTCGATTCTCTCATATTTTCCGGTTTCTGTCTGCTCTCCATTTCCTGAACTCTTTTTTATCCACTCCCTTCTCTCCTTACTCTCCTCCACTAGAATTTCCTCAGATCTAAACAAAATTAGATTTCTCAGATTAGCACTTTCTATGTCCTACTAAAACAAATAGATATTTACTAAGTCATTGGCCTTAAATCAAGTTGGATTTTTGCGCCACACGCTGGCTATTCTATATCCGGTCTCAACTTCCTTTTCTTGCAACCACTGACAGTTTTAAAGCAGCAGTGACTGGCTATTTTTACTTATTTGCCAGGTGTTATCAATGCCATTCGGACCACGTGATCAACTGGCCATTCCAATATAGGCCTCCTACACAAAATATATTATGAAAACACCTTTTCTTATTTCCTTTATTTATTTCTTCCTGTCTACTTGATTCTTTTTTATTCTTTGTCTTTCCTGCTTCCATTTTTATTCATTCTTTCATACTTCTTCTCTTTCATTCTTTATTCGTTTCATGTTTGTTCTTACCATTAATATTTTTATTTCTTTCATTCTTTATTCCGTTCATCTTTCTTTCTTGTTTGTTATACGTTCATTTTTCCTGTTTTCCTTCCTCTCTTTCATTCATTCTTTCTTTTTTTCCATTCATAAACTCTTTCTCTCTTTGTTCTTCTTCTTCCTGCTTTACTTTGCTCCAATCGGCTGGGGCTGCAGAATACACCGACAGCACCTCTGCAGAGGGGTAAGACCTCCCTCCCAACAACTGTCCTTGATATAACACTATACAATCTGATGTTGAGGTTCCAGGGATGCTGGGACTTTAAGGAATGCAGAGTACCCCTTCATTGCCATTGCTCCCAGGTCCACTCTGGCTCGGAATGGTAGCACCTGATAGGACCCTATGTTTTTGACATTTAAACTGTGTCTTCATGCTAAACTGAACTGTTTGAAATAGAACTGTTTAGATGTATAAAAATTGATTTGGTATTAAATAACCTACAAAGCTTGATATGCCATAAAACTAAACCAAACTAATGTGAAGTGAAAAAGTGGTATCGGAACTTTCCCGTTTTTTATAATCGAAGAGTAGACTTTCGTTTTTGGAAAGTTTATTTCTTCCATCTGACATAGTTCTAACATAAACCTTAATAACAAACATATTTGTATGAATAACTGATGAATTTTACATAAGATTCCTGGATCTCACAAAAAATGTACATTACGCACACACACACACACACACACACACACACATATATATATATATATATATATATTTAATTAAATGAACAGCCAATCTTGGAAATATATTCTCACGATCGTGTACACACGAGCATATTCTTAATTAAATGTCTTTGTTCTTTTTTGTGTCGCTCGATTTGTCCATAAGACAATCGACTTCCGTTTTCTCACCTTAATGGAAGTGACATGTGCGCATGTCAGACTCAATCTTCATAATGCATTCTTTGCTGCCTTTCCATCTCCTTTGATTCACTGTTAAAGTATTGTGGATATAAAGAAAAATAACAATTGACAACCGCAGTTTTTATTATCCTTATCATTATTATGTGAGTTTTTCATACCAGCGTTAGATGACGGTCTTTTACTGGAGGGTGAGTGACAACAAGTCTCCTCAAGTCTCCAAGACTCTTTTCTATTCTGGCTGATTTGAACAATACTATAGTTTGAATGGTTTTTGCTCGACCTCCGATTTCAAAATCTTCCAAACACTTCACTAAGCTTTTGGGGATCGTTTCAAGCGCCCTAATTATCATCTTTATAAGCCATAGTTTTTTTAGTTCCCGGGCAAGTTCCAAGTATTTGTCTCTTTTTTGTTTTCTTTGACTTTTATTCTGTGGTTCGCCTGGACGTCAAAGCCCACTATTTTGCTGGTTCTGTTTTTTCTTGGCTCCTACGAGGACTGGTGGACTCATGCAGATTAGGTGATTTATTTATATCTCAAAATCCCGGAGAAATTTGTGCTTTCAATTCTTCAGGAGGGATTCTGGTACGTACATGTACCATTTGATATCATGGTCAAATTTAAATATAATGTACAATTCCCAGTGGATCACCTTCCTTACTAAGTCACGTCTTATCTTGTACTCTTTTTCGCTTCTTTGCTGCTTTCGCTCATAATGTGATTGCTTGTTTCATTTCCCTCACCACATAAACTACTCTTCATTTTTCGTTAATTATATTTTATTCTTTAGTTTGATAAGGCTTTGAACTACTCGGTGTCTCTTAGTTCAGGTGATTGTCTAATAGGCACTCTTACGCCCGCACAGAAAGGATATTACAATCATCATCAGCCATAATAATTTTGGAGGTGCCCGTGGAGTAATGGTTATCGTCGTAGGAATTGGACACGGTGACACGAGTTCAAATCCTGGACGAGACTGATTGCATTTCCCATAGCACTAATACCCTTGGGAAAAGTATGAATCCAATTATTCTCCCTCCAGCTATGGGTAAATAGTAGGACAGACTAGGTTCTTCAGCCTTGGTGAGGCAACTAGTCTAGGAGAAGGAAAACTCTGAATTCAAACCTGTTGAACTCCGCTTTAAAATTGACCTTGTGTCATATCCTGCCCGAGCGGAGGGGTTGGTAAATAGGATCAGCCATAATAAACTCCGGGACAGGAAATGGGATTGGACGGCCGTTGGAGTGAATTGAGTGGGTGGTTAACATCGTACTCGGAAGAGATGGTCCTGAGAATTTGTGGATTTTGAAAAGATCAGAGTTCAGGGTGACCATTGAAGCACATGGTTGAATTTTTCGGATCTGATCAAAGCAGGTCATTTTGGGTCTCTACCGGCAAAGGTGCGTTGAGATCTTAAACCCCAAAAGATGCCCCGTACATGGAGTGGAGGGAGCATTCTAGGGTTAGCATATGCTTTTATGATTTGTTTCTCTCCTCGTGTTGCCAAGGACTGAAGGTAGAAAGAAATAATCTCGTTCGTACCGCCTGTATTATAATTGTTGTTATTGATATCGTTATAGCTATACAGCATTTTGATATGGTTTATCACTTTTCCATTTAATACAGTTTGTTCTTATGGCATTGTATTGTGCTAGATTCAGTTTCTCTCAGAAGGTTTCCCTTGCTCAGCCATGTCCAGGTTTCTCCTTTATTTATATTTACTAACCCCTCCGCACGGGCAGGATATGACACAAGGTCAAATTTTTTAAAGCGGAGTTTAACAGGTTTGAATTCAGAGTTTTCATTCTCCTAGACTAGTTGCCTCACTAAGGCTGAAGAACCTAGTCTGCCCTACAATTTTACCCAAAGGTGGAGGGAGAATAATTGGATTCATACCTTTCCGAAGGGTATTAGTACTATGTGAAATGCAATCATTACACCACGGGCACCTCCTTTTTTATGAATTATTATTATTATTATTATTATTATTATTATTATTATTTCTTTTGCGATTTTTCACATTAGCGTAAGCCGATGTTTTTTTTTTTTACTGTAATCTGAGTGATAGCAAGTCAACTCAAATCTCAAGGACTCTTCACAGTATATTGGCCGATTTCAACAATGCAGTAGTTTGGTCTCAACTTGTCCTCTTTTGTCCAAATCCTCCAGTCCATTTAACAGTTCTTTTGATGTTTGTACCGAAAGCACAAATTACTATCGGTATCACCGTCATCTTTATGGTTCTTAGTTTTCTTTAGTCTCTAACAAGGTCCAGGTACTTAGGTTTTTTTTTTTTTTTTTTTTTTTTTTTTTTCATTTTTTACCCGATGGTCAGCCGGATCGACAAAATCCTCTATTCGGTGGGTTCTCTTTTACCTTTTTGTGTGGATTATCACTAGGTACGGTCATGTGGCCAAGATTTGATGCTCTGTTTGTAAATCAAAATCCCAGAAAATTTTAAGCGTCTCATTTTCTATGGTGGGTTCTGGGTTGTGCATATACCTTTTTTCAAATGGTCAAATTTAAACACCTTGCACAATTCCTGGTGGATCCCCATCCCCACACAGTCATGTCTAGTCTTGTATTCTTTTTGCTTTAATTAACTGCATTCGATTATTATGTGATGGATTGTTTCGTCTCTAGCTCCACAGAATCTATATCTGCTATTTTGTTGCGTCTTGTCTATTCCTGCTTATTATTATTATTATTATTATTATTATTATTATTATTATTATTTGCGAGATTTTCGCACAAGAGTTACCAGCTGTTTTTTTATTTTTATTTTTACTGGAATCTGAGTGACCGCTAGTCTCTTCAAGTCGCTAATACTCTTCAAAGTATCCATGACGATTGTTACACTGCTGTGGTCTAGGTGGTCTCAATTCAGTATCTAGCATCCATTTCTTACAGCTTTTTTCCCAGTGCGAACTATTCCAAATGCACAAATTGTATTAATCCAATTAATATAAGTGAGCTTGTCACAAATGTAACCTGTTATTCTTTCAAGGAGGATTACGTCAACGGGTCACAAAACACCCTTAAGCATTCTAACTTAAAATTTTTAAGTTTAACTTCCTATAATTCCACCTATTCCATATAATATTAACCAGACTGTTTTACCAATTCACTCATCATCATCAAACCGCCCTGAAAGCACGGATATCTCTAATTCTCTCTCTCTCCCTCCATTCCTATTATCCATCGCTCTTACGCATTCTGAGTAAAAAGTATTTGACTATCTTTTTGTTTTGTCTTATTGTCACTCTGTGGGCTGCCGGAACGGGAGAATCCACTAGGCAACAATTCCTCTTCACTTTTTTTTTGTTTGTTATGGGTTTGGTAAGATTTTTATTTTACTCCTTGGGAGTTTTTCACGCCAGCATTAACTGATGGTCTTTCCTTTGTGTCTGAATGACAGAAAGTTTCCTCAGGTATCCAGGACTTTTCTCGGTATTCTGGCCGACAACAAAATCAAGTTCGATGTAGAAAAAGTTTGATGGATAGTATGCAAGCGTCTTGCATAATGTTCAAATCAAATCTTCGAGGCAGCCCCCGACAAAAAAGTACCTGTACAGCCACTTCCTTCCTATCTCGTAAAACACCCAAGGACGACAGGCAATACATAATGGGCAACGTTTGCGAATAAAAACGAACTCTAAAGTGATGTTCTCTTTGGGAAACCTTCATTTGGACCCACCAGTTTGAACCGACCATCAAAAATCAAATCTGTGCGGACACTTCATGCTGTCTTGAGGACTTAACAAGAGCATTAGCTGAGAGAGACGTATGTAGAAAGACAAAGCTATGAATACCCGTGCTGTCAGCATGCCTTAATGATATATATATATATATATATATATATATATATATATATATATATATATATATATATATATATATATATATATATATATATATATATATATATATATATATATATATATATATATATATATATATATAAAGTTTATTATAGAAACTGTCTCTGTCGGTAAGATGGAATATCTTATGCACAAGAAAGCGGAGCAATATCGTATTCCAGCCATAGAATAAAATAAAAAAAAAACACTGTAAAATCATTCACGACTCTGAATTTCACAAACCCAGTCTTCAGGTGCGCTTTTATTTACACGCCAAAAGTCTCTCTCTATAGAGAGAGAGAGTGAGAGAGAGAGAAAGAGAGAATGTCTGTATCTTTCAGATTTTATTTATTTCAATGTGTTTCTATTTTGTCTTTCTGTTATCTTTTTATTCCCTTTTTCAATTGGCATATCAACCTCCATGGTTATTTAATGCCAAATCAGTCCTTGTAGAAGAATAGTAATCATACAAGTTAATCCATAACTGGAGGTAGATACGAGCGTTCATGGGTTTTCCAAGTGAATTAGTCTGATAATCAACTTAACGGCGCAACTTAATATCGAACCAGCTTCTTACCAAGTGGCAGTCCAGAACTTAAGCCACAACACCACGGATACTCCCTTCATTTGGTTTTTGTTTTTGTTTTTGTTTTATTTGTCTTTGAATCTTTTATTCTTATTTTCGTCTATTTGATTTTTTTTTTCTAATATTGTTTTTGATGCGGGATTTTGTGTGTTTTAACCAGTATTTACGCAAGAACTTAAAAGATGTTCTCTCCGTATATCCTCTGGAAATACCCAGAGGATTTCAATACGTAATTGCGTTCTCACTAATGACAGATTCTAATTACTATGCACTTATTTGGCATTTTCTTCTAATTATTTTTGCCTGCCTGGTTTTTACAATATCAGATAATGATGAAAGCGCTCATCCCTCACCACTCAGCACACCGCTGTCACCAAAAATAGAGAAGTCGACACGAGGATCTAACAATTAGTCATTTAAATAAACACTAATGATGGCAATGATGATGGTAAAACTTCACACCTAAAGAAACTAATTATCGACTGAGACAGCGAGGGTAATGCGTAAACGCTTTAAGTGTTTACCTGTTTTAGTTCAGTGCCAAAAAAAAAAAAAAAAGAGAATTATGTGATATTACGGCTATCGAGGGGTTGGGGTCTGGAAAATGCAGAAACACGGAGGAGATGTTTTTTACTATTCTTTCTCACTACCAGTTGTCTCTTTTCGAATTAAGAATGAAAATCCCAACTCCGAACCCTTGCCGAGCAATTGCTTTACTCTGCCGGACAGAAGTTCTGTATTCTCCTTTTCCTCCTGTAATGGGACCGGTTTCACATCCACCGCCGGGCTGCAGAAATCTCTAAAATCTTCTCCAGCATTCCACAACATTCGCGAAACAGGAAGCTCATGGTCGTTTTCTGTTTCTTAGTTTCCTTTTCCACGGGTAACCTCATATTTACTTAAGGTCACGGGGTCGTTTCGTTTAACCGTTAAAACCGGCGCCAACATGACTTGACCATGATACATTACACTGACCCCATCACTGCTCTGTGGGGCGTCAATTAACAAAGGGATTTTATTTGGATGTTACTCGACCCCACCAGAGCACACAAGAAAATAACTGCTAGTATTTTTTAAAAAAGAAAGCACATTATATATATATATATATATTCATCGTACAACGCGTGAAAACATGTGCGATAGCCTGCCCCCATCAGCCGCCAACCAGGGTTATAACACAGTTTCGGTAGCTCAAGGCGTCTGAAACTATGTTATATATATATACATATATATATATTGGCAACATTTCTTCTTTTATACGTATTTGATTGAATATAATAGATTTTTTGTCTGCAATTTTTTTTTATTAATCCTTCCAAATTGCCGTATCAATTTTATGATATTCGGCGGGAATTGGTTGATAAACCTTCCATAATTAGTTATTTTCCAAGTACTTTCTGCCGAACTTTGGGCCATCATCAGGGGGCGGATGTATTACAAAAGTGATGTAACTTTTGTAAGAATGAGCGCTTGTACCATTGTATTGTGCGGCTCATTAGTCTAGTGGGTAGAGTGTGCGCCTATGGTCAGGAAGACTTGGGTTTAATCCCAGGTCGCGTCATACCAAAGACTTTAAAAATGGTACTTGATACCTCCTTGCATAACACTCAGGAATAAAAGGTACGTATAAAGGGTAAAGTGGAGTAATCCAGGGAAAGGAGTAGCGCACTTCCCTACACCTCAGAGAAATAGCTATCGAAAAGGAAGCCTTCTGGTCACCCTTGACTAAGGTCGCCAACTTTACTTATATATATATATATATATATATATATATATGTATATATATATAATTTTTATTTTTATTTTTTCAACTTTTTCAATAAATATGATGGCAGGAAAAATTCAGATTAACTATTTGTAAATAAAAAAAAAAGATTTTTACAAACAAATTTCAATTTTCGGCTTATGAGCTAATTTTAAAATGATCGAGTCAAACTGATTTCATCATCATCCTCATCATGTCGTGCTGGTAGCACAGATATCCCTCACCCCCTCTCGCCACTTTTCCCTATCGTTCATCGCCTCTGGCAGGTCTTCTGGACTACATCCCGTATCCTCACATAGTTGCTGAATGTATGTTCGTGCTAGTCATCCTGCTTTTGCTCGGCCATATGTGGGGGTCCATAAGAGTACATCACTTATGAGTTCGTCCCTGCTTCTCCAGCAGAGTCCTGCATGTCTGGTCCGTCTAACTTGGATAGTTTTCGTGATGGGAGGCAGGTGGCCGTATAAATTAAATTATTAGCTTTACATACCAATCCTTCAAACCTTATAACTGTGTACACAAAAAATTGAGCTCCGGTTCGTTTAACAATGTTGTATCCCAACTATTCAATTACAAATCATATTATATATATATACCGGTTCATTGGTCAAGTGGATAGAGAGTTCGCTAATGGTCCGAGAGACCTGGGTTCAATCCCAGGTTGCGTATTATCAAAGACTTTAATAATGGTACTTGATACCTCCTTGCATAATACTCAGCAACATAAGGTACAGTGGAGCAATCCAAGGAAAGGAGTAACGCCCACCCCAACATCTCGGTGTAGTAGCTATTGAAAAGGGAGCCTTCGGTTCGTCCTCGACTACGGTCGCCAACTTTACTTTTATATACATATATATATATATATATATATATATATATAATTTGTAAATGAACAATTTGGATTTAACATTATTAAACAAGACACATATATATATATATATATAAACAAGATTTGGCATTGAATAACCTACAAGAGTTAATATGCCATAAAAGCATGAAGCAGGAGGCAGGTGGCCGTACAGTTGGTGTCTTGTGGGGTGTTGCCGCCAGGACTTGTTCAAGATTACTCGCAGCATTTTTGTGTAATTGCCGTCTAGCTTCTTCTCCAGCCGTTTTGTTAGAGTCCATGTAGTGCATCAATATAGCAGTATCGATGCGACCGCTGCCTGGAAGAAACTGCGTTTCATTTTATCGGTTAGGTCTGATTTCCGTATAATCGTTAGCCTATTGATAGCTGTCCATGCCTTTGTTAACCTCGTGTCGCTGTCCTTTTCGGTTGATGAGACGTTGCTTCCTAGGTAAGTGAATTTGTCTTCTAGTTAAAGAGGGGTTCCGTCTAGAGTGGAGATGTCACCCGTTTGATTATAGCACATATATTCCGTTTTGTGTGCATTGATATAGAGGCCTATGCCTGCGGCTGCTCGTTCCAAACTATGCAGTAGTGTTTCGGCTTGGTTGGGTGTATTTGCCAGTATCGCTATGTCATCGGCGTAGTCGGCGTCGGTAATTGTTTTTGCGGGGTACCTTCTGCTTCTTTTCTTTGTCAGCTCGAAGCCTTTCTCTCTGATTTTATCAATCGATGTTCTAAGTACGTTGTCTAGACAAATGATAGAGAGATATGGAGCTAGCGTGTCCCCTTGTAGTACTCCTGCTACAATGTCGAAGTATTCAGTGTCTCCCTCTGGTGATCGTACTTTTACTTTGGTGTTTCTATAGAGAATCGTTATTGCTGCTACGGTTTCTTTAGGTAGGCCGAATGCTAGCAAGATTTGTTCCATCTGTATTAAAACATACTAAATTCGTTTTTTTTTTTATTTCTCTACTAAATATACTTTGCGTAAACAAGGGCACATGTGATGGTGTAATGGTTAACAAACCTTCAAGATTGAATTAGGACCTAACTGTGCCACGATAAAAAGCCAAATAATACGGACGAAAAGGTATAACAATTTTTTCATGGTTGGATACATTTCCACAGCGAGTTAGTTTCCAATAATTCTAAAAAAAATTCCTTTGGAAATAGCGTGCAACCTAGACTATTTGTTAGTTTAGTCAAAATTTAATATCTTGCACAATTCCCCGCGGAAAACTTTCCCCACCCTGTCATCCATTATTATTTTATTTCTTGCAATTTTTTCCCACCAGCATTTGCTGATGGCATTTTCCTGGGGTCTGTGCGACAGCAAGTTTCATCAGATTCCCAGGACATTTCTCAGTATTCTGGTTGATGTCAGCAATGATATGTCGAGATGATCTTGATTTACCATCAGATTTCTAATTTTTCCTACCCATTTCCAAACCATTACTATTGTTGTTATTATTATTATTAAGTCTACCAGTCCCTTTAGTAATCCTTTATTATTATTAAGTCTACGAGTCCCTTTAGTAATCCTTTAGTTACTGTTCCAAACGCATCAATTACAATTGGTATAATTGTCACCTGCATGTTCCACAGTTTTTTCAATTCCCTCACAAGGTCCAGGTACTTATCCTTCTTTTCACATTCTTTCAGTTTTATTCTGTGGTCAGCCGGGACAGCAAAGTCGACTATTTTGCAAGTTCTCTTTTTTTTTTGTTGATTATAATTAAATCTGGTCTTCTGGCCGGGATTATGTGATCCGTTTGTATGTTAAAGTCCCACATGAGTTTGTGCGTGTGATTTTCTAGGACAGGTGCTGCGTTGTGCATATACTATTTGTTAGTATGGTGGAATTTAAGTTTCTTACACATTTCCCAATGAATCACCTTGCCGACCCAGTCGTGTCTTGCCTTATACTCCCTCTGTGCTAATTTGCTGCATTCGCTTATTATATGATTGATGGTTTCATCTCTGTCACCACATAGCCTGCATTTGCTTATTATTATTATTATTATTATTATTATTATTATTATTATTATTTACTCCTTTAGAGTTTTTCGTATCAGTGTTAGCTGATGGTTTTTCACTGGAGTCTGTGTGACTCAAGTCTTCTCAGGTCTCCAGGACTCGTCTCAGGATTCTGGCCGTTCTCAGCAATGCTGTCATTCGGATGGTGTCTACCCGTCCTCCAAATTGTTATTATTATTATTATTATTATTATTATTATTAAAATTTTAATTTTATTTTCCGTTTCTTACAATCCTTTGCAACGTCTTTACCAAAAATAAGAGCCAGAGAAGTTAGTGACGATGCGTTCGATGTATTTACGTTTTTGCTGCTTCTTGGGTGATATTTTTTGATCACTTCAATTGTACTCTCCAGAAGAGATTAGCAGTTCAGCAAAATACTTTTCTTTTGGTATTTCTTAATTTCTTACATTATTTGACTTTTATATTATTATTATTATCTGCAAACACTAACATGTCAATAAGAAGACTTTTTTTTCCTTTTATAGTTCTTATCCTTTATTATTTGTAGTATTATTTTACCTTTGAAAGTTTTTCAAACAAGCGTTAGCTGATAGTTTTTCACTGGAGGTTGAGTTACAGCAAGTCTTCTCAAGTCTCCAGGACTTGTCTCAGTGTTCTGGCCGGTCTCAGTGATACAGTAGTTTGGATGGTCTCCGCTTGTCCTCTTATTTCGACATCCTCCTGTCCCTTTACTAATCCTTTGGTGACTATACCAAAAGCAACTATTGCAATTGGTATAACCGTCACTTTCGTGTTCTACAGTTTGTTTTTTCTATTCCCTAGCAAGGTCCTGGTATTTATTCCTCTATTTACTTTCTTTCAAGTTTAATCTGTGATCAGCCGGTACAGCAAAGCACCTATCCTCTGAGTTCTCTTTTTTTT
>OY757931.1:61777493-61794993 GCA_963585895.1 Sepioteuthis lessoniana | reverse complement strand
GGTTGTCGAATAATTTGGTACCTAAAATTTAGACCCCGGACAATTTGACACTGGGATAATTTGGTACTAAGAGAATTCGGTAGTAGGACAGTTTGGTAAAGGAAACTTCGGTAGTAAGACAATTTTATTCAGGGATAATTCGATCGTTGGACAATTTGGTACAGGAAAATTAGTAACTAGGGTAATTTAGTTCTGGAACCCTTTGATTTTGGGGCAATTTGGTACCTGGACATTTCGGTAGGAGGAAAATTTGATACCTAAAAATTTGATCTTGGATAAATCGGTACAGGGCAATTTGTTACTCGGAGAATTCATAAGCAGGACACTTGTTCCTTAAAATGTGGTACCAGACAATTTGGTACGTCTTTAAATAATGCTGATAGTAATAAACTGCTCATATCAGACAAGAAACATTGTTTGCTGAGGTTCTTACAACGCCTGATAATCATAAAATAATAAAACTTGCTCTAAGGATCAGAGTCATCTTGGAATTAATTTATTATTCAATTTTAACAATGTTTTACACACACACACACACACACACACACACACACACATATATATATATATATATATATATATATATATATATACTGCGCCAGGAGTGGCAGTACCGCCTTGAGTTACCGAAACTGTGTTATCACCCTGGTTGGCGGCTGATGAGGTTAGGGTATCATACGTGCTTTCACACGTTGTATGATGAAAAAAAATATATATATACGTAAGTTTATGCTTCTTTGTTTGTGTGTGGGGGGTACATGCTGGTATATACATAACGGAAAATTTTATAATTAAAAAAATTGATAAAGTACCCTTAAAGTTTCCGGGTTATTGATGAGAAATATGTTTCGAGTCGATTCGCCAAAGGGACCTGGGTCCTGAGTAACTTTTAAAGGGTGCTAACAGGGAAAATTTTCAGTTCTTACACGCAGCACGATAATAAACTTGACCCTGACGCCTGGATCTGTAGAATACCCCCAATTCTTCTCTGCAGAGGGGTAAGACTCCCCGAACGAGTTTTCGGGATATGACACAAAACAATCTGATGGTGGGGCTCCAGTAATGCTGGAGCTTTGCCATCGCTCCCTGGTTCACTCTGGTCCGTAGTGGTAGCACCTGATAGGATCATGTCTTTTGGTCAAACAGAACTAAACTGTGTACTTATGCTAAATTGAATTGATTGACATAGAACTGTTTTTAATTTTAAACTATGCATTTATGCTTAACTGAATTGTTTAAAATGGAACTGTTTTGACTTTTAAATTGCGGACTTATGCGAAACTATAATGTTTGAAATAAAACTGTTTCGACATTTAATTGTGTTTAAAGAAAGACTGTATTTACGCTAAACTGAAAATATTTGAAATAGAAATATTTATATGTATAAAAATGGATTTGGCATAGAACAACCTACAATGGTTTATATGTCATAAAACCGAACCAAGCACATATGTACTGAACTCTCTTGTTTTTAACTCTTTCGCGATCAAATCACCACCGAAACTAGTAAGTAGTACAATTATATTGCGTTGCTAAATGGATGGTAAATCAATCGAAGGAAAAGAAAACGTCTCAGATAACTTTCTTTTTTCTCTCTTTTTTTATTTTGTTTATCAATACATATCAGTTAGTAAAAAAAAATTAAATTAAATAAAGACGCCTATTATTCTGGTTTTTCTATTCTGCAAAAAAAAAGGGGGAATTATTAATATTTTTTTTTACCTGCTAAGACTTTTAAAAACTGATTCATTTTACTTATGTCGTTTTCTTCCCTTCCGTAATTTATTATTTATGTAAATGCACCTGCATACGCACGGCCACATGCACACACAAACTCATATACATATTAGAAGTATTTCCTTTCTCCTTTATCTCCCCATATACGTTCATAATGCATATACATACATATATATATATATATATATATATATATATATATATTTCTGTGCATGGCTACGTGTATATATATGTATGGGCATAAGTAAAGGCGTAAGTATTTGTGCATATATATGAGTTGATATACGTGTGTGTATGTATGTATATATATATGTTTGCATGTATATATATGTAAGTAAATGCGTGCGTATATATATTGTGAATATATATATATATATATATATATATATCATCATCATCATCATCATCATGTCGCGCCGCCTGCGCGGATATCCCTGACCGTCTCTCGCCATTTCTCCCTATCATTCATCGCCTCCGGCAGGTCTTCAGGGTTACATCCCGTGTCCTCACACAGCTGCTGTATGTAGGTTCGTGCTGGTCGTCCCACTCTTGCACATCCATGTGTGGGGGTCCACAGGAGTACATCGCTTATGAGCTCGTGTGTGTGTGTGGACGATATGGGGTCCATGAAATCAGTAAACTGAATTAAAATTTCAGTTGGGTCAGTTTGCTTTTACTTCGTGCTAATGCACATTGCACCAGGGTGAAACGCTTCCTCCCATCCAAAGCTATGTATGAAACCCCAAAATCGGGCTCTCTAATCTTGGCTTAGCGACCAGTCTTGAAGAAGGTTGATGCTGAAATGAAACCGGAAGTCATGTCTTCGAGACTTTAATCATTAAATGGACCATTTTCTCCCTTTCTTGCCTCCTTCAGTTGACCTAGTTCCTTCCTTTCTTCTTATCATTTTCTTTCTTGGGCGCTGTCTTCTTTATTTTACCACTTTTCTTTTTCCTTTTTTTTTTTTCATTTTTTCTGTACATTCTTTTATTCATTCCCATTATTAATCTCTTTCCTTTCCTTCCATCCTTTTTCTTTTTTATATTCTTTCTTTTCTTCTTCTCCGGGATCTCGTTCCTTTCCTACTGTTCTCATTTTTCTTTATATCTTTCCTTTCCTTTCTATTCTTGATCAGATACGTTTCTTACTTTCTTTTTCTTCTTTACATCCTTTCATTCCCTCCCACTCTTGATGTACTTCTTTTCCTTCCTTTCTTTTTCTTCTTCAGATCATTTTCATTCCAGGTCTTTATATTCCTTTCTTTTCTTTCATTTTCTTCAGTACACCCTTACGTTCGTTCCTATTTTTGGGCTCTTTCCTTTCCTTCCTTACTTTTCTTTTTATTTCATTTTCCTTCTTCTTGATATTTCTTTCTTTTCTTTTCTTTCATTTTTCTCCTTTACACCAATTCATTCTTTTCTATTTTTGATCTTATTCCTTCCATTCATTTCTTTTACTTCTTCATAATATTTCGTTCGTTCTTCTTTTTGATTATCATTCCTTTCTTTTCTTTCATTGTCTTCTTTATATCTTTTTTTTCCTCTTGATATTTCTTTCATTTTCTCCTCTACATCCTTTCATTCCTTCCTATTTTTGATCTCATTCGTTTCATTAATTTCTAAAAAGAAATTTTTTTCATACCATTTTCTTCCTTCCTCTTCTAGATTTAGTCTCTTTCTTTTCTATTACTTTCTTTTCTTCTTTATATAATTTTCTTTTATCTCCTTGATATTTCTTTCTTTTCTTTCATTTTTCAGTACATCCTACATCTTACAATACTTGATCTCATTCCTTTTCTTCCTTTTTTTTCTTTCTTTTCTTCTTTACCCTTTTTTCCTTCTTTATATCTTTTTCTCTCCCCTTCTGGATATTTCTTTCTTTTCTTTCATTTCCTTCCGTATGTTCTTTCACACTATCATATTCTTGGTCTAATTCTTTTCCTTCCTTTCTTTCTCCTCTTCATAGCATTTCGTCCCTTCTTCTTGATCTCATTCCTTTTATTTTATTTTCCTTTCTTTTTTTTTTTTTTCTAACATCTTTTCCCTCATCTTCTTGATATTTTTTCTTTTCTTTCATTTTCCTCTGCACATTCTTTCCTTTCTTCCTCTTCTTGATCTCGTTCCTTTCTTTCCTTTCTTTTTTTCTTCATATGTTTTCCTTTCCACTTTTGAATATTTCTTTCTTTTCTTTTGTTTTTCATGTACATTCTTTCATTTTTTTCCAATTTTTGATCACATTCCTTTCAGTTATTTCTTTTTCTTCTTCATACCCTTCTGTTCATTTCTCTTTCTTCATCTCATTCATTTCAGTTTTTTTCTTTTTCTTTTTCACACCCCTCCGTTCATTTCTCTTTCTTGATTTCATTCTTTTCACCTATTTCTTTTTCTTCTTCACACCCGTCCGTTCATTTCTCTTTCTTGATCTCATTCATTTCACTTATTTCTTTTTCTTCTTCATGCCCTTCCGTTCGTTCCTCTTCTTGATCTCGTTCTTTTCTTTTCTTTTAATTTTTTCATTGACATTTTTTCCTTCTTCTGCTTTATATTTCCCTCTTTTTTGTTCAATTTCTTGTGTGTTTTTTTCATTCCTTCTAATCATTGATCTCTTTCTTTTTCTTCCTTTTTTCCTTTACATCTTTTTTCTTTCCATTCATTAATAGTCCTTCTTTTTCTTTCATTTTCTTCTGAACATCATTTCATTCATTCCTATTCTTGATTTCATTCCTTTTCTTTCTTTCTTCCTTTCTTTTTACTCTTTCTTTTCTTTTTCTTTCCTCTTCACCATATTTCTTTCTTTTCATTCATCTTCTTCTGCACATCCTTTCATTACTTCCTATTTTGATCTCTTTCCTTTTCTTTCATTCTTTTTCTTCCTTATATTTTTTCCTTCCTCCTGATATTTCTTTCTTTTCTTATATTTTCTTCTGCATATCCTTTCATTCTCGGCTATTCTTGGTTTCATTCTTTTCCTTCTTTTCCTTTTTTTCTTCACAAATTTTCGTTCATTTCTCTTCCTGTTCTAGTTCCTTTCTTTCCTTTCTTTTTCTTCTTCACATGTTTTTCCTCTTCTGGATATTTCTTTCTCTTCTTATATTTTCTTCTGCATATTCTTTCATACTTTCCTATTCATGATATAGTCCTTTCTTTCCTTTCTTTTTCTTCTTCACGTTTTTTTCTTTCCTATTCTGGATATATCTTTCTTCTGTTTTTCATTTTCTTCAGTATATCCTTTCATTCCTTTCTATTCTTGATCGTATTCCTTTTCTTCCATTATTTTTCTTCTTTATATCTTTTACTTTCCTCTTGGTATTTCTTTTTTTTTTTTTCTTTTGTATATTCTTTCACTCTATCCTATTCTTGGCCTCATTCGTTTCCTTCCTTTTGTTTTCTTTTTCTACCGTGTTCATTCCTTTTCTTGAACTCGTTCCTTTTTTCTTTTATTTTCTTTTTTTATTTCTTTTCCATCATTTTCTTGATATTTCTTGCTTTCCTTTCGTTTTCAACTGAACATCTTTTAATTCCATCTCTATTTTAAATCTCATTCTTTTTTTCCTTTCTTTTTCTTCTTCACTTGTTTTTCTTTCTCCTTCTTGATATTTCTTTCTTTTCTTTCGTTTTCATCTGTACGTCTTTTCATTCCAGCTCTATTTTAAATCCCATTCTTTCTTTCCTTTCATTGTCTTCTTCCCTTGTTTTTCTTTCTCCTTCTTGATATTTCTTTCCGTTCTTTCGTTTTCTTCTGTAGATGTTTTCATTCCTCCTATTTTTAACCTCATTCTTTTTTCTCATTGCTTTCTTTTTCACACCCTCTCGTTAGTTCTTCGACTTGATATCGTTCCTCTCTTTTCTTTTATTTTTGTTTTTTTTCCTTTTCTGCTTGATGCTTTCCTGGTTTTTTTTTTTTCCATTTCCTTCTTTATATTCTACAATCCTTTGTATTCTTGTTCTTTTTCTTTTTCTTCCTTTCTTTTTATTCTTTAAATCTTTCCTTCTCCTCTCCTTAATCGTTGTACCTTTTCTTTCATTTTCTCCTGTATATCATTTTAATCCTTCCAATTCTTAATCTCCTTCATTTTCTTTTTTCTTTCTTTTCCTTCTTTACACGGTTTTCTTTCCTCTAATTGATATTTCTTTCTTTTCTTTCATCTTCTCCACTACATCCTCCTTATTCTTGATTTTCATCTTTTTCTTCGTTTCTTTTTCTTTTTTACCCTTTCTTTTTCTTCTTCACACCTTTTTCTTTCCTCCTGATAATTCTTCTTTTCTTTCATTTTTTTTCTGTATATCCTTTCATTCCTTCCTATTCTTGGCCTCTTTCTTTTTCTTCCTTTCTTTTCCTACTTTATATTTTTCCTTTCTCCTGATATTTCTTTCTTTTCTTTTCTTTTCTTCTGCATATCCTTTCACTCTTGAATATTATTGGTTTAAATCTGTTCCTTCTTTTCTTTTTTTCTTCATAAACTTTCGCTCATTACTCTTCTTCATTTCGTTCCTTTCTTTCCTTTATTTTTCTCTTCACATGTTTTTCTTTCTTCTTCTGAATTTTTTTTTTCTTTCATTTTCTTCGGCACATCATTACATTCCTTCCTATTCTCAATATCATTCCTTTTCTTACTTTTTCTTCTTTACTCTTTCTTTTCTTTCTTCTCATCTTTTTCATTCCTCCTGATATATTATTCTTTTTTCCTTCTTCTGTATATCCTTTCATTATTTCCTATTCTTGATCTCTTTCCTTTTCTTTCATTCTTTTACATATTTTATATCTTTTTCCTTTCTCCTGATATTTTTTTATTTTCTTTCATTCTTTTTCATTTTTTTATATCTTTTTCCTTTCTCCTGATATTTTTTTCTTTTCTTTCATTCTTTTTCATTTTTTATATCTTTTTCCTATCTCCTGATATTTTTTTATTTTCTTTCATTCTTTTTCATTTTTTTATATCTTTTTCCTTTCTCCTGATATTTTTTTCTTTTCTTTCATTCTTTTTCATTTTTTATATCTTTTTCCTATCTCCTGATATTTTTTTATTTTCTTTCATTCTTTTTCATTTTTTTATATCTTTTTCCTTTCTCCTGATATTTTTTTCTTTTCTTTCATTCTTTTTCATTTTTTATATCTTTTTCCTATCTCCTGATATTTTTTTATTTTCTTTCATTCTTTTTCATTTTTTTATATCTTTTTCCTTTCTCCTGATATTTTTTCTTTTCTTTCATTCTTTTTCATTTTTTTATATCTTTTTCCTTTCTCCTGATATTTTTTTCTTTTCTTTCATTCTTTTTCATTTTTTTATATCTTTTTCCTTTCTCCTGATATTTTTTTCTTTTCTTTCATTCTTTTTCATTTTTTATATCTTTTTCCTATCTCCTGATATTTTTTTATTTTCTTTCATTCTTTTTCATTTTTTTATATCTTTTTCCTTTCTCCTGATATTTTTTTCTTTTCTTTCATTCTTTTTCATTTTTTTATATCTTTTTCCTTTCTCCTGATATTTTTTTCTTTTCTTTCATTCTTTTTCATTTTTTTATATTTTTTTCCTTTCTCCTGATATTTTTTTTCTTTTCTTTCATTCTTTTTCATTTTTTATATCTTTTTCCTTTCTCCTGATATTTTTTTCTTTTCTTTCATTCTTTTTCATTTTTTTATATCTTTTTCCTTTCTCCTGATATTTTTTTCTTTTCTTTCATTTTTTTCTCTACATCCTTTCAATCTATCCTATTCTTGGTCTTATTGTTTTTCATCTTTTCTTTTTCTTCTTCATAAACTTTCCTTCATTTACCTTCTTCATCCCCTTCCTTTCTTTTCTTTTTCTTTTTCTTCGTCACATGTTTTTCTTTCCTCTTCTTGATATTTCATTCTTTTCTTTCATTCTTTTTCAGTACATTCGTTTATTCCTTCCTATTTTTGATCTTATTCTTTTTCTTCCTTTCTTCTTTAAACTTTCTTTTCCTTCTTCTTATCTTTTTCTTTTGTTGATATGCCTTTTTTTCTTTCACTTTTTTTGCACACCCTTTCATTCCATCCTATTCTTCATGTCTTTCCTTTTCTCTCATTCATTTTTAAGTCATTTTCTTTCCTCCTGATATTTCTCCATTTCTTTCATTTTCTTCCGTATATCCTTTCACTCAATCTTATTCTTAGTCTCATTCGTTTTCTTTCTTTCCATTTCTTCTTCCCTAATTTTAGTTTATTCCTCTTCTTGATCTCATTCCTTTTTTCCTTTCTTTTTCTTCTTCACATGTTTTTTTTTTCTTCTTCTGAATATTTCTATCTTTTGTTTTATTTTTCCAGTACATCCTTTCATTCCTTCCTCTTCTTGATATCATTCCTTTTCTTCATTTCTTCCTTATTTTTTCTTTTACTTCTCATCGTTTTCTTTCATATTCTTGATATTTCTTTCTTTTCTTTCACTTTCTTCTACACATCTTTTTATTCCTTCTTGATCTCTTTCCTTTTCTTTCGTTCTTTTTCTTTTTTATATCGTTTTACTTCGTCCTTATATTTCTTCGTTTCTTTCATTATCTTCTGCATATCATTTCTCTCAGTTTTATTTTTGGTCACATTCCTTTTTTCTTTTCCTTTTCTTCTTCATAAACTTTCGGTCATTTCATTTTTGATTTCGTTCCTTTCTTTCATTTCTTTTTCTGCTTCGCGTTTTTTTCTGTCCTCTTCCGGATATTTCTTTCTTTTCTTTTATTTTTCAAGTACATCGTTTCATTCCTTCCTATTTTTGATCGCAATCCTTTTCTTCATTTCTTCCTTTCTTTTTTACCCTTTTTTTCTATCTTCTCGCCTTTTTCTTTCCTTTTCTTGATATTTTTTCTGTTCATTCATTTTCTTCCGTACATCCTTTCATTCCTTCCGATTCTTGATATCATTCCTTTTATTCCATTCTTTTTTTTCTTTATATATTTTTCTTTCTTTCTGATATTTCTTGCTTTTTTTTTATTTACTTCTGTATATTCTTTCACTCTATCTTATTCTTGGCCACATTCCTTTACTTCCTTTCTTTTACTTCTTATACCGTTTAGTTTATTCGTCTTCTTGATCTTATTTTTTTCGCTTTTCTTTTTACATCTTTTCCCTCATCTTTTTTATATTTCTTCTTTTCTTTCATTTTCTCCTCTGCATGTTTTCGTTCCATTCTATTTTCGATCTCGTTCCTTTTTCTCCTTTCTTTTTCTTTTTCACTTGTTTTTCTTTTCTATTCTTTATATTTCTTTCTTTTTTTTCATTTTCTACTATACCTCCTTTCATTCCTTTCTATTTTAATCTCATTCTTTTTTCTTATTTCTTTTTCTTCTTTATACCCTCTTGTTCGTTCTTTATCTTGATCTTGTCCCTATCTTTTCCTTTCTTTTTTGATTTTTTTCATTCTCTTCTTGATATTTCCCTGTTTTTTTTTTCATTTACTTCTTTATATTCTTCATTCTTCTCTATTCTTGTTCCTTTTCCTTTTCTTCCTTTCTTTTTCTTCTTTACATATTTCCCCTTTTCCTCCTTGATCGTCGTTCCTTTTCTTTCATTTTCTCCTCTATGTCATTTAAATCCTTACGATTCTTGTTTTCATTCATTTTCTTTTTTATTTATTTTACTTCATTACGATTTCTTTTCCTTCTTTATATCTTTTTCTTTCCTCTTCTCGATATTTCTTTCTTTTCTTTCATTTTCTACTGTATATCCTTCCTGTTCATGATCTCATTCTTTTTTTTTATTTCTTTATCTTTGTTACCCTTTCTTTTTCTTCTTCACATTTTTTCTTTCCTCCTGATATTTTCTTCTGTGTATCCTTTCACCCAATTCCTATTCTTAGTCTTATTCTTTTTCTTCCTTTTTTCCTTTCTTCTTTACCATTTCTTTGCCTTCTTCACATCTTTTTTCATTACTCCTAATATATCTTTCTTTTCTTTCATTTTTTCTGTATATCCTTTCATTCTTTCCTATTCTTGATCTCTTTCCATTTCCTTCATTCTTTTTCTTTCTTATATGCTTTTCCTTCCTCCTGATATTTCATTCTTTTCGTTCGTTTTTTCCTATACATCCATTATTTCCTTCCTATTTTTGATCTCATTGATTTCACTTATTTCTTTTTCTTTTTCATACCCTTTCGTTAATTTTTCTTTCTTAATCTTATTCTTTTCACTCATTTCTTTTTCTTCTTCATACCCTTCCGTTCATTTCTCTTTCTTGATCTCATTCATTTCACTTATTTCTTCTTCTTCTTCTTCTTCTTCTTCTTCTTCTTCTTCTTCTTCTTCTTCTTCTTCTTAGCCTTCCGTTCATTTCTCTTTCTTAATCTCATTCTTTTCACTCATTTCTTCTTCTTCTTCTTCTTCTTCTTCTTCTTCTTCTTCTTCTTCTTCTTCTTCTTCTTCTTCTTCTTCTTCTTCATACTCTTCCGTTCATTTCGCTTTCTTGATTTCATTCATTTCACCTATTTCTTTTTCTTCTTCATACCATTCCGTTCATTTCTCTTTCTTGATCTCATTCATTTCACTTATTTCTTCTTCTTCTTCTTCTTCTTCTTCTTCTTCTTCTTCTTCTTCTTCTTCTTCTTCTGTTCATTTCTCTTTCTTGATCTCATTCATTGCACTCATTTCTTTTTCTTCTTCATACCCTTCCGTTCATTTCTCTTTCTTGATTTCATTCATTTCACCTATTTCTTTTTCTTCTTCATACCCTTCCGTTCATTTCTCTTTCTTGATTTCATTCATTTCACCTATTTCTTTTTCTTCTTCATACCCTTCCGTTCATTTCTCTTTCTTGATCTCATTCATTTCACTTATTTCTTCTTCTTCTTCTTCTTCTTCTTCTTCTTCTTCTTCTTCTTCTTCTTCTTCTTCTTCTTCTTCTTCTTCTTCCGTTCATTTCTCTTTCTTGATCTCATTTATTTCACTTATTTCTTCTTCTTCTTCTTCTTCTTCTTCTTCTTCTTCTTCTTCTTCTTCTTCTTCTTCTTCTTCTTCTTCTTCATACCCTTCCGTTCATTTCTCTTTCTTGATCTCATTCATTTCACTTATTTCTTTTTCTTCTTCATACCCTTCCGTTCATTTCTTTTTCTGGATATCATTCTTTTCTTTTCTTTTTTTTCTTTTCTTTTTCATTTTTTCCTTCCTCTGCTTTAGATTTCCCTCTTTTCTTTCATTTTCTTCTGTATATTCTTCATTCCTTCCAATTATTAATCTCTTTATTTTTCTTCCTTTCTTTTTCTTTTACATTTTTTCTTTTCCTCCTTTACAGTCCTTCCTTTTCTATCATGTTTTCTTAAATGATTTTTGATTCATTCCTATTCTTGATCTCGTTCCTTTCATTCATTTCTTTTTCTTCTATACATCCTTCTTTTTTCGCTTTGTGATTTCATTCGTTTCTTGATTTTTTTCTACTTCGTATCTTTTTTATTCGTCCTCTTGATGTTTTTTTTTTTTTTTCATTTTCTACATTATATTCTTTCTTTCCTTTCTCTCTCTGATATCATTAAAATCTTTTCTTGCTTTTTCTTCTTTACATTCTTTTTTCCTTCCCCTTTTTTTTATCTCATTACTTTCCTTTATTTCACTTTCTTTCTTTCAATCCTTTTATTCTCTCTTCTTCATGTGTCACTTTCACTTCTTTCTTTCCTTTTTTTCTATAATCGTTTCTTTCTCTCTCATGTTGATCTCTCTCCTTTTTATAAATATCCTTTCTTTCCTTTTTCTATATGATCTCATTCACTTCCTTTTCTTCTTTTCTTTTCTTCATCATGTTTTTTCCTCTGTTTCTTTCATCTTTTTCAATTTTGTTTTTCTTTCTGTTTTTCTTCTTTTTCTTGATAAGCTTCCTTTTTTCTTCCTTTTATCCTTTCATCCCACCTTTTTCTTATAGGTTTTTCTTCTCTTTCTTTTTGCATCATTCCATCTTTTTTCCTTCAGCTTTCCTTCTTTCTGGATCCCACTGTTTTCATTTATTTCTTTTTTCCTTTTCATTCTAGATCAGTACAACATATATATATATATATACATATACATATATATATATATATATATATATATATATATATATATATATATATATATAAAATATTTTCTTTTTTTTTCCTTTGCTTTTTCTTTATTTCTTCGCAATCTTTTTTTCGCATCTTTTTTATTCCCATTTTTTAACTACCTCATTTTTCCCACTTTATTACCATTTCACTCATTAAATATTTTAATTACATAGTCCTTTTTTTTTAATCTGATTAAATATCAATAAATTCTATGACCCACTACAACCCACCTCCCATAGCGCATAAACACTTCTTGCCTGCAGGCCATTCACTTCCATGGGAACTTCTTCATCTGTCTTGCCCATCAAAAGATGCAAAAATCAAACTGACCCCTGGGAAACAAGCATCTCATACAAAATAACCTTCTTTTTTATTTAAATGATAAAACTTGTCGCTGTTACCTAGCAACCTGCCGGGGTAGTTTTCCCACCCTAGTAATCGACAGACATATTAATTGGTCAGATGCAAACAACTGTTTAATGATTTATAAAAAGAACCTAAAATTTGAAATGCAGGATATTGGTGTGATTAGTAAATACCTTGCTACTGATATGAGAACTAAATACTTGAATTTTTTTCATATGCCATAATATATATATATATATATAGAGAGAGAGAGAGAGAGAGATAATATGATGGTTATCGTCGTAGGAAATGGATACGGTGACTCGAGTTCAAATCCTCGACGAAACTGATTGCATTTCCCATAGCACTAATACACTTGGGAAAGGTATGAATCCAATTATTCTCCATCAAGCTTTGGGTAAATAGTAGGGCAGGCTAGGTTCTTCAGCCTTGGTGAGGCAACTAGTATCGGAGAAGGAAAACTCTGAATTCAAACCTGTTGAACTCCGCTTAAAAATTGACCTTGTGTCATATCCTGCCCGAATGGAAAGGTTGGTAAATATGTATATATATAGAGAGAGAACGAGAGAGAAAGAGACGGAGAGAGAGAGGGAGGTGAGGGAGAGAGAGAGAGATGATAATGAGATATACAAACATGAAAGGTTTGCTTAAACAGGGCTTGGTATTTCATGACAGGTATAAAACCGAAAAAGTATCATGTTTATGAACCATAGGAGTCCGTTACTTATAGTTCCATGCGGTGAATCATTTTGTCTTATGATTGTCCACAAAACAGAAAACTTGAAGCCTAGACTTTTAGTTTGTTTGTTTGTTTGTTTGTTTGGATTTATGACATATCAACTTCTGTAGGCTATTTAATGCCAAATCCATTTTTATACAAATAAACATTTCTATTTCAAACAATTCAGTTAAGCAGATGTACACAGTTTAATTGACAAAAAAACACTATTTCCAGCTATTCAGTTTAGTCAAACAGTCCTTGATCATTTGTATAAAAATGGATTCGGCATTAAATAACGTACAAAAGTTGATATGCCATGAAACCCAAACAACCAAACCAAACCAAACCAAACCGTTTAGAATTAAGTTTTTGTACACACATAGTTAAATGTCAAAAACGTTTCTATTTCAAATAATTCCTTTTAGCATAAGTACGCATTTTACATGACAAAACAGATTGATTTCAAGCAGTTCAGTTCAGCATTGGTATGCAGTTTAAATTTCAAAACAGTTCTATTTCAAGTAATTCATTTTAGCATAAGAAGGCATTTTAGTTCTATTTGACCCATAGTTAAGACCCTGTTAGGTGTAATCATTCCGGGCTAGAGCAGATCTAGGAGCGACGGCAGTAAAGGGGTTCACTGCATTCCCCAAAGCTCCAGCATTCCTGCTACGTCGTCAGATTATTTAGTGGTATATCAGGACACTCGTTGGAGGAGTCTTACCCCTCTGTAGAGAAGAAGTCGGTAAATTCCGCAGAATCAGCCAATTTGGCTATATACTTCTAGTGTTCATTATTATATATATATGTGTGTGTGTGTGTGTGTGTGTGTGTGTGTGTGTGTGTGTGTGTGTGTGAGTAAAGTTGGTAACTGTAGTCTAGGGCAACCTGAAAGCTTCCTTTTCAATATCTACTACACTGAGGTGTAGGGGAGGGCGCTCATCCTTTCCCTGGATTTCTTCACTATACCCTTGATATGTACCTTATAATACTGAGGGTTAAACAAGAAGGTGCCAAGTACTATTATTTAAGTCTTTGCTATTTGTTGACCTCGGATTGAATCCCAATCTTCTGGGCGATTCGCAAACATTAACCACTAAATATATATAAAGATAGATTATAAATTAGTCGACTTTCTTAGTTTTTATATCTTTTTTTTTAATTTCTTTTAATTTTTTTCATCATTTTAAAGATTTTTCATAAATGATTTTCGTAATCGTTGTTTGGCTCTCATCCCCGTTAAAAATCTTCCTATTGGAAGCTAAGAATTTCAAGCTCGATATAAGTATAAAACTTTAAAGAAAAACTACATATATATATATATATATATATATATATATATATATATATATATATATATATATATATTGCTTTTTTTTATTTAATTATTTTCATTTCATTTATCTATTTATTTCAATTATTTAGTTAAATAAGAGGGTTTGTGTTTTCAGATCTATATCAAACACATTTTGATTTACTTACGCAAACATACATATTCTACTCATGGAGTGAAGATGGTGTAATGTTTAGTTTCGTAGAAAATGGTCATATCGATTTGCGTTCGAATCGACCATGCAGCTGTTTACGCAATGCTTATATCATCGCGAATACTCCGTCTATTGGTAAATGGTAGTTTTGGTATGGCAACCAATCTTGGAGAAGAAAACTCTGTATTCAATCATACTTAAAATTTTACATAGTTTTGCATGCTTTCCGTGTGGTGAGGTTATATATATATATATATATATATATATATATTTATATATATATATATATATATATATATATTCCGTGTGGTGAGGTTATATATATATATATATATATATATATATATATATATATAACCTCACCACACGGAAAGCATGTAAAACTATGTAAAATTTTAAGTATGATTGAATACAGAGTTTTCTTCTCCAAGATTGGTTGCCATACCAAAACTACCTTTTACCAATAGACGGAGTATTCGCGATGGTATAGAGAGAGAGAGAGAAAGAGAGAGAGAGAGAGAGAGCTTAAGAGAGAGAGAAAAAAACTGAGAGTGATATACTGTTTCTTAAATCGTGTATATTCTCAATGTTTTTAAAATAAAATTTAACGTATAAAATTTTTACTACCCACTTTAGAAGGATTTCACAGTAAACATAGAGACACCATTATGCCACCCCAAGGTCACAGCACCCCAGGTTACCCCATAATATATGCCACGGGGCCAAAAGTAAAATTTGAAAATATTTCAACAGTACAACATATAATAAAAAAGAACAGTTACAATATATGATAAATTTCTTTTACTCAAACTCCGCCCCTTTAAAATCACAAACTAGCCCTATGGGTATGGTGCCACCCACTTACGTACAATATCGCTTGCGTCAAAGACTCCTATCTTGAACTATTATAACTCGTTATGCGTGATAGTAAATTTAGAACAGTGCTTAGAGCAAGCATGCATTGCCGTACGCTCTCGACATAAATTTCTGGAATCAAAGAAGATAAAGCCGAATTTTTCCAATTCGATAGATAGATAGATAGATAGATAGATACTCCCCTACCCCCGTAGGGTCGAGTTCTCTAGCGAAGAAGTAATCGTGTTGCCATTAGCGCCTTTGCAAGTCTCTTCGTATTTGAATTGAGTCCTCGGCAGCCGTTGAACGGATGTATGTAAACAATAGTAATTGTGATTTATAACCGTTTAAAATGTACTTCGTAGCTAATATCTCCTCGTGGCTAAAGGGTTAGAAACTTTGGCTTGGCGTTTGAGTCAACCGGGTTTCGATCCCAGCTACGGGGAGATACTGTCTAGCCACACTGATGAGTTCTGATAGAACGAAACAGATCTGTCTGTGAATGACTATATATATATATATATATATAAGGATAATAAATAAATATACATTATATATATATATATATTCAATCCATGGAAAATATTGTTCAGCAACCTAAGGTTTCATGAAGTTTATAACAACATTCAGTTAAGAAGATGGTTTGGTTTCTTTGTTTAATGGCATATCAACTCTTTTTAGGTTATTTAATGCCAAAAACATTCTCCTAGAAGAACATTAGTGGTACTATTTAACCCATAGCTGGGAGGATAAGGGGGTTCATACCTTTCCCAAGGGTATTTGACCGAAAGTGAACGTAATAGCCCGACTGGAGTACGAACTCGCGTACTACGATTCTGCAATCCATCGCTTTAACCATTACACCACGAGGACACCCCCTAAGAAGATGGAATGAAATTGAAAATCGAAAATGTGACAAAATCCAGTCAACAATCGAAAATGTGACATTGGTTATTGCGGAAATGGGTTACGAATGTGTATACATTTGTTGCAATATAGTCTTTGGTTGACAGTGGGACAAATTATCATCGCTGCAAGTTGTGGCGAATAAGTGAGAAACTGATTTGTATAGGTGTATGGTGGGCAAGAGTTACAATGGGTATAAGTAAGGTTATATTGTGTCGTAAGTATGTTGGTGTAATATATCTAGCTCTATCATAGATATTGAGCACTCTCCATATTATACTGCACTTGGTTCGACAGATAACCACATAGTGATTGACTGACGACCGACACTCATTATATATATATATATATATAATTATATTCTTATAAAAATACAGAATCCTCATTTAAACACGGGAGTTTTCTCATGTCAGTTTTCGGTTAAGTGTAAACCGTAGTTTTTTTTTGCTGTGAATTGATCTTTTTTTTTAATTTAATATTTTTTTATATACACTTCATTTTTCTGCTACTTAATTTCTTGATCAGACAAGATTTCCAATATGAATATGGGGGAGGGTCCTCGAGATATAATGGTTAAAGCGATGGACTGCGGAATTGTAGTAAGCGAGTTCCTATTCCAGTCGTGCTATTACGTTCACTTTCGGGCAAATACCATTTGGAAAGGTATAAACCCCCTTATCCTTCAAGCTATGGGTTAAATAGTATCACTACTGTTCTTCTAGGAGAATGGCTTTGGCATTGAATTACCTACAAAGGTTGATATGCCATTAAATAAAGAAACCAAACCAAACCAAACCATATGAATATAACAAAATGAACTAGTAACAATCCAACAGTGTTAATGAGTAAATACAAATATTACAGAACATTTAGGACTTATCAAAGTATTCAAGGTGATCTTAAAAATGCTGTAGTCTGGTTGGGCTCGATTCATCCTCCGATTTCCAATTCTTCCGGCTTCCTTACCAATCCTTTTGGGATCGTTCCAAGTGCGCCGATTACTATTTGTCTCTTCGTCAACTTCCGCAGATTTCTTTGCTCACTGGCAAGGTCTAAGTACTTGTCTGTTTTTGCTTTCTTTGGTTTTCACTCTGTGGTCAACTGGGACGGCTAAGTCCACTATATGGCAGGTTCTTTTTTTTATTGTAATTATTACAAGGTTTGATGTTCTGGCCGGGATAAAGTGACCTGTTTGTATCTCAAAATCCCAGATAATTTTTTAGGTTTCATTCTATTGGACAGATTCTGGTTTGTGAATATACAATTTCGTAGTATGGTGAAATTCCAATTTCTTGCACAGTTCCCAATGGATCGCTTTCCCTATCCACTCGTGTCTATTCTCATACTCCTTTTACAATTTACCTTCGATTTCTTACAATCTTTTACCGAGTCTCTTACCAAGACCTAGCGTGA
>OY757931.1:61637493-61772493 GCA_963585895.1 Sepioteuthis lessoniana | reverse complement strand
ATTACATTACCGAATGTACCCAGACACAGGATGTAGTCCGGAGGACTTGCCGGATGCGATGGACAATGGACATGTAGGCATGAGAGAGTTAGGGAAATCTATGCTAGGGGCACGACAGGATAATGATCATATCAAGGTCACGCCATCAACATGGATATCCCAAACCCTCTCCCACCACCCTTCTCTGTAATCCATTGCTTCCAGCAGGTCTTCAGGGATACATCCTGTATCGGCACAGAGCTGCTGTATGTAGGTTCTAGCTGGTCGTCCTGCTTTTGCTCGTCCATGTGAAGGGGTCCACAGGAGTATGTCACTTATGTTCTCGTCCCTACTTCTCCAGCAGTGTCTCGCATGTCTGGTTCGTCTAACTTTGATAGTTTTTGTGATGGGTGGTAGATGGCCGTACAGCTGCTGCTTTGTGGGGTGCTGCCTCCATGACATGTTCAATATTGCTCGCAGTATTCTTGTGTAGTTGTCGTCAAGCTTTTTCTCCATAATTTTAGTTAGCGTCCATGTAGTGCATCTATATTGCAGTAGCGACACGATGACTGCTTGGAAAAAAACCGCGTTTTATTTTATCAGCTCGGTCTAACTTCCATATGACCGATAGGCTATCGATAGCTGTCCATGCCTTTGCTAGTTGCGTGTTGGTGTCTGTCTCGGTTGATGAGACACTGCTTCTTAGACGGGTGAATTTGTCTACTAGTTTCAGAGAGCCGCCGTTTAAAATTGGTGATGATAATATATATATATATATATATATATATATATATATATATATATATATATATATATATCCAAGCACATACACACACACTTATGAATAGATAAACACACACATACACACGTATATATATATATATATATTCCTGTTTAAGATATGTTTCGCTGACTTGCTTTATAATTTTTCGTTCTTACCTCTTTAAAAAACGTCTCCCATCATTCATCGCAGACACCATTTACCCTATCCCAACCACTTGAAAAATCACACAGCTCACCCTCCACTTTTTTTTCTTGCCACAAACTCCACCCTCACAAGAAAACCCATTGCCACCCTCACAACAACCATGACGTTATTCTAATCTGTGTGTTAAATTCGTGAACAAATGTGTATTAGCGAAGACATGCATCACTCCCTTGACTTTTCTCCTCTCTCTCTCTCTCTCTCCTTTACTTATTTTAATCTTATTTCCGGCGAGTAAAGTGCGTTGAAGGAGGACCACTTGACAAATGGGGTGGACTGAATCGTGACAGGGTCTGGAGAGGGAAACGTAGTGGGTGGATTTCCCTGCCATACACCAGCCCTTTCTTGCAATCCTCGCAAAAATGACAGCCGGAGCGTGTTCAGCCTGATGATACACAATTTGGGTCAGAACAGTGTCCGCCATCATGGACATGCCGAGCATGCGCAATGGGCCGTCTCTACATTTTTAGTGCAACGGGGCGGATATCCATCATTGTTTTTGGCTTCTGTATTAGACTTTTTTATGTTTGCTGTTTGCTTTTATGTTCCCAGGTTTATTTTCATTTATTTGTTTACTTATTTGTTTATTTTGCTTGATTTTCTCTTCGTTAGTTTTCTGCTGTTTGTTCACTTATTTTTCTCTCCCTTTTCTTTTTTACTTTTTTTTTTTTTACGATTGCCGCTTTTTCTGACATGTTTATTTTCCTTTCTTTTCCTTTTCTTTTTAATCTCTTTTTTTTTTCCCTTCTTATTTATTGATATATTGAAAACATGTCCTCCATCTTTTTTGTTTTTCTTTCATAAAAACTTACTTTTTTATTCTTCGATATTCGGTGATGTTTTTTTTTCTTTTCTCTTGTTCGAAAACTTTTCTTTCGGTCTTTCTTTCTTTTTTTTTTCTTTCTTTTCTTCTTTTTTTCTTTTTCACCACAAATCTGGTCGGAATTTGTTTTTTCTCTCCATAAAAATTGGAATTTTTTTTTATTTGATTCTCATACTGTAACCGTTTCTTTCTTTCTTCATATCTTTCTTTCTTTTTTCTTTTTTATTCGTTATAGATCTAGAGATACTTTAATTCTTTCTTTTTTCTTACTTTCTTTCTTTGTTTTTTTACTTTCTTTCGTATTTGTTATATATCTAGAGGTTATTTCTTTCTTACTTTCTTTCTTTCTTTCTTTCTTTTTTTCTTTTTTTCTTATTCGTTATATATCTAGAGGTACTTACGTCTTTCTTTCTTTCTTTCTTTCATATTCGTTATATATCAAGAGGTACTTTCTTTCTTTCTTTCTTTCTTTCTTTCTTTCTTTCTTATTTGTTATATATCTAGAGGTACTTTCTTTCTTTATTTATTTATTTGCTTCACACACTGAAATGTGTGGTCTTTTTTAAATCCTCAATCATTCTTTTTTATTTCTGAACATAAATCACTTTTATCTTCTTCCTCAGTTTGTAAACTTTTCTTTCTTTATTTATTTGCTTCTCACTCAGCAGTTCTTGTTTTTCATTCTTAATCTTTCTCTTTTTTTTTTTATTTCTACATATATTTCTCTTTAATCTTCCTTCTCACTTTGAAAATTTTCCTTTCTTTTTATTCTTTAATTCTTGTATTCGTTCCTTTCATCTTCGTTCTGTTTGCTGTTTCTACTTCTAACTTCCTAAAATCTTTTTTCATGTCTCCTTTTCTTTTTATCTTTCTTCTCTATTCTCTACATTCTATTTCCATATTTTTCTTTCTTTCGTATTAAATTATTCTTCTTTTCTTGTCTTCTAGACATATGCTTACTTCTTTCCTTACTTTTCCACGATATATATATATATATATATATATATATGTGTGTGTGTGTGTGTATAGTTAATGCTGCGAGCCATTTTGAACAAGACCTGGAGGCACCAACCCAAAAAACACCAGCTGTACGGCCACCAACCTCCCATCACGGAAACTATCAAAGCTAGGCGAACCAGACATGCAGAACTCTACCGGCGAAGCAGGGACGAGCTCATAAGTGATGTTCTCCAGTGGACCTCCTCATATGGGCGAGCAAAAGCAGGACGACCAGCTCGAACCTACATACAGCAGCTCTGTGAGGATACGGGATGTAGCCCTGAGGACCCGCCAGAAGCGATGAACGATAGGGAGGAGTGGCGAGAGAGAGCCAGAGATATCCATGCTGGCGACACGACATCATGATGATATATATATATATATATATGTATATATATATATATATAAGCACTCTGGTATCCGGTAAGGCAAAAATATAAACAAAGGAAAATTACTAAATAGTGCCTTAGAATTCCCGAGCGATGACGTGTTTCGCTTGCTGTCTGAGCAGTATGATACTACGTCTAACGTAAAGTTGGGCTGGTTTTGATCCCACCTTTAAGCGTCCTATGTATCTAGCCACACTGAAGAGTTGTGATACAAAGAAACAGTCTGTCTGTGGACGAAAATTATTATATATATATATATATATATATATATATATATATATATATATGTGTGTGTGTGTGTGTGTGTGTGTGTGTATGTGTGCTATAACAGTCTCACTTCGTTGGTTTGTGGCAAACCAAATGCCGTGTAATTTCGAAAGTGATTAATATCTGTGATAGAGCTAATATATAAGGATAAGTAAACATATAGTAGGTTTTATATATTTTTTATTGCATGGAGCCTTGTCAGTGGCCATAAATTTCAAGTCGCCTTCTTTTTCTGAATCATTCTATTCATCTATCTATTATATATATATATATATATATATATATATATATATGTGTGTGTGTGTGTGTGTGTGTGGAATACATAAACTGTATCTTGATAGAAAGGTAAGACTTTAATTAGTCTCCTGAACAGAGCTTTGGACCATCGGATGACTAGAACCTTATCCGGAGTTTTGGGGAATATAGAGAACCCTTTCATTGACATTACTCCCGTGTCTATTCAAACCTGGAATCATCATCATCATCATCATGTCGTGCTGGTAGCACTGATATCCCTGACCCTCTCTCGCCACTTTTCCTTATCGTTCATCGCCTCTGGCAGGTCGTCTGGACTACATACCGTATCCTCACATAGTTGCTGAATGTATGTTTGTGCTGGTCGTCCTGTTTTGCTCGGCCATGTGTGGGGCTCCATAAGAGTACATCACTTATGAGTTCGTCCCTGCTTCTCCAGCTGGGTCCTGCATGTCTGGTTCGTCTAACTTGGATAGTTTTCGTGATGGGAGGCAGGTGGCCGTATAAATTAAATTATTAGCTTTACATACCAATCCTTCAAACCTTATAACTGTGTACACAAAAAATGAGCTCCGGTTTGTTTAACAATGTTGTATCCCAACTATTCAGTTACAAATCATATTATATATATATATATATATAATGGTTCATTGGTCAAGTGGATAGAGAGTTCGCTAATGGTCCGAGAGACCTGGGTTCAATCCCAGGTTGTGTCATATCAAAGACTTTAATAATGGTACTTGATACCTCCTTGCTTAATACTCAGCAACATAAGGTACAGTGGAGCAATCCAAGGAAAGGAGTAACGCCCACCCCAACATCTCGGTGTAGTAGCTATTGAAAAGGGAGCCTTCGGTTCGTCCTCGACTACGGTCGCCAACTTTACTTTTATATATATATATATATATATATAATTTGTAAATGAACAATTTGGATTTAACATTATTAAACAAGACATATATATATATATATATATATATAAACAAGATTTGGCATTGAATAACCTACAAGAGTTAATATGCCATAAAAGCATGAAGCTTAACCAACCAAACTTATCTATCTGTTATCTATATTGTACTTTTCAAAGCTTAGATGCAGAAAAAGCTTAGTGAATGGGACACACGGTGAGACTCAAACTCATTAGTATTGGTTTGCTTGTCTAGCTTGATAACCATTACACCACCCGAAGCGCCTGATCTATATATATATATATATATATATATATATAGAGAGAGAGAGAGAGAGCATATATATATATATATATATATATATAAATATATATATATATAGCATATATATATACATATAGCATATATATATATATATATATATATATATATATATATATATATAGCATATAGATTAGACGCTTCGGGTGGTGTAATGGTTATCACGCTAGACTGGCAAACCAACACTAATGAGTTTGAGTCTCACTGGGTGTCCCATTCACTAAGCTTTATCTGCATCTAAGCCTCAAAAAGTACTATATATATATATAAAACTTCTTAAATCTATCTATCTATCTCTCTGTTTATATGAATCAATGTATCTGCCATCTGAGGTATTAGACAGTTATTAAATAGTAATTATCTTATGTTTTTTGACGAACATATTCAAAATCTCTTATATTCATATTGGTTGAATAAACAATAAATTTAGAAATTGTATTTCATAATAAATTTATTTTGCTTATTAAAATAAAACTTATGAGATTGACTTGAAATCCTTCTAATAAGCTTTAATAAGAGAAATAAATTTATCATGGAACGCTACGAAAGTAAATTGGACAACATAAGTCAAGGGTGATCCGAAGGCCCCCTTTTTAATAGCTTCTCCATTTTACCCATGATTTCTACCTTACAATGCTGAGTAAGGCAGCACCAAGTACCATTTTTTTTAGTCTTTGGTATGATTCAACCTGCGATTGAACCCCGGTTTGTTTTTTTAACCAAGAACAAATATATATATATGTATATATATATAGTGAGTAGAGTGTTCACCAATGGTCCAGGAGACCTAGGTTCAATCCCAGGTTGCGTCATACCAAAGACTTTAAAAATGGTACTTGATACCTCCTTGCTTAACACTCAGCAATATAAGGTACGTATCAAGGGTAAAGTGGACCAATCCAGGGAAAGGAGTAGCGCCCTCCTCTACATCTCGGTGTAGAAGCTATTGAAACGGGAGCCTTCTGGTCACCCTCGACTACGGTTGCCAACTTACTTACTTAGTATATATATATATATATATATTGTTCTGAAGGTATATTCTATATTAAATATTTGTACATTGAGCACTCATTCTTTGGATATTCACGGTCTATATTTACTTTATATATATATATATATGTGTGTGTGTGTGTGTGTGTGTGTGTGTGTGTGTGTGTGATTCTTTTCTTTTATTCTTTTTTCATTCTCTAGATACCTTTTTTTTCATTCTTTGTCATTGTTGTTTATATTAATTCCTGCCATGCTTCTGTTTTTTTTTCTCTCCCTTTGTTTCCTGTGTTTCTTCTTTGAATTCTAACTCACATATCTTTTACAAATTTTTACCTGTCTACCTTTACAACTTTAGAAATTCGTTTTAGGCCACGTATAATGTTCGCGCGTACACACACACACACACACACACACATACACACTCTCTCTTGCAGATTCTTTCTCTCTCTCTCTCTCTCTCTCTCTCTCGTGTCTGTGAGTATATGTCTGTCTGTCTGTCGCTGTTCTTCTCCTTCGAATTAATTTGCATTTATAATTACACGTCACAAAATATATCTGTCAGTGTATGTAAGGGTTTTATTTATATGAGTTTCCAAGTTTGTGCACTAATATATATTCCTTGGCGGACGCAAGCATTTGGCTTCGTCTCCGTAAAGTTGCGCTTGTTATGGCTTGATATTGTCGGACAGTTTCCAGCAGGGTGGAGAGAAATGAAACGCTGAAAACAAGTAGAATAGACTTAAGTTGGTGCGGGAAGGCTGAGCTGAAACCCAATGATTGGGAAGTGCTGTACCCGAATGCAGAATGAGTACTGAAACATGAATTCGAAAGAAAATGATGGCTGACAGGAAGGAAGGAAGAAAGGAATAAGTAAGTAAATAGATAAGGATATATACGGAAGGAAGCAAGGAGGAAAAACAAACAATAAGTACTGTATCCCTAATAAATTCGTACACCATAATGTCTTTTATAAAACATTTTTTCTATACCAAAGATAAGTAAGTAATGCTGGCGACCATAGTCGAGGGTGACCCGAAGGCTCCTTTTTCGATAGCTTACTACACCAAGGTGTAGAGGAGGGCGCTACTCCTTTCCCTGGATTGTTCCACTTTACCCTTGATCCGTACCTTATAATGCTGATTGTTAAGCAAGGCATGTTCAAGTACCATTTTTTGAGTCTTTGGTATGACTTGACCTGGGATTGAACCCAGGTCTCCAGGGCTATTGGCGAACACTCTAACCGCTAGGCTAATGTCCGGTGTTAATACTTACCATTTATTAGAAAAAAACTTCTACAGCAGTACTGTAAATATGATTATATGTACCAGTTCAAATATATATAAGGTACACCTTTCATATATATATATATATATAAGTATTTTAAAAAGGATTCCTTATTTTGCTTTTGCACACGATATATATAATCGAGACCCGTTAGAACATTTTATAAGCTACCTAATATACTTTCATAGACTGCATCCAAATATTTATTTTTAACACACTTCTTATTTACGATCTACACACTTTTCCATCGGTGTTGAAGCGGTTGAGTCTTATTGTTAAACAATTCATCAACGACAGCCATGACATCATCACATGAACTTCCTAGACCCCTTCATATATATATATATATATATATATATATATATATATATATATACGTATATGAGTGCAGCTGAAGCAAAATATGGAAAACATTTAAAAACGTTTTTTAGTCAGATTTATCCTATTTGTGAAAAAAAAACGTAATAGAATCTAATGTTTGCTATAAAGGTCGCACTAGTCTGCAATTAGAGATAAGACTAAACCAACATATTCTTTTGGGTATCTTAACACATACTTCCAACAACACTGCTGTGCCATGCAGTCAAAATTCAACTTCCACTATTTATTGGCACCTATTGGCCAATCAGGCATGTGCATTCGTATATAGTTCCTTTATGTTCCCTCTATGTACCCCATCATCGAGACATTGACTAATAAGCTTTTCTTTCCTCACGCTCCTGGCTTACCCTTTAGTTACCATCTCATGCTTACTTCTTTTACTCGATTGTCACTGATATAATTCTCCGAAGTTAAGAAAAATGATATTATAATGACTTAACGATTTTCTAACGATCTAATATATATATATATATATATATATATGTGTGTGTGTGTGTGTGTGTGTGTGTAAGTAAAAAGGAAACGCTATTTTTCTTTAGTCAAGGAATGTTTCCGAGGGAGGAATATGTATCATAATCTTGACTATCGATAATTTTCTCCTGCATGATAATGCTTGCTAACACAGAAGTACCAGGACAAGGGAGACAATTGTCTTATTCGGGTGGACAACTTTACCTCATCCTCCATACTCACAAGATTTAGCACCTTTAGACTATCATCTCTTCTATTACTTTACAAACAGTTAGTGTATCAAAACCATCCGTCATTAGTAACTGGGGACAAAAAATAGGTCTTGTAGAGTACCAAGTGAGCTCGGCATCTTACGATCGCATGGTTTGTCACTTCCATGACCTTGGCAGCAAAATCACCAGGAGATGCCGAATTATGCCTCATGTTATCAAAATATTGCAAAACTTTTGACTCACTAAAGTGCGAGGGTAAATCAAAAAGTCATACCTTTTTCTTTTGTAAAGGAATAATTACCGACTCAGGAACGTGTATCATACATCAAAACGAAGCTGGTCCTCGGTGGATCACTTACCTACCTCTCAACATAGTCATTGTTTCCCTTAATAGCAATGGTCCACCTTCGAATGAGAGCTTGTATCCTTGCCTCGAAAATTTTTATTGACTGTTCTTTGAGCCACTTCATCACTGTAGTTATTTCTTCCTCGTCACTGGTATAATGTTTGCCGTTTAAACCTTCTTTCATGGGACCGAAGAGATTATTGTTTGAAGGCGCTAAATCTTGCCAGTCGATAATTCCCTACTTCAGCATGACACTGCTCTACTTCACATAAACATCAGAAGAGAAACAATCAACTGATTTAGGAAGACAACTTTACCGCACACTCCATTCTCACCAGATTTTGGGAGTTTTTGTTGGTCAGTCAGCACTCGAGTGCCTATGTGCAGGAGTCCATAAAAAAAGTCGCTAGTCCCCTTTTAATGTCTACTATTCCACTCGAAAAATGTACTTAAGAAAAACATAACTTTTTTTCATTTATAAAATGTTAGACCTGCGTTCAAATCCTTGACAAGTCTTTTGTTTATTTTTTCTTCTCTTTTCTTTTCTTTGCTTTTTTTTTTTTTTTTTTTTGCTGTGCACTTAAAAAAAAATGAATCGATCTATTCTCCCAAGCTAATCGGCTTGGGCTGTAGAATATACCGATTACATCTCCGCAGAGGGGTAAGATTTCCCCATATATATATATATATATATATATATATATATATATATACATCATATGGAAATCAAACCTGTCCGATAAAATGAAACACAGTTTCTTCCAGGCAGCACTCGTGTCGATACTGCTATATGGATGCACCACTTGGAAGCTAACAAAACGGCTGGAGAAGAAGCTAGACGCCAAGTATACAAGAATGTTGCTAGCAATATTGAACAAGTCCTGGTGGCAACACCCCATAAGGCACCAACTATACGGCCACCTGCCTCCCATAGCGAAAACTATCAAAGTTAGACGAACCAGACACGCAGGACACAGCCGGAGAAGCAGAGACGAGCTCATAAGGGATGTACTCCGATGGACCCCCTCATACGGCCGAGCAAAAGCATGACGACCAGCTAGAACATACATACAGCTGCTATGTGAGGATACGGGATGTAGCCCTGTAGACCTGCCTGGGGTACTGAACGAAAGGGAAATGTGGCGAGAGAGGGTCACGGATATCCGTGCTTGTGGCATGACATGATGATGATGATATATATATATATATATATATATGTGTGTGTGTGTGTGTGTGTTCTAAATATTCTGAGAAAATATTGCCCAGTCGGCTGGGGCTGTAGAATACACCGACTGGTTCTCTGCAGAGACGTAAGACCCCCGCACATCAAGTGTCCTGTTAATGATACTAAAAACTCTGATGGTGAGGCTCTTGTTATGGTGGAAGTTTGGGGAAGGCGGAATACCCCTTCATTACCATGACTCCCATGTCCACTCTGACCGGAGTGGTAGCCCCCGATAGGGTCCTATCTATGGGTCAAATTGAACTGTTTGATATATAAACTGAGTGCAAACAAATGACTCATGCTAAATTGAATTATTCGATATAGAATTTTGATCATTTGGATGTGTAAACAAATTACTGATGTTTAATTGAATTGTTAGTGATAAATAACAACACTTAGACCCATTTAACTGTGTGCAAACAAATGATTAATAATAATTAGAATTATTTGGATCAGAAAGCAAAACTTAAAACTGTTGACCAAGAACGGCCTCAACATCCAAAAGCCTAGTTTGATAAGGCTGTAGAATACACCAACAGCATCTCCGGAGGGAGGTAAAACCCTCACCACAACGAGTGTTATGAATATGATATTAAACCGTCAGCTGTTGAGACTCCAAACTTGGCACTCAATGGAATGTGGAATACCACTTAATGACCATTGTTTCCAGGTTTACTTTGGCCCAAAGGGATATCACCGGATTCGGTCCTATCTGTGGGTCAAACACACCTGTTTGACCATTTAAAATCAATCCAAACAAATGATTCATGGTGAAATGAATTGTTTGAAATAGAACAGTTTGATCATTTTACAGTGAGTAAATAAATTACTGATGTTTAATTGAATTGTTAGTAATAAAAACTTAGACCCATTTAACTGTGTGCAAACAAATGATTAATTAGAATTAGAATTATTCGGATCAGATAGCAAAACCTGAAACTGTTGACCAAGAAATAGTGGGTTTGTCCGCGTGGTGTAATGGTTAAAGCGATGGACTGCGGAATCGTAGTACGCGAGTTCGTATTCCAGTCGCGCTATTACGTTCACTTTCGGGCAAATACCCCTGGGAAAGGTATAAACCCCCTTATCCTCCCAGCAATGGGTTAAATAGTACCATTACTGTTCTTCTAGGAGAATCGCTTTGGCATTAAATAACCTAAAAAGAGTTGATACTCCATTAAAATAAGAAACCAAACCAAACCAAGAAAATAGGCTCAGAGTCGTTTTAAAAATGTTATCAAAATATATTTACAGATTATATACATTCACTATACTTGTATTACGCATTCAATAACCTACAATGGTTGATATAAAACCTAACCAAACCAGACCTATTCTCCCTCCGGTTAAACATAAGTAGTGTGGCAGACGAGGCTCTTTAATCTTGGTATGATTTGGTTCATATCCTTTCTTCTAATGGCATATCAACTTTCGTAGGTAATTTAAAATCAAAGGCATCTTTTTTGAAAAAGGTTAGTGGAAGTATTGACCCCCAGCTGGGTGCTGTTCATATCTTTCTCGATGTTATAAGTCCGAAAATGAAAGCATAAGCACGAGCTGAGATCCTGCTCGGGCAGGATATGACACAAGGTCAATTTTTAAGCGGAGTTTAACAGGTTTGAATTCAGAGTTTTTCTTCTCCAAGACTAGTTGCCTCACCAAGGCTGAAGAACCTAGTCCGTCCTACTATTTACCCATAGCTGGAGGGAGAATAATTGGATTCATACTTTCCCAAGGGTATTTGTGCTATGTGAAATGCAATCAGTCAGGTCCAGGATTTGAACTCGTGTCGCCGTGTCCATATCCTGCGACGATAACCATTACACCACGGGCACCTCCACACGAGCTGAGATAGAACTCGTATACAACGGTGTCACAGTCCAGCACATTAGCCACGATACACGAAGACTTCAACTTACCTTGGTCTGGTGATCACTTGATATAGTCCTGATGATGGTTCATTAAAACCGAAACGTTTTAGCGGCGACTTTATTTTTCAATAAATTTTTCTATATACCAGAAGAGTGTTAACATGACCTTCTTTACTGACTTCTGCACGTGGAAATTTTGAAGATTAGTTTTATTATTAGACTTAGAATATATATATATATATATATATATATATATATATATATATATATATATATATATATCCCATCACAAAAACTATCAAAGTTAGACGAACCAGACATGCAAGACACTGCTGGAGAAGCAGGGACGAGCTCATAAGTGATGTTCTCCTATGGACCACCCTCATATGGCTGAGCAAAAGCAGGACGACCAGCTCGAACCTACATACAGTAGCTCAGTAAGGATACGGGATGTTGCCCTGAGGATATACCAGAAGCATTGAATGATTGGGAGGAGTGGTGAGAAAGGGTTAGGGATATCTGTGCTGGCGGCACGAAATGATGACTGCTGCTGCTGTTGCTAAAATAAATACCTTAAAATTCTTTAAGCCAACGTAGTCCGCTTGGTTGGCCGACAGGTTTGAAGCTTAGTCTAACGTAAAGTTGGACGGGTTTCGATCCCGGCTTCGAGCGTCTTTCGTGTCTAGCCACACTGAAGAGTTCTGATAGAACGAAACAGTCTGTCTGTGGATGACAATATGTATATATATAATAGTGGCCACTCGAGTTTAGCAGTATTACTTTTGCTAATATTTTTAACATAATTCACAAGATGCACAATGTAAAAGCTAAAAAAAATTGTAGCATCTTACAACAGAGATTTCATGGGGTATTTTGCTGTCCCTTTCCAACCAACGGGACTATAGGATATTTGCTGTCAATTATTTATGTCCGTGCTAAGTGAATTAATCACGTACCTGTATACGCACAAAAACACAAAACAGCAGCACACACAATTAAACACAGAACGTTGATGGGGATACGAATCTTTTGGGGGTCGATGTCGAATTATTAAATTTACCTGATATTGCATAATAAAAAAAGGAATTACACTCGAAATTTAACTGTTAACTTGAAATAGAAATTTGTTGAAAACCGAGTGAAGATAAGGACAACATTTCTTTATGAAAATATAATCTCTTCTTTTCGCTTTTTATTGCAAAATCGTGGCAAAATTACTTGCGTGAAGAAAGTGTCGAAATAGACAGGGAACCGCTTAGATTTACACCAGGCTACGATACGATATATTCAGAAAGCCTCCATGAGACTGGCACAGGACTGATTTAAATATTTAATTATCTTCAATTCTTCTTCGTTTTGCCTTCATGAGGCTGGTGCAGGTCAATTCACTACTGAGGCCTCCACGAGGCTCTCCTAATTTCTTCTAAGAACATTCTCGGTTTCGATATTGGCCTGTCTTGTACATTTAGACTTTTCTTTACCTCTCAACTCGGCTCTCTGGCCTCCTCACGGGCCAACGCTCAGAACAAGGTGACGTCTAGTCTCTCTCTCTCTCTCTCTGCTCTCTCCCCTCTACTCTGTCTTCAAAATTTTCCGTTGTTTTATATTTTTCGAACGACCACCCACCATGTGGATACTCTTCCTTTCGCCATCGCTCTCACTCAATTCATTTCTGCTGTCTTTTCTTTACTTTAAGACACAGGTGCATCCTGACTTTAAAATCCACGAACTTACACAGCCGGTCAAAGTCAAATATGTAACAAACTTTTCCTTGAAAAACTAAGTAAAAACAAATTTGAGATTTTTTATTTGACCCATTGATAGGACCCTATCAGGTGCTACAACTCCAGGCCAGATTGGACTTGGGAGTGATAGCAGTGAAGGGGCACTCCGCATTCCCCAAAGCTTCAGCATTACTGGAGCCTCACCATCAGATCTTTTAGTGTCAAATACAGGTCACTAGTTTGTGGGGTCTTACCTCTCTGCAGAAAAGCTGTCGGTCTCTTCTACAGTCCCAGCTGACTGGGCAAAACTTTCGCGGAAAAGTTCAGTAAGTCTACCTGTAATTGTTTACAAAATATTATTCTTGTTAATTTCTTGCAAAACATTAAGAAAAGAAAAAAAATAACTGACATTCTTATTAATAATTTAGCAAAACTTGATGAACTGTCAAACCAAATAAGAACTTATGTAATTTTAAAGTTATCGTCAAAAGTTTGCGTTACATTGGAAAGCTGCTAGCATGGAATTCCTTGAAGCTCTCTCTCTCTCCATCTGTCCCTATCATCTACTATTCCCGTCAGGACTTCCAGACTACACCCTGTGCTTGTCGGCTAACACTGACTCGTCTATGCGTAGGGGTCCATGGAAGAACATCACCTATGTGTTCGTCTTTGCTTCTCCAACAGTGTCCCGCAAATCTTGTTTGTCATACTTGAATGATTTCACAGATGGGCACTAAGCTGCTTTACAGCGGTTGTTTCGTGAGGAGTTGCTTCTTGGATTTGCTCAATATTACTCGTAGCATTCTTGACCAATTCCTGTCTAGCTTTTTATCTATACGCTTAGTCAGCGTTTATGTGGTGAATCCATACGGTAGTAGTGATACAACCGCTGCTTAGAAAAAAAATCCGTTTCATTTTATCGGGTTAGTCTGACTTCCATATGATCGATAACCTATAAGAAATGGATTGATAGCGCTTTGAATTGTGAGGTATATTCCTCTTTTGAAGATAGGGCTTGCGATCACCGAATTGTCATAACAAAGATACACCAGAGCCTACGCAAGAATACAATGTTAATAACTAAACCCACGCACAATGACTAGTCCTTGCGTACCGATATAGATCATCATCATCATCATCATCATCATCATCTTCATGTTGTGCCGCCAGCACGGATATCCCTGACCCTCTCTCGCCACTTCTCCCTATTATTCATCGCCTCTGGCAGGTCTTCAGGGTTACATCCTGTGTCCTCACATAGCTGCTGTATGTATGTTCGAGCTGGTCGTCCTGCTTTTGCTTGGCCATATGTGGGGGTCCATAGGAGTACATCACTTATGAGCTCGTCCTTGCTTCTCCAGCAGTGTCCTGCGTGTCTGGTTTGTCTAACTCGTATAGTTTTACACAAGAATGTTGAGAGCATTATTGATCAAGTCCTGGTGACAACACCCCACAAGACACCAACTATACGGCCACTTGCCTCCCATCACGAAAACAATATAGATAATAGCGATAGTATTTAGAAATAAATACAAGGCAATACTGCAACGAATCTTTTCCATGTTTTAGAACATTTCTTTTTTTTTTTTTTTTTTTTTTTTTTTTTTTGCTGTGAATCGGAGCATAAAAGAAATAGCTATGCGATAGATATTCGATCTCCGTTTAGTTTTTAATCTGATTTTTATTTTATTTTATTTTTCAAATCGGTTTAATTTATTTTTCCTGTTCTTTTCCTTTTTATACTTACACGTTTCAGTCACTCGAACTGTTCATCTATAGCCGTTCCCGCCTAAATTGGGATATTTTGTATTCAAGGCGAAGCACGACCAATTTTTAAAGTTCAAATTAGCCGCAGGTGTCGCCACTGTCGGCCGGAAGCGGCCCGTGAGATATAGCTCTGCCAAAAAGCTAGACAACATCATTCAATATATGTATTTATATGTACGTGTGTACGAGAGAGAGAGAGAGAGAGAGAGAGAGACAGAAACACACACACACTCTGTGTGTGTGTGTGTGTGTGTGTGTGTGTGTGTGTGCGTGCGTGCGTGTGTGAGGAAGAAACAACCAAATAATAAAAAAAAGAATGGTTTTCTATTGTTGGAATCAATATGTCAAAAAGTTTCTTCATTTATTTTTCTTCTAGTTCTGTGGCAGTGATTTTTGTTGTTGCTGTTGTTGCTGTTGTTGTTGTTGTTGTTTTGGCTGTTGTTGTTGTTGTTGCTGTTGTTGTACAGACACTCTTTCATTGATTCTAATCTCCCTTCTTTGTAATTATTCACTTGCTGTATCTATTCCAAAACAAAAAGATATGTCAGCAATTCGTTTTTCTCATCCAACATGTTAACAAAATTTATCGCATACATTATTTTCTTTCTTTCTTTCTTTCTTTTTTTCTTTCGTGCATTCGTCGATTTTTTGTTCTGTCTTTTTTTTTTCATGTATTCATCGATTCTTTCGTTTTTCTTTCATATATTCGTCAATTTTTTTCTTTCGTCCTTTCATTCTTTCTAGTATTGACCGATTCTTTCTTTCACCCCTGTGATTCTTTCTTTCTTTCTTTCTTTCTTTTTTCTTACTTTCATGTATTCTTTGCGTCTTTCTTTCTTTCTTTCTTTCTTTCTATATATATATATATATATATAATACTCTTTTTCTCTCTTTCTTTTATTCTTTCTTTTTCTTTTTTCTTGTATTCATTGATTCTTTCTTTATTCGTATCTATTTCTTTCTTTCTTTCTTTCTTTCATTCTTTCTTTCATTTTTCTCTATTCAGTGGTTCTTTCTTTCTTTCATTTTTTCTTTCATTTTTTCTTTCTTTCTTTCTTTATCATTTCCGGGTTTTTCTTCTCTTTTCTCTCTCACTCTCTTTTTCTCTTTTTATTCATTTTTCATTTTTATCTTTTTTTCTCCTTTCTTTTTACCTTCTTTCTCAATATCTTTCTTTCTTTCAGCTGTTCTTTCTTTCTTACTTACTTTCTCTCTTTCTCGCTTTTATTCATTTACCATTTCTTTCTTTCTTTCTTTCGTCGATTCTTTTTTTCTTTCATCGATTCTTTCTTTCTTTCTGTTTCTATTTCTTTCTATCATTCCGTCTATGGATGAGACACTCGCTTTCGGCCACGAAGCAAGTAAGTTCGATCCCCAGTCGTGATATTACGTTCACTTTCAGACTAATACCTTAATGAAAGGCATGAAAGCCCATATTCCTCAAACAATGGGTTAAACATTTTATCTGCTGTTCTTCTATAAGGAAGCCTTTAGCATTAAAAAATCCACAAAAGTTGATATGCCATTAAAGCAAAAGAACCTACCAAGTTATTTTTTTTCTCGATTTCTTTCTTTCTTTCTCTTGTCTATTGTAAACATCTTTTACTTACAACGTCTGCGTTTCCTTTCTTCTTTTTTGCTTTTCTCTGTCAGTCTGTTTTTCTCTCTTTCTGTATGTTTCTCTGCCTCTCCGTCTCTTGTATGTGTTTCTTTTGTTCATTGTTTTTTTTTTCCTAACTTCTTCTCATTTCTCTTTCTTCTTTTTTTTTTATCTTTCATTCATTGCTTCAGTGTTTTACGATTTATTTATTTCTCACGCTCGCTTTTTCTTTCTTTCTTTCTTTCTTTCTTTCTTTCTTTCTTTCTTTCTTTCTTTCACAATCTATATTCATCTATCTCAGTCTTTCATACGTAATTTTTACATAATCTTTCTTTCTTTCTTTCTTTCTTTCTTTCTTTATTTCTTTCTTTTCCGTTCTTTTTCGAAAATTCAAACTCAGCATTTATTTCATTGCTTTGTTAATTCTGTTTCTTTCGCTTTCTTTTTTTAATTCTTCCTTCTTTCCTTCCTTCCTTCCTTCCTTCCTTCCTTCCTTCCTTCCTTCCTTTTTTTCCGTTCTTTTTTTAATTTAAACTCATCATTTCTTTATTTGCATCCTTAATCATCTTTCTTTCGTTTTCTTTTGGTTTTTTTCTTTCTTTCTTTCTTTCTATCTATTCATCTCAATCTTTTTACTTTATTCCTACACAATCTATTTTTCTTTCTTTCTTTCTTTCTTTCTTTCTTTCTTTCTTAATCTATATTTATCTGTCTATCCCAGTCTTTTTTACGTATTTCTAACCTAATCTTTCTTTCTTTCTTTCTTTCTTTCTTTCTATCTTTCTTTCTTTCTTTCTTTCTTTCTTTTCCGTTCTTTTTTTTTAAATTTAAACTCGGCATTTATTTAATTGCTTCGTTAATTCTGTTTCTTTCGTTTTCTTTCTTTCGTTTTCTTTTTCATTCTTCCTTCCTTCCTTTCTTTCTTTTTTTTTTTTTCGTTCTTTTTTTCAAATTTAAACTCACCATTTCTTTATTTGCTTCCTTAATTCTCTTTCTTTCGTTTTGTTTGTTTGTTTGTTTGTTTGTTTGTTTGTTTCTTTCTTTCTTTCTTTCTTTCTTTCTATTTAACTCAGTCTTTTTACTTTATTTATACGTAATCTTTCTTTTTTCTTTCTTTCTTTCTTTCTATTTATCTCAGTTTTTTTACTTCATTTTTACGTAATCTTTCTTTCTTTCTTTCTTCCTTTCTCTCTTTCTTTCCTTCTTTCCAAATCTATATTTATCTGTCTATCCCAGTCTTTTTTTTACGTATTTCTAACCTAATCTTTCTTTCTTTCTTTTTCTTTCTTTCTTTCCTTTTTATTTCTATTTTTTTCCTTTTACTCTATCAATCTTTCTTTCTTTCTTTCAATTTATCTATTGATTCTTCACTCCTTTCTATTTCGTTTTTGAAAATTCCTCTCTACGTTCAAATTCTTTCCTTTTTTTACTTTTTTTCTTTGTCTTTCTTAGATAATGTCTTGATGTCTTTGTTTATTTGCCTCTATCTCTATCCATCCTTCTCTCTCTTTCATTATTTTCTTCTTTCGTTATTTTCCTTTATCTTCTTTTTATTTCATTCTCTCACTACCTTTCAAAATGTGTTCTCTCTGTCCATCTCTCTCTCTCCCTCTCTTCCCACCTCTCTCTCCTCCCTCCCTCTTTCTCTGCCATTTGGACGTATTTTCTCAATAATAATTCTTTATTTTATTGATTTCTCTCTCTCCCTCTTTCTTTCATGGATTCTTTTTCTTTCATTCTCTTATTGTATGCCTTTTATTCATTTCTTTCTTTCTTTCTTTCTTTCTTTCTTTCTTTCTTTCTTTCTTTCTTGTACGTATTTCTTTCTCTAATCATTTCTTACTCAATCTTTTTTTATTCCTCTCTTTCTTTCTCTCTCTCTCTCTCTCTCTCTCTCTCTCTCATTCTTTCTTACATTCCTTTCTTTTTTTTTCAGTTGTATCTCATACGTATCTTTTATATTTCATTCGAATTTCTTTCTTTCTTTCTTTCTTTCTTTCTTTCTTAACTTCAAATATTTTTCCATTTTTTCGTAATCTTTTTCATCCTTTCTCGTCTTTCTTTCCTCCTCTTTATCTTTTTTTTTGTTTCACTTTCATTTTCACTTTTCCTTCTCCCTTTCACACTGTCCATTACCTCCCGCCACACGCACAAACAACGTTTTAGTGGGGAGTTTATCAGGCTTATTACCATGCCTTTATATCTATCCATTAACATCCTCGCCTCATTACTACTAGGCCTTTTTTCTCAATTTCAGTTTTGATTTTAACATTTCAAAATTATATATATATATATATATATATATATATATATATACTATTTTTTTTTAAATACAGCTATGTTAATGCAATGCAGAACATCCTTGTTGTTATCTGTTGTGCTTTTTCTTTTCTTTTTTTTTTGTTTTGTTTTCTTTCCTTCATCGTAATTTTTATTTTGTTTGTTTCTTTCTATTTTATATCATTTTATTTTATTTTATTTCAAGAAAATGAACTCAATAAATTATAGGAAATTACAATTACAATAATTAAAGTTATTTATTTCTTTTGTCGTCTGTCCAGTGAGGTCAGGGCAAGTTTTATTCCGTTTTCTTTCATAGAATCCCAAACATCAATATTTCCTTATGCATAACAGTAGAAAGACATAATAGGAAGGCACTCTGATGTTGTCCGGGATGAATTTACTTTAATTGACTTAAAACACACGTATAACCAATGGTTACCCAAAGAGAGGAAGCATCGATAGGGGTATGTCGATCGGTGCGTGAAATGGTATCGAGTAAAAGAGTTCAATTTCCGGCTGAGACCGTTTCTTTTCACTTGGCAATAATGCCGGTGGGAAAAAGATGAAACCAAGTTCATCGCAGAGGTTTGTTTAACACTGACTAATTGACAAAATCTCCCGTATTCATCGTACATACCAAAAGTGACTTTTTATGAAATCATGAAGTTTAGAAGTGAGGTTTTTTTTAAGAATATGGGTGTTTTTAACACAGCTCTGTCAATGGTTCTTAGAAAGTACAAACTGCGTTTCAGATAGATAGATAGATAGATAGATACGAAGATTTATATTAGGAGATAGATAGATAGATAGATAGATAGATACTGTAACATGAACAGATTTGTATGAATAGATAGATAGATAGATAGATAGATAGATAAATAGGTTGGTTGGTTGGTTGTTTGGTTGGGTTTTATGGCATATCAACCTTTGTATGTTATTTAACACCAAATCCATTTTTATGTAAATAATCAGTTCTATTTCAAACAATTCAGTTGAGCATAAGCATGCAGTTTTAATGTAAGTACGGTTTAATTGTCAAAAACGTTTCTATTTCAAGCAATTCAGTTTAGTCAAGTAGTTCTAATTCAGCTAATTCAGTTGAGTATAAGTACAGATTTTGTTTATACACAGATAAATATCAAAACAGTTCTATATTAAACAAATCAGTTTAGTGCAAGTACAGTTTCAATGTCAAAAAACAGTTCAATTTCAAATAATTCAGTTTAGCATAAACACGCAGTTTAAATATAAGTACGGTTTTAGTTTAGCATAATCATGCAGTTTAAATGTAAGTGCAGTTTAAATGTCAAAAACATTTTTTCAAGCTATTCAGTTTAGTCAAACAATTCAATTTAGCATAATTTTGCCGTTAGTTCTATTTAACCCAAAGATAGGGCCCTATCAAATGCTACCACGTACGGCCAGAGTAGACCGGGGAGCAACGACAATTAAGGGGAGCTCTGCATTCCCCAAAGCCCCAGCATTACTGGAACCTCACCATCCAGGACACTCATTGGGCGGGGGGGTCTTACCCCTCTGCAGAGATGCAGACGGAGTATTTTACAGTCCCAGCCGACTGAGCAAATAGATAGATAGATAGATAGATAGACAGATTCACTGTTTTTATTACTTCATTCTTTACTCTTTGCATAGTTTTCTAGACTAAAATATAATCTATATTTTCGTATTCTTTTGATCGCTTTTTTTTTTTTTTAAATAAAACTCCGTCAGTTTACCAATTATCAGAATATCTAAATATCCCTGTGCAAATAAAGGATTATTCTTATTTTACCAAAAATAAGTTTTAATGTTACGAGGAAATCCTTGAAAAGAATTATTTGTCAAAATAATGTGATGGTACACATATCCTCCCTAATCACGTGTATGATTCCTGTTCCAATCTACTGACCATTCCACTGGTCGTATGTATTTTCGGATAAGATGACCAAATCTTTATCTGGCAACGATGAGCTTTTTTTTTTTTTTTTGGTCCAGAAAACAGATCAGTCAGTAGTCTGAGTGATCGGTCAGTGCGTAAACGAACGAGACCGCACAATTAGGAAATTAAAAAAAAAAAAAAATTACAAGTCGACGCCAAGAAAAGGAGAACAAGACACTGCTTGCGAGATAATAATATTTAATAAGAAAAAAATGTCCTTCAAAAATGATATATGTATTCACCCATCTCGGAGGTAATAAATTTTAGTCAGAAGTCTGTTCACGAATTAACAGTCGGACAGTTCCACATATAACTTTTCAACTCATCTGTCTCTAGTTTGGCGCAAGGCAATCTTAGATGTGAGAATGTTTGCTTTGCGCAATACTTGGTACTACTTTAAAAGTGCTTAATACGTAATTGTCTCGTCGGATTGGTTTATAGAATACACTGACTGCTTCTCTGCAAAGCGGTAAGACTCCACCAACGAGTATCCTGGATATGACACTAAGCAATCTGATGGTGAGGATCCAGTATTGCTGAAGCTTTGGGAAACGTGTAGTACCCCTTCATTACAATCGCTCCCAGGTCCACTCTGTTCCGGAGTGGTAGCAACTGATAGGGTCCTATCAATGGGTCAAATAGAACTAAACTCTGTACTTATGCTAAACAGAAATGCTTGAAAAAGGACTGTTTTAACATTTAAACTGCGTACTTATGCTAAACTGAACTCCTTGAAATAGAGCTGTTTTGACATTTAAACTGGGTACTTATGCTAAAATGAATTGTTTGATATGGAACTGTTTTTGTACGCTAAACTGGATTGTTTGAAATAGAACTGTTTTTGACATTGGATATGTTTTTACGCTAAATTGAATTGTGAAAGTCAAAACTAAGAGCCATTTCCCCCTCATCAAAATATGGAGTATCTACACAAAGAAAGATTCAGATTAGTGACTGGAGTCTGGCAATAAACCGCATCATGTCATAATTTAGGACTTATACCACCGAAGTCCAGTCGTGCAATTCAAAATATCATCGATGGTTTTGTTGATTAGTGACTAGAGTCTGACAAGAAACTCCGTCTCATGCCTCTGATCGTCATTTCGGACTTGCCCTACCGCAACAATTCAACTGTTTAAGTAAAAGAAGTGTGTCTGTGACTCTACTGCAGCCAACTACCCTAATCAAAACGTTGGGTATTTACACCTAGGGAGATTTCGACTAGTGACTGGAATCTAGCAAGATGGAGCATTTTGTGTACGGCTTATCACTTCCAACTGTGCAAATCAACTATTTCACTGATGGTTATCTGTGCAACTTTAGCAACCATCTGCCCTAATCAAAACGTGATGTATCAACACAAAGGTAGATTCCGATTATCCACTAGAATCAGGCAAGATACTGCGCTTTATGAAGCTGCTCGCCGTTTCGTACTTCTCCTGCCATTGCTAATCAACAGAGCAAGTAAAAATATTGTTGCCTGGGACACGTCTACCGTAATGAAAATACTTATTTCGTGCAGATATCGAAATTTTCTCACTAATAAAGGCTAGCTCAGACGACTGTGGCAGAAGAAGATATCGACTACATCTTTGTAGAGGGGTAAGACTGCCACTCTAACCAGTACTCAGGATAGGACACGAAACTATTTGATGGTGAAGTACCAATCCTGGATCACTGTAAAATGTGTTGGCATTGCTCCTACTCGGCCAGTACCTGTTAGGGTTATATCTATAGGTCAAATAGAAAAGTTTGAACAGTTCCCTGTGTGTAAACAAATGGTCAATGTTAAATTAAATTTTTACATGGTGCAGAAGCTAAATTAAGAATATTTTAGTATAACAATAAACAACTCTATTATAAAGCAAGATTAATCTCAATTTTAGAAAATAAACAATATAATAAGAAGATTGATACAAAATAGTAAATTTACTCAAAATGGCCACCATTTTATTCAATTATTGTATCAATACACCTTCAAAACGATTTCCATGAAAGAATTTTTCAGACATTCTATTACATTCCTCCTCAGTAGCAGTCTTTAGCGAACCAATATTTGGATTGAAAGTTGCATTTGTTTTTGTTTTTTCTAAAACGCTCCATATTGCGTAATCCAGGGTCTTAAGATCTGAGATTTAAATCTTTTTTAATTGCTGTCCTCACGGTTTTCTTGTGGACGTTCAATTCATTAGCGTGATTTCTTATTAACGTTGTCGGGTCCTTAATCACCGTAGCGAAAGCGGTTTAAAAGCCTTCATTTCGTTTTTGTTCAACCCTTGCTTTGTTTACAGTAGACAAAGGAACGTTGGCTTGGTTGCGGTGTTAAGCAATTCGTACATTCTTTGTAGTTTCCTTTCTTTCTCGCTCATATGGGGGTGAATTTTAATTAAAAAACTGTTCGAATGATAGAGCTAATCATGAAAATTTGGATTTATTACATTCTTTTCAACCATTGGACTAATCAGATTAAAAAAGAGTTTTTAAAATTATTCCATATTTTGTTTCCGCAGATTGTAGTGTTAAATGTAAATACTTTACCATTTAACAGAGGGTAACTGAATGGCTAATGTTGAGTAGATTTATCAACGTTGAATAGCAATACTTGAAAACGTTTAATTGTTCAAAAATTGAATCATTGCTATTACGGAGCAGTGCTTTCAACCATTTGACTGTTCTCAAATCAATGAATAGCGTTGAATTAAATTAAAACCTTTTAGTATCACAGTTCACTGTGAGCAAAGAAATGATTGATATTTAAAATAATTATTTTTGTTTGATAACAATAATTAATTGAGAGCAAACAAATTAGCTCTTACTTACTAAAAATAATATTACCTACAAACTCTTCTCTTCCAAAACTTATAGGCGTATCCATTTAACTGTGGACAAACAAATGCCTTATGTTAATTAGTCAACGGTACTTGAAACCATATAACTCTGTCCCTCCAGCTATGGGTAAATAGTAGGACAGACTAGGTTCTTCAGCCTTGGTGAGGCAACTAGTCTAGGAGAAGGAAAACTCTGAATTCAAACCTGTTAAACTCCGCTTAAAAATTGACCTTGTGTCATATCCTGCCCGAGCGGAGGGGTTGGTAAATAGTACCATATAACTCTGTCCAAAAAAATTAGCTCTATGCCTCATGAAAAATTTATTTACAAACTATTATATTATTATATATCATATTAGTTTTATACCTTTTTTTTTAATAATTTCTTGTCCGTCGGATGCGGGTGCGAAATACACCAACTACTTCTTTGCCGAGAGCCGAGACTCTAATGCGTGTCCTGGATATGAGACTAAACAATCTGATGGTAAGGCGCCTGTAATTCTGGAACTTTGGGGAATGCGGAGTACCTCTTTGTTGCTATCTTTCTGGCCCAATGTGGTAGCACCCGATCTATGAGTCAAATAGAAGTAAACTGCGTACTCATGCAAAACTGAATAGCTTGAAATAGAACGTTTAAACTGAATACTTTTGCTAAACTGAATTGTTTGAAATAAAACTGTTTTTAAATAGAACTAAACAATGTTTTTATGCTAAATTGAAGTGTTTGAAATTGAATAGTTTTGATATTTCATTGTTTGTAAACAAAACCTATTCTTATACTAAGCGGAATTGTTGGAAATTCGATTCGGTGTTAAAGGACTTGAAAAGGGTTGATATACCGTAAAACAAAACAATCAAACCAAAGTTATTTTATAATTATGATAGTGCGGAAAAAACCCCGATGATACAATTTGTAAATTTTATAATAATGATAGTGCGGAAAAACCGCGATGATACAATTTGTAAATTTTATAATAATGATGGTGCAAAAAACTCTAATGATACAATTTGTAAATTCAAAATATTATACTCACTGATATCTGGAAAAAATTCAATGAAAAAAAAAAAGACTAAAAATATTCGTACTGCTTGAAAATAATCAAACAATACCAATGCCGAGTCAAAAGAAGAGAACACCAACATTATATATATATATATATATATATATATATATATATATATATAAACTAGATTTGACATTCAATAACCTGCAAGGGTTGATATGCCATTAACCCAACCCAACTAACCCATATTTACCAACCCCTCCGCTCGGGCAGGATATGACACAAGCTCAATTTTTAAAGCGGATTTTAACAGGTTTCAATTCAGAGTTTTCCTTCTCCTAGACTAGGAGCCTCACGAAGGCTGAAGAACCCAGTCTGCCCTGCTATTTACCAATAGCTGGTGGGAGAATAATTGGATTCATACCTTTCTCAAGGGTATTAGTGCTATGTGAAATGCAATCAGCTCCGTCCAGGATTTGAATCGTGTCACTGTGTCCATTTCCTACGGCGATAACCATTACACCACAGGCACCTCCATAAACCCAACTAACCAAGCAATGAAATCAATCATCTAACAAAGACGATTAAATAAGATTAATGATAATACAATGATTTCATATAGCGTCTAAACTACTCATTTATTTAAGAAACAGACAATTTACTTAAAAAAATGATTCAAGTACAACTTACCCTGTGGATACAAATGAATATTTCAGACATTTATAAGATTTCTTTTAATCACTTTGGTATGATTTTTTTTCCCTTTGCAATTATCAACAAGTGAATTTTAGAGAGTAGAATCCCTAAAACGTAGTGCCTAACGTTCTGGGCTGTGACGTAGTTGTAAGCAAGCCCGAAATTCAATCAAGTAATTACATAGGTTCACTTTAGAGCAAAGTCTCTTGGGAAAGGTATTGAAGACTTTTATCCTCCTGATTATAGAAATATGTTAAATAGTACAACTACTCTCTTTCTACCATGATGGCTTTGTCAATGAATAACCCAGGTAAATCGAAGTTCCGTTAAACAAAGAAAACCAACGAAACTGTACTCTTAGTAGAATCACTAAGTTTATTTCTATATTTTCGCTGTATTTTTCGTAATTCACTATTTATCTTTCTTTCTTCTTTATCCGTTCTTTCTTTTGATTGTTTGATTGTTTCTATTATTAATGACATTTTTTTATATCGGTCTATTGACCGAGTGGTTAGAGCGTTCGCCAATGGTCCGGGAGACAAGGGTTCAATCCCAGGTCGAGTCATACCTAAAGACTCAAAAAATAGTACATGATTCCACCTTGCTTTACACTCACCATGGTAAAGTATGGATCAAGGGTAAAGTGGAGCAATCCAGGGAAAGGAAAAGGTCCCTTCCCTTCGCTTCGGTGTAGTAGCTATTGAAAAAAGAGCTTTCGGGTCACCCTCGACTAAGAGAGACAACTTTATTTTAATACATACTTTATTTTTACTTTCTATGATTTGTTTCCCTTTCTTTCTTTTAGTCATGACAACACTTTCTTTCTCTCTCTCTCTCTCTCTCTCTATTTCTTTCAGTTACTTCGCTCATTATTTCATTGATGTGTTCTTTTTTTTAAAATTTTGATTCACTTATTCGTTCCATTTATTTCGTTTATTCTTTCATGCATGATAAATCTACTTCTTTGTTTCTTTCATTCTTTCTTTCTTTCTTTCTTTCTTTCTTCTTTCTTTCTTTCGATGAGAATACTTTCTTTGTCTTTCCTTTCTTTCTTTCTTTCTTTCATTTGTTTTGCTTTTTGTCTCATTTAAGAATTATTTCATTTGTCTTTCTTTCTTTCTTTCTTTCTTTCTTTCTTTCTTTCTATGAGAATTCTTTGTCTTTCCTTTCTTTCTTTCTTTCATTTGTTTTGCTTTTTGTCTCATTTAAGAATTATTTTATTTGCCTTTCTTTCTTTCTTTCTTTCTTTCTATATTTATTTATTCCTTCATTTTATCCTTTCTTTCTTTCTTTCTTTCTTTCTATATATATTTGTTTATTCCTTCATTTTATTCTTTTTTTCTTTCTTTTTTTATTTATCTATTTATTTTATTCCTTATTCTTTCTTCCATATTCATCAAACTCCTAGGTTCTTTTTTTTTTCTTTTTTTTCAACCAAGAATTCCTTCTTTCTTTTTTTCTTTCTTTCTTTTTTTTCTTTATTCTTTCATCCATATTCATCAAACACCAAGGTTCTTTTTTTTTCAACCAAGAATTCCTTCCTTCCTTCCTTCCTTCTTTCTTTCTTTCTTTCTTTCTTTCTTTCTTTCTTTCTTTCATATTCATCAAACACCAAGGTTCTTTCTTTTCAACCAAGAATTCCTTCCTTCCTTCTTTCTTTCTTTCTTTCTTTCTTTCTTTCTTTTTTTCTTTATTCTTTCATCCATATTCATCAAACACCAAGGTTCTTTTTTTTTTCAACCAAGAATTCCTTCTTTCTTTCTTTCTTTCTTTCTTTCTTTGAAGATAACTTGTTCACTTTCTATATGTTGTTTTATTGCTTCTACCCTCAAGCCAAACTTTCCCATTTACGGTGTCTTACCCAGTGCCAAATGATTCTCATTCGAACTAAATCTAAAACCAAATCAATAAACACCCAACCAGCCAAACACGTTCAAATTAATCCCTTAGAGTAATGACATTTTCTCCGGAAGTAGCCAATCTTAATATCATTAATAGTTGCATATTGTCCAGCAAGGTAAGTTATAAAATACTCAGGGCAGTATACAGCATAAATTTCTTCATCGCAGCCCCTGTAGGTTAAGAAAGGAAGACATGAGAGGATTATAAGATTAAATGATCTAAATGGAGTTGAAATTTCAAAATCAGAAAAGTAACACTTTAATCTTACGTATAAAACTCACGTCTCTCAGTACATACTTTTATTTGGTTAAGTTCAATTGGACAGATTTATCTCTAAATGCCACTCAAGGGTTTTATAACTGAATATATTTCCAAAAGCAAAGGTTGAGTCCAGAGAGACAATGTTGTATGGGCATTATTGTAGCTTGAGGATTTTCTTTCGTAAATATTACTAACTAATCAACTCATTTATCTTAGGCCAGAGAACTAGATATAGTATTGGAAAATTTATTTAATCCAACTTAAAATATTTATGTTAATTATCAACCAACGTAATACTTACTTTTATTTGTGTGTAGTCTTATGAGAAAAGTGAACACATAGCAAAGTCAAATTCATATTGCACATATTCAAGCACTTATACACATATATACTTATATAGACCCAAATAAAAGCTCAATTGAATTAATACTTAGCTTAGGTTCTTTCTTTGCTTTTCTTTCAAAGAATAGTTGTCTTCGAAATTTCATTACTTTTCAGGTGTGTAACGTAGGTCATTTGAAGCGACGTCATTCCATGTCGAAAAGTTTTTTGTTGACTGTGTTGTTATTTGTCATACGTGTCTTTTAAAACAACTTCTGCTTATTTATAGTTATAAAATTAATATTTACACAAAGACAGCGTTTTATTCTCAACCAATAAAAACCGTCATTTTAATTATTCTTAAAAATTAATATTTGTGAGAAGTTATATTTTATTTATTTATTTATTTATTTAAATTTTGTAATTTTGTTTTATATAGCAAAATAATATTGAAGGAATATTTATTTCTAAAAATCGTATCAAATTCGCTAGCTGGGGTTATCTTTAAAAAAAATAATAAAATTTAAAAAAGCAAAAAAAAAATAACTCATTCTTGGATCTTGAAAGAGAGTTGAAAAATTTGGGGAACTTGAAAGTAACGGTAATACTAATACTAAACGGAACCCATGGAATATGGCGCAAGGTCCTGGAAAAGAGACTTGGGGAACTAGAGGAAGATACAAGACCATCTAGATAAAAGCACTGTTAAAGTCAGCAAGAACACTTAGAAAAACTCCTGGAGATCCGAAGAGACTTGCAGACACTGAATGATCAAATAAGGGTAAAATTTTGATAAAATCTTTTCAAAATGTTATAAACTTCATTTAATCCTGTTTAATACTCACGGATCATCTTTCTCTGACCAAAAGGTGTGAACCGGTGTTGATTAACAAGAAGAAATAAACACGTATTCTAATGGATTTTGTCAATCCATAGGACCATAGTTTGAAAATAAAATAAAACGACAGATGAACGTGTATTTAGATACTGACAGACATGACCTCTGATACATACATACATAGATACTTAATGGATGTATACATACAGGTATTTTTAGATACACTCAATAAATACACTCACAGAGACACGCACACAAATATATATATATATATATATATATAAGTAAAGTTGGCGACCCTTGTCGAGGGCGACCAGAAATCTCCCCTTTCAATTGTTACTACACCTAGGTGTAGGGGTCGGTGCAACTCCTTTCCCTGGTTTGCTCCACTTTTCCCTAGATATCTACCTTATATTGCTAGTGTAAGCAAGAAGGCATCAAGTACCATGTTTATAGTCTTTGGTATGACGTGACCTGGGATTAAACCCAGGTCTCCCGAACCTTTGGCAAAACGCACGAAAAATGTGATATCTGCATATATACAAACATGGGAACTGATGGTGGTTGGTTGGTTGGTTGGTTGGTTTTTATTGCATAGAAACTTTAGAAGATTATTTAATGACAAATCCATTTTTATACAAATAATCTGTTCTATTTCAAACAATTAAGTTTAGCATGAGTACACAGTTTAGTTGTCGAAAACACTTATTTCAAGCCATTTAGTTTAGTCAAACAGTTATAATTCAACCAAATCGGCTAAGTATAAGTATAGATTTTGTATACACACAGTTAAATGTCAAAAAACAATTCCATTTAAAACAATTCAGTTTAGCATTATACACAGTTTAATTGTCAGTACACAATTTAATTGTCAAAACACTTCTATTTCAAGCTATTCAGTTTAGTAAGTTCTAATTCGAACGTTTCTGTTTTGTATAAGTACAGATTTTGTTTACACACAATTAAATGTAAAAAAGTTCAATTTCAAACAATTCAGTTTAGCGTAAGCACAGTTTCAATGTCAAAAACATTTCTATTTCTGACATATCAACTTAGCGTACGTACGCAGTTTAGTTCTATTTGACCCCTAGATTGGACCCTATCAGGTGCTTCCTCTCTGAGCTAAGGTGGACCTGGAAGCGATGGCAAGGAATGGGTGCTCTGCATTCCACAAAGCTCCAGCGAGAGAGTACTGACAGTGATATATATATAGATAGATAGATATATACATACATGAACAATAATAGATATTAACATATGAATAAATATATGAAATGACTGTGATAAGTAGATAGATAGAAATTAAAAGCATCCAATATATATATATATATATATATTCTCCGCCGAAATAAATTTATAATGACGACTTAATCAAGTTTGAGTTTCCATCAAATTGCACTATATACGCTCTGAATGTGAATTTTGATATATCCCAGCGAATAAATAAGGGACTAACAATAGCCATACATTGAACACTCTCATAGATTTATATGATATTCCTTATATGTTCTATTAAAAAACCCACACCCACTGTCTTTGGACAATATATATATATATATATCAGTGGTGACTCTAGCCTATTTTTGCTACTCGTGCCCCCCGCCCTCTGTCAACTTCAGTTCCCAACCCGTCGTCCGTGGACCCAAAGTAAGTCATCATAGTTGCTATTGCGTGATTCTCCATTGTATAGCACAGATTGACAAAGTACCTTGCATTGTGTTTTTTTTTTTTAAACGATCAAGATACTATATAATTTGTAGTCTTGTTGATACAGTAGATAAGATCATTTTTTTTCCTTTCAAAAGTATAGAAGAAAAGAGAAGATGTTCATTACTATGACGAGAAAAATATGTTTATTAGAATAAAGAAACTGATGACAATATACACAGACACAGCTAGTAGTTTCAATTTCGCTTAAGATAAAGATTATTTGTTGAAAATGTATTCAAATAAACAAATTTTAGTTACAGAATGTAATATATGCAACATTCATTAAAGAAATAGAGATCTGTTAGTGAAAAAACGAATTAAAACACGCCGTTTAACCAACATTTACCATAGCGATGATGATGACGTCGGCGACGGCTCTAATCTGCTATCCCCCTCTCTCTCTCTCTCTCTCTCTCTCTCTCTCTCTCTCTCGGTCCCTCTCCCTCTTCCCAAGACATCTATCAACAGTCAGAATGTGCTAAGATTTTTGAGCACGATGTTTGCGTTGCTCTTGCTATTGGCTACAGCCAAAAGCGGATTTCTCTAACATTACTGTTATTATAAGGGTCTAGTGCTCGACACAGATTTGCGCGTGTTCAACATTATAGCCGATTTTATGGGATGTTCAATGAATCTGACGGTGGCCGGACAAAGACCATCCGTTCCAAACAGCATCGTTGTATTATTCCCAGATATATTTATGAACTTTTGGCTACATAGTTATCGAAACTTGAATAGATACGTAATTTAATTGAGATCAGACTAAGTATGTTTGCTTGAAATTAATGGATGATTTTTAATCCATTTTGAATAACATTGACCGAGTTATTGGTCGTGCCGGGCACGAGTAGCACTAGTCCCGTCTCTGCCCCTGATATATATATATATATGGAAGATGGAACAAATCCTACTAGCATACGGCCTACCAGAAGGAACCGTAGCAGCAATAACGATACTCTACAGAAACACCAAAGTAAAAGTACGTTCACCGGACGGAGACACAGAATACTTCGACATTGTAGCAGGAGTACTACAAGGGAAGACGCTAGCCCCATACCTCTTTATCATCTGTCTAGACTACGTACTTAGGTCATCGATCGATTATATTAGGGAAAACGGCTTCGTGCTGACAAAGAAAAGAAGGAGAAGGTACCCTGCAAAAAACAATTACCGACGCCGACTACGCCGATGACATATCGCCACTGGCCAATACACCCAACCAAGCCGAAACACTATTGCATAGCTTGGAAAAAGCCGCTGCAGGCATTGGACTACATGTTAATGCGCACAAAACTGAATTTATGTGCTTTAATCAGAAAGGTGACATCTCCACACTAGACGGAACCTCTCAGAAACTGGTTGAGAAATTCACCTACCTAGGAAGCAACGTCTCATCAACCGAAAAGGACATCGACACACGGCTACCGAAGGCATGGACAGCTATCGATAGGCTTTCAATCATATGGAAATCAAACCTGAGCGATAAAATGAAACGCAGTTTCTTCCAGGCTGCGGTCGTGTCGATACTGCTATATGGATGCACTACTTGGACGCTAACTAAACGGCTGGAAAAGAAGCTAGACGGCAATTACATAAGAATGTTGAGAGCAAAATTGAACAAGTCCTGGCAGGAACACCCCACAAGACACCAACTATACGGTCACCTTCCACCTATCACGAAAACTATCCGAGCTAGACGAACCAGAAATGCCGGACACTGCTGGAAAAGCAAGGACGAGCTCGTAAGTGATGTACTCCTGTGGACCCCCGCATATTGCCAATCAAAAGCAGGAAGCCCAGCTCGAACGTACATACAGCAGCTATGTGAGGATACGGGATGTAACCCCGAAGACCTGCCAGAGGCGATGAATGATAGGGAGACGTGGAGAAAAAGAGTTAGGGATATCCCTGCTGACCGCACGACATGATGATATATATATATATATATACATATATATATATATATATATGTGTGTGTGTGTGTGTGTGTCTATTCACACACATAATCTGATGCTGATACATACATACATACATAAACAATGGCCACCACCGGTGTTGTAACAGTTAGAAAGTTATACTAGCAAACCTGCACGAGTGAGTTCAAGTGTAATTGGATTTTCATTCATGAGGCCCTGTGCAACATCTGAGCAAAACCCTTAATAAATTAGTATATGAACAGTAATTGATACACGCATATTTACCATATGAACTGACTGTGATAGATAGATATGAAAGACGTCATATATATATATATATATATATATATATATACACGTATACATTAACAAACTTGAACAAACAGTAATAGTAAATAGATAGATAGGGGTTCGCGTTGATTAACTTTGACCGATTTTGCTTGTTAGTTAATTATAAATTGAATGTGAAAATCTGAGAATTAATTTTTATTTATTGGACTTTTTGTCCTCATCTTGGTAGGGTTTTTTTGTGTATGTGTGTTGTTTCTTCTTTCACTACGTTTCGGCCAAATTTCACCTCTGGCCTTCTTCAGGTTATTTTACCGCGACCTCGGATAGGAATGCTGAGTCTTATAACCGTATCCCCAGTAATCGCACCACGTTTTTGACCAAGTAAACCTCTGGCCGGCTTGGGTAGGATTTGAAACCGCTATCTTCTGACAATGCTCGCCTGGAACCGTAGAGACTCAACGCCTCTATCCGCTGCGCCACTGGCCCCGAAGGGCGATTAAGGATGGATTTTTTGGTCTTATAAATCCTTATCTGGTCTTCCATAGTCGGGTCTGTACCGAATTTTTGTAATTGTCTTTAATTGGAATCATTTGGTGCGATCGACAACAACTATGGAAGGCAGTAATTACTGGGGATACGGTTACAAGACTCAGCATTCCTATCCGAGGTCGCGGTAAAATAGCCTGAAGAAGGCCAGAGGTAAAATTTGGCCGAAACGTAGTGAAAGAGAAACAACAACAACAAAAAAAGAAAATACCAAGATGAGGACAAAAAGTCCGCAATAAATAAAAATTAATTCTCAGATTAAGAAGCGTCATCTCAAAATGATTCCAATTAAAGACAATTACAGAATGTGAAAAGTTCTTAAGTATAAGTTGACTATGAGAAACAAAGAAATTATTCAAACTGGAAATTCGCCATGAAAGAAAGATTGAATGAATGTTAAGTTTAGAATGATAAATTTATTCCAAATGAGAAACAGCCGATCACGTCAGTTGAAATATGCAGATTTAATTGCAATTATTTAGGAACTGCCTCCCCGGACAAAATTACCTGTTAATAAAGGCAATTAACAACTATTTCTAATTAATATAATATAATAAATACTTTATATCTTAATCGGCAAAATGTTAAAACTTTATGGCCCAGTCAGCTGGGGCTGTAGAATACACTGAGTGCACCTCTGCAGAGTGGTAAGACTGCCCCCAATGAGAGTCCTGCATATAACACTAAGCGATCTGATGGTGAGGTCCCAGTAATGACAAGCATAGGTTCACATCACACAGGACCCTTGGGTATAGTTTTTCTATGACCAGCAAGGTCACCAGGCATACGTGTCAGGAGACTTAACTAGCATAGTTCACATTGCACTTAGTACCTCCTCTAAATTCCCACTATAAAAAAGACCTTATGTTAAATCCTGCCTGGTGGGAGACACGGATAAATATTTAACCCAAGGGTGGGTAAACATGCGTCCCGCGTAACCGTTCAGTGCCGACTGCTGGAGCATGTAAAAAATTTAAATAAACACTTGCACGAAATTTTTTGATTTCAAAAGATGCAGATCTCTGATAATTCATAAATCTATGACGCAGCTTTCCCACCAAAAAGCTTGTCCATCCCTGGCCTTACCCACAGCTTGGAGTATAGGGAAGTTCATACCTTTCCAAAGAGTATTAGTCCGAAAGTGAAAGTGAAAGTGAAAGTAAAAGTAACATTATGAACAAGGGATTAGAAATTGATCTAAACCAATAGGTAAGGTAAGAAAGTAAAACAAAGCAATAAAAATTAACGAGTTATAATAATAATTCAAGATTAATCGGATTCGGATATTCAATCATTAGAAAGTTATGCACAAAGGACTTGTTCCGAGATAAGTTTCATTGTTTGAAATTGATGGACTTGCGAGAATACTTTTTCAAGCGGAGCCGCAAAATACAGGCCCTAAAATTGCCACTGATATATATATATATATATATATATATATATATATATATGTGTGTGTGTGTGTGTGTGTGTGTGTATGTGTGGTCACCATTGGTCTAGGATCGACATTCAAACCCAGGTCGAATCATACGAAGGACTCAAAAAATGGTACTTGATTCCCCCTTTGCTTAATACTCACCATTCTAATATACGTATCAAAGATAAAATGGAGCAATCCACTGAAAGGAGTAGGACTCTCCCTTACAACTCGGTATAGTAGCTAATGAAAAGGAAACTTTCGAGTGGCCTCGACGACGCTCAACAACTTTAAAACTTTACTTTTATATATATTAACGGACCATTGGCATAATGTTTAGAGTATCAGCCAATGGTTCAGGAGACTGGGGTTCAGTCCTCCGTAGAATCATACCGAAAACTCAAAAATGGCACTTAGATGTCTCCTTGCTTGACACACAGCACGGATCACTACGGATCAAATGTAAGTGGAGCAATCCAGTGAATGAAGTAGCAGCATCCTCTACACATCTGCGTTGTAGCTTAGGAAAAGAAAGCCTTCTGGTCACTCTAGACTACGCTTGGTTAACTTATGTATATATATATATATATATCATCAAGTCACCGTGAAAGCATTTCCCTGATTCTCTCACTCTCTCTCTGTCTCTGTCTCTCTCCATCCCTCAATCCCTATCATCCATCACCCTTGGCAGGTCTTCAAGTCAGAATCATGTGTCCACACAGAGCTGGTCGACTAACACTGGCACATCCATGAGAGTCCATCAGAGAATGTCGCTTATCAGTCCGTCATCGCTCCTCCAGGAGTGCCTCCATGTCGTATTCGTATTACCTCTATGGTTTGTCGGATGGGAGACAGGATGCTTTACACTGCTGTTTTGTAGTTTTGCTTCCAGGATTTGTTCAATACCACTCACAGCACTCTCGTGAAGTTTCCATGTAGCCTTTTCAACACGGTGTTTTGTGAGCTTCCATATATATATATATATATATATATTAGAATAGCTTTGAGTAGAGCTTACTTCATAAGTTCGAAAAAATGACCGTTTTTCGGTTTGGTTTGGTTTGGTTTGTTGGGTTTTATGGCATATTCAACCTCTTATGGGTTATTTCATTCCAAATATTGTTTATATATATATATATATATATATATATATATATATATATAGATCAAATATATATGAATTGTAATTGCACAATTTGTAGTTTAACATTTTTAGACAAACTACAGCTCACTTGTTTGCACACAGTAATTCTTAGAGCTATTTTAGTTAACACTAGTATTTTCATCTAATGTTAGTAATTTGTTTCCTGTGTTAAGTGATTGTGAGATTGTAAAGTACATCAGTCTACATTTTTGATAGGAGACCGGTTCTTTTCAGAAAGTTCAATATCAGCTTAGGGTCGATAATTCTAAATAGTTTGTTCATACTGTCAACATTCCAAAACCTTCGTTGAATGTTGGTTAGTTTAGTGCATTCAATGAAGATGTGTTTTCGGTTGCGTCTCGTAAGAGAACTCCTTGATAAAAGCAATCAATACAAAAGAAGAAAGATATCTGATAGTAATTGACGACAGAAAAAAAAACTTCAATCAAATGTCTTCATTACCTTGTATCGCTTGCTTGTGTCAAGAAGTTTTCTGACGAGACATGACCAAGAAAAAAGGTCTTTTTAAAAAAAATTATGAGGTCTGCTCAATTTAAAGCTATTCTAAAGTTCTTCTTGTGCCCCAGAATATATATACATATTTTTTGATCATACAACATGTGAAAGCACTTGCGATACCCTAACCTCATCAGCCGCCAACCAGAGTGATAACATAGTTTCGGTAGTTCAAGGCGGTACTGCCACTCCTGGCTCTACCAAGCAGCTTTTGCCACCGGACAGGGTATTTAAAAGAAATATATATCTATATATACACCAGATCAACTAAAACCAGACATTACACTGGACGTTCGTTCATCTTCATTTTGGCACAGTTTGTGATTTAAAAACGCGTTTACTTACGGCTGTTGATGTCATAGCAACCGTTTCTTGATTTTGCGTAATCACACGAGAAAGGTGGTTCTGCGTGTATATCATTCATGTTGAAATCCTTTCTATATCCGTTATCTATTCGGTTCGTTTTCTTTCATTTATGCGTTACTGCCCAAAAGCACTCGAGACAAACGTCATATATAATTCTGCTGAAAGATTTTATTTGTTGAGCAAGGGGCCCTCAAGATGGGTGGCGAGTAAAAAGAAAGCTCCTGGTCTAAGTTTGTTCAGGTAGCTATCTGATTACCCTTGGGCCACGAAATTCTTGGCTTGCAAGGAATGTTTCCAGGACGCTAGTGGTCAGCAATGGGCTGTGGGGGTTAACCTGATTCATAGGCCCATCATTCGATTTACATTCTCCGGCAGGAAAATTACGTTGTTTGCACCAGCGCGCCTTGTGGATTCGTGATCCTCGCAAGCTGTTAAATTTTCTACCGCAATCACACGTTGTAGCCGGGTACATATCCAGATCGTTACCGTATGAGCGAGTATGATGGGTGATATATTCTCCCTCCCCGCTACAGACACCCTGAGGGCATTTTTCTTTCATTGTATTATATATATATAATTTTTGAAGTTATGAGTGTTTTGATATCATCTCTATTTCGATACACTATGGATTCTTCCAATAAAGGTGGTGCAGTTGTCTCTATTCCTCTCAGGGAGTTGGTAGCAAGAGCGACACTGGAGACATTGTATTACCTGTTTACTGTAATATATAACCTTTATTCTTCTCTCTTGACACGTGTTTGTCTTGTTTTATGCCTTTTCCCGAGGACATAACAAATAAATGCTTACTCTATCAGTAATTATGGACTAACCTGTGTTTGAGGTTTGAGATAGTCATATGCACAATATTTATTTTATTCATTTTAAATCGCGCTGATGTCTTTGAGAAAGGTGTGTTAACTTTTCTTTCCTAGTAAATAATAGAAATGTTTATGTTCTTTTCCCTAGCTATGTCAGCTAGTACTTTCACTTTGGTGTTTGTTCACCAGATGGAGACACAGAATACTTTGACATTGTAGCAGGAGTACTACAAGGAGACACGCTAGCCCCATACCTCTTTATCATCTGTCTAGATTACATGCTTAGAACATCGATTGATAAAATCAGAGAAAACGGCTTCGAGCTGACAAAGAAAAGAGGCAGAATGTACCCCGCAAAAACAATTACCGACACCGACTACGCCGATGACATAGCGACACTGGCAAATACACCCAACCAAGCCGAAACACTACTGCATAGTTTGAAACGAGCAGCCACAGGCATAGGCCTCCATGTCAATGCACACAAAATCTCCACACTAGACAGAACCCCTCTTAAACTAGTAGACACATTCACTTACCTAGGAAGCAACGTCTCGTCAACCGAAAAAGACATCAACACGCTGCTAACGAAGGCGTGGACAGCTATCAGTAGGCTATCGATATGGAAATCAGACCTAAACGATAAAATGAAACGCAGTTTTTTCTAGGCAGCAGTCGTGTCGATACTGCTGTATAGATGCACTACATGGACACTAACAAAACGGCCGGAGAAGAAGCTAGACGGCAATTACACAGAATGCTGCGAGCAATATTGAACAAGTCCTGGCAGCAACACCCTACAAGACACAAACTATACGGCCACCTGCCTCCCATCACGAAAACTATACAAGTTAGACGAACCAGACATGCAGGACACTACTGGAAAAGCAGGGACGAGCTCATAAGCGATGTACTCCTATGGACCCCCATATATGGCCAAGCAAAAGCAGGACGACTGGCACGAACATACATTCAGTAGCTATGTGAGGATACGGGATGTAGCCCTGAAGACCAGCTAGAGGCGATGAACGATAGGGAAAAGTGGCAAGAGAGGGTCAGGGATACCTGTGCTAGGGGCACGATATGATGATGATGATGATGTCAGCTAGTCAAAGAAAATTAAAAAAAAAACTGAACTTAATCAGTTGCACTCAGCATAAAAATTGACTTCGTGTCGCATCTTGCACGTGGTGGGGGGGGGTTTAGTTAAAAATATCCAAAACAATTATATTTTAGAATTAGTATATCCACAGCATTTCCGTTTACGCAATATTAATCAACATGTAGGCAACTCAGGGCGTCTCAGGTGGTGTAATGGTTAGGAAGATATACTAAGAAACATTCGTGACTAAATTCGAGTCTTATTAGGCGCCCAATTCATATGGCCTTGTGCCACATCTAAGGAAAAATCTTCGAAAATTACTATAGGTAGGAGCCTCGGGTAGTGTAATGGTTAACAAGCTAGACTAACAAACTTTCACAAGTTTGTTCGAGTCTCCTTAGGTACCTAATTAATACAGTCTTGTGTCACATCTAAGCAAAAAGCTTTGTAAATTACTTTAGATAGAAGTCTCGGCAGGTGTAATGGATAGCAAGTTAGACTAACAAACATTCACAAGTGTGTTCGAGTCTCATTGGGTGCCTCATTCATACGGTTTTGTGACACATCTAAGCTAAAAGCTTAGTAAATTACTAATTACCCAATACACTAGATAGACCTAATATTCCGATATATATCTTAGGACTAATATATCAGCTGTCATTATTTGCTGTTCACACCAAATAGATGTTAGGAGAAGATGTATTTATGTATAAATATAAACATCAAATTCATCACCACTTTTTAAATTTATTTTTTTCTATAACTTTTTGACTTTTTTCATTTAATTAGATGTTTTCCTGTTTCTGAATGAATACTTCATATCTACAAATCTAGAGACATCTATAATTGATGAAAGTTTTATATCAAACTAAATTCTCTGTCTGTCTGTCTGTCTGTCTGTCTCTCTCTCTGTCTTCATTTTAGGTCTGCCTATCATTACTTTACTTATACGTTCGTTTGGAGTTTATGATTTAGAAATGACCCATCTTTCTTTTCTCTTTTTTCATTCCACCCCTAACTTCCATTTTCTCTTTTCTCTTCGACAATTAAACACAAATGGTAAACAATGAAACAACACCGGCAGCACAAACAGAAACGACTACTTCAAAATATAAATAAATGAAGAGATGAAAAATTACTAATCTCAAAATAAAGTTGTCCGTTTTCTCCATTTAAGTGATTTGTCTGCAACCACGACAGACGTTATTGACTGCACGCCATTTTGAATTCAGTTAGATGGCAGATGTGAATAGTGTATTTATTTTGTTATTTTATTTTATTTTATTTTATTTATTTATTTTTTTTATTGTTGGCTTGTTTTAAGTTGTTTTTTTTGGCCGGCTGCCGATGCAGGTGGAACAGGAGGGTTGCTGAATCAGAAGGAGACAAAATGGTGAATATAAAAATAGAATTAAAAAAAAAGTTTGAGTAAAAGTTAAAGACAATAAAAACAGGTGAGTGATATAAAGAACTAGAGAGTTACCCGATGTTATGTTTTATATAATTTATTAATAGTTCGGAAACAGCCTATGAGACATTTCGGCAAAAGAAAGGGAAGGATGACAAACAACATTATGGGGTTAAATAGATGAAAAAGAATGATGACAGACAATAGATTTAAAATTTAAACAGATAATCAAAGAGAGCAAAGAAAAGTGGCTAATTAGAAGAGAGAGAAAGAGAGAGAGAGAGAAGGAGGGAGAGAGAGGGGGAGAAGGAGAGAGAAAGAGAGAGAGAGAAAGAGAGAGAGAGAGAGAAAAGATAAGAATCAGAATACTGACGATTATTTTTTCCGTTGTGGTAATCAATATCAATAATTTTGAATGATTGTTTGTTTGCCTTTTAATGATAGATAAATGGTTAGATCTTCAGGACATAAGCCTCTTTCTCTATAAAATAGGGCATTGAATAATTCTTAAATAGAAGGGAACAAAAGAATGATTTTAATCAGGATATTGACGATTATTTTTCTGTTGAGGTAATAATTATCAATAATTTGAAAGAGTTTGTTTGCTTTTAATGATAGATAAATGGCTAGATCTTCAGGACATAAGCCTCTTTCTCTATAAAATAGGGCATTGAATAATTCTTAAATTGAAAGAAACAAAAGAATGATTTTAATCAGGATATTGACGATTATTTTTCTGTTGAGGTAATCATTATCAATGATTTGAAAGAGTTGTTTGTTTTTTGATGATAGATAAATTGTTAGATCTTCAGGACTTAAGCCTCTTTCTCTATAAAATAGGACATTGAATAGTTCTTAAATAGAAGGGAACAAAAGATTTAAACGAGGGTATTGAGAGTACTCTTATTATTTCCATTCTTATTTGTTCTATTTCCCCGTATTTTACCATATCAATCTTAACATATATATATATATATATATATATATATATATATATATATATATATATATATATATATATATATATATATATATATATCAGGTCTATTGGCTTAGTCGATAGAGTATTTGCCAATGGCCCCAAAGACCAGGCTTCAATTCCCGGTTGCGTCATTCCACAAACTCAAAAAATATTACCTCCTGGCTTTACACTTAGCATTAAAAATGAACGTATCAAGGATAAAGGGGAGTAATCCATCAAAAAAAAAACTACAAATTCTCAACAAGAGACCGAATACATTGTAGATTTTATAGTTTCATTCCATTATTGACTCTCTCTTCCCACTTCTTATTATGAGAATCGTAGAATTTTTCAATGGCAAATTCCATTATTATACCCTGGTTGTGTATTCTTATTGTTTATATAAGTGTCTCCAGTTCTTTTTTAATTTTTTGCAAATACCTTCATGTCATCCATATTCATAAGATGATAATGGCCAAGTCAGCTGGGGCTGTTGAATACACCGACTGCATCTCCGCAGAGGGGTAACACACCACCCCAACGAATGTCCTACATATGACACTAAACAATCTGATGGTGAGGCTCTAGTAATGTTAGAGCTTTGGGGAATAGGGAGTACCCCATTTATGACTGGTCTACCCTGGCCCGGAGTGGTAGCCCTTGATAGGATTTTATCTATGGGTCAAATAGAATTGTTTGAAATTTAAACTGTGTTCTTTGACATTTAAACTGAGTGCAAACAAATGAACAAAGCTAAACTAAATTGCGCGAATTAGAACTGTTTTTACATTTAACTGTGTGCAAACAAATAATTGATGTTCAATTGAATTGTTATTGTTAAATCGCAATACTTGAATATATTAAACTGTATGCAAACAAATGATTAATACTAAATAGAATTATTCGTATTAGATAGAAATAAGTGAAACCATTTAACTGTGTGCAAAAAAAAAATTACCAATGGCTAGACTAAAAATATTATCTACAAAATGTGTTTAAGAACTATATATATATATATATATATATATATATATATATATATAACAAGTCCTGGTGACAACACCCCACAAGACACCAACTATACGGCCACTTGCCTCCCATCACGAAAACTATACAAGTTAGACGAACCAGACACGCAGGACACAGCTGGAGAAGCAAGGAAGAGCTCATAAGTGATGTACTCCTATTGACCCCCACACATGGCCAAGCAAAAGCAGGACGACCAGCTCGAACATACATACAGCAGCTATGTGAGGACACAGGATATAACCCGGAAGACCTGCCAGAGTCGATGAATAATAGGAAAAAGTGGCAAGAGAGGGTCAGGGATATCCGTGCTGGCGGCACGAAATGATGATGATGATGATATTAAAAGGATTTGGATTTAAATGACCAAAAATGTTTAATATGCAATAAAACAAAGACTAATATAAGGGGATTAAACTTTTCTTGTGGTTTTATAAATTGGTAGCTTTCCATTGTACGTAGATAAGTGGTGTAATTTGTGTAATGAATAACGGCAGTGAAAGATAGTCTCCTTGGAAGACGCCTTTTTGGATTTTTAGCTCTGCTAGGGATTGTTCCACAATTTCATTCAATCGAGATGAAGTTAATGATTTTGTTGGATATTTCGTTTATTTTCAGACACTCCGTTATCTAAGTTTGCCGGAATATATCATTGGCTTTTCCATGGTTAATCCTTGCCTTGGCGTTTTGTTTTCCTGCCTCGTTTTGGCTTTTATAAACGAGTGCTCGTCCATATACTTGTAGGTAATTTGTTTCTTTTCATTTGTTTTCTTATTCCGGAAATAATCCATGTTATATGAGCTAGCGATTAATTTCTTCTTTTATTTGTGGGATCAGGATTTTCTACATCAGGGGTAAACAAGTTATCAGGGTCGCCATTCCAAGGGATGTTTACTTTTTCAGGGTCCTTCTGAATCATAGTATTTTTCCCCTTCGTCATCGGTCTACTTGCTTCTTGTAGGAATTTACTCAGTTCCAAAGCCAGTCTCTTGTGGATGGACGTGATTTCTTTTTACCAGAATCCATGTACGCCATCGTTTTCCTCCCTGGAATTTTCTTGAGTGTTGCTCCAAGCGAGTACAGAAATATGTTCACCTCGGGGTTTTCTTCATGTTCTTTTAAATAATTTTTGATTTTAATAATCTATTTAGCATTTCTTTCATGATCTTTTCGTTTCCATACTTTCTCCAAAATTGTATTGAATCCACTTGTTGTTTTTCTACTTGTACCCTCGCCACCAAGTTGGTACAATTTTCTTACGGCATTTTTCATGTCCTGTTTTGTTTGACCCCAATCACGGTATTTTTGGTCTCCATTCTCTTACCAATATCTTTTGATTTATTTCTTCCAGTTGTGTTGTCAGACTTTTCTGCGGTCGTCTTTTTGGGATCTTTTCATTTTGTTGAATTCCTGCGCATTCTATCTACCTTAGTAGTTTCGATTGTTATTGTAGTTTTTGTAGTTTTTTTTATCTATCCATCTATCATCATTTCCCATTCAGCTTTTTCATTCCTTTTTAGATTCATTCGGGAGATGTGCATTTTATCACAGGCTACTTTTACTCCTGCGCAAATTAACTCAGTTTGTTCTGTGATGTCGTCCGTGGGGATATATTTCAATAATTCATTTTCTTTTTCGGTCTCTGACTCCCTTGACTTTTCCCATTTTTAATTCCTTAGGGACGATAAGGTAGTTTTCTGTTTATTCATGATTTTTCAAAATTAATTATTTGCCTTTTTTTTTTCTGTTTTCTTGTGTTAACATTGATGTTGTAAAGCTGGGTTGTGAGGCGGGTGGGGTTTTCAATATTTAGTGTTTCAACTCTGTCAGCTCTCTTAGATAATATTATTCATAATATACCTGACTATTTCAAGGTAAAAAAAAAAACTTTTTTAAATATCAACCTCGTTTATCCAGCAAGTTTTTTGCTTGTTACATCAAATTTAGCGGATTCTGTTCATATTTTCGTCATTCATTTGCTCTCGTTATAAAAACAGTTGATTAAATTTTTACTGCCTTCCCTAGTTCATTTTTTTTCTTTTTTTTTTCTTTTTTTGGTCTTTTCCTGAAAATTCTTTGCTTTGGCTTTTGCTCGTGTAGCTTATATTAGAAAAAACAACATTCGGCGGATGCCGATCGAGTCTCTCATGTGAGTTATCAAGAGAGAACCTGCTGATCCTGACCCTCAAATCTGTCGTCTGTGTCCCACGTTGATTTGGATTTGGGTTCGTCATTCTTCATAGGAGCTATATTAGCATATTTACCAATATAAAATATATCCGCTCGAGCAGGATATGACACAAGGTCAATTTTTAAGCGGAGTTTAACTGGTTTGAATTCAGAGTTTTCCTTCTCCTAGACTAGTTGCCTCACCAAGGCTGAAGAATCAGTCTGTCCTGCTATTTACCCATAGCTGGAGGGAGAATAATTGGATTCATACCTTTCCCAATAGTTTCCTATGTGAAATGCAATCAGTCTCGTCCAGGATTTGAACTCGTGTCGTCGTGTCCATTTTCTACGACGATAACCATTACACCACGGGCACCTCCATAGAAGCTATATTAAACCCAGAGGTTCATCAATATCTGTTCTTCTGTCACATATATGACCTGGTAGTCTTATAGGAATAGAGGACACTTAAACTGACCCCAAAAAATTAAATAAAATATTTGATGATTCTGGCGCCTTTAAAATTTATACGTTTCAACTTAGTAAAATGCCTGCATCGGTAATTAAATCGCATTCTTTTTAAATGCAGGAAGTTCAAATTCTTCATCATCATCATCATCATTCATCATCATAACGTGCCGCCAGCACGGATATCCCTGACCCTCTCTCACCACTTTTCCCTATTATTCATCGCCTCTGGCAGGTCTTCAGGGTTACATCCTGTGTCCTCACATAGCTGCTGTATGTAAGTTCGAGCTGGTCGTTCTGCTTTTGCTTGGCCATATGTGGGGGTCCATAGGAGTACATCACTTATGAGCTCTTCCTTGCTTCTCCAGCAGTGTCCTGCGTGTCTGGTTCGTCTAGCTTGTATAGTTTTCGTGATGGGAGGCAAGTGGCCGTATAGTTGGTGTCTCGTGGGGTGTTGTCGCCAGGACTTGTTCAATATTGCTCTCAACATTCTTGTGTAATTGCCGTCTAGTTTCCTCTCCAGCCGTTTAGTTAGCGTCCATGTAGTGCATCCATATAGCAGTATCGATACAACCGCAGCCTGGAAGAAACTGCGTTTCATTTTATCGGTCAGGTCTGATTTCCATATGATCGAGAGCCTATCGATAGCTGTCCATGCTTTCTTTAGTCGTGTGTCGATGTCTTTTTCGGTTGATGAGACGCTACTTCCTAGGTAGGTGAATGTTCAGACACCTGTTGATATCATTAAATTTACAAATCTTTCTTGCCTAGTCGGCTGGGGCTATAGAATATACCGACTGCTTCTCTGCAGAGGGGTAAGACGAGTGTCCTGGATATGACACTAAATAGTCTGATGGTGAGGGTTAGTTGGCAGAGCTAGAGCTTTGAGGAACGTTGAGTACCCCTTCATTGCCATCGCTCCCAGGTCCACTCTGACCCGGAGTGTTAGCACCTGATAGGGCCCTATCTATGGGTTAAATAGAACTAACAGCATTCGAATGCTAAACTGAATTGTTTGAGTAAACTAAATAGCTTGAAATAGAAATGCTTTTAACAATTAAACCGTACTTACATTTAAACTGAATTATTACAAATAAAATTGTTTTTTGACATTTAAACTGTATTTGCACTTAACTGAATTGTTACACATAACTGCTTGAATAGTTTGAAATAGAAATGTTTTTGACAATTAAACTGTGTACTTATGCTTTGTAGCACTATGTGGGTAGGCTGCCAAAGCAGACGATTCAATTGTCTGTTTTGGCGCGAAACCAGACAAAGGATTCTTGGACATGAAATCTCGCCGTACCCGGAAGTGGTACGGGGAGGCGAACGAGAGTTGACGACGCGACCCAGAGAGAGGCAAGGACCAGAGAGAGGCAGTTGGTGGCAGGAGCCCAGGAGAGACAGTTGGTGGCTGGAGCCCAGGAGAGGCAGTTGGTAGTTGGACAGGAGCAGAGGCAGTTGGTAGTTGGACAGGAGAGAGGAGTTGCGGCTGGACAGGAGAGAGGCGAACAGAGAGGTTGGCGTGGATCCACGGAGGGGCAGTCAACACCAGACACCGGAACAGAGAGGCGAGGAGACAAGATAGGGTCCAGTGAAGAAGAGTCTCAAGATGTCTGATTCCAGTAGCATTGTGGAATTTTCGCTAGTAACCCACGCTAGCGATAGTCTGCACATGCATATAGTGTTGCATACCTTCCTCTGCTCTTGGTAACCCCAAGTTTGTTGTTTGTTCGTTTGTCCTTCTATTTTCTCCTGTCTCCCTCGATCGTATTCTTGTGTAGGTAAAGAAATGTGCGTTACCCCCTCGAACCACTTGTTGATCACCGGCCGGCTAAGAAGTGAAATGGTTAGAAGACTGAGATAATGTGGGGGGGTGAGGGGGTAACGTTTCACAGCTTAACCGAAATAATTTAAATAGAACAGATTATTTACATAAAAATAGATTCGGCGTTAAATAACCTACAAAGGTTGATATGCCATAAAACCTAACAAAACAAACCAAACCCTACAAATCTTGCTGGTGAGACTACACAATCTTTCTTCCAAACAAATTGCCTTTCTTCTTTTGGAATTCCTGGACAGAAGTGTTATTATTTCAATGTTTCTAACGATCGACATTTCAAAAAAATAAAATTTTGACACTGTTCATTAAAAAATTAGGAATTATTTTACTCATTTGAGGGTTTTTCGTACCAGTGGTAGCTGATGGTTTTCCATTGGAGTTTGAGTGACAGCAAGTTACCTTAAGTCTCCAGGACCCTTCTTAGTATTCTGGCCGATATCATCAATGTTGTAGTTTGGATGGTCTCCACTCGTCCTCTTATTGCCACGTTCTCTAGTCCCTGTACTAATCATTTGGTGACGGTACTGTGTGCGCTAGTGGCAATTGGTACCACTGTCACTTTGTTGTATATACTGGTGCAGGGAAATACGAAACACTGACGACTCTCCGTTGTTCAGGTACGAAACGTTTATTAACTTCTTGACTTTAGTTTTTCGACACGAGGAGAGAGAGAGACACAATTTTTACTATGCTGACTCTACTATCTGACCCAACAAACGCGCTGCGCATCTCGTAACCCCCAGCTGGACTGGCCCGCCCCAGAGTCGGATCTCAAGTAACTCTTTTACAAAATCACTAAATTCTCAGCCCATCGCTTCCGGGCATGACGTCATTCACACCCCTGTCTTATTTCTATCAGGGGGTTTTATCATGACATTTGTGATTGTCATATCCTTCTCGTGTGAGCGTGAACTGTACTCAATGTGTGTACACCTGCACTAAGAGCCGAATAGTTTAAAGCCCAACCAAACCAAATGATAAAATATAATTAACGAAAAATGATTAATACAAAAAATCATTCCGTAATTATATAACAACTTTCATATTCCATCTTTATTTTATTTCTACTGCAAAGTCTTGGTACTTACCTCTCTTTTCGCTTCTGTTTTATCCTGTGGTCATCCGGAGAGTTAATTATTCGGCAAATTGTCTTTCTTTCTTTTTTTTTTTTTTTTGCTGACTATCTCTAAGCCTGTTCGTCTGGCCGAGATTAGATGATCCGTTTGTCTCTTAAAATTCTAAAGAATTTTGTGCATCTCATTTTCTAGGATGGATTCTGGGTTGTGCATATACCACCTGTTCGTACGGTCAAATTTAAACTTCTTGCACAATTTCCAATGGATCACCTTTCCCACCCAAGTCATGGCTAGTCTTATACACTTTCATTTATAATTGTCTGTATTCGCTTTATATGCGATTGGTCGTTTTTGTCTCTATCTCCACATAATCTACGTCTGTCATTTTCTATTCTTGTTTTGACATAGTTTTGTGCGGCTATCATAAGATATTCAGTTTCTCAAATAAGGTTTCTTTTTCTTTGCCACGTCTAAGTTTATCCGTGAGAGATTTCGCTATTTTGTCGATTGTAATATCCATACAGTTTTTTTCTTTTTATTTTGTTTTCAAATTATTTTTATTTTTGTTGATACTTTTGAGGTGCCCGTGGTGTAATTGTTATCGTCCTAGGAAATGAACACGGCGACACGAGTTCAAATCCTGGACGAGACTGATTGCATTTCACATAGCACTAATACCCTTGGGAAAGGTATGGATCCAATTATTCTCCCTCCAGCTATGGGTAAATAGTAGGACAGACTAGGTTCTTCAGCCTTGGTTAGGCAACTAGTCTAGGAGAAGGAAATCTCTGAATTGAAACCTGTTAAACTCCGCTTAAAAATTGACCTTGTGTCATATCCTGCCCGAGCGGAGGGGTTGGGTAAATAGGATACTTTTGCTGTCTGTATTGTTTTGAGTGGTTGTAATCAGTCTTCTTCCGCGCTTTTTATGCAGTCTTCTTGTCAGTGTATTGATGTATCGACATTATATTGAATGCTGGCGAGTCCTCTTCTTCCTTTTCTTGAAAGTTATAGTTGGGGTACGTCATCTCTCTGCCCTTCGAGTTTATCATACCAGCGTTAACCGAGATTTTTTTTCAGTTGTGTTTAAGTGACAGCAAGTCCTCTCAAATCTCCCGGACTTTTCTCAATATTCTGGCAGATCTTGATTTCAAAGATTTCCACTCTCTTTAACGAGCCTTTGGGGATTCTTAAGAACGCTGCAATTACAATAGATGTCCTTGTCACCTTCATTGTCTGTATTTTTAAAAGATTCTCTTGCGAGGTCTTGGTACTGGTCTCCCTTCTCAATTTCTTTTATTTTCCCCCTGTGGGCCACCGGGTCGGCAAATATTATTATTACTATAATTATAATTATTGTTTTTTTATGTGTTGTGTAACATATTGACCCTTGACCGAGCCGTCAATCAAGAGATAGACCTGTGTAAATAAGCGGAAGAACAGCGAACAGTGGAAGATATCGGAATATCACCTTGACCTGTGAACGTGGTTGAATTCGGTGATGGTGGCAGATGTGAGCGCACACAGGAAGCAGGTGGGCATCAAACAAAAATATAACAAGGGCACAGAGGTCAGTCAGTTCCAGTTGGAGATAGGTTGCCAGCGGAGTGAGAACCAGCTCCAGACAGAGGGCTTGGGCCCTCAGTGACCCACAGTTGAGCAGCCTAGCCAGAATTCGAAAAAAGTGCTGCTATGGTCAGAAGAACTTTGTATAGCAGTCTGTTCCCGTCTCCAACCCACCTCTCACACACAACAGGAACATCACCCTTTCGAGAATAAATTGTGAGAGTTATATTTTTTATAAAGAAATGTGTTCGTTCGTTCATTGAAGTTCGTCCTTAGGTTTGATTATGTTCCGCATGTATTATGTATATTTATGTGGCTATACAATAGTTGAGCATCCTTGGGAATCTCCATTTTCACTATTATTTCACTGTTGTATATTGACTTTGAAAGAATGTTAGTTGCGGATTTCTAAACAGGATATACCAACTGTGTAAACAAAAGGATAGTGGAAATAAATAAGAAATAAATAAGAAGTGAGAACCATGAGGAAAACTATATACTGACAAAAGATTTGCAGTCGATACACAGATCCGGCAGACAAGCGTTAAGTCAGGGGAAGCGGGCAGTCAGAGTAAAAGTTGCCATTGGCATGGCTCCTGAGGTGGGGGCAGAGGCCTCGCATTGAGAAGTGGCCCTGATCAACTCTGTCAAAGAAGTCCTAAGATGGACTCTGAATACAGAATCTCAATGTGGATTAAGAAGATCTGGTGTCAAATGTAGCAGTCGATGTCCTTTCTTTCTTTCTTTCTTTCTTTCTTTCTTTCTTTCCCCTCCCTCTCCCTACCCCCCTCTCTCTGAACGTCATTTTGACCCTTTCATAAAAAAACGTGGAGTATATATTTTCATATTAATTACCATTCTTTTATGGGCTATACAGCATCACATTAACCTTTTTGAATATATATTTACACAGAACATATACAATTTTGATTCGATATATTTGTATATGTATGTATATATATATATATATATAGAGAGAGAGAGAGAGAGAGAGAAAGAGAGAGATCAGATTCTGTATAGTAATTCATTCGAAAGTTCCCCAAAATACCAACATTAATCTTTTTAGCATTATTTATTACACCATCCAATTCAATTTTACGAAGGTTGATATGCCATTAAACAAAGCAACCGAATCAAACCAATTAAATCTCATCTTATTTACTTAATTATTTTGTTGGATTTGAATAGACAATTTCTTCCAAAATATTAGCAAAAAAAAAAACACTTGGAGAATAGACTCGACAGTAAATTTCCAATTCGAGAAAAAGCATTTAAAAATGTCATCAATACTAAAATTCCATTAGTTTTAAAATCCTTATTAGAGCACCTCTTATTGATCTTTCTAGTAAAGTAGTTAATCCTACATTCTCTAAATTCTCTAAGTAACTGTAATCTTTCTCTCTTTTTATTAGTTTTGTCCCTGATCTCCGTTTATTAAAAAATTAGAAATTATTTTACTCATTAGAGGGCTTTTCATACCAGCGGTAGCAGATGGTTTTCCATTGGAGTTTAAGTGACAGCAAGTTACCTTAAATCTCCAAGACCCTTCTTTTTCTTTGTATGGCATTTGTATTCATATATATCAACCCCTCCGCTCAGGCAGGATATAGCACAAGGTCAATTTCTAAGCGGAGTTTAACAGGTTTCAATTCAGATTTTTCCTTCTAGACTAGTGGCCTCACCAAGGCTGAAGAACCCAGTCTGTCCTACTATTTTACCCATAGCTAGAGAGAGAATAATTGGATTCATACCTTTCCCAATGGTATTAGTGCTATGTGAAATGCAATTAGCCTGGTCCAGGATTTGAACTCGTGTCGACGATAACCATTACACCACGGGCACCTTCATCACGGACATTTGTATTCGTTCATGATAAGATGTCACCCATCAAAGAAGATCTATTATATCCATATTTGAAAAGAATATTGGTTTTGATTAGAAAATCCATAACTGAAAGTATTAAACCTGTCGTAAAAGCTCATGTGGTGCAATAGTTAGCAAGGTAGACGAGCAAACTTTTACAAGTGAGTTCGAGTTTCATTGGGTGCCCCATTGGATGCCCCAATGATGCAGTCTTGTGTCATATCTAAGCAAAAACGCTTCGTAAACTACTAGACGCTCGAGAAGAAACAATACTAATTCCAATATTTTGTTTTCTATCTTTCAATATTGGGTTATTGTCTATTTTTCTTTGCGTGACTTGGAAAAAATATTCCAAATTTTAAATTATTTAATAGCCAAAAGCTCATATCTTCAGGAGTTAAGCCTCTTTCTTTATATCAATTATTACAAAGAGTCTGTTTGTCTGCCCGCCTTAGATAGCACCAGTGTTTATTGCATCGGGACTTAAGCCCCTTTCTCTACCAAAAATGGCGCAGAAAAAATCGTTAATTAGAAGGGGAAAAAGAATTATTTGAGTCAGGATATTGACGAATACTTTTCTATTTGGGAAATCTATACCAGTAATTGGAAAGACAATGTTTGTCCTCAATGGTTTTATCTTTCGGACTTTCTCAACCAAAAAGTCGTCTAATCAGTTGGGACTTAGAAAACACTGACTGTATCTCCTATAGAAGGGCAAAACTTATATACCTAAAAACGGGGTTTCCTACGTATGACTCTAAACTGCATCTAATGGTGAGGCTCCTGCTAAAGACTCTGGGCTTTTAGAGAACCCTTTTATTGTAGAAATTCACGGAATTGTTTGTACCCTATAGGGTCCTGTCGAAGGTTTAAGTAAATCTGTTTAAAAATTATTTATGGCAAAAAAAAAATGCAAACATGAACGTAAGATATACACAAATCCCTAACCTCGGTCTATTTTACGACCCTAGCCAAATGGATTAAGTCAAGTGTCGTGTTGCTTCCAGAATCTATTCAAGAAAATTTTCAACATTCTTGAATATTTCCTCTCTAGTTTTTTTTTTTTTTTTTTTTCGTGTGTTTCCTTTGCGTCCAGGTGGTGAATCCATACCATAGTACTGACACAACCACAGCTTAGATAAATATCTTTAGAAATGATATTTTTTGTATACTGACATTTGACATCAAGTAAAAAGCTATACAATTAATTTGAATGATTCAATCTAGTTGGGTTTTTTTTTTAATGAAACCAGAATCTTCAATTATTGAATTTAAAATGTTTTGTATCTTACGGTGTATTAGTTTATTTATTGCTAAATAAAGAAAAAAAAGTTTATGCAACTTTATATGCGATTATCTTTATTATTAGCGACATATAATATCCTTTTTATGCTTCATGTTATTTATATTTTGTATACATTTTTCGCTTTCTTATAATGCTAAGTGTTAAGCAAGGTCGCATCAAGTACCATTTTTTGAGTCTTTGATATGACTCGACCTGGGATTGAACCCCAGTCTCCCAAGTTATTGGCGAATAATGTACTCACTAAGCTAATAGGCTTGTCAACAAGTAAAGTTGGTGACCGTAGTCGAGGGCGGCCCGAAGGTACCTATTTTCATCAGCTACTACACCAAGGTGTAGGGGAGGGCGTCACTTGATTGAATCAAGGTCTCCCAAGCCATTGGCGAACATTTTACTCACTTGGCTAATGATATAGTGGAGCAATCCAGGAAAAGGAGTGGCGTCCTCCCCTATACTTGGGTGTAGTAGCTAATGAAAACGGAGCCTTCGGGTTGCTCTCAACTGGGGTCGCTAATTTTACTTTACTTTTTTCTCAATCTTATCAACGGAGTTGTTTTAACCAAGCTGGTGCCACCCCATCCTGAAATGCCAAGCCTCTAAATGGAATAGACGTGTTCATATTCATCTGTAGCCATATCTCATCGACTGAAAGTGATGTAAGCATATGTATCCATAGACTGTTATTGCGTGATGAATGATTATATGCAAATCTGACCAGTCTGATAAAATAAAACGGGAACGTTTCTAACCTGTGCCAGTGTCAGTACCTCAATATAGTAGCTGTACTTTAACGCTAATTAATCACCCAAAGAAAAAGTTAGACAGAGACAACCCAATGATACTGCATACTATTTTGAACAAAAACTTTAAACAGCGCCCTACAGCAAAGCAATTGTACAGCCACGTATATCCCATCTCACAAACTATTCAAGGAAAACGAGCCAGATATTCTGAGCAGAGCTGACAAATGGCGGACAATCACATCAGTGACATTCTTCTCTGGAATCCTGCACATGGACACACCAATATTGGCAGATAGAAATAAGTTGCACCAGCTTTGAACGGACACTGGATGTCATCTAGAAGATTCACAAATTGTAATAATGATGATCACTTAATTTCTCCTGCCGTATCAGGGTTATCTTGTGTACTTCACTGTAGACGGCATATTTTATAAAAGCAATAAAAAACAGTCTAAAAAAATATACAAGACAAATAGCTCCTCTTTGTTGGTTTGTTGATTGGTTGTTGGTTTTAATGGCATATCAACCATTGTTGGTTATTCAATGCCAAATTCAGTTTATACATTTATTTCAGACATGATTGTAAGCATATTTTATTCATAATATTTAAAAATTCATCTTACCTCATCTTTGTTTTCCACATAGGGAAATGGTTTAGATTATTTCTAACACGGATATTTCTATTTACTATAAATCATGTGTTCGCGCACAGTGAATTGATAAGTATTGCTATTTAGCACTTATTATTCTATCCAACATTACTCATTTGAACAGTAATAGTTCTAATGTATCACTACAATTCAATTATACATCAGTCATTTGTTTACACACAGTTAAATGATCAAACAGTTCTATTCCAAACAATTCAGTTTAACATGTCAACAATTTTAAATGGTTCCAAGTATTGCTATGTATCATTACTAATTCAATTAAACATCAGTCATTTGTTTACACACAGTTAAATGATCAAACAGGTCTATTTCAAACAATTCAGTTTAACATGTCAACAATTTTAAATGGTTCCAAGTATTGCTATGTATCATTAATAATTCAATTAAACATCAGTCATTTGTTTACACACAGTTAAATGATCAAACAGGTCTATTTCAAACAATTCAGTTTAACATGTCAACAATTTTAAATGGTTCCAAGTATTGCTATGTATCATTAATAATTCAATTACACATCAGTCATTTGTTTACACACAGTTAAATGATCAAACAGGTCTATTTCAAACAATTCAGTTTTGTATAAGATATTTGTTTGCACACAGTTTATAAATGTCAAAAAGTTTCTTATAACCATAACTTAGATGAGACTCTATCAAGTGCAACCACTCAGGGTCTGAGTAGACCTTGGACTGATGACGATGAAGGAGTATTCTGCTTTCCCCAAACTCCAGCATTATTGGAGTCTCACCATCAGATTAGTTTGTATTATATCCACGACACTTGTTAGATGAATTCTTACCCCACTGCAGAGACGGAGCCAGTGTACTCTACATCCGCAACCAACAAGTTTTCTCTTCTTTTTGAAACAATAAATCTAAAACAAAAGCTTTCTTTTAAGTATACAGACATCTGTTTCTTCTATATATGAAAATAAAATATTTAAAATAGAAATGAATGAAGCAGGACATAACTTATGAAAAACTGCTTTTTAAAATTGCTGCGCTATCGAACATTCCATAGATGTGATAAACGTCATTTGTAAATACATATAATAAACATTGCACGTTGATAATGTGTGCTAACAATTTACTTCATGCTAAACTACCCTTTTATATATACACGTATTTATTTACCCTCACTCATCTGCACGAGCACAATCCAGCAAATAATCAACAGTTTAAGCCAAATTTAAAAGATTTGAATCAAGATTTTTTTTTCTTTTTGACCAGTTGGCATACCAAGGTTAAAGAGGCCAGACTACCTGCCCAAATCTAGGAGTGGGGAAGAGAATATCTTCGCAAGTGTATTAGCACAATGTGAAATGCAAATAGACTTGTCCAGAAATCGAACCCGGGTCACTGAGCCCATTTTCTACGACTGTAAACATTACACTACCTGCACCTCTGCGTATGATTATATATATATATATATAGATAGAGAGAGAGAGAGAGACATAAGTGTGTGTGTGTGTCTCTCTCTCTCTCTCTGCCTGGAAGTGTATATATATATATATATATATATACACACATATGCACAAATGTATATATAGTAAGTAAGTAAAGTTGGCGACCTTAGTCTAGCGCAACCGGAAGGCTCCCTTTTTGATAGCTACTACACCGAGGTGTAGAGTAGGGCGCTACTCCTTTCCCTGGATTGCTCCACTTTACCCTTAATCCCTACCTTATATTGCTGAGTGTTAAGCACAGAGGCATCAAGTATCATTTTTTGAGGCTTCGGTATATATATATATATATATATATATATATATATATATATATATATGACGATTGTACTAACAACATGAAGATTCAGGTACCGGATTTTTGTTAGTTATAATTATATTCTTGAGTTATTAATCCTAATAGTCCGGGGTTCAATCCCTGATCGTGTCATACCAAAGAATAAAAAAATGGTACTTGATGCCTCATTGCTTAACACTTAGCATTATAAGGTAAGTATCAAGGGTAAAATGGAGCAATCCAGGTAATGAAGTAGCACCCTTCTCTACACCTCATGGTAATAGCGATTGAAAGGGAGCCTTTGGGTTACCCTCGACTAAGGTCGCCAACTTAAAAAAAGTTCCTTCTCTGCAATAATATATTCGAGCACATTTTTATGCAATCTTTTTTTTATATTTCTTATATCATTCATCACTATTATCTTATATATATATATATATATATATATATATATATATGCGCGCGCGTGTGTGTGTATGTGTGTGTGTGTGTGACGATATCTCGCTCTGGCTATTTATCTCTCTTTCTATATATATATATTTACAGTAGCGAGCATAAAATTTGAACGGCGTTAAGAAAGGACTAAATGTGAAATAACTTTTTATTTTAAAACTTTATAGAATATTTTATCAATGAAAATTAAGGATATAAAGGTAAATTATGTAATTTCAAAATATAAAGCTCAATAAACTTATTTTGATAAAGCTATAAGAATGATTATATAACATTCGATAAAATAGATGATCAAAAACATCAGAACGATTAAATGGATCCGTTGTATATTGACCCTCTACCGAACCGTCAATCAGAGATGCACCAGAGTAAATAAGCGGAAGAAGAATCGGAAACAAGTGGGCGTTATGAAAGAATATAGACAGATGCCAGCGGCCGTTGAGTCAGTTTCTTACAGGAGGACTAGAGTGTGGAGCCTTAGCGACCCCCGGTTGAGCAAGTCAGCCAAGATTTGGAAGAAGTGCTAAGTGGGATCTTGAAGTGGGTTCTTAAAGACTGCTATATTGACCCAACTTCTTCCAGAAGTTGGGTCAATATAGCAGTCTGTCCCTGTCTCCGCCCATCTTTCACACACCACAAAAACATCAATCATTTCAAGAATAAAGTATGAGAGATACATATTTTTATAAAGAAGTGTGTTCGTTCGTTCATTGAAGATCGTAAATCAATGTTATGATCAATAAATTTTAATTGTTATTTTGTATCATTAAAAAATTTTAGGGTGAGAATATAAAATAGGGTATTTTACTACATTACATTGGCTCTTGCATTGTAAATATGGTGAAAAAAATCTGTGACGTCAGTGGAACTTAGAAAAGTTTCGTAAAGAAGATTGGGGATATTTCAAAGACTGGAGAAGATTGGGGATATTTCAAAGACTGGAGAAGATTGGGGATATTTCAAAGACTGGAGAAATCTAAAAGTGTTATTCATAGTATTTTAAGAAAACATGAGGAAACTGGATCATATGAAGCCAAGAAACCACTGGTAGGTCTAGGAAAACAACTGCAAGTGAAGACAGATGGATTGATAATGAATCAAAAAAGGATCGATTTACGACAGTAACCACTATCTCTAAAAGAGCAAATGCTAACCTTGACATTAAAATATCAAGACATAGATCGGTTGTGACGGGAAAAAGTTCGTTCGACGCAGTTCTTAAGAACGATATTCGCCTCAGTGCACTAAAAGCAGCGTTAAATTAGGAGGAGGAAGTGTGATGGTGTTTGTCATGATTTCAACACTTGTACTGAATCTCTTGTCAGGCTCCACGGTAAAATTAACGCAACTGTATTCAAAGAGATATTGAAGAAACATGTTGTACCTAATTTGAGAACTGCAATTAATAAACCAGTTCGTATTTATGCAAGATAGCGCTCTGTGTCACAAAGTGAAGTCTGTTAAGACATTTCTTTCTGAGGAGGATGTCACTGCTATGGAGTGGCTTGCTCAAAGCCCAGACATGAATCCTACTGAGAATGTTTGGAAGTTACTAGAGGAAAGAGCTAAGGAAAAGAATCCAAGAAACACGGACTAATTTGAAAGGAGAATAGGAGAAAATACCCGTTAATAAATGCAAGACATTAATTCACTCATGTAGCAACAGATGTCAAGCTGCTATTGGAAGTAAATGTCTGCACATCAAGTACAAATGGATTATGAACGCTATTTTCATTTAGATATGATGTATCCATTATAATAGTATGATTTTGTTAACCGTTCTGATGTTTTTTATCAATTATTTTTTTCGAATGTTATATAATTATTCTCATAACTTTATCAAAATAAGTTTATTGAGCTTTATGTTTTGAAATTATATAATTTACCTTTAAATCCTCATTTTTCCTTGATAAAATGTTCTATGAAACGTTAAAATAAAAAGTTATTTCACATTTAGACTTTTTGTTAACATCATCCCGATCTTTATGCTCGCTACTATATATGTATATATATATACCCGTTCCTAATATGGTCAAAGAAGGTTAGATGGCAGCGCCTAACTCCTCTCCAATTAACTTGTGTCGGCTTGCACTTGTTCACAACATGCAAGCAGCAAAGAACGATCATTGAAACACAAGTTTTGATAAGGTGCAAGAGACCCAACCACTCAACTATTTCCACAAGGGGATCAAAAGGGAATTATGATTGCCTTCAACCCGGTTTTGAACACCGACCGCCGATTCCAATCTGTACACTCTTCACCATGAAACCACAGCCACTTCCATTGAGGATCATTGTCCGAATAATAAATCAAGTGTTAACCACTTGTGAGTTTAAAAATATTTCCAGATCATCTACTGCAGCTGTACTTTCCATTATCAGCTAAGAAAGATGGCGGACATTCTAATGGCAGTCTCTCTCGTTCCCGCGCCAAGGCCCGCCATCATACACTACTTAACGCTCAATATTACAAGTTGGCTCTAATCGAAGTAAGTAATCACTTAGCGCGGAGCGAAAAAAAAAAGAAAAAATATATCGATCTGATCAATTTTTCATTACTGCAAAAAAAAAAAAAATCAAAGATAAAAAACAAACTGATAATGACGCTAATAAGAGAGTTTAAAGACAAGAAAATGACAGATGGACAAAGGAGAGAAAATGGAAGCAGATAATAATAAAAAAAAAACGAAGAAAGCGTAATAATTGAGAATTAGATTGAAATAACATATTTATCTGTTTTGGACGTTTTCAATGTCTCTTCATTTAAGCGTTGAATTTCGTCTTAATGTTGCTTGTATTGATATTTTGGGAGACTGAATTCGACTGTTATTTCTTTACACTTTTTTCAGCCATTATTAACGATTGGGTTTTCTTCTTCTTCAATTCAGTTTCTTTTGCTTAGCATTAGAATCCTACTAATATAGATTTCTTGTTCCTTTTCTTGCTCTTACTGTTGTTGTTGTTGCTAGTCTTCTCTTTTTATCTTCTTCAGGTTCTTCTTCTTCTTCTTCTTCTTCTTCTTCTTCTTCTTCTTCTTCTTCTTCTTCTTCTTCAATTCAGATTCTTTTGCTTAGCATTAGATTCCTACCAATATATACTTTGTTCCTTTTCTGGCTCTTACTGTTGTTGTTGTTGCTATTCTTCTTCTTCTTCTTCTTCTTCTTCTTCTTCTTCTTCTTCTTCTTCTTCTTCTTCTTCTTCTTCTTCTTCTTCTTCTTCTTCACTTTCTCTTCTTCAGCTTCTGAACCATCTTCTTCTTCTTCTTCTTCTTCTTCTTCTTCTTCTTCTTCTTCTTCTTCTTCTTCTTCTTCTTCTTCTTCTTCTTCTTTCTGGTTTCTTTTCTTACTAATAAATTCTTACCAATATTTTCTTGAAATGGTTTCAAGTATTGCAATCAAACACTAATAGTTCTATATGACATAATTAAACGGTTTCAACTATTGCTTTGCCCAGTCTGCTGGGGCCGTAGAATACACTGACTGCACCACTGCAGAGGGGTAAGACCCCCCCATAACGAGTGTCCTGGATATGACACTAAACAATCTGATGGTGAGGTTCCAGCAATTCTGGAGCTTTGGGGAATGCAGAGTACCCCTTCAGTGCCATTGCTCCCAGGTCCACTCTGGCCCGGAGTGGTAGCACCTGATAAGGATCCTATCTACGGGTTAAATAGAATTAACAGCATACTTATGCAAAAATGAATTGTTTGAGTAAAACTGAATAGTTTGAAATAGAAATTACTTTTACAATTAAACCGTACTTACATTTAAACTGCGTACTTATGTTTAACTAAATTATTTGAAATAGAACTGTTTTTCGACATTAAAACTGTATTTACACTTAACCGAATTGTTACATGCAACTGCTTGAATAGTTAGAAATGGAATTGTTTTGACCATTAAACTGTGTACTTATGCCAAACTGAATTGTTTTAAATAGAACAGATTATTTACATAGAAATGGATTTGGCGTTTAATAACCTACAAAGGTTGATATGCCATAAAACCCAACAAACCAAACCAAACCAATCAACTATTGCTATATATTAGAAAAAATTCATTTCAATATAGCTCTATTTTTTTTAACACAGTCAAATGGTTTCAGGTGTAAAAAATGATTTGACAGTTCTGTTTGAGTTGGAAACCAAACAGGTACAACTACTCCGTTCAGCGTAGAACTCGAAGGAATAGAGTAGTCCACGTTCCCCAGAGCTCCAGGACAGGAGTCTCATAATTAGATTGTCTTGTATCAAATAGAGGACAATTTTGAGGAAGGGGTCTTACCCCTCAGCTGAGAGGCAGTCAGCGTATTCTACATCAGTAGCCTGTTGGGAGATAGATAGATAGATAGATAGATAGATAGATAGATAGATAGATAGATCTGCTAATACAACATTTAAGGCACATCTTAGAACGGCTGAAAAGTTAGGTTGAATCCCAATCTGTAAAATATATGGATCTGTTCAAAACTTAATTTCAGATCTACAAGCAATGCAGTTTAAACAGTAGCTTAAGAAAGAAGGGTCTAAAATATATTAGGAAGAATGGAGACAGTTAACTCCCTTAACTTTAAAATTATGGAAAAGCCGAAGGATAAATAGGTCTCTAGGGTCATTGGCGAACACTAACGAGTATGCAAATCGGTCGCCTTCGACTTCGGTCGGCAACTTTACACACACAGACACACACACACACACACACACACACACACACACACATATATATATATATATATATATATATATATATATATATAAAAGCCGAAGGGTAGATAGGCTGGAACGCAGGCACAAAAAGCAATGAGATGAGCCAAGTTGTTCAAATATTTATGAAATAAACAAAATACTTCCTGAAAGAAATTTTGAAACCATGCAATATTTTCATTAGAGTGTATCAAAAGCAATTTTTCTAGAATTTTTTTTTTTTTTTTTTTTTTTTGTTGGGAGACAGTCACAGATTATTTCATGAACAAGTCTTTAGACATTTATTCAATGCTACAATGAAGCTAGGTGGACACCTCGGGGGTGTAATGGTTAACAAACAAGACTAGCAAACCTACACGAGTGATTTCAAGTCTCATTGGGTCTCCCATTCATACAGACCTGCCCAGTCGAAATTTTCTTAAAAAGGGACCGTTAACTCAATAACAAAAACTTTTTTTGCTTTAACGGACCAAATGACAATATCTGGATGCTTTGACGTTAACCCTATTATATATATATATATATAAACCGGCTCATTGGCCAAGTGGGTAAAGAGTTCGCCAATTGTCCGGGAGACCTGGGCTCAATCCCAGATCGCGTCATACCAAAGACTTCAAAAATGGTGCTTGATACCTCCTTGCTTAACTCTCAGCAATATAAGGTACGTATCTAGGGTAAAGTGGAGCATTCCAGGGAAAGGAGTAGCGCCCTCTCCTACATCTCGGTGTAGTAGCTATTGAAAAGGGAGCTTTTTGGTTGCCCTTGACCACAGCCGCAACTTTACATACTATATATATACAAAAATACATATATCATAATTTTTAATTTAATAGTCTATAGTTAACGTGATTTTTAAACGAGTTAGGACTCATTTACACACTTAAATGACTTAATGTTTGCGTTACATAGCCAGATATGAATACGTGAAATAGACGTATTTATACCGGTACGCAAAGCGTACATAGAATGTTCACAACTCATATATAGATAACATAGGAATCCCGAAACACAAAAAAATGCTTACGACTTCGTAGTTCAGGCACGAAACTTTTTATTACCTTTGAGGTTAAAAGGTTTTTCGACATAAGGAAGAGAGAGGTACAATCTTTCTATGACGACTTTTCCATCTCCCTCCAATGAACGAGAACTCTACATGTTCCAGATATTCAGAATTGTAGCTTCTCAATCAGATGCAGCTTCCAATTGACGACATCTCTTTTTTTGGAGGAGGTTCTCACCTCTAGGCGTATTCTTAGCCCCGCCAACAAGGCCTAGAGAAAATTAGGAATAGTTAAATGTGTTGGTTGGTCAGTTTTGGCTGGCTGGTTGGTTGGTTAGGTTTTATGGTATATCAAACCCTAATAGGTTATTCAAACCCTTTTTATACTTACATATATTAAATATATATGATTTGTAAACACATTTTATTGATAACAATATTTAATCGAGCCTGATCTCAATATGTCAGCTCAGAGTTTAATAGTTTTGTTGTATGCTTAAGATAGTGATTTTTATAGTAATCATTTTTAGTTTATTATATTATTTTATTTAGTTTGGTAAGGCTTTGAACTACTCGGTGTCTTTTTGTTTAGAAGCCATAGTCAGATGGTGCCCAATCAGAAAGGATTTGACAATCATCGTTAGTCATGATAAACCCCTAGACAGGAAATGGGGATAGACGGCAGTAGGACTGAACTGAGTGGGTGGTTAACGTCTTACCCGGAAGAAATGGTCCTGGGAATTTGAGGTTTTTGAAAAGACCAGAGTGGAGGTCGACCGTTGAAGCGCGCGGTTGAGTTTTTCGGATCTGTTCAGATCATATCAGTTTGAATCTCTACCAGCAGAGATGAGTTGAGATCTTAAACACGACAAGATGCGCTGCGTGGGGTGGTGGCAGGGGTCGTCATTTTAGTATGGTTAGAATCGGCCCTTAAGAATTGTATCGCTCTCGTGTTGCCAAGGGCTGAACGCAAACAGAAATAAACCCGTTCGTATCCGAAACAACAGAGTCCGCCTGTATTTATATTATTATTGTTGTGAATGATATACCTATAAAACAGTTTCAAGTATTTCTGTCTAACATGTGTAGCAGAAGGAATTTCGTATTTTTGTTTGGCGCCTAATTTAATTAGACCGTTAGGGTCGACGCATAATTTCACCCAATCAGGATGACTTATTCTATTCAGTCCCTCCCATCTTTCCAGGCAGCACAAATTGGGGAAGCCGTCAAACACACCTTTTTTTTTTGCAGAACAACTTTTCGTCATCCCCAAAATTGGCTATGTCGACTGCGATGCAATATTTCGCTCTGACACCAAGCTACTTCACCTCTGGGCAACATTTTCTAGAGACATTCACGCTTCTCCTCGAAAAAACCAGAACCACAAAATCACGGTGACTACAATCGTTTCTGTCCTCAAACAGCAAACACAACTTTTGCTACACTATGGTGAACATATCTCCCTCACACATCCAACAATGCCTTAACCTAACAATGCACTTTTCGCTCAGGCATTTAGCTGCTAAAATGCTTTCTCAACTCTATCATAACTTCATTTCGTTTCCTTACTTCTTTCCTTTCTACGAGACTTGCTGCATAAACGTAAACCTTTTATTCCATGCTGCCATTAAAAACCTTCATATAAAACCTTACAGCATCTTCGTCTGCTTACTTTTTCATCCTCCTATATTTACCAACAACAATGAGCAAGGGAATAACACACGCGCAAGAATACATTTCTTCGCCAAAAATAATAACACCAACACACCACTAATAACATTACCTTCGCTAAAATGGTAACAAACATATATTCTCGCTAAACATGAATAATTCTATTCAACATTAATCACTTGTTTGAAAACAGCGAAGTGGCTAAAAGTATTGCTATTTAACACTAATTATTTCATTCAACACTATTCAGTCATTCATACAGTGAAACGATTCCAAGTATTGCGATATATATAGCGTGTTTTATAAAGCAATAAGAAAGTCTGAAGAGGGTATCTTCGGGGTGTAATGGTTAAAGCGATGGACTGCGGGATTTTAAAAAGCATGTTCGTACTCCAGTCGCGCTTTGACATCAAATAACCTACAAAGGTTAATGTGCTGTTAAACAAAGAAACCCCAAGAAAGTCTGAAAAAAAATGCAAAACAAATTTCTCCTCTTTATTGGTTGGTTGATTTTTGTGGCATATCAACTATTGTTGGTTATTCAATGCCAAGTACTGTTTATACATTTTTTCAAACATGATTGTAAACACATTTTGTTCATGATATTTTAAAATTAACCTAAGCTCATCTTTGTTTTCGACACAGTCAAATGGTTTAAATTATTTCTTTCTCACACGAATATTTCAATTTACTATTAATCATGTGTTTGCGCACAGTGAATTGATAACAAGTATGACTATTTAACACTAATTATTCTATCCAATATAACTCATTTGTTCAAAAACCATAAGATTGATCCAAATATTGCAATGTATCACTAACAATTCAATTAAACATCCATCATTTGTTTACACACAGTTTAAATGTTGAACAGTTCTATTTGACCCATAAATAGGATTCTATCAGGTGCTACAACTCCCGATAAAAAGGGGTCCCGGGAGCAATGGCAATGAAGAGGTACTCCACATTCCCTAAATCTCCACGACTTGAGCCATGCCACCAGATCGTTTAGTATAATATCAAGTATATTTGTTGATGGGGAAGTTTTAACCGTCTGCACAGATGCAGTCGGCGTAAAGTACTCCCCAGTCGACCGGGCTTGGTCAGTTTTAGCTGGGTCGGTCTTGGCTGGGTCGGTTTTAGCTGGGTCTTAGAACTTGTTTATTTATTCAATGCCAAAACTGTCGTTTTATTTTTCAAGCAACAATTATCTTGTTTCACATAATCTAAACAATTATAACGTCAAGTAACAATACTTGATATAACTTTACACGCAGTTATACGGTTTCAGGTATTCCTATCTAATACTAATAATTTGTAGAATCAAACATTTTCCTAATCTAATGAAAATCAGTATTCATTTGCTCACTCGTATTTGCCAAATATTCCTAAGTATCTAACCTATCAATGAGACTTTCATTCCGGGTCAACGTGGGCCAGGAAGTAAAGGTTACAGGGACTCATTCTAAATTTCCCAGAACTTCAGAAAATTAGTCTCACCATTGAATGCAGTTTAGAATCTTAGATGGGACACTCCTTTTCGTAGAATTTGTCAAGTCAGCCCAGTGTGCTGTAGAACACACGGACAGCTTCTCAGCAGAGGGGTAAGACCTCCTCCCCAACAAGTGTCCCGTGGCCCAGTCGGTTGGGCTGTAGAATATACCCACTGCTTCTCAGCAGCGGGGTAAGACCCCCTCCCCAACAAGTGTCCCGTGGCCCAGTCGGTTGGGCTGTAGAATATACCCACTGCTTCTCAGCAGCGGGGTAAGACCCCCTCCCCAACAAGTGTCCCGTGGCCCAGTCGGTTGGGCTGTAGAATATACCCACTGCTTCTCAGCAGCGGGGTAAGACCCCCTCCTCAACAAGTGTCCCGTGGCCCAGTCGGTTGGGCTGTAGAATATACCCACTGCTTCTCAGCAGCGGGGTAAGACCTCCTCCCCAACAAGTGTCCCGTGGCCCAGTCGGTTGGGCTGTAGAATATACCCACTGCTTCTCAGCAGAGGGGTAAGATCCCGCCTTGCCAACAAGTGTCCAGGATATGACACTAAACAATCTGATGGTGAGGCTCCAGTAAAGCTGGAGGTTTGGGGAATGCAGAGTACCCGTTCATTGCCATCGCTCGCAGGTCAACTCTGGCCCACAGTGGTAGCACGTGACAGGGTCCGATCAATGGATTAAATAGAATTAAACGGTGTAGTCATGCTAAACTGTATTGTTTGAAATGGAACTGATTTTGTATGCTAAACTGAATTGTTTGAAACAGAACAGTTTGACTAAACTGAATAGCTTGAAGTAGAAATGTTTCTGACAATTTAATTATGTTCTTATGCTAAACTAAATTGTTTGAAAAAGAGCTGCTAATTTGTATAAATTGGATTTGGCATTAAATAACTGACAAATGTTGATATGCCATAAAACCCGAACAAACAATTGCCCAGTCGGCTGGGGCTGTAGAATACACTGACTGCACCTCTGCAGAGCGGTAAGACCCCCCAGCAATGAGTGTTCTGGATATGACATTAAACAGTCTGATTCCAGCAATGATGGAACTTTGGGGAATGCGGAGTTCCTCTTCATTGCCATCGCTCCTAGGTCCACTCTGGCCCGGAGTGGTAGCACCTGATAGGGCCCTATCTATGGGTTGAATAGAACTAACAGCATACTTATGCGAAACTGAATTCTTTAAGTAAACTAAATAGCTTGAAACCGAAATGCTTTTGACAATTAAACCGTACTTACATTTAAACTGCGTGCTTATGCCCAACTGAATTATTTGAAATAGAACTGTTTTTCAACATTAAAACTGTATTTACACTTAACTGAATTGTTACATAGAACTGCTTGAATAGTTTGAAATAGAAATGTTTTTGACAATTAAACAGTGTACTTATGCTAAACTAAATTGTTTTAAATAGAACAGATTATTTACATAAAAATGGATTCGGTGTTAAATAACCTACAAAGTTTGATATGCCATAAAACCCGAACAAATAAGCAAACCCTTTGTAAAACGGGTTGTCGCCTTGATATCTTGGCTAACGCTCTGAATTCTGACATCGTAATCAGGGAGTTCGAATTCCAGTGACGCTCTCATCTTCACTTTTAGACTAAATACTATCGGGGAAGTTATGAACACATTGACTGAGCTGCTATGTGTTAAATTGTTGCACTTCTGCTCTTTTATAAGGATGTCTTTGGCTTTAAATAACTCACGAAGTTTGAATTGTCATTAAACAAGGAAATCAAACCAAAACTTTTCAAGGAATATTGTCAGCGTATTCTGTTCACTGGTGAAGTGTTTTTTTTTTTTTTTTTGCGTGGAGGGGAGGTTTGAGGGGGAGTGGAGTGGGGATCCGTGTGAATTAAAGAAGTCCGAGTCGGAATTTAATGGATTTCATTTTCTGCATCGAATCTCGTTCGTTTGTCATTTTGATTACATTTGTCATGTTTAGCAGAGTAATTGCGTTTATTGGGCCTCGAATCATTGAAACAAAAATCTTAATCATTGCTAAGACGCCAAGATTGTCCATAAGAACGCATTAGCAAAATTGCAAATTGTAACAATCGATACGAATGCTCACTTTGATATATATACATATATATATATATATATATATATATATATATATATATATATATGTGTGTGTGTGTGTGTGTGTGTGTGTGTGTGTGTCTGTTGTCATTCGAATTTATATTTTTACATTATAGCAACATATATATATATATATATATATTGAGAGAGTGAGAGAGAGAGAGAGAGACAGATTGAGATAGATTTCACCTCTATGTTTGGTGGGGTATGATAAACGTCAATGTTCACAGTGAGTACTTGAATGAACCTATGACTGAAAAATAATGGGACTGTGTATGCTGTCGAAGCTAGGGGTGAAAGAGAGAAAACCGAATTGTATTATCACTTCATATGATATCTTGATATCTTGGCGGTATATAACCGTAATCTTAACTTTCTGCAAACCTTTTACTACGTGTTTTTGTTCATAATAGCTCTTTTCCTGGTCGTTTAGCCATGTATACTGAGGAACGAATGATAAACTCCGAGCCACGAATAAACCTGAGATTTTAGGTCTGGTCGGGGGAAAACTTCATCACAAACACTTGAAATGCTTCTGAGACTGATGGATATAATACCATGTTTTACCGGGATTTTGAATGACATAAATGGTTCAAAGAAGGCAACGAAAAAGTGAAAGATTACTCCGGGAGCGGGAGGTCTTCAATAAGCGGGAATGCTGTCAGTACCGAGCGGGTAAGACAGGTGTTGTGTTGTGTTGGCTCTATGACTGTTCGAATGATTGCAGATCAGCTGGATTTGAAATAGACAGTGCTTTTGAAAGATTATCCCTGAAGAATTTAGAGTCGGTTCGCCTCGTCTATTTTCTACGACGATAATCATTACGCTACAATCTCCTACCAGTGTTCTTTGGTTTGATTGCGTTTTATGGCATATCAATCCAAGTGGGTTATTTAATGCTAAATCCTGTTCACACACACACACACACACACACACACTGCGTGCAATCCTTAACATGTCCTGGCAGCAACACCCCACAAGACACCAACTGTACGGCCACCTGCCCCCTATCACGAAAACTATTCAAGTTAGACGAACCAGACATGCAGGACACTGCTGGAGAAGCAGAGATGAACTCATAAGAGATGTACTCTTATGGATCCCCACACATGGCCGCGCAAAAGCAGGACGACCAGCTCGAACGTACATTCAGCAGCTATGTGAGGATACAGGATGTTGTCCTGAAGACCTACCTAGGGCGATGAACGATAGGGAGGAGTGGCGAGAGAGGGTCAGGGATATCCGTGCTACCAGCGCGATATGATGATGATATATATATATATATATATATATATATATATATATATATCCCTGTTGGCTGGGGCTGTAGAATATCAGAATACCCCGACTATTTCTCTGTGTCCTGGATATGAAACAAAACTATTTGACGGTGCATCTTCTGTAATGCTGGAGCTTTTGGGAATGCGGAGTTCTACATTCCTTATTATCGCTTCTAGGTCAACTCTGACCCGGACTAGTAGCACCTGATGGTATTCTATCTATGGATTAAATAGAAGTTTTCAACATTTGAACAAACAAGTGACTTAAGTTAAATTGAATTTTTAGAAATAGAACTAGATTTACGTTTAATTATGGGTAAACAAAACAAAAATCCCCAAAATCCTCCGCGCGCTTCCGGCGCGTGACGTCACCCGCACTCTGTAGCCCCATTTCCTTTCTGGGCTACTATGACATCTCTGAGTGACTCGTCCACTCCGCCCGCGCGCGTGAACACTTGTGTTAATGTTGCACCTAAGTAACCCATGCACTGAGCCGAAAGGTTCTCAGCCTAACTAAACCCAAAGGCATAAAACGAAATCCATCGGCCATTCTATTACAAAATGGTTTAAAGGATAGTAAATGAGTGAATAGTTCTATTTGATCCATTGATTGGACCAAGCAGGTTAGGGTGGAACCGGGAGTAATGGCAATGAAGGGATACTCTACATTCCTAAGAGTTTCAGGAATAGAGCCTGACAATCTGATGGTTTGAATCATACCCAAGACATTTGGGGTATTCTATCACCACATCCAACAGGGTATCCTTATACTGTTTGTGTATGTATATGCTTGTGTGTGTATGTATATGTTTGTGTGTGTATGTATAGGCTTGTGTATATATATATGTATGGCCTCCATGTCATTGCAGAAAAAACGAAGTATATGTGCTTTAATCAAAAAGGAGACCACCCAAATAAAGAAAAAATTGATTATACATCTGATGAAGGTTTTACCAGAAATAAATTTATAATGACGCCAAGAAAGTGAATTTTTTGTTTTTGTTTTTATATAAAAGGATTTTTTTTAGCTCTGCACATTGAGTGTTCGTGTTGTCTTAATCCCAAATTAATTATACATCAATAGCATTAAGCACTCAAATCAAATATCCTACCTCTTGGATTTCCTCGTCGGATTATATATATATCATCATCATCATCATCACGTCGTGCCACTAGCAGGGATATCCCTGACCCTCTCTCACCACTTCTCCCTATTGTTCATCGCCTCTGGCAGGTCTTCAGGGCTACATCCCGTATCCTCACATTGCTGCTGTATGTATATTCGAGCGTGTCGTCCAGCATTTGCTCGGCCATATGTAGGGGTCTATCGGGGTACATCACTTATGAGCTCGTCCCTGCTTCTCCAGCAGTGTCCTGCATGTCTGGTTCGTCTGAGTTGGATAGTTTTCGTGATGAGAAGCAGGTGGCCGTATAGTTGGTTCCTTGTGGGGTGTTGCCACCAGGACTTGTTCAATATTGCTCGCAGCATTCTTGTGTAATTACCGTCTAACTTCTCCAGCCGTTTAGTTAGCGTCCAAGTAGTGTATCCATACAGCAATATCGACACGACCGCTGTCTGGAAGAAACTGCGTTTCATTTTATCGGTCAGATCTGATTTCCATACGATCGATAGCCTATCGATGGCTGTCCATGCCTTCGTTAGCTGAGTGTCGATGTCCTTTTCGGTTGATGAGACGCTGCTTCCTAGGTAGGTGATTTTGTCTACTAATTTCAGACAGGTTCCGTCTAGTGTAGAGATGTCGCCTGTTTGATTATAGCACATATATTCCATTTTGTGTGCATTGACTATATATATATATATATATATAGTATCATTGTTATTATCATAAAGAAGTTGTTCCATTACCAACTGGTTAGTAAGGGCATCTTGCTATGAAAAAACGCCATAAAGTGCTTTTTATCGTTACAGCTGGATTGGTTAAAAAAAACTCTATATAACAGGAGCCAAGCCCTATTATTTGGTAACTCCCTTTTCAGTACTTTCGTACTCATCAGACTGATATATATATATATATATATATGTGTGTGTGTGTGTGTGTGTGTAAACAAATATGTTTATATTTTTAACTTTCTATTTCTGTTCTCCCTTTTCATCTATCTATCTATCTATCTATTGTTTCTGTCGCTGACTATGAGAGTGCCGATTTGTGAGACTACGTATGTTTCTCTGCCATATAGATATTTTTTATGAGTCAGAGTTATCTTTTTGGTTTGGTTTCTTTGTTTAATGGCATATCAACTCTTTTTAGGTTATTTAATGCCAAATCCATTCTCCTAGAAGAACAGTAGTGGTACAATTTAACCCATAGCTGGGATGATAAGGGGGCTCATACTTTTCCCAAGGGTATTTGCCCGAAAGTGAACGTAATAGCGCGACTGAAGTACGAACTCGCGTACTACGATTCCGCTGTCCAACGCTTTAACCATTACGAGGACACCCCCTAGTTATCTTTTTGTTTTTAATAGCAAATGCATGTGTTTATATATATATATATGTATATATATATATATATATATATATGCGTGTGTGTGAGTGTGTGTGTGTGTGTGTGTGTGTGTGTGTGTGTGTGTACGTTCGTGTGCGTGCGTGTTTGTATGTGCGTGTACGTGCTTATTGCTCTGTCTATGACTGTGTGTGGGTATGGGTGTCTATGTGGTCGTATTCTACTGTGTTTCTATGTGTGCATATCCTTACATAAAAACAGGAGTGTGTGTGTGTGTGTGTGTGTGTGCGAGCACGTGTATGATATACGTATGTGAGCGTATATTTTGGGTTAGTTATGATCAGTTATGTGTGTGTGTGTGTGTGTGTGTGTGTGTGTCTGTCTGTCTGTCTCTCGGCATATCCTTATTTACCGACCCCTCCGCTCGGGCAGGATATGATACAAGGTCAATTTTTAAGCGGAGTTTAAGAGGTTTGAATTCAGAGTTTTCCTTCTCCTAGACTAGTTGCCTCAACAAGGCTGAAGAACCCAGTCTGTCCTACTATTTACCCATAGCTGGAGGAAGAATAATTGGATTCATACCTTTCCCAAGGGTATTAGTGCGATGTGAAATGCAATCGGTCTCGTCGAGGATTTGAACTCGTGTCGTCGTGTCCATTTCCTACGACGATAACGATTACACCACGGGCACATCTGTGTGCCTATGTGTTCATTGGTGTATTAGTGAGTGTGTGTACATGTGTGTTACATATGTATATGACTGAGATATATGTTTAACCTGTTATGTAGGTCTGTTGTGTGTATGTGTTAATATACGCTTATAAGTAGATTGTGTGCTTGTATATATATATATATATATATATACGAGTATAAGTGTGTGTATATGCGTGATAGAAGTATGTGACGTTATTAGAATAAATGTTGTTTTTTTTCTGTAATGTTGATTTGTTGTGTATAGGTGTCTATCTGGGTTTTTGTGTTTGTGTATATATGTATACATAAGACTATGTGTACATAGGATTATAAATGAGTGTTTGTATCTGTGAGTGTGTACGTGTGTGTATGTGTGTATGTGTGTGTGTTTTTTTATGTGTGTGTATGTGTGTGTGTTTGTATCTGTGTGTGTGTGACTGTGTATGAGTGTGCGTGTGCGTGAGTGTGTATGTGTGTGTGTTTGTATCTGTATTTGTGTGCGTGTGCATGATTACGTATCAGTGTGTATGTGTGTTTGTGTCCGTATGTGTGTGCGTGTGCGTGATTGTGTATGTGTGTGTATGTGTATGTGTGTGCATAAGCCTGAATAAGCTTGTATGAGTAAGTTTTTGAGCAGCGTTAATGTGGTATGTGTGTGCTTCTCTCTCTCTCTCTCTCTCCCTCACTCTCTCTCTCTCTCTCTCTCTCTATCTATCTATCTATCGATCTATCTATTTACCTAAATCTATTTTTCAGCGTATACGGGTGAATGAACATATATGTTTGTCTACAGATAATGTCTGCTTGAATCACTATATATATATATATATATATATATGTGTGTGTGTGTGTGTGTGTGTTTACATGAGTTGGTGTACGCACGCCCGCCCGCACGAAAACGAGTGCTTCCTCTGTAAAATGGTATTTCTGGTTCTTTGCAGATATTCCCAACGGGCCACTTTGGAAGATTCTTTGATAAAACCTCAAATAAAAAAATATAAATGAATAAATAAATAGTGAAAATTAAAAATTCATAAAAATCTTCAAATACTCGATAAAAGAATAAAAAAAAACGAAAAAAGAAAACTTCCAATTCATAATCTCAGCAAAAGTCTCCTTTGCCTTCAACAATAATTGAGTCCCCGTGGCGTAGTGCGTAACGTGTGGACTGCGTCATCGCTGTTAGTAAGTTCGAAATCCAGTTATTACGTACACTTTCGGACTAACCCCCTTAAGAAAGGCATGAACCAGCTTAATGCTCCCTGCTATAAGTTAGTACTCTTTATGTCTTTTTATGGAAATCAGACCTGACCGATAAAATGAAACGCAGTTTCTTCCAGGCAGCGGTCGTATCGATACTGCTGTATGGATGCACTACTTGGACGCTAACTAAACGGCTGGAAAAGAAGCTAGACGGCAATTACACAAGAATGTTGCGAGCAATACTGAACAAGTCCTGGCGGCAACACCCCACAAGGTACCAACTATACGGCCACCTGTTTCCCATCACGAAAACTATCCAACTCAGACGAACCAGACATGCAGGACACTGCTGGAGAAGCAGGGACGAGCTCATAAGGGATGTACTCCTATGGACCCCCACATATAGCTAGGCAAAAGCAGGATGACCAGCTCGAACATTCATATAGGAGCTATGTGAGGATACGGGATGTAGCCCTGAAGATCTGCCAGAGGTGATGAACGATAGGGAGAAGTGGCGATAGAGGGTCAGGGATATCCATGCTAGCGGCACGACATGATGATGATGATGTCTTTCTATAGGGAGGAGCTTATCATTAAAATAGCCATGAAGACTGAGATGATAACAAAAGCAAATAAATAAAAAACAAACCTTAAACCATATATTGCAATTTAAAACATTATTTTAAATAAGAAATCAAATATCATGATTCATGGGTCATAGTTTGATTCTAGGGAAGATATTCATTCGCGCCCCTACTTACCAAGTTCCAGCATTCACATTGATACATCCCTTGATACCCTAAAACATCCCTTGATACCCTAAAACTAAGTTAACGCAGAAAAAAAACACAAATAAATTAATAAAATTTTTGTTTTGTTGGTTTGGTTCGATTTTACGGCATAACAACCTTGAAGGTTATGTAATACCAAATCCCCTTTATATATACATGTCGAATATATATTATTTTTTTCGGCTGGGTTTAATGGCATATCAACCATTGTTGGCTATTTCAAGTCAAATACACATTCAGCATTAAATCAAGAAAGAGCAAATTTCTATCTCTGATCACGCGTTCCTATCAACCAATGAAATGCACATGTTCGTTAAACATCGTCTCAATTTTGGTCCCTATGTATATACTGAGGTGACACCTTCCTTATTTACCAATCAAGCTTCAAACTTCATCTTGATACCAGATTCATTATCCGACTTTGTTTAAAAAATGTTTTATAAAACTTCCTCAACCCTAATTTCACATTGCCAAGTCGGCTGGGACAGTAGAATACATTGACTGCACCTCTGAAGATGGGTAAGATCACCACCACAAGTGTCCAAGATATGACACTTTGATAGTATGGTTCCAATGATGCTGCAGCTTTGGGGAATGCGGAATACCCCTTCATTGACATCGCTCTTAGCTCCACTCTGGCTCGGAGTGGTAGCACCTGATACGGTCCTATCTATGGATCAAATTGAACTAAACTGCGTACTTGTGCTAAACTGAATTACTTTAAATAGAACTATTTTGACATGTAAAAAAAGTACTTAAACAAAACCGAATTGTTTGAAATAGAACTGTTTTTGACATTGAAACTCTATTTAAGCTAAACGGAATTGTTTGAAATTGAGCTGTTTGGATATTTAACTTTGTGTAAACAAAATCTATTCTTATACTTAACTGAATTGCTTGAATTTGAACTGTTTAATTAAACTGAATAGTTTAAAAAATAAATATTTTTGACATTAAAACAGTGTACTTACGCTAAACTGAATTGTCTGAAATAGAACTGTTTTAACATTTAAACTGCATACTTATACTAAACTGAATTGTTTGAAATGGAACTGTTCATTTTTAAAAAGTAGATTTGGCGTAAAATAACCTACAAAGGTTGATACGCCATAAACCCAAGCAAGCAAGCAACCAACCAACCAACCTAATTTACAAAGTAGTCCTCATCATTTTGAAGAGAAAAAACTTGACCTCATTCAGCTGTCGGGGCAACTATTTTCCGTGGTGTATTAGCTAACGCACTCGACTGCGACACCGTAGAGGGCGTATTCGAAATCTATTTGAGGTATCAAGTTCACTTGCTTTGGAAAAGGTATGAACTCCCTTATTACCCCAGAATAGAACCACCACTGTCTTTCTACAAAGACGGTTTTGGCATCAAATACCCCATGAAGGTTGATTGGTTATTAAACAAATAAACCAAATGAAACCAATCATTCTGATACCAATGCCCGTATTCTGTCTTGTCAACATCTTTGATTGGATAGGAAATCTTATTTATCAATTATACTCCATAATTTGAAAGAGAAACGAATATACTTCGTGTTAATACCAGGTTTATTATTCAATCTGGCCACAAACTTGTTTTCTAAGATTAGAGACCTTATTCATAAATCAAGTAACTTATTTAATCTTCACTGAAGTTTCGTGCTAATAGTGACTTTTACTCGTGATCCACTGATACCACTTCTCCCCAGACTCCACTGGACTCTGGCTGACTGAAGTAATAATATCGTCTGGGTACTTTTAGTTCTATATCAGATTTTTCTATTCTTCTAGTCTCTTAGCAAATATATTCTTGGATTTTATACTTTTTTTTTATTATTTGAATCATCACAGCCTATTATTAATTCTTAAGTGGCATTTATTCCATTCTACTTTTTTCTTGCTTTTTATTGCAACTACTCAGACGACAAACCAACGGCAATTAGTTGCCATTTGTTAAGCTTTGAGAGAGGCACAAGGCTAGAAGTATGATGGCGCTGTCAGAATCGAACTTCCAAGATCTGCGAGATTCGTAAAACCATTACACCATGTGAGGTAGGTGGCGTATGTATTTGCCCAGCTCCTCCGCAACAGGCAGGATGTGACACCAGGTCAATTTCTTAGCGGAGTACAGCTTGTTGGTATTTGTTTTCCTTCTTCTAGATCAGTTGCCTAATCATATTTAAAGGGCACAGTCTTCCCTGCTATTTATCCATAGTCAGAGGGAGAATAGATCCGTGCTTTTCACAAAGTGAAATGCAAATAGCCTCGTCCAAGATATGAACGCGGTTCGCCGATTTTATTGACAATTATTAAAAATGTTACCCAACATCTGCACCTCAAGCATGAGGGAAGACAAAGTCAATTTTTAAGCTGAGCACAATTGGTTTGAATTCAAAATGTTCCTTCTCATAGACTGGTTGCTGTACAATTTACCTATAGCTGAACCGATGAGCTCATGGCTCATGAAGTGAAACAGCTTTGTCCAAGACTTGAGCTCTGGTCACCGATTTTATTTCCAAGGACGATAACTGTTCCGCTCAGAGCGCATCAGTTAAAGTAAGGAAAACGTACGTAATTACCTAACCTGTTCTGCTAAGAACAGAATTGGACACAAGGTTCATTTTTTTGCGGAGTACACCTGGTATGAATTCAGAGTTGTCCTTCTCTTAGGCTGGTTGCAAAACCAAAATTTGAGAGCCTCCTCAGATCAATTATTTTCTCATTGCTGAGAGGGTTGATTCATGCTTTTACTAAGAGCATTAGCACAAAATGAAACAAAACAGTCTCGTTCAGGATTTGAATTACATTTCAAATGACCATAAACGAAGCCGTAAATGCATCATCCTCAAAAAAAAGTAAAAGTTGGTGACCTTAGTCGAGGGTGATCCGAAGGCTCCCTTTTCAATAGTTACAACACAGAGGTGTACGGGAGGGCGCTACTCCATTCCATGGATTGCTCCACTTTACCCTTGATCCTTACCTTATAAAACTGAGTGTTAAGCAAGGCGGCATCGAGTACAGTTTTTTAGGTCTTTAGTATAACTCGACCTGGAGTTGAACCCCGGTCTCCCGGACCATTGGCGAACACTATAACGATTATATCAACCCATGAATTCCTATAGCTGGCTGATACAAACTTGTGTGATACCTTCAAAGAAAATATTTTCATTCGACATTTTGGTGAGATCAATATCAAAATATAGCGAGCCCATTCGGTCAGGGCTGTAGAATACACCGACTACTTCTCTGCAAAGGAGTAAGATTACCCCCATGAATGTTCTGATTTAACATTAAAATGTCCTGAGGCTTTGAGGATTTTGAAGTACGCCTTCATTGCCATTGCTCCCAGGTCCTCCATGGCTCACTGACTCAGTGTGGTAGCACCTGATAGGATCCTAAATATATGTAAAACAGAATAGTATAACATTTAAGTTTCAGATGACTAATATATAATTGAATTGTTTGTGATACATAGCAATTCTTGCAACCCTTTAACTATCTGCAAACGAATGATTTGCGTTGGTTTATGCAACAACCGAATTTGGCATTAAATAACCTACAAGGGTTGATATGCTATAAAACCTACCACAACCAAACCAACTTACATTAGAAAAGAATCATGCCTAGTCGGCTGGGACTGCAGAATACACCGACTGCACCTCTGCAGAGGGGTAAAATCCCCCCAAAGAATTCCTGTTTATGACACGAAACAATCTGATAGTGAGGTTGTTGTAATGCTGGAGCTTTGTAATACGGAGCACCCCTTCTTTGCAATCGGTCCCAGGTCCACTTTGGCCCATGGTGATAGTACCTGATAGGGCCCTATCTATGGGTCAAATAGAACTAAACTGTGTACTTATACTAAACTGAATTACTTGAAATAGAACTGTTCTGATATTTGAAGTGGGTAATTATGCTAAACTGAATTGCTTAAAATAGACTGCTTTGATATTTAGATAGCGTACTTATGCTCAACTGAATTATTTGAAATAGAACTGTGTGGACATTTAACTGTGTGTGGGCAATAACTATACTTATACTAAATCGAATTGTTTTAATTAGAACTTCTTTGACTAAACTGAATAGCTTAAAACAGAAAAGTTTTTGACAATTAAACTGTACTCATGTTAAACTGATTTGTTTGAAATTGAACCATTTGTTGGTATAAAAATTAATTTGGCATTAAATAACATACAAAGATTGATATAACATAAAACACAAACAGACAAACAAACATACAAACAAATAAACAAACAAACTAGAACAGAATTATGAAACTATGTTTGAAAACGAACCTTTTTTCATGAATTCTTTTTTAATAAGAAGTATAGGTTTTGTAGGCAGGGTGGAGATGATGCATATTATGTACCAGGCTGTTTCACTGGTTAATAAACAGAACAAATGATTAAAACCAGATTCCATTAAATAAGACTTGGAAAAATCGGCTTGAATGTAAAAAGTTTCGGATATTTTACTCTATTTTTTCCGTTAAACCAGTAACTTAAAATTTCTTTGCATGTGTACATATACTTCGTTTGAAGATGAAAAGTCGTTTTAATCAAGTATTAAAATTTACATTTTCCATATTCGCTTCTTTCTTTCATTCTAATAAACCGAATATCTTGTTCACAGATTGGACTGCCTAAAACTTTTGCTTTCAGAACGACAAAGAACTTAAAAAGTCATCATATAATTTGTCAAAATAGAAAAAAAAAATTCACATTCTTTTTAAACACTATCTAACTATCTATCTATCTATGTGTGTATGTGTTGAAAGTACTTACCTATATGCTTTTTTTTCCCGTGGTTATTTGATTTGAGATTTTTTCTCTGAAATTCACGCTCTAAATTTTCCTTTGTTATTCTCCAGAAACTTATTTTTCAATCAGGCAGATAAACACTCTAAGATACATTGAATAATATATATATATATATATATATATATATATATATATATATATATATATATATATGTTCCACTTTTATTAAATGTTTAAAATTAATTTTCTTTAGTATTCCTCCTCCGACTTCGCATTTTCTTCTTCTTCTTCTTCTTCTTCTTCTTCTTCTTCTTCTTCTTATTATTATTATTATTATTATTATTATTATTATTATTATTATCGTCAATTTTTCCTTCATTCCTTTTACTTTTTCAATTCTTTGACAGTGTTTTTCTCTTTCTTATTTACCCATCCTTAACTTCTTCTTCTTCTTCTTCTTCTTCTGATTACTATTATTATTATTATCATCATTATTATTAATTTTATCATTAATCAATTTTTTCTTCCCTCCTTTTAAATTCAATCCTTACTTTCATCATCTTCTTTATTCATGTTTTTTTTATTTCTTATTTCCCTTTCTCAACATCTTCTTCTTCTTCTTCTTCTTCTTCTTCTTCTTCTTCTTCTTCTTCTTCTTCTTCTTCTTCTTCTATTATTATTATTATTATTATTATTAAATTTTCCTTCCCTTTTTTTACTTTTTCAATCCCTACTTTTATCATTTTCTTTGTCCATGTTTTTCTTTCTTTTTTCTCCAACCTTAACTTCCTCTTCTTCTAAATGTTATTATTATTATTATTATTATTATTATTATTAACTTTTCATTCCCTCGTTTTATTTTTTTAAATCCCTGCTTTCTTCATCTTCTTTGTCTGTGTCATGTTTTTTTTTTATTTTTGTTCTATTTCCCGTTGTTGTTTTCTTCTTCTTCTTCTTCTTCTTCTTCTTCTTCTTCTTCTTCTTCTTCTTCTTCTTCTTCTTCTTCTTCTTCTTCTAATTATTATTACTACTATTATTATTATTGTACTCTCGCTAAATACTACTTGCAGGTGAAGGCAACAAATTATTATTATTATTATTATTATTATTATTATTATTATTATTATTATTATTATTATTATTATTATTCTCTAAAGACTTCATTTGCAGACAGAAAGCCCCAGAGAATCCTTTGTGTATTTAAATCGATCTTCTTTCTCCTTCCTCTACGTTTTCAACATTCATATTTAACAACAACTAGCAATAATAGCAAAACCGCGAAAAAATACTTAATATTTCTAAACAAACATCTCTTATAATCTAAGATATAAGTAGAACGTTATATTTTTTTTATTTCATTTTCTTTTTTTATTTCATTTTTTTTTTTTTGTTTTGTTTTGTTTTTGTTAACTCGAAGAAGCTGGGGTTGTGGACTAAAGGATAGGGGATAGGGAACTGCGTTCGTAAGAAATATTGGTGTATGCTTTTTTAACAAGTTTGCAAAGTGCAGGCGAAATAAGATTTAAGCACTGCACCGACCTTATTGGCTATCTCATCACGAGTGCAATTCACTTGGCTGGCAAATATTACTCGCACTCTGCTAGAATATTTTCCCTACGGCCGGTAATGGTAAAATCCTACGTGCAGAACCATGAAAATTTCACGGCGGATCTTACTGTATTAACTCCTCGATGAGGACTCCGTAAAATTTTCCGTTGTATTTAACTTGTTTCAGAAGTTACTTCACTTCATCTGTTTAGGATTAGCGTCTCAAATTCTATCGTATATCACACTAGACAGAACCTCTCTGAAACTGGTAAACAAATTCACCTACCTAGGAAGCAGTGTCTCATCAACCGAAAAAGACATCGACACGCGGCTAACGAAGGCATGGACAACTATCGATAAGCTATCAATCATATGGAAATCCAACCTGACCGATAAAATGAAACGCAGTTTCTTCCAGGCAACGGTCGTATCGATACTGCTGTATGGATGCACTACTTGGACGCTAACTAAACGGCTGGAGAAGAAGCTAGACGGCAACTTCACAAGAATGTTGCGTGCAATATTGAACAAGTCCTGGCAGTAGCATCCCACGAGGCACCAACTATACGGCCACCTGCCTCCCATCAAGAAAACTATCCATCTCAGACGAACCAGACAAGCAGGACACTGCTGGAGAAGCAGGGACGAGCTCATAAGTGATGTACTCCTATGGACCCCTACATATGGCCGTGCAAAAGCAGGACGACCAGCTCGAACATATATGCAGCAGCTATATGAGGATACGGGATGTAGCCCTGAAGACCTGCCAGAGGCGATGAACGATGGGGAAAAGTGGCGAGAGAGGATCAGGGATATCCATGCCAGCGGCACGACATGATGATGATGATGATGATGATATCTACTGACTGTTCGTATTCTTAATCCTTTTATCCCCAGTCATTGAAACGGGGGGTTTACACGCATTATACCACTACTACAACTAACAATAATAATAATAATTATAATCCCTGATGTTGGCGAGAAAAACTAACTATAAAATGAGATACGTACGGATTACCTAATCTCGGCGAGACGAGCAGACATTATAATAATCAACAAATAAAAAAAAAGAAAACTTGCTGAATTATGGACTTTACTGTCCCGGCTTATGAAAGAAAAAATTGAAAGAAAGCGAAAAGGATAAGTACCAAGACATTGCTAGAGAACTGAAAAAACTGTGGAACATGAAAGTGACAGTTATATAAGTTCTAATTGTAATTGTAAAGGATTTGAAAAAGGAGTAGAGGATTTGGAAATAAGAGGACAAGAGGAAACAATAGAAACTAAACAATTGTTGATATCAGCTAGAATACTGAGAAGATTCCTGGAGATTTGAGGAGACTTGTTGTCACTCAGACTCCAGTGAAAGACTATCAGCTTAATCTCAAAAAGTGTTGTAATAACACAGCAGCACCAAACGAATTATCTTCCTGATGCAGACTCTGGTCAGGGCCGATGGGCTTCTTGAAAAACTACAACGGCCAAGTGTCCACGACCAGTGCGAACCACCAAGTCGGAGGACATCGGCTGCGATCAAGCTGGAGTGGGATGGGTTCTGCTTAACTTTCCTGGCCAAGAAAAACAACATAATAATAACAACTAGCCCACTCGAGATAGATAATGGGTGATTATCAAGGAAGCATCTCTCATGCCTCAACAACACCACCTGAGCTTACAAATCTGATGATGATGATGGTGATGATTAAACAGGCTCTTTTTAACCGATTAGCCACAACTGTTCGAAAGCGTTGGAAAATACTTTCTAAATTCATTTCATCATAAAGTCCAACGACTGATACGAAAACTTGAACGGATAAAAGATAAAATAGAAACGACGTAGCTGTACAGTTAAATCAAAAATGTTTGAAAAAGAAATTGCTTCACACACACACACACACACACACACATACACACACCAACCTGTGTGCCAATACCAACCAACATATGTAGCACAAGGCCATATGAATGGCGCACCCACAGAGACTCGAACTCACTCGTGTAGGTTTGTTAGCCGATTAACAGACTTACACGAGTGGGTCTGAGCCTCATTGGGTGCCCCATTCATATGGCCTTGTGCAACCTATGCTCACTGACGAAACCAATAAGCTGCAAACATATACGTATGCAAGAACGGATCTCAGAGCAACAAACATTACTGTTGAAATGAATTGTGCTACTGGGGTCATTTGAGTAGAAATAGTCACTATATAAATCAATCAAACAGGGGTCTGATAGGGATATAGGATTGCGAGTCAGGATTTGAAGTATTTTGTTCGAATCCCGTACTCAGTATTCAGCATTCTACGAAACTGAAGAGATTATAATTACGAGGTAATTGACTCTTGAAAATTCCGTATGTTATTGCTATACAACTCATGAGATGACTGACCAAAATTTATTATTTCAAATTCAAATGAACTGGTACAGGAGCAATTGGAATACACCCTACTAAAGTCTGATTGTCACAGTTGGTGAATTTCAAAAATGCAATCTGGACGTGAGGACACTTTAAAAGAACAATATGCAATAAAATTCTGTTTTAAACTTGGAAAATGCCACAGAAACGTATGGAATTTGTCACACTGCTTTTCGACCATCTTGCATGAATCGAGCATCAGTTTTTGAGTTGCATAAGAGATTCAAGGAAGGCAGGGATTCTGTGAGGGATGATGAGAGGTGTGGGAGGAGTAAGTAAGTCAGAAAACCAGAGTTGATTGGCCAAAGGTTTAGGGTTAGGGTTACTATGTTGAGGTTTTAAGGGGGTTCAGGAAGAGATTCCGTCGGGTCAGTGGTATTTCCACCAGGACAATGCACCAGTCCACAATTCCATCCTTGTCACTGACTCTTTGACCAAGATGGGCATCAAAACAGTTCCACACCGTCCCTATAGTCCAGACCTTGCTCCCTGTAACTTTTGGTTATTCTCTAAGCTCAGAGGCTGTCCTTATGAAACAATTGAGGAGATGAAAGAGGTTGTGACAAAGGTCACTGACACGTTCAAACAAGAGGACTTCCATGGGGCCTTCTAGGAGTTGTTGGAACGATACAACAAGTGCATTACAGCTGGAGGAGATTACTTCGAAGGGGACTAGAGTTTCATGTGTGTACTATCAATAAAAGTGCCCATACGAAAAAAGTCTGGAAACTTATTTAACGATCCTCGTATTATGTTGGCCAAAGTCAATCCTTGAACTAGGAACATTCTACGAATATAATACCGTAGGAAATGGACCAGGCGATACGAGTTCATCTGCTGAGCTATGCTGATTGCGTTTCACGTAGCATTAATGCATTTGGGAAAGGTATGACTCCAGTAATTTTCCTTCCAGCTATGGGAAAATTGTAGGGCTAACTGGATTATTTTGCCAGTGTTAGGCAACTAGTCTAAGAAAAAGAAATTTAAAAATTCTAATCTGTTAAACTCCACTTAAAGATTGACTCTGTGTCGCATCCTGTCAGTTTGGAGGAGTAGGTATATATATATATATATATATATATATACTTAAATATATATATATATATATATATGTATATATATATATATATATATATATATATATATATATATATATTGGTTCACATGGGATTTGTATATTTTAAAAATTATTTATTTCGTTCTTGCATACGTGTATGTTTCCAGCTTGTTGCTTTCGTCACAGAACATTTAGTAATTTATTATTTTTTTTGCTCGGATGTGATACAAGGCCATATGAATGGGGCACCCAATGAGACTCGAACTCACTCATGTAGGTTTGTTAGCCGATTAACACACCTACATGAGTGAGTTAGAGTCTCATTGGGTGCCCCATTCATGTGGCTTTGTTCCACATATGTTCACTGACGAAACCAATAAGCTGAAAATATATACGTATGTAAAAACAAATTAAAAAAATTCTTGAAAAAATACAAATCTCTTAATGGACATTTTTAATCTGAAAAATTTACTTTTTTCTTTCTTTGGACCAACAACAAAATATATATATATATATATATATATATATATATATATATATAATGTATTTTTAGGATAAGACTGACCTGTATTGACTTCATTAGCTATTAGTGAGCCTGTACCAGAATTGAACCGCCTTCATAGATCTAAGTTCCTATTCCTAACAACATATTGAATAACGGGACTGGTGTCATTTAGCAGAGTAAGCGGAGGCAGCTATCGAAGTAATTGATTCGAGCTACTGTAATTAGAGATGGCATGCGAGACTTGACCATAAATACGACCAGGTCATTGACTGGAATTGTCAGTGTTGGATAGTTTGGAAAAAAGTTGACCAACACAACCTTCACTCTTCGCTAACTCCAGGCCGTTCCTGCGCTCGACACCCCTATCTACTTCAACGAACCGGAGGGTCGTTCGTTGATGGTAACTGTGTCGCGGCTGTTGTGAAAGGAATGTGCAGGGGAGCAAACGCCGGGTTCTCAGTCTGTTAGAGAAGGGAAGGGAATGTTGAAGAGTAGTTGTGAGAGAAGGTTTGCTAGTTTTTATTTACGGGCTGGGATTCTGCAGAGGGCGTGTTTCTTAGACACATATCTACTTAAAGGTTGATGTTGATTAATCACTGCTCGCAAAGGTGGTTCTCAAACCTATTCACTGCAAATGTACAAATGCGTGTCTCCTCTGGTGACCTTCACAGTTAGCAAGGTCAAAAAGGTAAGGACGCCCATACAGCGGTAGAACAAAAATGCTTTGTTAAGCGTTCAAGATACACTCCTCAAAAGGAACTTTCGTTTTTATCATATCTTATTTCGGGCGAAAAAAGAACAATTTTTTTCGCAGTTCATTCCATAAACATATTCCCTAGAATCCGTCATATTTTACACGAAAACACTATTCTCTCATTTAAATATCTTCTGTAAAAGCTTTTCCTAGCTGACACTAAATAGCAACTTCTGGGTGGTGTGTCCTCATGAGGGGGGGGTCCTCATGGTGTAATTGTTAAATGGACTCCGGAATCGTAGTACTCGATTTCGAAATCTAGTTGCGCTATAACGTTCACTTTCGAACAAATACCCTTGGGAAAGGGGTGAACCCCCTTATCCTCCCAGCTATGAGTTAAATAGTGTCACTACTGTTCTTCTAGAAATCTGGCTTTGGCATCAAATAACCTACAAGGTTGATATGCCATTAAAAAAAACAAAAACAAACAAACATCTACAAAGTGTTGAGTCATTGCTCCATTGCCATAACGTCCAGGTCCACTCTAACTTGGAGTGGGAATAACAATAAAAATTCCCTCTCTCACTCCAGAACGGCTTTTGGTAATATTTAAAATAATTTTAATAATTCGGTAAATTGGCTCTCTGAATGTTCTATCTGCAGTTTACCAGTTGACAATGTTTAAAGATTATTTGTATTTGAGGGGAAGAATTAAAACCATATTATTGCGAATAAATTATTTGTATACGATATGAGTAATTAAAACCATACAATGCTGTAGAAATTATTAGTATTACAAATAAATGAAGTCATTTGTGTGCAAATTAATATCAAATAGAAATACAAAGTGCATACGATAAGTTTCCAGACTTTTTCGTATGGGCATTTAAAATTGGTGTAGACTCTTGAAAGTTCCGTGTGTTATTGCTATACATCTTATGAGATGACTGACCAATTTTTATAATTTCAGGTTCAAATGAACACCTACAACAGGAATTAGAATACACCCTACTAAAATCTGATTGTCACAGCTGGGGAATATCAAAAATGCAATCCGACACTTTAGAAGAACGATATGCAATAAAATTCTGTTTTGAACTTGGAAGAAATGCTAGAGAAACGTATGGAATGCTTCAGACTGCTTTTGGGGCATCTTGCATGAACCGAGCATCGGTTTTTGAGTGGCAAAAGTGATTCAAGGAAGGCAGGGAGTCTATGAGGGATGATGAGAGATGTGAGAGGAGTAACGAAGTCAATACACCAGAGTTGATTGGCCAAAAGGTTAGGGTTAGGGTTACTATGTTGAGGTTTTAAGGGAGTTCAGGAAGAGATTCGGTCGGAAGAGTCCAGCACTCTTCAAATCGGGTCAGTGGCATGTCCACCGGGACAATGCACTAGTCCACAACTCCATCCTTGTCACTGACTATTTGACCAAGATGGCCAACAACACAGTACCTCACTTCCATGGGGCCTTCCAGAAATTGTTGGAACAGTACAACAAGTGTATTGCAGCCGGAGGAAATTGCTTCGAAGGGGTCTAGAGTTTCTTGTGTGTACTCTCAATAAAAGTACCTAAACGTAAAAAGTCTACAAACTTATTTAATGATCCTCGTATTATGTTGGCCAAAGTCAATCCTTGAACTAGGAACATTCTACAAATATAATACCGTAGGAAATGGACCAGGCGATATGAGTTCATATGCTGAGCTATTCTGATTACATTTCACATAGAATTAATGCTTTTGGGAAAGGTATGAATTCAACAATTTTCCTTCCAGCTATGGGAAAATTGTAGGGCTAACTGGATTATTTTGCCAGTGTAAGGCAACTAGTCTAAGAAAAAGAAATTAAAAAAATTTAATCTGTTAAACTCCGCTTAAAAATTGACTCTGTGTCGCATCCTGCCCGTTTAGACGGGTTGGTATATATATATATATATATATATATATATATATATATATATTGGTCCACTAATTGATTTGTATATTTTCAGAATTGTTTATTTCGTTCTTGCATACGTATATGTTTCCAGCTTGTTGCTTTCTGGAAACTTATCGTATACACCTCGTACTTACGACAACCCTGTAGTCCTGTTAGCTGGGGTTGTAGAATAAAACCGTTGCATCTCTGCAGAGCAGTAAGACCCAACCTCTCCCAACGAATGTCCGGATATGACACTAAACAACCTGGTATTTTGACTCCAGTGATGCTTGAGTTCTGGGAAATGCAGACTACCCCTTTATTGCCATTGCTACCAGGTTAATGTGTCCCCGATTAGTAGTATCTGATAGGGTCCTATCTACGGGTAAAATATAACTGCTTAACATTCAAACTGTGTGCAAACAAATGATTTATGGCAAATTGAATTATTCGAAAGAGAACTGTTTGGTCTTTTAACTGTGTGTAAACAAAAGACTGATGTTTAATTAAATTGTTAGTAATACAGAGCAATGCTTGGAACCATTTAACTTTGACGTATGCTGAATTGAATTGCTTGAAATAGAACTGTTCATCCTTTATCTTTATGTAAAAAAGTGACTGATATTTAATTGAATTGTTAAAGATGCATAACAATACTTGTAACCATTGAATTGAATGTAAAAAAATGAGCTCAGATCCGTTTAAAAATCATATAAAAAAGTTTGTTTACAAATCATATTTGTCCCATTGGCCTAATGGGTAGAGTGTTCACCAATGATCCGGGAGGCCGGGGTTCCATCCCAGGTCGTTGCATACCAAAGACTGAAAAAATGGTACTTGATGCCGCCCTGCTTTGCACTCAGCCCTATAAGGTTAGGATCAAGGGTAAAGTGGAGCAATTCGGGGAATGGAGTAGCGCCCTCCCATACTCCTCGGTGTGGTAGCTATTGAGAAGGGAGCTTTCGGTTACCAGCGACTAAGGACGCCAACTTTACTATATGAGCACTAAGAAGATTTGGCTTTAACCTACATGGGTTGATATGACATCAAACTCAACCAAACTAATCGAGACCCTGTGAAGATCTACGATTATTCATATTAGATAAGAACATTTGATTCCACATAACTGCAAGCAAATGATGATTATCATCAAATAGGAGTTGTAAATTGAAGCCATATAAAGTAAGTAAAGTTGGCGACCGTAATCGAGGGCGACCCGAAGGATTCCTTTTCAATAGCTACTACACTGAGGTAGAGGGGAAGGCGCTACTCCGTTCCCTGTATTGCTTCGCTTTACCCTTGATATGTACCTTATATTGCTGAGTGTTAAGCAAGGAAGTATCAAGTACCATTTTAAAGTCTTTGGTATGACGCGATCTGGAGTTGAACCCAGGTTTCCCAGACAATTGGTGAACAATCTACCCACTAATGAGCCGGTACTAGTTTTAATAAAGACTGTCTTCAACATAAAAAGGAAGGAACCCCCCCAATCCAAGCAAACAATGAATTGATTGACTGGACACAAGCATTTCACAGTTGTTTCCACAATGGTCATGGTTTGTTGGGGATCGGGACACTGTAATGATTATGGTTGTAATGTAATGAGACAGCTGAGCACAAAATCTTAATAATCGTGGTGATGTCATGATGATGTTGGATAAGTTTATATTAATGGCGGTGGTTGGTTGGTTGGTTGGTTGGTTTTTATGGCATATCAACCTTTGTAGTTTATTTAACGGCAAATCCATTTTTATAAAAATAATCAGTTCTATTTCATACAATTCAACTTAGCATGAGTAAACAGTTTAATTGTCAAAAACATTTCTATTTCAAGCTATTCACTTCATTCAAACAGTTCTAATTCAGCTAATTCAGTTTAATATAAGTACAGATTTTGTTTACAGAGTTAAATGTCAAAACACTTCTATATTAAAATGTTTAGTGTAAGTAGCGTTTCAAAGTCAAAAACAGTTCTATTTCAAACAATTCAGTTTAGCATTAGCACGCGGTTTAAATGTAAGTACAGTTTAATTGTCAAAATCATTTATATTTCAAGCTATTCAGTTTAGTCAAAGTATGCAATTTAGTTCTATTTAACCCATAGATAGGGCCCTATCAGGTGCTACCATTCCGGGCCAGAGTGGACCTGGGAGCAATGGCTATGAAGGGTTGCTCCATAATCATAAAAGCCTCAGCATCACTGGAACCTCACCATCAGATTGTTTAGTGTCATATCCAGGACAATCATTGGCGGGGGTCGGTGTATTCTACAGCCCAAGCCGACTGGGCAAAAGAATGGATGAGGTGAGTGTGTGTTGGCCGCTATGGCAAGACAGTAATAATGGCGGTTGTGGTGATGGTCGGTACGGTTATGATAATGGATGTGGTGGTGGTCATGGAGGTGTCAAGGCGATGGTAGATTAGGTTACAATAATGTTGATAGTGCGTTGGTGATAGGGAGACGTGTTCTCATGATGATGGTGGTAGTTGTGGACAGTGGTTTAATATTAGTTGTGGTAGTAGCGATGGTGACAAGGTAATGATAATAGTGATATCGTTGGTAGGGTGATGGTTAGAGTCACAGGATGGTGGATATTTGATGAGGAGTTTGACGAAATGGTATTAATAGTGCTCATGGTTTGATGGTAAATGTAACAGGGTGGTATTAATGATTGTTGTAATGGAGTAAGCTATGGGTGATAATAGTCATGAAGCTGCAGGGGATGACAAACACGGTGGTTTTCTTTTTAAATTATCATTCTCAACCTGTCGATTGGGGCTGTTGTATACCCCGGCAGTACATATACTGAGGGGTAAGACCTTCCTCCAACTTGCCCAGTTGGCTGGGGATATAGAATACACCAACTGCTTCTCTGTAGAAGAGCATGACTCCCCTAACAGATGTCCTGGATATTACACTAAATAATCTGATGGTGAGGTTCCAGTAATGCAGAGTACTCCTTTATTGCCATCGCTACAAGGTCCACTCTGGACCAGAGTGGTATCACTTCATATACTTTTTTCATTGGGTCAAATAGAACTAAGCTGCGTACTTCTGCTAAACTGAATTGTTTGAAAAAGAACTGTTTGTAACATGTAAACTGCATTCTTATGGTAAACAGATTTGTTCTAAATAGAACTCTGAACTTTTGCCAAATTGAATTGCTTGAAATTGTACTGTTTTTGACATTGAAACTGTATATTTACGCTAAAGGGAATATTTTGAAATAGAACTGTTCTGACATCTAAATGAACTGTTTTGACATTTAACCGTTTGTAAACAAAAACTATACTTACACTAAACTGAAATACTGGAAATTTAATTCGGCTTTAAATGACCCGAAAAAGGTTGATACGCCGTAAAACAAAACAACCAACAAACAATTCCCCAACAAGGAGGCCGCCTGTTGACCCGGAAAACGAAACAGTGACGTAACCTGCATCTTTCAACTTCGACTCTTAACAGGTAAATTGATTCACCAGAATGATCAGATCCGTTTAATTGGCAGGTCATGTCAAGCCCTACAACTTGAGCCTCACTACACTGTATGTATGGCACATGGCTGTTTTTTAAGTGGGTCCAGGTGAAGGTCTTTAGCCCAGACAAGTATGGCGGACACAAAAATGCCCGGGGCGCCGTTGGCATTCCCCCGAAGAAGAACCTCGATCGGCAGGTGATAAACCTTGCTCAACCTAGGTGGGTTAGAGCTTTGTATGATTGGGCTGACCTAATTCTTGTTATCGCTCTTATGGCACACAACCACCAGACACTTTTTATCGTAAATGTTTTTTTTAAGGTGGTACCTAAAGGTCATTTGCACGGTGATAGCAAAATTTTAAACGATTAGGGGTTCGCCAATGGCCCGGGAGATTTGGGTTCAATCCCAGGTCGAGTCATACCAAAGACTCAAAAAATGGTACTTGATGCTATCTTGCTTAACACTCTGCATTATGAGGTACGTATCAAGGGTAAAGTGGAGCAATCCAGGGAAAGGAGTAGCGCCCTCCCCTACACCTCGGTGTAGTAGCTATCGAAAAGAGAGCCTTCGGGTTACCCTCGACTACGGTCGCCAACTTTACTTACTTTACTTAATAGTGTTAGATAGCAATACTTTAAACAATTTAAGCTGTGTGAAAAGAAATGAGCTCTGGCTCCTTTAGAAATAATGCTTTCTAAAATTCATTCGCGCTATAATCATATATATATATATATATATATATATATATATATATATATATATATATATATATTAATTGGCATTGTATAACCCACAGATATTGATACGCAATAAAATGAAACAAAACCAAACGTAAATTATCAATGTTTCACCATTACAACGGTGTTTTCCCGCCATTACAGTTAAACTATGTACACTCCAATCAGTGGAGCACTAGTACCCATTTTTTTTTTTAATAACAGATGGGGGTGATTGGAAATTCGAAAGATTACAAGGATATGAATGGAATTATTATAATAAGTGAAAGAAAATGTAAGGGATGTGGTGGTGGTCATCCAGGTATCAAGGCGATGGTAGATTAGGTTACAATAATGTAGGTAGTGCTTTGGTGATAGGGAGAAGTCACTTGATCTCGAACGTTAGAGATCCTTTTTTTTTTCTTTACTTGTCAGAACATTTGGTCCACATGAAACAAACAATTAAAACCAATTTAACAAGAATTATTGTTCTATGGAAGAAATTACTTACTATAAAAATGCACCTCATTATTTTCTTAACAATCTTCGACACTGAAATATCCCTGATTACGACGTGCCTCCGGTCCCTCTTCCTCGCCACAAATTGACAATATAATTATTTTCCTCCAAATCGCAGCGTAGTGTGAAACTCAAAACTTACATTATATATATATATATATATACACACACACACACACACACACACATATATATATATATATATATATATATATATATATATATATATATATATATTACTTACATAGCTTGCTGCTTAACAACTTTGTCTTGTCGATTGTAATGAGATACAAACCTAATTTGTTCCCATTGATTTTTTTACATCAATTAAAGAAAATAATTGAATATATATATATATATATATATATATATATATATATATATATATTAAAAAAGATACACATTATGCTATACCCAGACCCAGAAAAATTATTAAATCAGTGATGTGATTTAATAGCTCGATGTAGACTTAGGAATAATTTTAAACTATAGACACATACCGTAGATAAAGTTTAATTAACTATAGAAATAGGATTAAGTTGAGATTTGAGATTAAATGAATGTGGGCGAAATGGGGAGGGAACTCTTCGCCCTATTCAACCCCCTCCCACCCTTCCCTTCTGTGTCCATTCTGGCTGTATTAATTATATCCATTGGAACTGAAGAAGTCCTATTAAATTAGGCGTTATTGATTCATATGAATACTCATAGCAGGATGGAAATAAATTCATAATCCTAATATGACCGCATTTTATTTTTCTTAAAGGTATATATATATATATATATATATTTATGTATAGATATCATCATGATCGTCATCAAAGTATTGCTGATAGCACGGGGTTCATTGACTCTCTCACCATCTGTTTCTATCGCGCCTGGTGACTCCTCTCGAGAATCTCCAGTGTTTAAACAAAGGTAAATGGGGTAAATTCTTATATGATTGGTGTGTCAATATATTGGACTTCAAAAGAGACCATCGGTCATAAGTTCGTTCTTACTTCTTCTACTGTGTCGAACATGTCTTGTCCATCCTTATGGTCTCTCCATAGAAACTGTGGCCATTATTCTGACGCTTTACAAAAATACAACTTCAGTGGTTCGATGGGGACATCGACCTTTTTGACATTGTCGTTGGAGTCTTGCAAGGAGATACATTAGTACATTGTCTATCTATAATCTGCTAGGGTAATGTTTTCCAAGCGGGAATAGATCAAATAAAAGCAAACATTTCCTCATTAAAAAAGACAGAAAGCAGATAATATTCTTCAAACGCTACAATCATATTTACCAACCCCTCCACTCGGGCAGGATATGACAAAAGGCCAATCTTTAAGCGGAGTTTAACAGGTGTGAATTCAGAGTTTTCCTTCTCCAAGACTAGTTGCCTCACCAAGGCTGAAGAACCTAGTCTGCCCGATTATTTACCCATAGCTGGATGGAGAATAATTGGATTCTTATCTTTCCCAAGGGTATTAGTGCTATGTGAAATGCAATCAGCTTCGGGCAGGATTTGAACTCGTGTCACCGTGTCCATTTACTACGACGGTAACCATTACACCACGGGCACCTCCTAAAAACTTCAAAAACTTCTATTGACGCAGTCTATGCAGTTGATCGAGAGCTTCTTAAAAACACAACTGCTCAAGCGAATCCCAGCTGTGCAGCCTGGAGCAGGAGGCATTGGCTTTTACATAATCGTAAATAAAACAGACTTTATATGTTTCAAAGAAGGAACCGTTTCCACTTCAAGTGGCAGACTTCTGAAATTAGTAAGACCAATTCCATTACTTTGGCAGGAATATCCCATCTACTGAAATTGACGTCAACACACGTATAGAAAAAGGGTGGACTGCAATCGACAGGTTATCGATCGTATTGAAATCTGATATCTCTGATGAAATAAAATCGGATTTCTTCCGAGCTGTGGCTGTGTCAGTACTACTGTATGTATGTACCACTTGGACGTTAACAAACCGAATAAGAAAAGTGATGTGAAGTATATTAGAATGCTACATGCTGTTTCGACCAAATCCCGGAAGAAACCCTACAAAACAGTTGCTGCACAGCCACCTACCTCCCATCTCACAAACCAACCGAATCAGACAAATAAGACATGCAGGGCACTGTTCGAAAGCATAAAATGTTTCCTATTTTTTATCTGTTTGTTATTTCGGGAGATCCAAGATGAGAAATTTTATTGAAAAACTTTTAGAGTAAGTAAAAATATAAATATATATAATTGATAAAATCTAACCGATTTAAATTAGGGATTTCGAAACATTTTATCACAAATTTGACGTTGTAAGGAAAAATACGTGTTTTTCATTGTATTATAAATAGAAATAATGCTAGACTCAATGATATTTCTATATTGTTTATAATGTATGTTAATTTACATTTTGGAAGCTTTATGGTTAAAATTGTGGCAAGCAACGAAATTAAGTTTTACTAATGTATTTTTCATCGTTAATTTTTGTACTATTTGTATTGGTAAATTTGTTCTTTGATTAATCGTGAATTTTCATTAACATATTTTGATTACATCTCAATCTCAGGAATGAGTATATATATATATATATATACCTCTGTGACCACAAATATAGAATTTTTAACAAATCGTTATCAATCTTCTAAACTAGAGATACTAAGATTTTGATAATTCTTGTTCAGTTTTTAGGTATTCAAATGCATATTATTCATTATTATTTCTAACCAAACTTTGTGTCTAAATATTTGAATCCGTCATCATCATCATCATCATGAAGTGCGGCTAGCACGGATATCCCTGACCCTCTCTCTCCACGTCTCCCTATCATTCATTGCCTTCGGCAGGTCTTCGGGGTTACATCCCGTATCATCACATAGCTGCTGTATGAATGTTCGAGCTGGTCGTCCTGCTTTTGATTGGCCATATGCGAGGGTCCACAGGAGCACATCACTTACGATCTCTTCTTTGCTTCTCCAGCAGTGTCCGGCATGTCTGGTTCGTCTAGCTTGTATAGTTTTCGTAATAGGAGGTAGGTGACCGTACAGTTGGCGCCGTGTGGGGTGTTGCTGCCAGGACCTGTTCAATATTGCTCGCAACATTCTTGTATAATTGCCGTCGAGCTTTTTCTCCAACCGTTTAGTCAGCGTCCTTGTAGTGCATCCATATAGCAGTATCGACACGACCGCAGCCTGGAAGAAACTGCGTTTCATTTTATTTGTCAGGTTTGATTTCCATATGATCGAAAGCCTATCGATAGCTGTCCATGCCTTCGTTAACCGTGTGTCGATGTCTTTTTCAGTTGATGCGACGCTGCTTCCTAGGTAGGTGAATTTGTCAACCAGTTTCAGGGAGGTTCCGTCTAGTGTGCAGATGTCGCCTTTCTGATTAAAGCACATAAATTCCATTTTGTGTTCATTGACATGGAGTCCAATGCCTGCAGCGGCTCGTTCCAAACTATGCAGTAGCAGAGCAGAATTATGTAGACCTCTTAGACAATTAGCAACATGGAACAGAAAATATGTGCATGAGCAATTCTTAGAAAAAAAGAAAGAAAGAAAGAATGAAAGAAAGAAAGAAAGAAAGAATGAAAGAAAGAAAGAAGTAATCAATAATAAATGAAAAAAAAATGAAAACAAACGAATGAAGAAAGGAAAAATAAATAACTTATGAATGAAAGCAAAAATGAAAAGAAAGAAAGAGCGAAAGAAATAAAGGGGAAAATTACTTGTAAATAAAGGACAAAAAGGAACGAACGAAATTAAAAAGGTAAAATAAAACATTCACGAAAGAAAGAAAGAAAGAAAGAACTCATGCATGAAGGAAAAAAGTAAAGAAAGAAAAGTATTGTGGCAAAGTTAAGGAATGTGAAAGAAAGTAAGATGTGTAGTATAGGAATAAATGAAATTAGAAACAAACGGAAAGAAAACGAAAATGATGCAATAATTCCTCTATAAGCACAAAAAAAAACAAATAAGAATACATAAAATTCTTGATTCCTTGAAGAAGAAGAAGAAGAAGAAGAAGAAGAAGAAGAAGAAGAAGAAGACTTGCATTCAAATCGGTTTAACTCACCTACAGAACAGCTCGTGATATGTGATTACTTCAAGACACCAAATGAGACTCTCGTGTTCTGCTTTGTGAAGGTGAATGAGAAACTAGGCAAGGGAACGCACATGAGCACGTCGCACAGGGCGAATCGGAAATTTCTATCACTTTAGTCAAAATGACCCCCTCAAGTGTTTGATTAAAGCTTCAATGAAAGACTCTGTGATTATTCTGGATGCTGGAGAGACTTGTATTAGTTAGTGGAGGTTAGGGATAAAGATTTGTATTGACGCGTGAAAATTTGGTATTCATCAAAACCGTCTTGTTAATCGTTCATTACTCGCATTCCTTTAGTTATATATTACATATATGCATACATAAAGATATATTTAGTGCGCATACACACACACACACACACACACATATATATATATATATATATATATATATATATATATATATATATACGAGGCGCATACGATAAATCTCCAGACTTTTTTCATATGGGCACTTTTATTGATAGTACACACATGAAACTCTAGTCACCTTCGAAGTAATTTCCTCCAGCTGCAATGCAATTGTTCTACCGTTCCAACCATTTCTGGAAGGCCCCATGGAAGTCATCTTGTGTGAGCGTGTCAATGACCTTCCTTACAGCCTCTTTAATCTCCTCAATTCTCTCATAACAACAGCCTCTAAGCTTAGGGAATAACCAAAAGTCACAGGGAGCAAGGTCTGGACTATAGGGAGGGTGAGGAACTGTCTTGATGCCCATCTTGGTCAAAGAGTCTGTCACAAGGATGGAGTTGTGGACTGGTGCATTGTCCTGGTGGAAATGCCACTGACCCGATTTGAAGAGTGCTGGCCTCTTCCGACGGAATGTTTTCATGAACTCCCTTTAAACCTCAACATAGTAACCCTAACCCTAACCCTTTGGCCAATCAACTCTTGTGTATTGACTTCCTTACTCCTCCCACACATCTCATCATCCCTCACAGACTCCCTGCCTTCCTTGAATGTCTTATACCACTCAAAAACTGATGCTCGATTCATGCAAGATGCTCAAAAAGCAGTCTGAAGCATTCCATACGTTTCTCTGGCATTCATTCCATGTTCAAAACAGAATTTTATTGCATATCGTTGTACTAAAGTGTCAAATTGCATTTTGAATTTCACCAGCTGTGACAATCAGGCTTTAGTAGGGTGTATTCCAATTGCTGCTGTAGCTGCTCATTTAAACCTGGAATAATAAAGATTGGTCAGTCATCTCATATGATATATAGCAATGACATACTGAATTTTCAAAAGTCTACGACAATTTTAAATGCCCATTTTTATTATGACATCTGTTATTGTCACATCCTCCCCACGCGATCGTGAACACCTGCGCTCAATGTGTGACCCTACCCCTGCACTAAGCCGAAAAGTTCTAAGCCTAACTAAACCAAAAGATAAGATATAACCAACGAAAAATGACGATATAAAAAAAAACCTTCCGCAATTATACAACACTATTGTCACAACTAAGAAGTATAAACTATTTTCTTTTCGAAAAGGTGGAGTTTTTATTCGAATGGGCCTAGCGGTTAGAGTGTTCGCCAATGGCCCGGAAGACCTGGGTTCAATCCCAGGTCGAGTCATACCAAAGACTCAAAAAATGGTACTTGATACCTCCTTGCTTAAAACGCAGCATTATAAGTTACGTATCAAGGGCAAAGTGAAGCAATCCAGGGAAAGAAGTAGCGCCCTCCCCTACACCTTGGTGTAGTAGCTATCGAAAAGGGAGCCTTTGGGTCACCCTCGACTATGGTCGCCAACTTTACTTACCACCCTCACACACAGGCAGACTCTCTCAATCAGACATTAAAAAAGAAGTAAAATTTAAGTAATCTTAAAAATTAAAACAAATATTCTGATACTAAAGTAAAGTTGGCGACCGTAGTTGAATGTGACCAGAAGGCTCCTTTTTCAATAGCTACTACACCGAGGTGTAGGGGAAGACGCAACTCTTTTCTTTGGATTACTCCATTTTACCCTCGATACGTACCTTATATTGCTGAGTGTTAAGCAAGGAGGTATCAAGTACCATTTTTAAAGTCTTTGGTATGACACGACCTGAGATTGAACCCACTGTCACAAATTAGAAGTTTTAAGTATTTCCTTTTCCAACAGGTCTGATTTCCATATGATCGATTGCTTATCGATAGCTGTCCAACAATTAATATTTATTAATACACAGACACATTGACACACATATAAAACAATGAAATTTTTAATAATTAATCAACATCATCATCATCATGTCATGCAGTCAGCACAGATATCCCTGACCCTCTCTCGACACCCCTCCCTATCGTACTATGCTTCCGGCAGGTCCTCAGGGCTACATCCCGTCTCGGCACAGAGTTGCTTTATGTAGGTTCGAGTTAGTCGTCCTGCTTTTTCTCGTCCATATGAAGGGGTCTGTAGGAGTACATCACTTATGAGTTCGTCCTTACTTCTCCAGCAGTGTCTCCTGTGTCTGGTTCGTCTAATTTGGATAGTTTTCATGATGGGTGGTAGGTGGCCGTACAACTGCTGCTTTGTGGGGTGCTGTCTCCAAGACTTGTTCAATATTGCTCACAGCATTCTTGTGAAATTGCCGTCAAGCTTTTTCTCCATACGTTTAGTTAGTGTCAGTGTAGTGCATCCATATAGCAGTATCGACACGACCGCTGCTTGGAAGAAACTGCGCTTCATTTTATCGGTCTGGTCAGACCTCCATATGACCGACAGCCTATAGGTTGCTGTCCATGCCTTTGTTAGTCGCCTGTCGATGTCTGACTCGGTTGATGAGACACTGCTCCCTAGGTAGGTGAAATTGTTTACTAGTTTCAGAGAGCTACTGTTTAGTTTGGAGGTGTCGTCGGTTGGTTTAAGTAATTAAGTAATTCAAATCAAGTTAATTAAAATTTATTTTGTTCATTTAATTATCTATTCATTCGATCATGCATCAAAATAATAATAATAATAACACCTGTCCCAGAAAATGACTCGCTTAAACTCCTATGGGACTTTACCATACAAACGGATCAACTTATCCCAGCCAGAAGACCAGACCTTATAATAATCAACAAAAAAAAAAAAAAAGAAAAAAAGAATTTGCAAAATTGTCGACTTTACTGTCCCGGCAGACCACAGAATAAATCTGAAGGAACGTGAAAAGAAGGATAAGTACCTCGACCTCGAATTGAAAAAGCTGTGGAATATGAAAGTAACGATTGTGCCAATTGCGATTGGTGCGTTAGGCACAATAACTAAAGGATTATTAAAAGGTCTGAAGGATTTGGAAGTTGGCGGATGGGTAGAGACTATCCAAACGACAGCATTGCTAAGAACGGCCAGAATCCAGAGACGAGTCCTGGAGACTTGAGGAGATTGCTGTCTCTCAAACTCCAGTGAAAAACCATCAGCTAACACTGATGTGAAAAACTCTGAAGGTGTAAATAATGATAATAATAATAATAATAATTATTATTATTATTATTAAGACCATTTTTTCAGGGTTTTTTTCCCTCTCTTCCTCCAAATCCATGAACAGCAACGGCATTAAACTTTAACAGCTTTCTCGTATGAATAGCGTAAAAAAAAAACAAATGTTCAAAACTTTAATCAACGCACTTTTAATGCTAATGATAAGTAAGCATAGTCATGCTTACAAATTAGATTTGAATGAATAAAAATTAAAAACTATGTTAAATTGATACGTCGAATATCAAAAATCCTACATCAAAATTACTTTGAATCTTAATAGATTTATATCAAATTACGACGTAATAGAAAATTATATTTCACATTTCAAATACCGTACAATCATGAATAATAAAATGAAAAATGAATAACGAATAACTTTTATTGAATTATTTATTTGATAACACTTTTTTTTTGCAATAACGTAACATTATTTTGTATTCAGAATGCATTAGCAACTCATCTAGATTTCCCGCAATGAATTTGAATCAATAACCAAATGAAAACACTGGAAAAAAAACCACAAAAAAGTGATTAAACTATTATTAATGAACTTATTATGCTAAAGGTAATTCAAAATGCTGATGAAATAAACTTGAATATAATATTAGAATTAAAAAATAACATTAGTTTTATACATTAAATATTTTTAAAAATTACACTTTAATATTAGACATAATAAATATTAAAATGTTTACTAATAGCTATTGATATTTATATGTAATACTTCAATTAAAATTTCAGAAAAGGAAAATTGTCAAAAAGATATTTTCATAAAAGTCCGCTTGGCTAAGAAACATTTAACGTTTTTTTTTGGGGGGGGGCTTCGAAAAGACACGCTGGTCTTCCTCGAATCCGTTTCTCTTCCCCTATTATTATTATCATCATTATCATCATTATTATCATTTTACTTATTTGAGAGTTTTTTTTTTTTACAGCAACGTTAGCTGATGGTTTTCCACTGGTCTACAGGACTCTTCTCAGTATTCTTGTCAATCTAAATACTGCTGAAATCTAGATGATCTCCCACTCATCCTCTAATTTCCTCATTCTCCAGTCCATGAAACAATCCTTTAGGGACTGTACCGAGCGTGCCATTTACAAGGTCACTTTCATATTCCATAGGGTTTTTTTTTCACTTCTCTAGCAAGGTTTTAATATTTATCTCTCTTTTCGCTTTCTTTCAAATTTACTCTGAAGTCAGCAAGAACGGCAAAGTCTTCAATTCAGCAGGTTCACTTTTTTTATTGACTATCACTAGGTCTTGTCGTCTGGCCGAGATTAGGTGATCTATTTGTACCTCTACCTCTATTTACTTCTTTAAGAGTTTTTTCACGCCAGCGTTGAAGATGGTTTCTTACTAGAGTTCGAGTGTCAGTAACTCCTCGATAAATACGTCGATCCCGAAAACCTTTGTAAATAAAGTGATAGACAACAAACTAGGCGACGACAAGAGAGTTAATTCGAAATGCCGAGTTTTTATTTGGCGAATCGAAAACTAGGAAATGGTCCTTAGTCTGTTCGTGACCCAATATGCAATCTGAGTTGCCGTGCGCAACTATTCTACTTCTGGAGTCGATGCTGTTACCAGTCTGGAGATATCAGTGTACCGTGGTTAGTAACTGGTCTGCTGCTATTGCTGCTTCTTGGTGATGCAGGAACTAGTTGCAGGTCTGCTACTTGTCTGGAACTGCAAGAGCTGTTTCGCTGATGCAGGAACTCGTCTGCTCCAGGTCTGGAAATACAGGAATTGGTTTGCTGAAGCAGGAGGTGGTTTTCTTTTGCAAAAACTGACCTACCGCAGGTCTGGAAATGCCAAGAAGGGTTTGCTGAAGCAGGAACTTGTTATCCTAAAGAGTCTTTTTTTTTAAAAAAGAGGAACAAGCTCTTAAAGAAGTTGGTGATGACTTTCGTATTATAGTTCTAAAGTAGATATTTAAGAGAGTTGCGGTGTTTGTTTGGATCCTCTATCGACGGCTGGCTGGAGTTAAGACATTCACCAATGGTCCGGGAGACTTGGGTTCAAACCCAGGTCGTGTCATACCAAAGACTCAAAAAATGATACTTCATGTCGCCTTGCTTAACACCCACTTTACAATGGTCCTTGCTTAACACCCATTTTACAATGGTCCTTCGCTCCACTTTACAATGGTCCTTGCCTTATAGTGCAAGGACCATTGTAAAGTGGAGCAATCCAGGGAATGGACTTGCACCCTCCCCAACATGTTGATGTGGTAGCTATTGAAAAGGGAGCTTTCGGGTCACTCTCGACTAAGGTCACCAACATTTTTACTTTACTTACGATGGCCAGAAGAGGAAGCGTATTGAATGGTTTTCAATGGCGAAAATTCTGTGGGGTCACTGACAAAAAGTTCCTCTTTTAAAAATAAGTAATAAAAAAATGTCTCATTATAACACACACACACACACACACACACACACACACATATATATATATATATATATATATATATATATATATATATATATATTAGCCTCGAATGATTTTAAGTTCAAGCTGAATAGCTGTCATTGAAGGTGCAGCTTTGAAATAGGATAGACATTTTATTATTAGTACTGTTATTTACTTCTTTAGAGTTTTTCTCATCAGTGTTAGCTGATGGTTTTTCACGGGAGTCTGAGTGACAGCAAGTCTCATCTGGTCTCCAGAACTCGTCTCAGGATTGTGGCCGTTCTCAGCGATGCAGGCCTTTTAATAATCCTTTAGTTATTGTGTCTAAAGCACCAATCACAATCGGCACAATCGTTACTTTCATGTTCCACAGCATTTTCAATTCTCTAGCAAGGTCGAGGTACTTATCCTTCTTTTCACATTTCTTTAGATCTATTTTGTGGTTCACCAGGACAGCAAAGTCGACAATTTTGCTATATTTTTTTTCATTATAAGGTCTGGTCTTCAGGCCGGGATTAGGTGATCCGTTTGTATGTTAAAGTCCCATAGGAGTTTATGGGTATCATTTTCTAGGACAGGTGCTAGGTTTTGCATATACCATTTGTTAGTATGGTCAAATTTAAATTTCTTGCCCACCCAGTCGTGTCTCACCTTGTACTCCTTCTGTGCCAATTTGCTGCATTCGCTTATGTGATTGATCGTCTCTGTCTCTGCATAGTCTACATTTACTGCTTTTTTACGTCTTATCTATCCTCGCTTTGATATGATTGGTCCTTATGGCGTTGTCCTGTGCTACTATTAGGAGAGATTCCGTTTCTCTCCATAGGTTTCCTTTTCTTAGCCAGATCCAGATTTTCTGGTGTGAGATGTTGTTTATTAGACGTTTAAAGCGACAATAGAGTTGTTTTTTCTCCCAATTTTTGTTTCCTCGTTGTTGTCATTCTTTCGTCTATCCTGTTGTCTGTATAGTTTCTGATGGTTGTAATTAGTCCTCGTTCGTGTTTTTCTATGTAGTCTTCGAGCCGTTATATCGATGTATCAACGCTGTTTTCGATGTTGGCGAGTCCTCTTCCTCCCTCTTTTCTTGCTACATATAGTCTGTCAACGTCGTCTCTGGGATGTAATGCCTTATGCATGGTCATTAGTTTTCTTGTTCTTTGATCCATTTGTTTTAGTTCATCTCTGGTCCACTTGAGGAAGGGTCCCGAATATCTAATGAGGGACACAGCTCAAGTATTTATTCCTTTGATGAGGTTTGGTCTCGAGGAGTTTTCTAGTTCTCCTGAGATATTCTTTCTGGATCTTATCTTTCAATTCCATTTGTTTGATGGCATCAGCCTCCAAGATACCAAAGTATTTGTAGGTTTCCTCTTCTCCGAGCGTTCTAATTTTGTCGCGATTTAGTAGTTCCATTCCGTCAGTCTTTTATCATCTATATATAAAGTTTTTATTCGTAGAGAGATAAGATTTTTATTCGTATAGAGTTAACATTCTTTATAATTTTATCATTATATATAGATATTTATTATTCGTACATGGATAACATTTTTATTCATACATAGATGAAAAATTTTAATGATTTCATCATTCACATATAGATAAGGTTTTTTATTCGTATATAGATAACTTCTTTTAGGGTTTTATCATTCATAGATGCACAAGAATTTTTTTCGTACATGGATAAATTTTTTAATGATTTTATCATTCACAAATAGATAAGATTTTTTATTCGTACATTGATGACTTTTTTATATCGATTCCATATTTTCGCAATTTTATTATTCTTACATAGATAACATTTTTATATTAGTACGTAGAAAGTATCTTATCACCTTATACGCACACACACACACACACACACACACACACACACATACATATATATATATATATATACATGTATATTTGGATAGCAAAAGGAATTTATCTTTGACATGCTACATAAGTAGTGTGGTTGGCGTGACAGGATGCTCACCTGTTTCCCATGGTAAACAAGACGATGCCGCTGTGGAAATGTCGCGTGGGTTACGTGTTAGCATAACAGGATATCCACTAATTTCCTAAAGTAAACGGGACACCGACGTTATTCTGCGGAAATGCTATATGCATTGCGAAGTTGGCATGCTAGCCAGGAGGCATGTCGATGTGTGGCGTGGATGTAAAAGGTGTGGCCACGGGGATTGCGTGGGTATTCGGAAAATTATATAAACCTGAAAAGAATTTTTCACAAGCAGAGCGATTCAGGTAGGAAGAGAAGTCTCGCAGAAAACCGCACCGTCACTCCTATGTGTGCATTTCAGACATCTCTGACTCGCTCTTACTCTACACATAAGTACATTTTGGGTAATAAAGAACAACAAAAAACGAAGAGGGATTATATATATATATATACATATGTGGTACCTTCAATAAGTCTCAAGACTTTTATTGTACAGGCATTTAAAATTAGCATTGCCTCTTGAAAATTCAATAAGTTATTGCTATATATCTCATGAGATGACTGACCAATTTTAATGATTTCCGGTTCAAATGAGCATCTACAACAGCAATTGGAATACACCCTACTAAAGCCTGATTGTCACAGCTAGTGAAATTCAAAAATGCAATCTGGACGTCAGGACACTTTAGAAGAACGATATGCAATAAAATTTAGTTTTAAACTTGGAAAAAATGCCAGAGAAACGTATGGAATGCTTCAGACTGCTTTTGGAGCATCTTGCATGAATCTAACATCAGTTTTTGAGTGGCATAAGAGATTCAAGGAAGCCAGGGACTCTGTGAGAGATGATGAGAGGTGTGGGAGGAGTAAGGGTGTCAATAGACCAGAGTTGATTGGCCAAACGGTTAGGGTTAGGGTTACAATGTTGAGGTTTTAAGGGAGTTCAGGAAGGGATTCCTTGGGAAGAGGCCAGCACTCTTCAAATCGGGTCAGTGGCATTTCCACCAGGAAAATGCACTAGTCCACAACTCCATCCTTGTGACAGACTATTTGACCAAGATAGGCATCAAGACAGTTCCTCATCTTGGCTATTGTGATATCTCTGAATGACACGTCCGCTCCGCCCACGCGCGTGAACACCTGCGTTAATGATGCACCTAAGTAACCCATGCACTGAGCCGAAAGTTTTTCAGCCTAACTAAAGGCATAAAACGAAATCCCTCGGCCATGGGTAAAAGTTTATATCTATTTAATTGGCTAAAGTAATTCTGAGTTCCAATCTCTCGTTTCGCGGTGGCTTCTGTGAAAACAGTTGAAGCAATTAATATTCGAATAATGAAACAACAGTGTCCTTTTAAAATTGCATTTTGTTAAGACTTTCGACATGATGTCATTATGCAACACTTATAGTCATTTGATTCCGTAGCATAGCAATGTGTCATCAACATTAACGAAAATAAACATCTGTTTTTTCAGGACCTGAGACTAGACCCTTTTCGTGAAAACTCTCAAAGATATTCGCCAGTGAAGGTCCCAAAGGGGATCCCTTAGAAACATCGATAATGTGCCTGTAAATTATGCCATCTAAACAGAATTCAGATATTGTCGCAAATTTTATCAATTGAATGAAAATAATTTGTGGGTGAACAATTGATTACAGTATAAAATGTACTATAGCCACAATTAACGCCATGTGCGAAATAGACATATAATGTTCATAACGATAGAACATAGGAATCTCGAAATTCGAAAACACGTAACGACTTCTTGTTCAGGTACGAAACCTTTTTATTACTTTTGAGTTAAAGGATTCGACATAAGGACGAGAGACACAATCTTCTATGCTGTCTTATTCATTTGGCCCCCATCTCGAGCGGATCCCATAGGGTGCAAGTTCGCCTCGCGTCTGCGAGCTCCAAATGTCGATCCTGCTCGTTTGGCGTCCAGTATTCAACTCTCCAGCTTTCTTCAAATCTCCCACAAATCTCCGCGCGCTTCCGGTACGTGACGTCACCCGCACCCTGTCACCCCGTTCCGTCATCTCGGGCTATTGTGACATCTCGGAGTGGCACGTCCGCCCCCACCTACATCAAGGTTTTCACCAAACTAACCCATGTGCTGAGCCGAAAGGTTCTCAGCCTAACTAAACTCAAAGGCATGAACCCAAATCCCTTGGTCATTAAGTTACAAATATATAGACTGTCTTCAAATGATCAACTCAGGTGATAAGCATGGATATATCAAAAAAGCCCCCAAATTTCACCGTAATATGATAATCTGTATAAAACTCGAAAAAGTGAAGGCGTTATACATATATATATATATATATATATATATATAAAACGTATCTTCCAAAATGATATAAGTGTCACAAACGTGCAAAACACAATACGAGATGCAAGGTAGAGAACTTAACATTCTAGCCGGTAATTAATATTTTCGAATTTTGATTCTTTTTAAAATTCTTTTTAAAATTCTTGATTATTTTAGGCATCTGCTTGACAAAACTGTTTATTCAACTTCTACTACAACTACTTCGAATGATTATATCAAAACTTTATATATATATATATATATATATCATTATATATGTAAATAGAATATTATGATATTAATGAAATATTAAATATATCTAATGGATTTGTCTTTAATTGGAATCATTTTGAGATGAGGCTTCTTAATCTGAGAATTAATTTCTATTTATTGCGGACTTTTTGTCCTCATCTTGGTAGTTTTTGTGTTGTTTCTTATCGTGGTGCGATAGACAACAACTATGGAAGGCAGTAATTACTAGGGATACGATTACAAGACTCAGCATTCCAATCCGAGGTCGCGGTAAATCACCTGAAGAAGGCCAGAGGTGAAATTTGGCCGAAACGTAGTGAAAGAAGAAACAACACAAAAACTACCTTGATGAGGACAAAATGTCCGCAATAAATAAAAATTAATTCTCATATCTAATGGATAAAATTTTTCATATTTATATCTATATGTTATACATAAATTATATCTATGGTATTATATAACAGTACTTAGTTCAACTACTTCTACTATATCTAGTATTATATGTATATATATATAATGGAGATAACACACACACACACACACACACACACACACACACACACACATATATATATATATATATATAAGAATACATGTATGTATATATGTATATAATCCAAGACAGTAGAACAAAATGGTTACGGATATTGACTGCGACAGACATCTACGCTCAACCCACCGTTGGGCCTAGCAGCAGCGCTCGACTCAAACTTCTCGAGCCTAATTGTGTACCCCAGGGTCACTTAAAAGACATCGCAGACGAGTAGGGAATCGATTTGAAATTAAACCATTTGTATCACAGCGGGTTACTTCATCTTGTCATCTCGAAACGAAGATGAGACCCTAATGACAAGGCCGGAATTTCCATTATCCAACGAGCAAACAGAGAACGGCCAGCGCTTACGACCGGACCCCATACGGGTCTTTATCAGAAGATCGCTTGACCAACGTCCAAAATGGGCCGTGGAAGTTTGGCAGCTTTTAGAAACAAATTTTTCGCGTGGTTGTCGAAATGATGCAGGACTTCAAGATGCTAGGTGAAGGGTAATAGTGGGGGGTCATTTTTCTTGGTAGATGTCTGCTTACATGCGACATGGTCTATATATGTGTGTATGTGTGTGTGTGTGTGTGTGTGTGTGTGTGTGACTATTCTTTATATATATATATATATATATATAACAATGAATTCATTATTTGATTATATATTTCTTCACCTACATACACATATGTACATATATATATATATATATATATATATATATATATATATATATGTATATATATATATATATAGTTTGTACTTTTATTTAATTGTATATATGTTCATTTATATGTATGTGTGTGTTTGAATTCGAATGTGGGTGTATGTGTTTGTCTGGGAATTTTTAAATTGATAAACATTGATATTGTCTGTTTTATAAACATTTATCTATAAATATGTCTGTATGTGTATGCATATTTATTGTATACATACTCATAAGAATGTATATATATATATATATATATATATGTATGGGAGGTATGCTCGTGTGCTCTTTTCATTGATTATGGGTATATATATATATATATATATATATATATATATATATTTCATACTATACATTTTTATATTTGTTTGGCTTGTTTTCTTTTTTTAATGCTATGTAAACCTTCAAGGGTTTTTTATTGCCAAAATCATCATTGTAGGAAGGCAGAACTGATGGTATTTATACTTATAAATGGGAGATGTGAGTAAAGGTATCTTTCTAAATCATTGATCTGTAATAAACTTAATTGCGCCATAGGATTTCGAACACGCTACATCCATGTCATAGCGTAGAACTAGAGCGCCGGGTGAACTCTTTTACATTCAGAATGTTTTCTTCTCCTAAACGAGTCCTCCCACCAAACTTTGAGAGCCAAATATAGCCCACATTTTTACCCATATATATATATATATATATATATATATATATATATATAAGCATGCATATGCACTTATTTGATGTGATATGATATGAATGACGCTGGATTAATTTTAATACATAACAAATATATGTATACATATATAGTGAAATGATTGATTGTAATGAATCTGACAGTATGAATATACCCTCACACACATTGATAGATAGATAGATAGATAGATAGATAGATAGATAGATGCATAAAATGATAGGTATGAAAACGTGTGAAAATTACTGCGTGACAACACATAAATAAAATAAAAACTTATATATATATATATATATATATATATATATATATATATATAATGAAATATATGTACACATACGTTTTTAAAATATATAGTTAAATAAAAGTATACTCTGAAAATACACGTACACATATTTATATAGTACGTACGTACATATACACTCATCAAGCATATATATATATATATATATATATAGTGAGAGTCTACTTTAATTTAACTATGTATTTTTGTAAATGTATGTGTACATGCATTTTATACTAAGCATTCTTATATATATATATATATATATATATATATATTGTTATCCACAGACAGATTGACTCGTTGTATCACAACTCTTATCTATGGCTAGACACGCCGAATGCTACAAGCTGGTATCGAAACTCGCCTAACTTCACACTAGGCATGCTATCTAACCACTCAGCCATTTCAATAGCAATCGCCAACTCGGGATTTATAAAGCATATGTATTAGCTTTGGTTTGTTTACATTTTGCGCTATCACGTACCAGAGAGCTAAATTCGTTTGAGGAGCTTTGCATTAGGTTAATTTCTTCGCCAGTGTGATCAAACCCCGGGAGAGGAGCGTATATATATATATATATATAAATATATATATATATATATATATATATATATATATATATATATATAAATGTGTTTGTGTCTACTTTTATTTTACTATATATATATGTATTTATACAAGTATTTTATGCTCTACATTCTCACGTAAGTCTATGAATATGAACATATACATAGGAGAGTGTGTGTGTGTGTGGGTGTGTGTGTGAGTGTGTTTGTGAATGTATGTGTATGTGGGGCCATATGTATGTATATATTTTAATTAAACTATAGATGTTTACGTATAGGTTATTATGTGTATATGGGAGGCTTAAGGATACTTAAGGATATACGTTTCTATCAGTTTTCTGTATATACTTGTATGTATTCCTCTATTTCATCATCATGTCGCGCCACAAACACGGACCTCCCTGACCTTCTCTCGCCACACGTCACTATCGTCTATCTCTCCCGGTAGGTCTTCAAGGTTAAATCCTGTATCGGCACAGAGCTGTTGCATATAGGTTCTAACTGGTCGTCTTGCCTTTGCTCGTCCATGTTAAGGGCTCCAAATAAATATATCGCTTATGACTTCGTCCCCACTTTTACAGCAGTGTCCTGCATGTCTGGTTCGTCTAACTTGGATAGTTTTCTCCATACGTTTTGTTAGTATCGATGTAGTGCATCCATATAGCAGTATCGATACGGATGCTGCTTGGAAAAGACTGCATTTTATTTTATGGGTCAGTTCTGATTTCCATATGTCCGATAGTCTATCGTTAGTTGTCCTTACATTTGCTTGTTCCGTGTTGATGCCCGTCTTGGTTGATAAGACACTGCTTCCTTGCTAGGTGAACTTGTCCACTAGTTTCAGAGAACTAGCATTTAGTGTTCATGTTTGTATATCTGACCATTTACATGTATTTATCGCGTGTACATATATATATATATATATATATGTGTGTGTGTGTGTGTGTGTGTGTGTGTGTTTATACTTGTGAATACATGTGTGCATTTATATATATATATATATATATATATATATATATATGTATGTATTACGGATGCTTCCATCGATAACTATCCAGACTTGCTGGGGCAGTTGAATACACCAGCATATCTGCAGAGAGGTACGGCATCACAACAAGTGTCCTGATATGGCATTAAAAGATCTGATGTAGAGGCTCCAGTAATGCTGGAGTTTTTGAGAATGCCATATATGCTTTCATCGTCATCGATCCCAGGTCCACTTAAGCTCTTTGTGGTAATACCTCTAGGGTCCTATCTATGATTCAATTACAACTATTCGACATCTAAACTGTATGCAATTGAATCACTATTGCTAAATTGAACAGCTTGAACTATTTGATCACTTAACTGTGTGCAAACAAAGGCCTGATGGTTAATTAAATCGTTAGAAATACTTGAAACTCGATAATTTTGTTGACTTATGTTTACTAAACATATGTATCTAATATATATATATATATATATATATATATATATATATATATAAACATTTGGCATTACATTACTTGATATGCTTTAGAACCCAATCAACTTAAACATATATATTAATATATATGAATAAAGAGCATTTGGCATTAAATAACCTGCTATGGTTGGTATGCCATAAAACCCAACCTAAACAAACCTACGATCATGGCATACGAAGGCCGAACAGTTCAGTTAAATTTGTGAACATATGAAAATCTCGAAATGTGTAATGGTCAGCTAGCTTGACTAGCAATCCTGCCAGAGTGACTTCAAGTCTCATTGGATGTCCCATTCATTCAGACTTGCGCTACATCGAAGCAAAAAGCTTCGTAAATCCCTATGTACAACCTATACAGTTAATTTGTTATATATATATATATATATATATATATATATGCATGTGTGTGTGTGTGTGTGTCTTGTTTAAAATGCCTCGACATGTATACAAAATATAATTAAATAAAAGAACCGATATACTCTCATCCGTGCTTTAGTGGTAATCCTCTTAGGAAATTGACACGGCGACACGAGTTCATATCCTGGACGAGACTGACTGCAATCCATACACTACTAATATCCTTGGGAAAATATGAATCCAGTTATTATCCCTCCAGCAATGGATAAATAGTTGGAGCGATTGTTTAGTCAACCAGTCTAGAAGAAGGAAAACTCTAGAATAAAGATCTGTAAAAAATGCCCTTGAATAAAATAATTAGGGTGATGATTATATTAATTATTTTATCAATAATTGATTATATTACATTTTTTATCATTCAATTCAGGAAATTTGTAATTTAGCTAAAATCTTTGAGTTGAAATGTAAGGCGAATTGTTTGGTCAAGCGCGTGTACGTGCAAAGATACGACAAAGACATCTCTCATCTTGGGAAAGGAAAGCCAAATGTAAATAAAGTTGATCTATGTCGGGTCATAAGTTTAATGGGAGTTAAATAAAAATACAATGAAAGTATGGGACACGTGTGATGATCATGAAGAGATGACGTAATGACTTAGTGTGATGACGTCACACCAATGATATAGTGAATTTTAGAATATATGAAAATTAGCGAATTTTGAAAATTAGTCAGTTGGGAGGGAGTTAACAGTCGAGTTAAGTTATAACTGAGTCGTGGAGGGGTGACTCAGTGTTAGCGGGTAAGTGTGTCTCTGTTCATAGAGACTCACAATTTCTCTCTCTCTCTTTCTCTCTCTCTCTCTCTCTTTTGTTGTTCGATGAAAGCTAGAAAAACTGTATTCAGTCTGAATGAAAAACACCTTAGTCGCCTTTTGTTTGAAGAAGCGAAACATCAATTGATGTTCGAGGTGGTGACATTGTGTTGCACATTTGACGTTCATTGCCAGGACTAGCATAGTATCAAACTTTATTAGATTCTGTCCTTGCTGAAGGATTGGTAAATATATCCATTTGAAATTTAAATGTTCTGTTATTGTTAGGGTCTCGTGCTAAACTCACACCAAATATCTGATGGTGCTTCGGATTTGACACAAAGTCATCTTATTGATCGAGACTGCTGAGTGGCCTTTATAACGATGCTTCATCTTGTTGATATTCCAAGTGATAAACTTTGGTTGGCAGGTATCGCCTGGTGGGGTAAGCCTGCAACTAAGTTTTTATGGCGTTTACTTGGCTAGATCAACGCCTCCTGGTTTAATCCAAAGTATTTTCTTCTCGTAGACTAGCTTTCTTGCAAGATTAAAAAGACCCATTCTGCCCTATTATTTATCGATTGCAAGATTCGGGATGAAAAGAGATGGAATTATCCGAAGCTAGCATCCTGAAAGCAGTCTCTGATTTTACATAAGTAATTTCGAAGTTATCTCTAAAGCCATTCTTTAATTTAGGAATGACAAACAGATGAATATTTTTGGAATTATTTTAAGATGAGAAATGGGTTCCGACTGAAATATTTTCGATCATTTGGGAATTGGGTCTCGCTGATAAGATAAAACGGGAATTCTTCAAATTTGTAGCCGAGTCCATTTCCTGTTATGACTAAATCCTGGAAACTGCATCCAACAGAACAGCATCTGTCAAACCATCCAAGTAAGCCGAATTAGACATGCTAGTAGTTGAGAGATGCTGCTTTGTTGCGTACAGCTTCGAGGATTTGGTCAAAACAGGAAATGGCATTCTTGTGAAGCTCACAACTAATATTCCCTCTATATTGCTTCGTAAGAATCCACTTGGTGCTACTATATAGTTGTACTGATGCAGCAACAGAAACAGTGTACTGATACTGGATACAGTATAGAAGACCTGTCAAGAGCGAAGGTCGTTACGAACAGATAGATACAGAGAGTTAAGGAGGTGTCCGCGGTGTAATGGTTATCGTCGTAGGAAATGGACACGGCGATACGAGTTCAAATCCTGAACGAGGCTGATTGTATTTCACAGTAATACCCTTGGGAAAGGTATGAATCCAATTATTCTCCCTCCAGCTATGGGTAAATAGTAGGACAGACTAGGTTCTTCAGCCTTGGTGAGGCAACTAGTTTAAGAGAAGGAAAAATCTGAATTCAAACCTGTTAAACTCCGCTTAAAAAATTGACCTTGTGTCATACCCTGCCCGAGCGGAGGGGTTGGGTAAATATGGATAGATACAGAGAGTCAAGAGAATCCGTTCTACCAGTATGACTATGAAAATGGAGAAAAGGTTTATATTCGTACCGAAAAATAAATCAATTATTGTTAATTATTAAATTAATAAACAAAGTAGAACCTTTTTGCCATTTATCTTTTTTTCATATTATAAAAAACACCATTTTGCAATTTCTGTCAGCGAAAGTGTACCATAGCCATGATATGGCTATGTGTGAAACGTATATCGAATGTCCATAAAGATAGAACATAGGAATCTCGAAACACGAAAAACACTTGACGACTTCTTTGTTCAGGTACGAAACTTTTTATTACCTTTGAGTTTAAAGGTTTTTAGACAAAAGGAGAGAGAGGCAAATCTTTCTATTCCGGCTTTTTTATCTGCCCCCCCCCACTCCCAACATGTGTGGCACCTGCCACAAAGATCTCCGGGAGCAAGCGAAAACCAACCGTCTTCCCCCGAAGCAGGTCTCATCTCCACTAACTGATTTTTAAAAATCTCCCGAAATCCTCCGTGCGCTTCCGATGCGTGACGTCATTCGCACTCGGTAGCATTCGCACTCGGTAGCATCCGTTTCCCATCTTGGGCTATTGTGACATCTCTGAGTGACATGTCTGCTGAGCGCACACGCGCGTGAACACTTGTGTTAATGTTGCACCTAACTGATCCATGTGCTGAGCCGAAAGGTTCTCAGCCAAACTAAACCCAAAGGGTAAACCGAAATCTCTCGGCCATTATATTACAAAAGTTTTAAACGTTTTAATGAGCTTTGATTGGTCTTTGAAAATGTTGTTCAATATCTTATTTAAGGTCTTTGCCCAATATTTTATTTAAGGACTTTGGAAATGTTGCCCAATATTTTATTTAAGGTCAATTAGATATAATAGTGAATATGAAGATTAAAAAATATAAGTCATTTTTGGAGGGTGTCTCCGTGGCATGGTGTTTACCCTGCTGGACTGTGTGATCATATTTAGTGAGTTCGAACCCCAGTTGAGTTATTCAGTCCCCTTTCGGACTGACATCCTTAAAGATGGCATGAAGTTCCTTATTTTTCAAGCAAGAGGTTAAATAGTATGACTACTGTTCGTCGACAGAAATGGTTTTGGCATTAAATAACCGATAAAAGTTGATATGCCATTTAACAAAGGGACTAGTGGAAATCAAGTATATATTCTATTCCATATTACATCTGTCTCTGTTGTATTATGTATTCTCAGAATTGAAGTGTTCATGGTATGTCATTAAACTACGTCTGGTGGTGAGGTTATAATTACTGAGCTCTTGGGAGTGTGGAGTATTCCTTGGCAATTACACCCACTTCAACACTGACAAGAGGTGAGAGTGCATATTAGGGGACCATCGATAGTTTCATTGATATATTTGAGAACTATTCCTATTTAATTGGAATATTCGATGCCATATAACTAATAATTGTTTGTATTAAGAATAGTTGCTTAAAGCAATAATTATTGACTAAAGATTATTATTAGCTTCTTGAAATCATCGAACTGTCAATTATTTGTATAAAGAATAGTTACCTGAAGCTATAATTACTGACTAAAGATTATTATTATCTCCTTGAAATCATCGAACTGTAAATTATTTGTATAAAGAATAGTTACTTGAAGCGATAATTGTTTACAAAGGAATATTATTAGTCACTTGAAACCATATAATTGCTTCCAAATTATTATTTTTGCATTCGGTTATTTTTCTTAGGTAGATCGATAGATTAACTACTTGATATCACGTAACTGTGAATACGTGATACAATTGAACAAGTGCTGTAACTTTAAACCATAAAATTGCTTGCCCAGTCGGTTCGGATTCTAGAATTCAATGAGTGCTTCTCTGCAGAGGGGTAAGATTCCTCCATCGAGTGTCCTGGATATGACACTAATGATGGTGAGGTTCCAATAATGCTGGAGGTTTAGGGAATGTATAGTAACCTCTCAATTGCCCTCACTTCCAGGTCCACTCTGGTCCGGCTGTGGCTGTAGAATACACTGACTGCACCTCTGCAGAAGAGTAAGACCCCTCTTAAACAATCTGATGGTAAGGTTCCAGCAGTGCTGGAGCTTTGGAGAATGCAGAGTAACCCTTCATTGCCATCGCTTCCAGGTCCACTCAGGCCCGGAGTGGTAGCGACTGATAGGGCCCTATCTATGGGTTAAATAGAAACAAACTGTGCTTCTTTCACTCTAGTGATTTTTGCATTTAAACTGCTTATTTATGCTAAACTTAATTGTTTAAAATAGAACTTTTTTGACATTGGAACTGCGTTCTAGTGCTGAACTGAATTGCTCAAAATAGAACTGCTTTCACGTCTAAACTGTGTACTTATGCTGAACTGAATTATCTGAAATTAAACTGTTTGACATTTAACTCTGTGTAGTGCCCAGTCGGCTGGGGCTGTAGAATACACTGACTGCACCTCTGCAGAGTGGTAAGACCCCCTAATGAGTGTCCTAGGTATGACACTAAACAGTCTGATGGTGAGGTTCCAGCACTGCTGAAGCTTTGGGGGATGCGGAGTACCCCTTTATTGCCATAGCTCACAGGTCCACTCTGGCCCGGAGTGGTAGCACCTGATAGGGCCCTATCTATGGGTTAAATAGAACTAACAGCATACTTATGTTAAACTGAATTGTTTGACTAGACTGAATAGCTTAAAATAGAAATGTTTTTGACAATTAAACCGTACTTACATTTAAACTGGGCGCTTATGCTTAACTGAATTATTTGAAATAGAACTGTTTTTCGACATTAAAACGATATTTACACTTAACTGAATTGTTACATATAATAGTTTGAAATAGAAATGTTTTTGACAATTAAACTGTGTACTTATGCTAAACTGAATTGTTTTAAATAGAACAGATTATTTTGATAAAAATAGATTTGGCGTTAAATAACCTACAAATGTTGATATGCCATAAAACCCAACAAACCAAACCAAACCAAATACCAGCGTCGGGCGATCGTCTGTAACTTGTGTCAAAGTGACAGCAAGTCTATACAGGTATCCACGGCTCCTCTCAGTATTCTAGCCGATCTTATTAATTCTGGAGTCTGGATGATCGGAATTTGTTGTTGCTGTTGTTATTTTTACTCATTAGAGTACAATCGTCACTTTCATGTTCCACTGCTTTTTCAATTCTCTAGCAAGGTCGAGGTACTTATCCCTTTTTTCACTTTCCTTCATTATTATTATTATTATTATTATTTACCCCTTGAGAGTTTTTCACATCAGTTTTTACGGGTAGTCTTTCACTGGAGTCCGAGTGACAGCAAGTCTCCTCAAGTCTCCAGGACTCGTCTAAGGATTCTGGCCGTTCTCAGCAATGCTGTCGTTTGGATAGTCACTACCCATCAACCAACTTCCATGTCTTCCAGGCCTTTTAATAATCCTTTAGTTATTGTGCCTACAGCACCAATCACAATTGGCACAATCGTTACTTTCATGTTCCACAGCGTTTTTAATTCTCTAGCAAGGTCGAGGTACTTATCCTTTTATTTTACTTTCCTTCATTATTATTATTATTATTATTATTATTATTATTATTATTATTATTTACCTCTTGAGAGTTTTTCACATCAGTTTTAACTGATAGTCTTTCACTGAACTGATAGCAAGTCTCCTCAAGTATCCAGGACTCTTCTCACTATTCTGGCCGTTGGATGGTCCCCACTCGTCCTCCAACCTCCAAGTCCTCCAGTCACTTTAATAATCCTTTGGAGACAGAACCATTAGAACGAATAAAGATTGCTGTAATCATTACCTTCATGTTCCATTTTTTTCTTCGATTCACTACCAAGGTCAAATTAATAATCCTTCTTTTCACTTTCTTTTAGTCTTATTCTATGGTCAGCTTATTATTTTTATCATTATTTACTCATTAGAGTGTTCCACATCAGCGTTAGCTGATGGTCTTTCACTGGAGTTTGAGTGACAGCAAGTCTCCTTAAGTCTCCAGGACTCTTCTCAGTGTTCTGGCCGTTCTCAATAATGTAGTAGTTTGGATGGTCTACACTCGTCCGCAAACTTCCATTTCCTCCAGTCCCTTCATTAATCCTTCAGTTACTGTTCCAAACGTACCGATTACAATTGGTATAATTGTCACCTTCATGTTCCATATTTTTTTTTCTATTCCCTAGAAAGGTCGAGGTACTTACGAGGATCATTAAATAAGTTTCCAAACATTTTTCGTATGGGCACTTTTATTGATAGTACACACATGAAACTCTTGTCCCCTTCAAAGTAATCTCCCCTGGCTGCAATGCACTTGTACCGTTCCAACCACTTCTGGAAGGCCCCATGGAAGTCTTCTTGTGTGAGCGTGTCAATGACTTTCGTCACAGCCTCTTTCAGCTCCTCAGTTGTCTCATAACGACAGCCTGTGAGCTTAGGGAATAAGCAAAAGTCACAGGGAGCAAGGTCTGCACTACAGGGAGTGTGAGGAACTACCTTGATGCCCATCTTGGTCAAATAGTCTGTGACAAGGATGGAGTTGTGGACAGGTGCATTGTCCTGTTGGAAATGCCACTGACCGAATTTGAAGAGTGCTGGCATCATCCCAAGGAATCACTTCCTGAACTCTCTTAAAACCCCAACATAGTTACCCGAACCCTAACCCTTTGGCCAATCAACTCTGATGTATTGACTTCCTTACTCCTCCCAGACCACTCATAATCCATCACTGACTCCCTGCCTTCCTTGAATCTCTTATACTACTCAAAAACTGATGCTCGATTCATGCAAGATGCTCTAAAAGCAGTCTGAAGCATTCCATACTTTCTGTGACATTTTTCCAAGTTTAAAACATAATTTTATTGCATATCGTTCTTTTAAAGTGTCCTGACGTCCAGATTGCATTTTGAATTTCACCAGCTGTGACAATCAGGCTTTAGTAGGGTGTATTCCAATTGCTGCTGTAGCTGCTCATTTGAACTGGAAATCATAAAAATTGGTCAGTCATCTCATGAGATGTATAGCAATAACGTAGTGAATTTTCAAGGGTCTGCGACAATTTTAAATACCTGTCCACCACGTATTTTTCTTTTCACGTTCTTTCCGTTTTATTCTTTGTTCAGTCGGGGCAGCAAAGTCGACCATTTTTCCAGTTCTCTTTGTTTTTTGTTGATCATTATTAGGTCTGGTCTTCTGGCCCGAGATTATTATTATTATTATTATTTATTACTCATTAGAGTTTTTCACATCAGTGTATTCTGATGGTCTTTCACTGGAGATTGAGTGACAGCAAGTCTCCTCAAGCCTCCAGGACTCTTCTCCGTATTCTGGCCGTTTTCAATAATGCTGTTGTTTGGATGGTCTCCACTCGGCTGCCAATTTCCAAATCTTCCAGGCCCTTTAATAATCCTTTAGTTACCGTGTGAAAAGCACCAATCACAATTGGTAAAATTGTCACCTTCATGTTCCATAGTTTTTTCAATTCTCTAGCAAGGTCAAGGTATTTATTTCTCTTTTCACATTCTTTTAGTTTTATTCTGTGGTCTGCCGGGACAGTAAAGTCGACAATTTTGCAGATTTTCTTCTTTTTTTTGTTGATTATTATAAGGTCTGTTCTTCAGGCCGAGGTTAGGGGATCCGTTTGTTTATAAAAGTCACACAGGAGCTTGTGAGTGTCATTTTCTAGGACAGGTGGTGGGTTGTGCATATACCATTTGTTAGCATGGTCAAATTTAAATTTCTTGCACATTTCCCAGTGGATCACCTTGCCTACCCAGTCATATCTAGCCTTGTACTCTTTCTGTGCTACTTTGCTGTATTCGCTTATCATGTGATTGATGGTTTCATCTCTGTCACCGCATAGTCTGCACTTGCTATCTCATTGTGTCTTATCTATCCTCGCTTGGATATGATTGGTTCTATGGTGCTGTTTTGTGCTGCCATTAGGAGAAATTCTGTTTCTCTCTTAAAGTTTCCTTTTCTTAACCATGTCCAGGTTTTGTTGTGCAAGATCTTGTTTATTAGTCGTTTAAAACGCTCATGGAGTTGTTTTTCTTCCCATTTTTGTTTCCCAGTTTTTGTCATTCTGTTATCTATCGTGTTGTCAGTATTGTTTCTGATGGCCGTAATCAGTCCTCCTTCGTATTTTTCTCTGTAGTCTTTGAGTCGTTGTATGGATGCGTCGACGATTATTATCAACTTAGATGGATGGGCCTCTTGAATGAAACGTTTACAAATTAAGGGAATTTTGATTTTAATTTTTTTTTATCAATGCATACAAGACGGAATATATGTGTTTTAATCAAACGGGTGACATCTCCACACTAAATGGTAGCTCTCTGAAACTAGTTGACAAGTTCACTGACCTAGGTATGAGTGTCTCATCGACCGAGACAGACATCATCACGCGACTAGTAAAGTCATGGTCAACCATCAATAGACTATATGTCACATCGAAGTCAGACCTGACCGATAAAATAAAACGTAGTTTCTTCCAAGCAGCGGTCGTGTCGATACTGCTATATGGATGCACTAGGTGGGCGCTATATATACTGAAGAAAAAACTTCACGGCAACTACACAAGAATGCTGCGAGCAATATTGAACAAGTCCTAGGGGCAGCACTCCACAAAGCAGCAACTGTACGGCCTCCTACCACCCATCACGGAAACTATACAAGTTAGACGAACCAGACATGCGGGACACAACTGGAGAAGCAAGGACAAGTTCAGAAGTGATGTACTCCGGTGGACCCCTTCACATGGACGACCAAAGGTTGGACGACGAGCTCGAACGTACATAACAGCAGCTTTGTGTAGTACGGGATGTATCCCTGAAGACCTGCCGGAAAGCAATGGACGATAGGTAGGGGTGGCGAAAAAGGGTCAGGGACATGATGATGATGATGACTTTAAATAAGCCATTACATTTTGAGTACCATTCAGCAAACGATCACCTCAGAATGATATTAACCTATCCATATATATTCACAGAATTAAACTTTCAGAGCAAATTAAAAACAGAAAACCGTCCGGAATTGTTAGTGTTTCTCTCAGTTACTGTCAGCGGGGAATAAACTTGGAGAGGTGGGCGTGGGGTATTGAGGAACAGAGGAACGGTTGGTGGCGAATTAATATTCACTCCATGTCTAATCAGGAATTTGGCAGGTGAGGCTCATAATCAAAGCCAGGGGTGAACAGTGACGTGCTGGGTGCCTCCACTGGTTGCATTATGGACAGACGATGTAGAAACCGAGACCTGGTTTAAATGGCCGGCCTCATGCAGTGAAAAACAAATTCCCGCTATCTGCAGGACATGATTTTCCCGCCACACACAGATGGCAGAGATGGAGTGTAGAAAGAAGTCTGAGAGGATTATGATTCGACTCAATAATTTGTCTGTCACTTTTCATGATTGAGTATATTTATTTACAGATTTACTTCAAATAAATGTCACCCCTCTATCTATCTCAACACACACACACACACACACACACACACATATATATATATGTATATATAAACTCAAAACAAATAAAACATTGTCTACTACATTAATTTTTAAAAGGTAAAACCTTATCGTTAAGAATAACACAAACTCCCCCCAAATTGCCTGCTCAAAAGCTATGCAGTCGGGATTCAGCGTTGGTGGGTTTAAGCTACCTCGATTACGTTTTTCGACCGTTAATAAATCTATTAAAAGATAATGATTTCTCGTCAAAAAAGACAATAAGCTGACGATATCCTACAGAAATGAGACAAAAACCGACATCAAAGATGATCTAGAGCTTCCTTCAATACCCATTATCATCATATCGCGCTGGTAGCACGGATATCCCTGACCCTCTCTCGCCACTCCTCCCTATCGTTCATCGCCCTAGGTAGGTCTTCTGGACAACATCCTGTATCCTCACATAGCTGCTGAATGTACGTTCGAGCTGGTCGTCCTGCTTTTGCGCGGCCATGTGTGGGGATCCGTAAGAGTACATCTCTTATGAGTTCATCTCTGCTTCTCCAGCAGTGTCCTGCATGTCTGGTTCGTCTAACTTGAATAGTTTTCGTGATAGGGGGCAGGTGGCCGTACAGTTGGTGTCTTGTGGGGTGCTGCTGCCAGGACTTGTTCAGGATTGCACGCAGCATTCTTGTGTAATTGCCATCCAGTTTTTTCTCCAGCCGTTTTGTTAGCGTCCATGTAGTGCATCCATATAGCAGTATCGATGTGACCGCTGCCTGGAAGAAACTGCGTTTCATTTTATCGGTTAGGTCTGATTTCCATATAATCGATAAGACCTTATGCCACACATGTTCACACTCAAAAAGGAAGAACTACCTGTAAATTTTTAAAAAGCCTCAAAACAATCGATAATACATAAAAAATCCATTAGTAAAACCAAAAACCAACACACACACACACGCACACAACTACAAACATATCAAATATCAAAGAAGGGCAAAGAAGACCAAAGTAAAAATACTCCAAGAAGGGTTAACAAAAACCCTTATAAAAACAAATTCAACCAGACAGGAATCATTTATACTGGAAACAGGAGTGAGTTCAAGTCTCATTGAGTACCCCATTTAAAAGGCCTTGTGCCACACATGTTCTCTGACGAAAGCCACAAGCTGGAAACATACATATATACAACATGTATGTAATACATGTATATAACACGTATGGAAAAACAAAATAAATAAATTCAAAAAATACAAATCTCTCCGTGGACCATCTTATTTTAAATATATATATATATATAATATCTAAATAGTCTGAAGTAATCGACCAAGACCTATGTTTCTCCTCGGGGATCATTAGGATAATAGTGACTCAGAATCATCCTAGGAAGATGACTTCTAGTTCTTTAGGTATTTTAATTTCGTTCTACGTAGAGCATTGAGCACTCTTACGTTTCAGTTTAGTTAATTCTGCCGATGCTTTTTTTTCTTTTGGCTAAGCATTGAGGTGTTGGTTGATTTTCAAGCAGTATGAATGTTTTTAGACTTTTCTTTTTTTATTGAATTTTTTTTTTCCAGACATCAGTTTGCGTAATATATTTTTTATTTAGAAATTGTATCATTTGTTTGTTTGTTTTTTCCCCAGCGCCACAGTTAGAGACGCCAAAATAAATTTATTATGACGGCTTAACCGAGTTTGAGTCTCCATTTAATTGTACTATATATATATATATATATTTGAATAGAGGAATTGATCTTATATCTTTTATTGAAATACCATGACTAGAAAATTCGGCAAACACCTAGATGCGACATACAATATTGTAGAAGATGATCGAATCAGCATTAGTCCGTGAATCCATTAATTCGGGAGGATACAAAAATAATCTCAGTCGGAGGAAGGCCACGTGGTGTAATGGTTACAGCGTTGGACTGCGGAATCATAGTAAGCAAGTTCGAACTCCAGTCGCCCCATTAAATTCACTTTCTCCAACCAATGGATTAAATACCACCACTGCTGTTCTTCTAGAATGATAGATTTAGCATTAAATGATCCAATAAGTTTGATATGCCATTAAACAAACTCTCAGTCAATTGGCCTAAACCACAAGATCATAGAATGGATTGAACTCACTTCATTTTGATTCGGGTCCTTAATTTACTTCATAAACTCGGTTTGATTTTGTTTCTTTGTTTAATGGCTTATCAACCTTTGTAGGCTATTCAATGCCAAAGCTGTTCTTCAAGAAGAACAGTAGTGATACTATTCAACCTATAGCTAGTGGGGGATAAGAGGCTCCATACCTTTCCCAAGTGTATTTGCCCGAAAGTGAACATAATAGCGCGACTGGAGTACGAACTCGCTTACTACGATTCCGCAGTCCATCGCTTTAACCATTACACCATAAACTCGGAGACTTTATTTATCAATCAAACCATTTTAATAAAACAGAAATCAGTTTAATTCGTTCAGTTACTAGTTTCTATCCGGTCAAAACTTTTATAGGGCTGGAGACTCTATTTATCGATCAATTCTTGTTATATTTTATCTATCGAAATCTGCTTCATTTAAACACCAATTTTCTAATTTTCTCTCGTCTCAAATATGTTTTAGAGGAATGGAAGCCTCATTTGTAAATCAACCTATGTGATTTTTAAAAGACACGCACTTATTTCGTTTTAATAGCAGTTTCCTAATTTTCTCTTGGCTGAAGTTTGTCATATAAGTGAGGAGATCTTATTAATCTATGAAAGTACATAGAAAGAAATTAAAAAACTAAAAACAAAGTGAACGAGAAAAAGTATAATATACATATTTCTTTGATTCTCTTGGTATATCAATTGATTGATAAGGTCTACGCACTTATAAGACAAACTTTAGCCATAGGAAAATTAGGAAACTGCTATTAGAGCGATATCGATAAATAGATGAATAACTATATATATATATATATAGAGAGAGAGAGAGAGAAAATGAGAGGGATATATATATATATATATATATATATATATATATATATATATATATATATATATATATATATAATGTGAATCCTTCATTATTGGTTATTTTTCTATCTATCGTTTTCTGTAACTTGCATTTTATTCTTTTGGAAAAATGGAAGAGAGGAAATGAAGAAAGACAAAAATAACTCCTCGGCGCCATTTTGATGTTGACAGAGGCCTATGCCACGATTTATGGCTGAAAACATCCGACAGGAATGTTTCTCTTCGTTTTAGTAGGGCTTTACAGGCAGCCATTTTCGATGGAAATCATGGTGGCTCCATCTGTTGGCATTTTTGTGGCTGCATGTCATGGATTGCGCGACTTGCCGAATGAGCCAGTCGACAAGCGGACAAAGCTGAACTCTTAAAACGAAGCAGTCAGGATGTTAAAGTAAATGGGAAGTGACACAGAGCTAATTGAAAAAAAGAATATTCAAAAGTTTTAAAATGGAAACAGAAAAAAAGAAAGGTAAACGAGAACGACTACAATTGCAACAAAGAAAATATATGGAAGAAGTGCAGTAGCTGGAATTAGCAAATAAAGATATGATAAACAGGGAAGAACAAAAACTAAAAAGAAAAAAAAAATGAAAACAAAAAGAAAACAAGAAGAAAGGTGATTAACTGAGGAATGAAGGAAAGGAGAAACTAAAGAAAAACAGGAGGGAAAAGGCAAACATTTGAAAAAGAGTAGTTATCGGACAGATTTAAAAGAATAATAATAACATCAACAACAATAATACTACTAATACTACTACTGCTACTACTACAACTACTACTACTACTACTAATAATAATAATAGTAATATCAGCGAAAAAGACAGACAAAAATCTGAGTATAAAGAAAACAGAATATAAATTTAAAGTATTTATTCAAGGAATTCAAAATAATAAGAGAAATCAAGATCTGAAATCACAAACCTATAAAATTAACAGTAAAAAGAAATTAATGTTTGAATTGAAACTCAGAGGAGAATTAAAGGAGAACACACACACACACACACACACACATATATATATATATATATATATATATATGTGTGTGTGTGTGTGTGTGTGTGTGTGTGTGTGTGTGTGTGTGTGTGTGTGCGCGCATGCGGGGATACACAGGCGTATATAGACATTTAAAGTGACATAAATAACACTAGAATGATATCGATTTAAATATATCAGATAGATATTGGAAATATATTGATACGAACAAACAGACTGAGACACACAGATAGATAGATAGATAGATAGATAGATAACCTCCGAATATGTTATCTATTGAATGTCTCTGACAGACAGAATAACAGACAAGAAGAAAGAAAGAAAGAAAGAAAGAAAGAAAGAAAGAAAGAAAGAAAGAAGTGAGGGAGATAGATAGATAGATAGATAGATAGATAGATAGATAGATAACCTCCGAATATGTTATCTATTGAATGTCTCTGACAGACAGAATTACAGACAAGCAGAAAGAAAGACAGAAAGAAAGAAAGAATGAAGTGAGATAGATAGATAGATAGATAGATAGATAGATAGATAGATAGATAGATAGATAACCTCCAAAGACGTTATCTATTGAATGTCTCTGACAGACTGATTTACAGACAATCAGAAAGAAAGAAAGATAGATAGATAGATAGATAGATAGATAGATAGATAGATAGATAGATAGAAAAAGACTGAACTAGGTTGACACGAAAATAAAAAAGCGTTACTCTTTGTATTGACATCAATGGACCAACGACAAATCATGGAAAGTTGAGGGGGAAAAACGAAAAAACAGCGAAAAGGAAACGTCAAAAGTTTTGGCTTCAGTGGCAGTCGTGATTAGCTTATCGCCTTACGTAGAATAGGTAGACCAGTTAATAATTCATTGGATTGTAATTGACAAATAGTCATTTGACATAGTAGAAATTAACGGCAACAAGAAGAAAAATTGCAGACCCCCACCTCTCTCTCTCTCTCTCTCTCTTTCTCTCAGTTGATCTTGTATCTTACTTCAGTACATGTTCGTTTCTTCGTGCGTTGGTGCACAGGTTTCTTCATGGTTATGTTGGTGTCTGTAGACAAGAAAAAATGGTAGGCTTCCATGGCTTTCCGCGAGTTAGCAGGAAATACCATAATTAAAAGATTTTGAAGAAATTTTGTAAGAATTTGGAACGTGCTCAGTTTAAGTTGGCGACAATAGTCGAGGGTAACCCGAAGGCTCCCTTTTCGATAGCTACTACACCAAGGTGTAGGGGAGGGCGCTACTCCTTCCCTGGATTGCTCTACTTTACCCTTGATCCGTACCTTATAATGCTGAGTGTTAAGCAAGGAGGCATCAAGTACCATTTTTTGAGTCTTTGGTATGACGCGACCTGGGATTGAACCCAGGTCTCCCGGGCCATTGCCGAATGATCGTTTCATTATCTTAACATTCACGTTGTTAGTCGAATTAGAAGAAAAATAATTCCCTGTTGTGGGATTTTAAGACCAGCCCCATTGGCCTAGTGGTTGAGTGTTCGTCAATGGGCCAGGAGACTTGGGTTCAAGCCCAGGTCGAATCATACCAAAGACTCAAAAAATCGTACTTGATACCTTCTTGCTTAACACTCAGCATTATAAGGGACGTTTCAAAGATAGAGTAGAGCTATCCAGGGATCGCAGTAGTGCCCTCCCTTACACCTTGGTATAGTAGCTATTGAAAAAGGAGCCTTCGGTCCGCCCTTGACGACGATCGCCAAATTTACTATGTAATTGGTCTCTTTCTATCTTTCTCTCTCTCTCTCTTTATATATATATATATATATATATATATATATATATACGGGGTGCGGGAGCAAAATATGAATAATTTTTTAAATGTTTTTTCGAGTCTGATTAGTTCTATTTTTGAAAAAAAAAACGCTTTAAATTTAAATTTACAAGATTAGCTCTATTATACAAGCATTAAAAAAAAATTAAAATCCAGCCCAATATGATTGAACTAGTAAATAAAACTACAAAGGATCTATAATAGTTAAATTTTCTTTGTCGACCATATACAAAGCAAAGAAAAAGTTTTGTTTTTTTTTACCAAATAAGAGCTTTTTAAGGAAAAGTAGGGAGTGGAGGATTGAACAAAAAATGATAAGAAGACTTTTTAACTTCTCTCGCATTTAGGATTTAGACGGATCTCAAAATGACAATAAGAAATCACGCTAATGAGATGAATGTCCTCGAAAAAACGGTGAGGATAGTAATTAAACAAGACTGAAGCCTAGACCTTAAGACCCTTCATTACGCTATATGGGTCTTAAAAACAAAACAAATGCCTCTTCACATCCAAATATTGGTTCGCTTAAAGGAGAAATGGAATAAAATATCTCAAGGATTTATTTTCAAGGCATGCAAATCGTTTCGAAGGGGTGTTGAAACAAAAATAGAAAAAAAATGGTGGCCATATTGAGTAAATTTACTGTTTTGTGTCTATCATTTTATTTGGTTGCTTTTTATTAAATAAAAATTATTCTTCTTTTATAATAGAATCGTTTATCATCATAATTATTATTATCTACCAGTTTCAGCATTGAAACTAGTAGACAAGTTCACCTACCTTGGAAGCAGTGTCTCATCAACCGAAAAAGACATCGACACGCGGCTAACGATGGCATGGATAGCTATCGATAGGATATCGATAAATTGAAAGTCAGACCTGACCGATAAAATGAAACGCAGTTTCTTCCAGATACTGGTCGTGTCGATACTGCTATATGGATGCACTACTTGGACGCTAACAAAACGGCTGGAGAAAAAGCTAGACGACAATTACACAAGAATGCTGTGAGCAATATTGAACTATAGTATATAACTTGGATAGGGGTGGAGGGCGATGTTATGGTAAGTGGGTGAAAACGCCAGTCGCGCTATTACATTCATTTTCATATTAATACTCTTAGATAAGGTGCGAACTCCTATATACTCTCCAGCTATTGATTAAATATTACAACTATTATTCTTCTACCAGGAGAGCTGTGGCATTAAATAAGCCACATGTTTTTTATCATTAAGGACACACAGCGTAACGGTTATTGCCATTGGTTCCCTAAGCTTCTAAGGAGACATCCATCTGAAGGTACACCGTTTAGTTCAATCTAACCCATAGATAGGACCATATCAAGTGCCACCAATCCGGGCTTGAGTGGACCTGGGAGCGATGCAGTTTAAAGGGGTACTTTGTATTCCCCAAAGCTCCAGCATTATTGGAGTCTTACCCACAGATTGTTTAGTGTCATATCCAGGACACTCGTTGGGGAAGGCTTAAAAATCTGTAGCGATGCAGCCCCACTCGACTAGGCCACCAACATTTTGGATGGGCAATGTAAAAACAAATATTTTAGTAACTAATTGAAGTAATAACAAGATGAAAAATCAGCAAATTTGACTAATTATATCCTGACTTAAATAAACTATTCGTAGAAAATAATTATATAAATGTCATCACATTATATTGATTTCGTCTTGCCGAAAAAATCATCAAAATAGTAAGTAAGAGAAGCTTTTGGAACAGACTAATGTCGTGGATGTCAATGGAACACAGTTATTGCTGATCACGGACGAAAAATTAACTGCAGTATTGACCCTTTTCTTTTCAAACAACATCTGTACCACAACTGTAGACTAGTACATTGTTTAATTTGGCCTTTTGCGTTTTGAAATTTCCCAAAGATCAAGAGAGAAGAGAGGTAGCAAAGTTAGAAATTAACCATCGTTTGTCGTTTCGCGTGCGAGAATAAGTGTTAAACAGGCCGCTAAGCAAAGTCGGTCACCAAAGCAATATACAAACTTATTTTTATTTATTTATTTATTTTATCTTATTCTATTTATCTATTTATTTATTTTTTGACAAGAAAGAAACACGTTCTGGTGAAAAGTTCAACAAAATTTTCATTGTGTTTACAAGCGTAAACAACGTTTTAATTATATTAACACCCGTTGACAATAATGCACAACCTGAATGAGGAGTTGTTATAGAAATGCGAGGACCATCAGTAGATATTCTTCTTGTTGAAAATCTCTCCATTCTTGCTAGAAGAAAGTGAAGTTTAATAGTGTGTTTCAAAATGTCTTAAATTTCATAATATTAAAGAGTCTTTCATCTTTCTTTTCTTTCTCAGAAAGTACCATCGATAATTTTTCATGGAAGCGCGTGCGTGTGTGCGTGCGTGCGTGTCGAAAATTCATTACTATTGAATCAGAGTTAGAGGTACTTCTGATGAGGTATATATATATATAGAGAGAGAGAGGGGGGGCGAGACAGACAGACAGACAGACAGAAAAAGAGATGGAGAGTGAGGGATTGAGATAGAGGGAGAGAGAAAGGCGTTCGTGGTTACTGTTCAAGAAAATGAACGAGGTGACACGTGTTCAAATCCTGAATGTAGTTGTTTACATTTTACATAGCGTTAATACCTTTTAGAAAGGCATGAAACCAGTCATTCTCTATACAGCCAAGGGTAAGTAGTAGATGACACTGGGGTTCATTATCCTTTGTATGACATGTCAAAAGAAGAAAAACTGAAGTCCAAACAATAAAACTTAAGCTGACAACGCAGACCTTGTCACATCTCGCTCGCGTAGAAGGGTTGGTCACCATCAAATTGTTTAATGTTATAACAGGACATTCGTTGTGGGGGTAAGAAAAACAGTCAATCTATTCTACAGCCCAAGTGGAATGGACAGAGATGTTGGTAAATAAATATATATATATATATAAATAAATATAAATATATATATATATATATATATATATATATATACAATTTTCGTTGAACATAATAGACATTTTCTGTCTACATATTTTCTTATTGATCCTTTCTAATAGCCGTATTGATTTTATAGTATTCGGCGGGAATTGATTGATATATTTTCCATAATTGTTTATTTCCCAAGTACTTTCTGTCCGACTTTGGGCCATCATCAGGGGAGAATGTGTTACAAAAGTTTTGCAACTTTTCTATGTACACAACTACTTATTAGAAGAGCATATGGGCCATTGCAGTGTGTAGCGTTTACTTTGGAAATAAACAATTATGGAAAATATATCAATCAATTCCCGCCGAATACTATAAAATCAATACGGCAATATGAAAGGATCAACAAGAAAATATGTAAACAGAAAATGTCTATTACGTTCAACGAAATTTGTATTAATGAAGAAGTGCTGCCAATATATATATATATATATATATACTTCAAATTGTGGATTGCTAAACTCATATTCGTTGCTATACACACAAGGTTTCGCTGCCGTATTCTCCGGGCTTCTTAAGGCGTCTTTTGTTGTAAGCGGCAACCTTTCGGGATTTAACTTCAGCCTTTATTTGAATTAGGGTGCACATGGTCCTAATTCTACCGTCCATGATTTGGAAGCATCTTGCATCAGCTACATTTTGCCTTTTTCACCACCATTAGAACTGAGACCTGGGATTGAACTCACAACTTCCTGGTAGTAGTCTGTTAGGAATATTTCTCTTGACGTTATGGAAACGCTTTGAGTGAAAGTTAGATGGGAATTAAACAAGAATGCTAATTATTGTCTCAAAAAATTGCTTTTTTTCAACACTGGCTCATTCTATGTAAGTGCCACAAATACTGTGATTAATATCAATTTTAATATTAATTAATCAGTATTACTATTGCTATAAACTAATATTAATTAAGCATTGGTTTACACAGTCTGGATTGTCTTTAAAGGCCCACATGCTCTGTGTACATCTGTATGCGTGTGCATGTGTGTATGTGTATGTATGCGTATATTTGTGTATGTGTGTGTATACATCTAATTGTGAATGTGTGTATGTATGTGTATGCCTGTATGTGTGCGTATATCGACGTGTACTTGTTTCGCATATAGGTGTGTGTATGTGTGTGTAAATGTCGATGTGCCTGTATGTATGTGTGTTCGTATGTGTGAGCGTATATGTGTATATGTGTGTACGTACACTCATGTATGTGCGTGTATTCATGCGTGTAAGTGTATGGATATAGGTATAGTATATAGGTGTGTGTGCGTGTATGTGTGTGGGTGTACGCACGTACATATATGCGCGCGTGTGTGGATATGTGTGAGTATGTGTGTGTGCATGTGGATATGGGAAGGCATGTGTGTGTATGTGTATGCATGGATGTGTGCGTATATCCACGTGGGTGTATATTTGAGTAAATGTGTGTACTTGTTTCGCACGCACGTGTGCGTATGTGTACATACATGTCGATGTGCCTGTATGTATGTGTGTGAGAATATGTGAGCGTATATGTGTATATGTATGTGTATGGATACAGGTTTGTATGTGTGTGTATGTGTGTAGGTGTACGCACGTACTTATATGTGCGTGTGTGTGGATATGTGTGAGTATGTGTGTGTGCATGTGGATATGGGAATGCATGTGTGTGTACGTGTGTATATGTGTGTAAGCGTGAATGAATGCATGTGCGTGTGTGTGTGTGTGTGTGTGTGTGTGTGTGTGTGTACGCTAGTGCACGCGTATGTGCGTTTTTATACATGTAGGTGCACATGCGTGAACGTATGCATGAACGTATGCATATGAGGGCGTATATAACTGTATGCCTGTGTGTATGTGTCTGCGAACATGCTCTTACATGTGTGGGCTCAAATTGAATTTTATAATTTTGGCTGATTTTAGGGACTAATCTTCTAAATTTGTATCATGAAAATATTTCGACTGCGTGTTTTCGGCCTGCCTTGAAAATCAGCATCTATATTTATTTATTTGTTAGTTATTTACCTTGACTAGAACTCGAACCTTTTGGTACAGATGGTTTGGTTTGGTTTGGTTTTATGGCATATCAACCAGTTGTATACTTCTCAAAGACCCAACCGAGAACATCAAGATAATAAGCGAATTTCAATGAACGAACGAAACACACTTCTTTATAAAAAATATCAGCATCATCATCAATCGTGCCGCTAGCACAGATATCCCTGGCCCTCTCTCGCCACTTCTCCTTATCATTCATCGCTTTTGGCAGGTCTTCAGGGCTACATCCCATATCCTCACATAGCTGCTGTATGTATGTTCGAGCTGGTCGTCCTGCTTTTGCTTGGCCATATGCGGGGGTCCATAGGAGTACACCACAGATGAGTTCGTCCTTGCTTCTCCAGCAGTGTCCTGCGTTTCTGGTTCGTCTAACTTGTATAGTTTTCGTGATGGGCGGCAAGTTGCGTATAGTTGGTGTCTTGTGGGGTGTTGCCACCAGGACTTGTTCAATATTGCTCTCAACATACTTGTGTAATTCTTCTTCAGCCGTTTAGTTAGTGTATTGTTTGTTTGCATTTTAGTAGTTTTAGTTTGAGCTCTGTAGTTGATTTTTCGAACACTGAGGCCAGGGATCCAACCTCAGCAGGACGCGACCCTTTTTTACCCGCGCGAAGAATGATGTGGTTTATGTATATGGTTTGAGTGTGGGTCATGGTTATCTTTCGATGGCTGTTTTTATTCTCATCTTTATAAAGATATATCTCTCTCATTTTATTCCGAAAAGGAACTCACAGTATGTTGTAAGTTTCAGAGATAGGTGAGGAGAGACATACTCAGAGAAGGGACTTCTTCTTACCCCATATCTTCTTCCTGGAGCCAGCAGGTGCCAACGCTTGCACCCCCTTGCAAGCTGTATCGCCAGAGACGACACTAACGCCTCTGATCGGCTGCGTATCCCTGGCTCGTCTCTCGATTCTGACTGGACTGACTGTCTAAATCTGACTGCGTGGTTTTCATATCACGTGGTCTCCTTCCGGTTACACACCTGCTCGACCGACCTACCCTGAAGCACTGCCACCCCCTGTTTACTAATCACAGCTTGACAACTCCTCAAAGCACTCCGGGTCACCGGGGACGAACCCAAAATTCACGTCAACAGTCATTATATAACAAACCATTCAAGGATATTTAAGGCTAAATCCGGGTTTATACATTATATGTTAAATATATATGATTTGGTTGGGTTGAGTATTATGGCATATCAATCACTGTAAGTTATTTAATCACAAATACCATGAATATTTTTATATTAGATATAAATGATTTTCAAACATAAGTCAACAATGTTAAGTAGTTCAAAGTACAGATTTGTATCACTTACAATTCAATAAAATAACAGTCATTTGTGTACACACAGTTAAATGATCAAACAGTTCTATTTCAAACAATTCAGTTTATCGTAAGTCATTTGTTTGTACTCAGTTTAAATGTCAAAAATTCTATTTGACCCATAGATAGGAATCTACCAGGGGCTACCACTCCGGGTTGAGTGACGTTCTCGTATTGACCCTTCTACATGGACATCTGTGTTGTTTGACCAGCACTGACTTACAAGAACTCTGCGCGGACACAGGGTGCATTTTGGAAGACCTTTCGGGTGAGATGAATGGTAGGGATGGGTGAAGAGAGAGAGAGAGAGAGGGAGAGAGGGAGAGACTCAGGGAAAGCCCTGCTAGCAGCGCAGATCGATAATGATGATTCAGCGCAAGTGGCACATCGTACAGTCATAAAAACTCTAACGTTCAAGGTTCTACGCAGAATAACGGGGTTCATACCTTTCGAAAGGGTATTAGTCCGAAATTGAACGTAATAGCGCAACTGGACTTCGAACTCGCTTACTACGATGTCACAGTCCTGAACATTGGCTAACAACGCTATGGGAACTATCTTCCCCGTTCGTTTTTATCTGTCTTGGATTATAGTATCTTTCGATTGACGAAGACTTATCCTTCTACCTTCCAACTTCTTTAACGAAGAAAACTTTAACAAAACCTTTTCGGTCTCATAGATTTTTTTCATGAGAATCTCCCCTTCACTTCAAACACCAGTGAAATTAGCTTCCTGGTCACGCAACAAAAATAAATGCTTGCTCGATACCCTAAGTCTGTGGCCATTCAGACATCCCAGATTACTTTTCAGAAAGTACTATATATATATATATATATATATATGTGTGTATATATATATACGCACGCACATATATATGCACATATACAAACATATTTGTAGACACACACACAAACACACATACACACACATACACACTCACACTCACACATGTATGTATGAATATAAATATGAGAGAGAAGAGAAAATAAAGAATCTTCTTGGAGAAAATAAAAGAAATATGACAAGATGGCATGAAAAAGTAATGTTTCATTTATTGTCTTCTTCTTCTTCTTCTTCTTCTTCTTCTTCTTCTTCTTCTTCTTCTTCTTCTTCTTCCTGTTTTTCACACCAGCATTTGCCGATGGCTTTCTCATTGGAGTTTAATTGACCACAAGTTTCCTCAAGACTCCAGGACCATTCTCAGTATTCTGGCCGATCTCAGCAATGTTGAAGTCAGGATGGTCTTCATTAATCCTATTATTATTATTATTATTATTATTATTATTATTATTATTATTATTATAATATTATTAACAGATATCCAATCCATCGAGATGGCGTTTTTTTTTTAAATCAAGATTTTGTAGCCGTATCAAAAAAATTGAATAAATAAATTCACCTACAGAGGTGAAAACGCATGTAAACACTCACACGTCTAAAAGCGAACACACATAAATATGTCTATCTATCTCAGCCTGTTACTATCTATATAAGCATCTACCAATACTGATCTATGTATCTATATATATATATATATATATGTCTGTGGGTATGTGTGTGCGTGCGTGTATATATATATATATATATATATATATATATATATAAATCCCTCTAAAACGTCTTCTTTTCCTGCCCTCCCCACAAACACACACACACACACACACACACACACACATATATATATATATATATATATAGGCACCTCACATGATGCAATGGTTAGCAATCTAGACTAGTAGAACATTACCAGGATGTTCGTTTCTCGCGGGATAACCTATACTTCTGGCCTTATGCCCAACTAAGCAATGCTGGATATATATATATATATATATATATATATATATATATATATATATATATATATCCCAAAGTACGAATTTTAAGTATTGGTCCATAGAAAAATGAAACAAAATGTCAATATTGGAATTAAGTTTTTTTAAGGGGCTTGTGTTGGTTTTTCTGCTCATGAATGTAGTGTATTGTATTTTTCTATAAAAATAACCTGAGAACACTTCGAACAGGATAAAAGTTTAAAACACTTAAACACACACCCACAGAGTCACCCCCTCATCACACACACGTTCACACACTCACAAATACATATACTCTAGCACACTCAAACGTACACGCACATACACACATACAAAAACATACATGCAAACACACATCCAAACAAACACACACACACACACTTAAACATACACGCCCATTCACGCACATACAGAAATGCACACACACACACACATACACACACATACACACAATCACACACATACACTCATACACGAAAAAAACATGCACATATGCACGTAGGCAATTAAAACTAAAGCATACACACACAAGTATTCATGCAGACAGTAGATCAACAAAAAGACATTTATAGATAGAAATGAATATGTGTGTATGCGTGTGCGCATATGCAAATAGGTGTGATAGCTTTAAGTTATTCTTGGTGATTCTATTAAACTAATCGCATGTAACAGTCTCTTCGTATATGCACGCTTTAGAATCTAATCATGTACACGCTTACATATATATATATATATATATATATATATATATATATATATATATATATATATATATATATATTTCAGTTTCTTAACTTCATGATGATTGTTGTTTTGCAAAAAACTCCATGAAACCCAGGGGTCGCTGTCTAAATTCCATGAATTAAACATATATATAATACAAAGCTCTTCGAACGAATTGAGCTCTCTGGTATCCGATAAGGCATAAAATGTAAACAAAACGAACGCTGCTGCTGCTACTTTATGCCTTATAATTCCCTGGCTGACGTGGTACGCTTGTTTGTTGTTGGCTGAGCGGTCCGATACTGAGTCTAACGTAAAGTTGTGCGGGTTTCGATCCCAACTTCAAACGTCCTACGTGTCTACCCACGCCGAAAAGTTGTGATACAACGAAACAGTCTGTCGCTGGATGACAATATATATATATATATATATATATATATATATGTGTGTGTGTGTGTGTGTGTGTGTGTGTGTGTGTGTTATTATCCAAGTATACATTGGCCCAGTCGGCTGGGCCTGCTGAATAAACCGAATGCATCTCTGCAGAAAGGTAAATCTCCCCCAACGAGTGTCCTGGATATTATACTAAAC
>OY757931.1:61617493-61634993 GCA_963585895.1 Sepioteuthis lessoniana | reverse complement strand
GAGCGAGAAAAAGAGAGAGAAAGAGGGAGAGATAGAGAAAGAGAGAGTGGAGGGAGAATTGGGAGAGAGAAAAACTGATATTCCTGCTCATAATTTCTGTCTAGAATTAGTCTCATGACTGAATTCGATCCAAGTCGGTTTGAACTCACAGGCTGGCAGGTTTACACCCGAAACACGACAAATCGATTGCGAGATAAATAGATAGGCTGACAGGATTTGTACATATGTCTCTGTCTGCGCTCATTTTGATTGTAAGGGGATTGTTCCAGAAATAAATGTCTCAGCCAACAATATTCATCATAGCTAAACGAAAAAAGAAGTAAAAAAGTTTTTGTTTTCTTTTCAACCATTTGTTGGTTTAAAGGAGAGTTTGGAGATGTAAAAGAAAGTAAGGAGTTCAGATAAACGAATCCTATTTTTCGGATGGGAAAACTAAAATAGCAACAAGATTAGCGTTAATCCTTAGATTACGAAATAATCTTGCTGAGAGCAACGAAAAGCATATGAAGAGACTAGGGTTTATTTGCTGTTTTTTTTTTCCTTGTTTAGGGTGTCTTTTCCTTTTTTTTTTTTTTTTACTAAATTTGTCCCTAACATTTTAATCTTTCAATACCAAGCGGAGAAAGAAAGAATTATTTTTACAGACGGATTTACAACACAAATATATGAATATATAAATAATGAATATATTTTAGAAATTGTTGTGGATTTGTTTTTTTATTTTTTTATTTTTTTTTTTCATTAAGTTAAATTTTTCCTGTTTTTTTTTTGCATATTTCATATATAAACTTATTTGAATTTTCGAACTAAAAACGACAAAGATAAAGAGAGACATCTTGGAGAAAGATTTGTAAAAATTCACACAAAACGATAAATCTGTTTGGCAGTCAAATATATTCAACTTAAACAGATAGATAGATAGATAGATAGATAGATAGATAGATAGATAGATAGATAGATTAAATTTTACTGGAGTTTGAGTGACTGCAAGTCTCCTCAAGTCGCCAGGACTCTTCTCAGTATTCTGACTGTTCTCAATAATGTTGTTCTATGGATGGTCTCCACTCGTCCGCCAACTTTCAAGTCCTCCAGTCCCATTAGTAAATCTTTAGTTACTGTACCAAAAACACCAATCACAATTGGTATAATTGCCACCTTCATGTTCCACAGTTTTTTCCATTCTCTAGCAAGGTCGAGGTATTTATCCTTCTTTTCATATTCTTTCAGCTGTTGTAGTAAGAGTAGCAGCAGTGGGAGCAGCAATAGTAGTTTTTACCCCCACCCAACACACACACACATCTTTGTTAATTTGTGAAAAAATACTTTCTTCTAGTAAACTATAGTTTACTAGAAGAAAGTATTTTTTTCACAAAATTGCGTTTGATAATTAAGCCACTTTTTTATGATTAAAAGGGAGATTTGATTTATGCATTTTTTGGTTTTGTTTTTGCTTTTAGTTTGTTTTTTTTTTTGCTTTTGTTTTTTCTAAGTATTTTAGAATGATTTGGGGGCGCCGAATGTGACGGATTTTCTCGAGAAAACAGTCAAAAAATTGATCAAAAAGCAGACAACAATTTTAACGCCTCGTCAAAAATGTGGTTTTCGGTGATTAACATCTGAGTACATTGAAAAAGAAAAATCAGAAAGAAAAATGCATTCTTAAACAAGTCCTGGCGGCTACACCCCACAAGACACCAACTGTACGGCCACCTGCCCCCTATCACGAAAACTATTCAAGTTAGACGAGCCAGACATGCAGGACACTGCTGGAGAAGCAGGGACGAACTCATAAGAGATGTACTCTGATGGACCCCCACACATGGCCGTGCAAAAGCAGGACGACCAGCACGAACATACATTCAGCAGCTATGTGAGGATACAGGATGTTGTCCTGAAGACCTACCTAGGGCGATGAACGATAGGGAGGAGTAGCGAGAGAGGGTCAGGGATATCCGTGCTACCAGCGCGATATGATGATGATGATGACAACGATTGATTTTTATCGCTAGTTGTAAGTTCATTGTTATTTAAATTTTTCTATATAAAAAAAAAAATGAGGGGAGTATTTCAAATCGGTTTTGTCTTGTCTTTTACCATATTTAATGATACACACACACACAGACACACACACACATATATATATATATATATATATATATATATATATATATATATATATATATATATATATATAAACACTTGTACAAGATTAAATTCGACGTTCATTTTTAATTTCACACATACACAGACATACATCTACACACTGACGCAAACACTTTTCTAACACTTTCTCTCCCAGTCTGTCTTTTTTATTGTCTCTCTGTCTGTGTGTGTGTGCGTGTGTGTGTGTGTGTGTGTCTCTCTCTCTCTCTCTCTCTCTCTCTCTGTGTCTCTCTCTGTCTCTGTCTCTCTCTCTCTGAACTTCTTTATCTATCTCTCTCGCCACAATGTATCTATCGGTCATAGACTCAGGCACATAGACTGATGAAAATCAGCGAATACACACACACACACACACACACACACACACACACACACACACACACACACACACACACACAACCTTTCCGTCTTTTTTTTCTATTTTTCCCCCTCACTTTCCACTAACGTATATATCTGACATACACACACATATACAATCATGTACACACTTTCGCTATCTTTCTCTATTTATGGATGTATCCCCCCACACACACGTTTTTTTATATTTTCTTGGATATTTAAAACTTAGGTATCTTCACAAAGACGTGCGTTGTCAGTTCATGTTTGTTTTTCCTGATTTTTTTTTCATTTTTTTTTTTTTTATTAAAGCATAAGTCACATTCTTGAAAAGGATTCCAGATTGATCGAATATGATGTATCATTCGTTTTTCGTGATACATTTCGGCCAGCTGAGTATCAACCCGCGCGGTTCATGTTGGGTGTGTCTTATTTCGGGCGACAGTCAGTTGAAGTTGCCTGACGTGGGTGTCAGAGTACCCTAGCATTCGAGTCACGCAGCCGAGACTGACATACACCCCAAGCCTAGGTGGGGGCGTTCCACTTGGCTCTAACCCTCCCCAGAGGGGTTATGTTTATCACCTGCCACCTGAGGCACACCCTTTTTAAGTTTAGTTTGGTGTGGTTTGGTTTTATGGCATATCAACTATTGTAAGTTATTAATAACAAATCCATTTTTATACGCATTAACAGTTCGAATTTAAACTGCTTAGTTCAGTATAAATACACAGTTTAGTTCTATTTGACTCATACATAAGACTCTAACACGTGCTACCATTCCAGCCCAGAGTGAACCTGGAAACGATAGCCATGAAGGGGTACTCTGCCATTCTACAAAGCTCCAGCATTACTGGAACCTCACCATCAGATTGTTTTGTGTCAAATACAGGACACTCATTGAGTGGTGGGGTTAACCCTCTGCAGAGATGCAGTCAGTGTATTCTACAGCCCCAACTGACTGAGGGGCAATTTTTTTTAGGGAAAAGCCGAAGGACCCGAGGGATTTTTTGAGTCACCGAACGTGTCTGGGCAACAGCCCTACACCAGGACTCACCTAAAAGGCCTCGTGTTGGTTGGTGGGACCTACGACAAATACTTGTAGCGACATGGTGTAGTAGCTAACAAGCTGAATTCATTAGTTTATTGTCTTGTCTAGGGCTCTCACCTAGTGGTGTAATGGTTAAAGTGATGGAATGCGGAATCGTAGTTACCGAGTTCGAAACCCAGTCGCGCTATTACGTTCATTTTCCAACAAATGTGACGATGCCCCCTCGGCCCCCCGAATACAACACCTTCTTCGAAACCATTTCTCTTTACGGTCGGTGATCAACTAGTGGTTCCGATAAGGGCATCGCACATTTCTTAATAGCTACAAGAAATACAATCAAGGGAGTGGCAGAAAAAGAACAAACGAACAACCGAACAATATGCTTGGGTTAACTCAAGTACAGAAGGGGAGTTATTTAACATTGCATTCCCTTTGTGCATAATGTAGACTAACGCTAGCGTGGATTCCTAACGAAATTTCTACAAAGCTTCTAGGAATGCCAACCTATCTTGACCGGTCTTCTTTCACTGGTCTGGACTCTCTCTCATGCCAACTGGTCACTTCTGCTGTCCGGTGTCGACTGGCCACTCGTATCACCCTTCGCCAACTGCTTTCTCCGAGTTCCTTTGTCCAACTCCTACTTCCGGTAACGTCGAGATCGCGGGCTCAGGCCTTTGTTTGGTTTTGCGCCAAAACAGACAAAAGGGTCGCCCACATAGTGTTACACAAATACCCTTGAAAAAGGTGTAAACCTTCTTATCCTCCCAGCTATGGGTTAAGAAGTACTACTACTACTCTCCTTCTACAAGGGTGGTTTTGGCATTTAATAACCCACGAAAACTGATATGCCATGAGACAAAGAAACCAAAAACCTGATAGCTGGATAGATAGTTTCTTGCTTCTAGAAAATCATTGTTCGTTTTAAGAACTATCAAAATAGTTATGTAGAGGCTGATGACTCTACCGACCAGCCTTTTCCTTGCAAATTCGTTGAAATATATGAAAACTATACCATTGAAACTGACCTAAAACAAATAGCAATGTGGAGGCGTTCGTTAATGGTTAACGTCATATGAAATAGACACAGTGACATGAGTTCAAATCCTGGACGAACCTGTGTGTATTTCACTTCGTGCAAATACATTTTGATAATTCCAAAAGGTATGCATCCAGCTATTCTCCCTCCAGCAATGGATAAGTAGTAGGGCGGCTTTTTAACCTAGTTATGGCAACCTAACTTAGGGAAAGAAAAGTGTGAATTCAACCCTATAAACTTCATTTAAAACTGACCTTTTGTCTTATCTCGCTAGTGTGGAGGGGTTGGGAACATATATAACAAAAATATCAAATTCTCATGCTCTTTTATTTGTCTAGTTTATAAATATGAGATAAATTGAACCTCTTGCAGTATCGCTCGGAAGGCGTTCTTTTCCTATGTAAGGATTAGAGTTTGTTGTATGCAGTCTGGACCTTACGTTAGCAGTAGAGGGTTGTGTTTTAAACTTCTATACTTGTTGGTGTTGAATGCTTCATTTTATTCACGAAGAGATTCACGATGCCCTTATTAGACAGTTTTTTGACGATGTCAGCGCATTGTTGGAAAATTTCAGTGCCTTCCGATTACGTTTTCTTGATTTGTGTCATAGAATTCCTCACTGTTATGTCATATAATTGCGGGGATTATTTCTTATTATCATTTTCGTTTCATAAATCTTGCCTTTCGATTTAGTTAGGCTGGGAACCTTTCGGCTTAGTGCATAGGTTAGTTCGGTGCACACATTGAGTGCACGGGGAGGATGTGAAAATCACAGATGTCACAATAAAAACACTAATAGGAAATGAAACTGAGGATGTGAATGATGTCATTCCTGGAAGCGATGGTCTGAGGATTTGGGGATTTGAAAAAAAAAACAGTTAGTTGAGATTTGGACTTGGACGTAGCGAGTTGATTTTCTGAGCTCGCCGAGGCGAGACAAGTTGGGGTCAACGGGATGCCTGCGCGTTGGTTGAGTCAGTGAGTTGAGTGAGAGCTGACGATGTACGAACAGTCAGGATAGTATGAAATTGTGTCTCTCTCTCCTCATGTCGGAAAACCTTAAACTCAAAAAGGTAAATAAAAGTTTCGTACCTGAATCAAGAAAGTCGTCTAGTGTTTCGAGAGTTTTCGGATTCCTATGAGTACGAACATTGTGAACGTTTTACGTATGTGTATGAATATGTCTATTTTATGTATTCGTATCTTGGTCCTATTTTCTCTTGAACATGTAACAATTAGTCAGCTGTAAAACAGTCTTTCTAGAATCCTTCTTTTCTCCCAACGTGGCCTGCATAATACATCTGATACATGATCTCTCATATGTCGATATATAAACCATAGCTCTCTGGAGAGCTTCAAATTCAAGTAAAAAATGATCTAATCAGAATTACAAAGTTCTCCAAACATTTTTTTGGGGGGGAAACTTTCTTATATAGGTAATCAAACTTAGCCAAACAAAGCTATTAGTCGAGAAAACAAAATACAAATATATTTCCTTGTGACATCTCCACACTAAATGATAGTTCTCTGAAACTAGTGGGCAAGTTCACCTACCTAGGAAGCAGTATCTCATCAAGTGAGACAGACATCAACACGTGACTAGCAAAGGCAACGACAGCTATAGATACACTATCGGTCATATGGAAGTTAGACCTGACCGATCAAATAAAACGCAGTTTTTTTCTTAACAGCGGTCGTATCGATACTGCTATATAGATCCACTATATTGACGCTAACTAAACGTATGGAGAAAAAGCTTGACGGAAATTACACAAGAATGCTTCGAGCAATATTGAACAAGTCCTGGAGGCAACACCCCCCAAAACAGCAGCTGTACGGCCACCTACCACCCATCATGAAAACTATCCAAGTTAGCTGAACCAGACATGCGAGACACTGCTGGAGAAGTAGGGACGAACTCATAAGCGACTTACTCTCGTGGACCCCTTCACATAGACGAGCAAAGGCAGGACAACCAGCTAGAATCTATATACAACAGCTCTGTGCCGATACAGGGTTAGGACTTGAAGACCTCTTCGGGAGCGATGGACAATAGAAACGAGTGGCGGGAGAGAGTCAGGGAGATCCGTGCTGGTGGTGTGACATGATGATAATGATGATGAGGAGGAAGAGGCGCTCGGGGTTAATGGTTACGGTCGAATAAAATGGACACGATTAGCTGAGTTCAAAACTTGACGAGTTTGCTTGCATTTCACGTAGAGCTAATATTGTTGGGAAATATGTAAATACAACTATTCTCCCTCCAGCTAGGGGGAAAAGCTAGGGAAGTATCGGCTCTTTAACTATGTTATGGAAACCGATGTATGAGAAGAAAGACTACGTATCAAAATCTGTTATACTTTGTTTAAAAAATCCAGTCGTCCGGGGCTATAGAAGGTATCGACTGTATCACTGCAAAAGGGTAAACATCTCCAAAGTGTATCCTAAATATGACCCTGAACGATCTGATGGTAAAGTTCCACTAATGCTGAATCTTGGGGGAATTCAGAGTACTCCTTCATTGTCATGGCTCCCAGATCCTCTTTGGATAAGAATGGTATCACGTGATAGGGTCCTACATATGGGTTAAATAGAACTGTTTGATATTTAAACTGAGTGCAAGCAAATAACTTATGATAAACTGAATCGTTTGAAATAGAACTGTTTGATCATTAAACTGTTTGTAAACAATTAATTGATGTTTAACTGAATTGTTAGTGATATATAACAATACTTGAAACTATTTAACTATGCAAAAAAGCAGCTCAGATTCGTTTAACAATATTATCAACAAAATGTGTTTACAAATCAAATATATTTAATATATATTTATAAAAGAATTTGGCACTAAATAGCTTACGCAAGACCGGCCCATTAGCCTAGTGCGTAGAGTGTTCGCTAATGGCTCTGGGGACTGGGGTTCAATCTCAGGTCGCGTTATACCAAAGACTTAAAATATAGTATTTGATACCTCCTAACTTAATACTCAGCATTATAGGGTATGTTTTTAGGGTAAAGTGGAGCAATCCAGGGAAAGGAGTAGTGCCCTCCTCGGTGTTGTAGCTATCGAAAAGGGAGCTTTCGGTTAGCCCTTGACAACAGTTGCCAACTTTACTTACAAGTTTATTTGCCATAAAACCAAACCATCCGGTTAAAGAGTGGATGTTTGTAGAGTCCTGGTGTAATGAGTTTGATAGATATATATTTCATAGGAAATCTCGAGGAAGATAAAGCTTTGTAAGTGTGTTTTGATTTAATCAGTAATAGATTTAAATGTCAAACTGCTGAGGGTTATTTTATGCCAAAGGAATTGCGTTCATTGTATATAAATATTTAGTAACTTTTTATAATTGCTTCTTTAACAGTTTTTGTATTTACACACGATCCTATTAAATATAAATAACTTTTAATCAAATTAATTTAAATCGGTATTACTACTTCGGCTCCAAGTAGATTTAGGAGTACTTCCCCAGATCACGAAGATCGAATCCTCACCATCAGATGCAGTTCAAATCCTGGACGAGACTGATTGTATTTCACATAGCACTAATACCCTTGGGGAAGGTATGAATCCAATTATTCTCCCTCCAGCTATGGGTAAATAGTAGGACAGACTAAGTTCTTCAGCCATGGTGAGGCAATTAGTCTAGGAGAAGGAAAACTCTGAATTCAAACCTGTTAAACTCCGCTTAAAAATTGACCTTGTGTCATATCCTGCCCGAGCGGAGGGGTTGGGTAAATAGTACCATCAGATGCAGTTTAGTGTCATAAATAGCCGATTCTTTCTTTTTTTTTTTTTTTTTTTTTGTTAATGGATCTTACCACTTTAAAGGAGATACAATCAGTTTATTCTAAGCCCCACCAACAGGGTGACTTTTCAACGATGACTGGTATAGAGTTTCTCGTTGACGAATTGATTGTTAAATTTTAATAATCCATGGAGGGGTCCCTGTGGCGTCGTTGTTAAGCTTTGCTTTCTGGCATCGTTAGAAGCGTGTTAGAATTCAAGTTGCGCTGTTATATTCACTTTTGGAAATATATGAACTCTCTTATCCTCGCCAATTTCCCTGTCGGCTTAGCCTGTAGAAGACACTGACTGCGTCTTTGCAGAGGGATAGGACTCCTCCATTGAGTGTTCTGTGGCCCAGTCGGGTGGGGCTGTAGAATACACCGACTGTACCTCTGCAGAGGGTAAGAAGACCCCTCTAGTGAGTGTCCTGGATATGGCACTAAACAATCTGATGGTGAGGTTCTAGTATTGCTAGAACTTTAGGGAATGCAGAGTACCTTATTCATTGCCATCACTCACAGGTCCACTCTGGTCCGGAGTAGTGGCACCTGATAGGGTCTTATCAAGGGGTTAAATAGAACTAAAAAGTATACTTATGCTAAACTGAATTGTTTAAAATTGAACTGTTTTTACATTTAACTGATTTTAAACAAATAGCTGTCATTATCCTTAACTGATTTTTTTTTTAAATAGAACTGTTTTTTGACATTTAAACAGTGTATTTATGCTAAACTGAAGTGGGTCATATCTGTTGGTCAAATAAAACTGTTTGAGGTTTAAAATGAGTACTCATATAGAAATTAATTATTTGAAATAGATGCGTTTTGTATTTAATTGCGTGTAAAAAAAAACAAACTATGTGCTAAACTGAATTTTTGTCACTAGAACCGTTTGATCATTCAACTGTGTGTAAACAAATGACTGATGTTTAATTGAATTGCTTGCGGTACGTAACAATACTTGAAAACATTGAACTGTGCGCTAACAAATGATTGATTGTAAAAAGAATTATTTTCATATTAGAGAGAAATATATGAAACCATTTAACTGTGAAAAAAATTAACTCTGGTTCCCTTAAAAATGTTATCAACAAAATGTGTTTTCAAAGCCGCATCTGTACTACTGTACGGCTGCATCATCTGAACTCAGACTGAATGATTTGAGAAAAAATAAGATGGAAACTCCTCAAGACTGCTGCATGCTGTTGTGAACAAATCCCCGAAGCAGCACCCTTCGAAGAAAGAGCCAAACAGCCACTTACCTTCCATTTAACCAACCAATAAAGTACCGATGAACAAGACATGCGGGAAAAACAAGGATAAACTCGTAAGCGAAATTCACCAGTGAACTCCAACACAAGGACATACCAGCATAGACTTGAATACATCAACGTTGGGATGCAGAGAGAGAGAGAGAGAGAGAGAGAGAGAGAGAGAGAGAGAGAGAGAGAGAGAGAGAGAGAGTCTGAGCAGTCGGCAAGATTTGATGATAATTATCATTTTCTCTTTCTTTATTTTTTAAAAACTCTCTTTCATATCCTCTTTCTTTCATTTTTAATTCTCTATCATTTCCTCATTCTTTCATTTTTCAATTTTCTTTCATTTCCTCTCTCTTTCATTTTAATTCACTTTCATTTCCTCTTTCTTTCATTTTTAATTCTTTTTCATTTCCTCCTTCTTTCATTTTCAAATTTTCCTTCCCTTCATCTTTCTTTCATTTATAATTCACTTTCATTTTTTATTCTGTTTTCATTTTTTCCCCTCTTTCCTTCATCTTTAAATACTCTTTTCATTTCCTCTTTCGTTCAGTTTTTAAATTCTCTTTCATTTTCTCTTTCTTTCGTTTATTGTCTTTTAATTCTCTTTCTTTTTCTATTTCATTTGAGTCAGACCCAATCTTAAACCAACTCTTAATACTAACGCAATCCCTAAAACTTTACCAAAACTTTTTCTCTGAACCTAACTCTAATCTCAACCCTCATCTTATCCCTAACTCTGCCCGTATCACTAAGGTTAAGTTTAGGGTTAGGATTAGGACTTGTGTTACAGAGAGAGAGAGAGAGAGAGAGAGAGAGAGAGAGAGAGAGAGAGAGAGAGAATGATGCTGATGGAACGGAGAGGGAATTTAGTCGATACAGGTGAGGGCACTTGATAAAGATTGGTGCATATTCAGGAATTCGAAGAAATCTTCGTACCAAAATAGTGCACCACACAACAGTGTATTCAATATGGAAACGTATTTTATGATTAGGGTTAAGATTAGGGTTAGGGTTAAAGTTTAGGAATTGGATTAGCGTTAAGGCTTATGTAACAGTTTGTGATAGGGTTAAGATTAAGGTTAAGTTTAGGGTTAGGATTAGGATTTATCTTAACCCTATCCCAAACTGTTACATAAGCCTTAACGCTATTCCAAATCCTAAACTTTAACCCTAACCCTAATCTTAACCCTAATCCTAAAAGTACGTTCCATATTGAACATACTGTTGTGTGGCGCACTATTTTGGTACGAAGATTTCTTCGAATTCCTGAATATGCACCAATCTTTATCAAGTGCCCTCACCTGTATCGACTAAATTCCCTCTCCGTTCCATCAGCATCACTCACTCACTCTCTCTCTCCTCCTCCCCCCCTCTCTCTCTCTCTCTCTCTCGGATATTTTTTATTATTTTATGATATTTTCTTACCCTCTCAGTTTAGAAAATTATCTGAGATATAATTCAACTAAAATGTTTATCTGTTTTGTTTCCACACTTTTTTAAAAAATTTCTTTTATTCATCAATTTTTTATAGTTTTATTTTATTTTTTGTTTTTGTTTTAACAACTGATACTACTATATAAAGACACCTTGAAAACCACAAACTAACTCTCTGTAACGAACAAAAAAATGAAAAAAATTTTTAAAGATATTTGTTTTTAAATTTTACTCTTTAAAAAATTAAAACATTGAAAAACATACAAAGGGAGAAGAAAGGGGTTTTGTCTTGAAGATAACAGGTGCGTAAGATTATTTTAGAATGAAGAATCATTTCTTGCAGTTATTTCACGTGAAGCAGTGCGCATGCGCATCTCAAGGGAGAGGGCGATTTCATATTGTAAAGGTCTTTGCAGTAACAAAAATGTCATCCAGAACATTATTTTTTTTTAATCACTAAGGCTTTGATAATAACTGTTGATTTATTTTTTATTTAAATGTATATATTCTACAAATATTTAGTAAGCCTCGCGATTTCCACAAAAAAATGTTTGATTTGGTTTGGTTTGGTTCGGTTTAGTTTGGTTTGATTTGGTTTATCTTGGTTTAGTTTGGTTACTTGGTTTAACCCATGAGGATTATTTAATTTTAAAGCACACACACACATATATATATATATATATATATGTGTGTGTGTGTGTGTGTGTGTGTGTGTGTGTGTGTGTGTGCGCGCGCGTGCGTGTGTGTGTGTGATAGTATATAAATCTATTTGTAAACGAATATTTAGGAAACTTTATTTTAAAAGTAGACCTCGTTTGTTTGAATAGTTAAATAGTTTCAAATACTGCTGTCAGACACAAATAATTCTATTTACTATTGCTCAATTGCTTACACGCAGTGAAATAATTTAGAGTATTGCTATTAAACACAAACAACCCTTCTGGCATTAAATTACTCACAGAGCTTGATAGGCCGTTAAACAAAACTCAAACTCAAACCCTAAACTCAAACAATTGAATTTAATAATAATCATTTGTGGGCAAACATTTAAACACTTTCAATATGTTTGTCTATCATAAATAATTCTATTTAAAAAATTGGTTTGGTTTGGTTGTTTTATGGCATATCAACCCTTTTCGGTTATTTAATGCCAAAGCCATTCTCCTAGAAGAACCGTAGTGGTAGTACTTAACCCCTAGCGTGGATAATAAGGGGGTTCATACCTTTCCCAAGGGTATTTACCCGAAAGTGAACGTAATAGCGCGACCAGAGTTTCAACTCACTTAATACGATTCCGCAATCCATCGCTTTAATCATTACACCAAGAGGACACCCCTAATTCTATTTAATATTAATTATTTCTTTGCATGCAGTTAAAGGGTTTCAAGTATTGCTTTTTAACATATACATCTATTTATCAAATATCCCTATCCAATACAAGAGTTTGCACACTGAAAGTTTTCAAATAACTCATAATAATAATTCTTTGTAAATCTTTGAAAAGTTCTATTTCCAGGAGAGAGTAGACCAGATAATAATGGTAATGAAAGTGTAGTTCATTTCGTAAAATAATTAAAGATTTTAATTAATCATTTTAGTTTTTAGTGTTGAATTGTGTGCTCACTAAAAACTTTCAGTTCCTAGAAGCAGGTCTTCGAGTTGGAAAGGTCCAAGCGAGTAAGCCTTTTTCTGCATATGCATGTGTCAGCTCCCCTTAATTTAAACCATTACAGTTTTATTTTTTTAATTCAACTGTAAGCAAAATTTTAAAATAACCATTTGGATACATATCAGCTGATATGTATCTATGACGTATCACTAAAAAGTTTTAGTGATTATGTGTGATTAATGGATTAGTAGAGAAGATAATTAGAATGAAATATAGAAGAAGATTACTACGACGTAAAATCAAGCAGTCAGTTGAAGACCGAGCGGAGAGGCTCCATTTGGATGGATTCGGGTCCGAGAAGAAGAAGAAGTTTGTGTTTGTCCGTTTTGTCTCCTACTCTTTACACTGCCAGTCTGTCTAAATGAGTTGACGCAATTTTTAGTTTCTCCCTCTCTCGTTTCACGGCTACGACGAAAAAGATAGTCAAAATAAACTTTCGTATCATAAAAAAAAACTGTCCTATTTTTGTATTGCGTATGTGACACCTTCCGAGATGGTATCGTAGCATTACTCCAATCCTCAAAATCTCTAGAGCAGGAGCCTCGCCATCAAATAATGTCAAAACCATAAAAAATAATATTTGAACTTGCTTGAAGAATGTTATGATATCCAGTCATTGATAAACAAAGCATACAACAATTTACAGAAAGCTATACGAATATTTTTGGTGAGAATATCCCTTGTAAAATTTATATAATTGGCACAATTAAAAGATGTTTTCCTTAGTTTTTATTTGGCAGTAAATAAACTTATAACAGTAAAGACGCAAAATATTTCCTTTTTTAGACAAATTGGATTAAATTGTATAAATTACTGGTAAGAATTTTTTCCAAGCCGAAAAGGAAAGCATTATAGAATCATCATCTTGTCGTGCTATCAGCACGGATATCCCTGACCCTCTCTCGGCACCCCTCCCTATCATTCATTGATTACGTCCGGTCCTTAGGGCTACACCCCGTATCCTCACAGAGCTGCTGTATGTATGCTCGAGCTGGTCGCCCTGCTTTTGCTCGGCTATGTGAAGGGGTCCATAGGATTACGTCACTTATGAGCTCGTCCCTACTTCTCCAGCAGTGTCCCGCATGTCTGGTTCATCTAACTTTGATAGTTTTCGTGATGGTGGCCGAATAACCTAATGCTAAAGTCTGATTGTGACATAAGGTGTAGAGAGTTAGTTCGGCAACAGTCTTTAATCTTTATCTATGCAACTAAATTATAAATACATATTATACAATGGGGAAAACGGATGCTATTATTATGTTCTTAAAGTAAAGTCAGAGATGATATGAAAACACGAATAAGATAGTTCTATTTCAAACAATTCAGTTTAGCAACGAAGTTAAACGGTTCCAAGTATTGCACGGTATCTCTAACAATTCAGTTAAACTTATGTCATTTATTTACACCCAGTTAAAGCATCAAACAGTTCAATTTCTATCAATTCAGTTCAGCATAAGTGGTTTGTTGATAGAATGGGAGGTTCTTCTATAATCTCCCAATTCACCATTTTTCGCACTTACTGATTTTCATTTGAATCGTTCACGAGAACATTTCATAAGTGACAAAACATTTCGAAACAAAGAATTTAAAAACTGTATTTTAATTTTTTTTCGGAAAAAACCTAGATTTCTTTAAACGTGGAAGCAAAAATTTGCATTCCCGTTGGGCTTCAGTTGTTGAAAATAAAGGTGATAACATTTTTGATGATAATATTTAAATTTTTTTACTTGCATTTGTTTTTATATCTTCTCTTGTACTTGTATGAGTCATAGGTTTTGCAATGCTTTGGTACGTGCTAGTTTATGGCCTGTGCATTAATTAACCCTCTGTGGTTGGAAGTGTCTTGGTAGTTAGTGCAGTGACACTTTTTACATTGCTTAACGTCATGTGTGCCTTGAAAACCGAACAGATGAATGTGCAACGTAGTCTAATTCAGGAACTTATATTTTACTAGTTCAAACTGGGCCCTAAAACTGCTGAAGAAAACAAAAACATTTCTTGTGCCAAAGGTGAAGCCGTAGCTGATGACAGTACAGTAAACAGATGGTCGAAGAAATTTCGATCTGGTTATAAGAAACTCGATGATCCGCTAAAGTCAGATAGGTATTAGTTAGTAAACTTGGCGACTGTTGTCGAGGGAGGCCCGAAAGCTCCCTTTTTAATAGTTACTACACCGAGGTGCCCGTGGTGTAGTCGTTATCGTCGTAGGAAATGGACACGGTGACACGAGTTCAAATCCTGGACGAGACTGATTATATTTCACATAGCACTAATACCCTTGTGGAAGGTATGAATCCAATTATTCTCCCTCCAGCTATGGGTAAATAGTAGGACAGAGTAGGTTCTTCAGCCTTGGTTAGGCAACTAGTCTAGGAGAGGAAAAACTCTGAATTCAAACCTGTGAAACTCCGCTTAAAAACTGACCTTGTATCATATCCTGCCCGAGCGGAGGGGGTGGTAAATAGTACTACACCGAGGTGTAGTTGAGGGCACTACTCCTTTGCCTATATTGCTCCGCTTTACTCTTGATACGTACCTTATAATGCTGAGTGTTAAGCAAGGAGGTATCAAGTACCATTTTTTTAGTCTTTCGTATGAATCAACCTGGGATTGAACCCCAGTCTCCCGGGCCATTGGTGAACACTCTACCCAGATACGTATAAAAAACATGGAAACCTAGGCCATGTTCTAAGCTATTGGACAAATCTGGTGATTAGCACAGGGAGAGTATCAGGTGAGTTGGACATCACATAATTCATTGTGGCTCGTTACTTTCATGCACTCGGCAAACAAACAGGATTAATTTCGTTTAGCTTTATTTTATGGCATATCAACCATTGTAGGTTATTTGATGCGAAATTCTTTTTATACACATATATTAAATATATATAATTTAGTGTGGTTTTATTGCATATCAACCATTGTAGGTTATTTATTGCCAAATCCATTTTATACATATATGTTAAATTTATGATTTGGTTTGGTTTGGTTTGGTTTAGTTTGGTTTGGTTTTATGGCATATCAACCATTGTAGGTTATTTAATGCCAAATCCGTTTTATACGTACATATTAAATTTATGATTTGGTTTTGTTTGGTTTTATGGCATATCAACCATTGTAAGTTATTTAATGCCAAATCCGTTTTATACATATATATTTGATATATGGTTTCTAAACACATTTTGAAGATAACATTTTTAAAAGAAGCTGAGCTCATTTTTTTACACTGTTAAATGGTTTAACTTATTTCTGTCATATACGAATAATTCTATTTAATTATTTGTTTACCCAGTTTGATGTGTTTCAAATATTGCCATGTATCGCTAACAACTCAGTTAAACAGCAGTCATTGTTTACACACAGTAAAGGGTAAAAACAGTTCTATTTCAAACACTTCAGCTTAGCATAATTACAGACATTAAGCTGTTCTATTTGGCCCATACATAGGACCCTATCAGATGCTACCATCCAAGGCTAGAGTGGACCTGGAAAAGATAGCAATGAAGGGGTACTCTGTATTCCCTAAAAGTGCAGAATTACTGAAGCCACACCATCAGATTTTTCAGAGTCATATCCAGGACACCCGTTGAGGGAGAGTTAAACTTCTGCACTGGACACTCATTGGGGGAGTCGTACCCCTGTGCAGAGATGCAGTCAGTGTATTTTACAGCCCCAGCTAACTGGGCTACTGGACAATCGTTGGAGGAGTGTAACCCCTAACCCATCAGCAGAGACGCAGTCAGTGTATTCTACAGCCCCAGCTAACTGGGCTACTAGACAATCGTTGGAGGAGTGTAACCCCTAACCCATCAGCAGAGACGCAGTCAGTGTATTCTGCAGACCCAGCTGACTCGGCCAATTCCAACTGGAGATGCCAAACTATACCTCAAATTACCAAAATATTGTTTAAACTTTAAAGTCACCCAAGTAAACTGTCATTACTTTTCAAACACCTAAATATATTACTCTTTATTGAATATTTTTATGATAATCTATAGTATTTTTCTTTCGTTTTTTTTTTTTTTTTGTGGGGGAGGGTTTATTATGCGACAGAGACACTAGGCTGCTTTTGGAACTACATTAGATAAATTGTTTATGCCAAGCAGGGTGGAATAACAGACACTCTGAAAATGGTAACTATTTGAAAGCATCAAAGAAAAAGTTCTTTACTTCGGCGTTGGAAAGGTCATGCAGAGAGCGAAAAAGAAAATGGTTGTGAAATAATTTCTGCCAATTCGGCCATTCAGTTCATATGTTGTCTGTTCCATCAAAAATTTGATAAACTTTACATAAAGGTATTTACAAACATAATTTTGTCTTATACAAAACAATAACTCCTTGGCACTCAGTGAGGAAGACCCTTTGGTTTGGATTTTATAGTATATCAACCATTGTAGGTTATTTAATGCCAAATACTCTTTATACATATATATTATTTGTATATAATTAGGTTTGGTAGGGTTTTAAGCCATATCCAACATTGCAGGTTATTAAATGCCAAATCATCTTCATACGTATATATATATATATATATATATATATATATATATATATATATATATATATATATATATATATTCTAAATGCCAAATCGTCTTTATACATATATATATTGAAATATATATGATTTGGTTGGGTTGGGTTGGGTTTTATGGCATATCAACTATTGCAGGTAATTTAATGTCAAATCCTCTTTATACATATACATGGAATATGTATGACATTGTTAGTTAGGTTTTTGGCATACCACTCATTTTAGGGTGTTT
>OY757931.1:61494993-61612493 GCA_963585895.1 Sepioteuthis lessoniana | reverse complement strand
GGAGATAGGTTAAAAAAAAAGGTCTTTTTTCTACAATATTATGATTAATGATAATACTTGATTCTGTGATCTTACTATGTTGTTTATTATATATATATTAAAGCTGATGATCCCATTGGCAAGAAGCTAAGTCACCAAAGGCCATTGACTTTATGTGTCCGCTATAATAACTCTCTCTTTCTCTCTCTCTCTCTCTTTCTCACACACACACACATATGAACTCCACTGGGCATTCCTGATTTACAATAATAAGTAAAAGTAAAATTGGCGACCTTAGTCGAGGGTGACCCAAATGTTCCCTTTTCAATATCTACAACACCGAACTGTAGGGGAGGGCGCTTCTTCATTCCCTGGATTGCTCAGCTTTACCCTTGATCTCTACCTTATAATGCTGAGTGTTAAGCAAGGCGATGTCATATACCATTTTTTGAGTTATTGGTATGACTCGACCTGAGATGGAACCCCGGTCTACCGGACCATTGGCGATTGGCGAACACTCTACTCATTAGACCAATGGCCTGATAGATAGATAGATAGATAGATGTTGTCATCAACAGACTACCGGAGTGCTTAATTCATGAGAAGAGCTTCCATTTACGCGTAGGTGTCAGTCGGCAATCCCTCGCTCGAGTGCTCAGCTCACTGGAGGAAGCGTATATGTTGTCATCCACAGACTGACAGTTTCGTTGTATCACAACCCTTTAATGTGGCAAGATACATGAGATGCTTCAAGCTATGATCGAAACCAGGCTGATTTTACGTCAGTCAGATACCTTATCAGTGAGGTATCGTCAATCTCAATGTAAGCGAAGGGATTTTTAGGTATGTATTTATAAGTACGCTATCAGCCACTGGGGGGCTCAATATTTATGACTGATTCTTCCGGTGACTTTGATATATGAGAGAGCCAAACATTTCAGTTGAAGATGCTATTCTGCCCACATACATGATTTGTTTGTAGAAGTGAAACATTTGTAGAACCGAAACCACTTTTTGGCTTAGGTGATAACAAAAGAATGGTGTACCAATGTATTAGATTTTCCCGGGCATCATTCCTCAAGTTTTTAGTTCGGCTTTTCCTTCTCGAGGATTGGATAACCTAGTCTCTCCAAATATTTACTTATAACTGGAGAAAAAGAGAAGTATATATATATATATATATACAGAGTGAGACAGACAGACAGACTGAGAGGGAGAGAGAGAGAGACAGAGAGAGAGAGAGAGAGAGAGAGAGAGAGAGAGAGAAAGAAATTGAGAACAAGGTAATCCAAGTAGGAGAGATTTATTGAGAAGCAAAGTCGGTACAATAGCGTTTCAGGTCTAATGAACCATCATTAGGACTGTGAGGGATGATATTGCCGATGTCAAATCAACGATGGATGTTTAAAAATACAAAAATACCAAAACCTAGGGAAAATCTTTATATCAAGAAAGACTGTTTAGTTAGTAAATCAGTGTTTTTTTTTAAATATGTTATTTTACTTATTCGGAATATTGTATAGAATATATGTCCCTTTTGTTTATCGACAAAAATTTCGAATCAGAAAGAATAAAGTGATATATATATATATATATATATATATATATATATATATATATATATATTGCCCAGTCGGATGGGGCTGTAGAATACAACCGACTGCACCTCTGCAGAGGGGTAAGACCCCACTAACGAGTGTCCTGTTTATGACACTAAACAATCTGATGGTGAGGTTCCAGCAGTGATGCTGGAGCTTTGGGGAATGTGGAGTACCCCTTCATTGCCATCGCTCCCAGGTCCACTCTGGCCCGGAGTGGTAGCACCTGATAGGGCCCTATCTATGAGTTAAATAGAACTAACAGCATACTTATGCTAAACTGAATTGTTTGACTAAACTGAATAGCTTGAAATAGAAATGTTTTGACAATTAAACCGTACTTACATTTAAACTGCGTGCTTATGCTTAACTGAATTATTTGAAATAGAACTGTTTTTCGTCATTAAAACTGTATTTACACTTAACTGAATTGTTACATATAACTGCTTGAATAGTTTGAAATAGAAATGTTTTGACAATTAAACTGTATTTTCGATAAACTGAATTATTTTAAATAGAACAGATTATTTACATTAAAATGGATTTGGCGTTAAATAACCTACAAATGTTGATATGCCATAAAACCCAATAAACCAAACCAAACTATATATATATATATATATATATATATATATATATATATATATATATATATATTACATTGATCTACAAATTTATACATTTTTATTTCTTTAAATGAATGAGAAGCGTCACAAAAATCAGAAGTTAAAATGCCTTTTCTTGTTATCAAAGTTAATAATCGTCACTGTGTAAATATTTTTTAGAGGAAGTGAAGATTAAAGCATGAACTGTAGCAGTAATTGTTAATTTTTATCTAAATGGGCCTATTTGTTAGGTGTAAAAAATTCTTTGTATGAGTGTGTATGTAGTGAGAAAATATATTCGTGCGTTAAACGTATATGCAGCTGCTGCAGAAATTTTACTCTGCAAGTTTTTAGCTGTATTAGCAATACTTATGAATCTATGTAAATGTTGCGATGCTGACCAAATAAAGACACGGGAAACTGAAAAAGTTTGATAGAAAAACATAAATTCAAGTAACAAAACAAGATACAAGTGAACCTGGTTAAACAGCAACAAGTTGGTAGAAAGCTGAGAGTCCAGTGTGTTAGGGATTATCCATCCTCTATGCAAATGGTATCACACGTGATTGTGTCACGCTGATTGGTGCCCTCCTGTCTGATGATCTCGTTGAGGTGTATTTATGGCGGAGGGCGAGTCCATTATGTAGGGAGTACAGCAATAAATGTTGAATGTAAATGAATTTTTAAAGGAAAGAAAATTTCAGTCATAAAAAATAAACTGAAAGGTTGAGTAGATATAGAATAATTCTATACCTACTTAAGAATATATTTGCTTCTTCGCTATTTATACGATTGAGGTAGGCTCGAAATGAGAGTGTTGATGAATTATCTCTGATTCTTATTGGTTAAGAAATTGTATTTATTACAATCTAGGTGGGAAAATATTTCTTAAATTATTTTTGGTTTTGATCCTTCAAAATTTTCCCAGTAAATTAGATATTGTCGTCTGTAACTCTCAAAGAAATTTTCATATGAGCCCAAATTCACCGATTGGTAAAGAAATGCAAAACTACAGATGGCAAAAATTACAGCTTCTTGATCCTATTCTTACCCCAAAATTAATGCTTTGTCTATTATGGAAATCCGATGAATTTATATATATATATATATATATATATATATATATATATATATACATTTCCCTACTTGAGCAAATCCATTTTAAATAACTACAATATATTCCATCTTTAGTTAATATATTCCACATATATCATAATTTTATGCTTTCTCTTTTTTCTTTTTGTCTTTCATTTTCATCCTCCTTTTTGATTCGAAAAACAAACGGAATATAAATTCTACACAATGTTTCTATTAAGTCAAATGAAGGAATTTAAAACAACAAACGCTGGTTCACTAATTAAACCGCCATTTTTTTTTTTTTTGTTATACAAATTTTCCCTAGGTTTTTATATTTTGCATTTTTAAACATCCATCGTTGATTTAACATCACTAATATTATCACCCATAGTCCTGATGATGGTTCATTAGAACCGAAACGTTATAGTGTCGACTTTGCTTCTCAATAATTCTCTTCTTCTACTTGGATTACCTTGTTATCAACTTTTCTTTATATATTGTCGGATTACGCCCCATTATCTACTTCAATATACATATTTATGTACAAACACACGATGAATTTACGTATTTAAACACACACACACACACACACACACACACATATATATATATATATATATATATATATATATATATACGTTTGTGTGTATGTGTGTGTGACTATGTACTATCTAATTTAAATCTATGAATAAGCATTACTAAAAGTTTCAAGTCAACAGGGAACGATGGTGTTAAGACTAGTTGCAAATAATCTGCAGTAGGTTTTGAATTCAGCAGTTTTTCGCCCACTAGACCACTTTGCTCAAAAAAAAAAAAATGAAACTGTCCTTTCGCATCTGTGTGACCCTATATCAAGTGCTATCTTTCTTTCAAAATTAGGGACCATAGAACCCTGTCAAAACCCGCCTGACAATTGGTCAGCTGGGTCATAACGTTTTATATAAACTTGAGTGGATGACATCGTTGATTATGAAAGCAGAAAATTTAGATCCTAAAGAAATCTTCTTATGCGTCAAGAAGTCTCCATGGCGTTATGGCCAACGTGCTGGACATCGTAGAAACCGAGGTCGAAATCTAGTCGGGATACTGCGTCCTTTGTCGGAGATAAGTACCCAGTTATTTCTCCGGATATGGGTTAAATAATTCGACTAGGATGGATTTGGCTGTAGATATCCCACAAATCCCATTTAATGTGCCATTGAACAAATAAACAAAAAAAAAGCTACTTGTGATGTCCAGGCAATATCTGCATCATGTTTTATAACTTTTCTTACGATATATATTATTTTGGCTCAGTCGGCTGGAGCTTCAGAAAACATCGACGGCACCTCTGCAGAGGTAGTAAGACCCCCCCCCCACAATGAGTCTCCTGATAAAACACTAAACCAAAACAATCTGAAGGTGAGGCTATAGTAATGTTGGAACGTTGCAAAATGCAGAGTACTTCTTTATTGCCATCCCTCTCAGAGCCACTCTGACCCGAAGTGGTAGCACTTGATAAGGTCCTATCTATGTATGGGTTAAATAGAACTTTTGACATTTAAACTGAGGGCAAACAAATGACTTACGATAAATTGAATTGTTTGAAATAGAACTGTTCGATTTATTAACTGTATGTAAACAAATGACTGATGTTTAATTGAATTGTTAGTAATATATTTCCATACTTGGAGCCATTTAACTGGGTTAACGTATACTAAATTGAATTGTTGGAAATAGAACTATTTGATCATATAACTGTGTGTAAACAAATGACTGATGTTTAATTGAATTGGTAGTAATATATTTCGATACTTGGAGCCATTTAACTTGGTTAACGTATACTAAATTGAATTGTTAGAAATAGAACAGTTTGATCATATAACTGCGTGTAAACAAATGACTGATGGTTAATTGAATAACTTAATACATAACAACACTTGAAAACATTTAACGTGGTTGACGTATACTAAATTTCATTGTTTGAAATTCAACCATTTGACCATTTCACTGTTTGTAAACAAAGGACAGATGTTTAATTGAATAATTTTATACATAACAACACTTGGAACCATTCAACTGTGTGTAAACGAAGGTGTAATGATAGATAGAATAATAAACGTTAAATAGCAATGCTATTTAACGTTATTCGTTAAATAACGATAAACCCATTCACTCTGTGCAAATAAATGACTAATAGTAAACAGAATTATTGGTATTATATGGCAATACTCGAAACCATTTGTAATATAATTGCGGAGGTATTTCGTTGTATATATCTTGCATTTCGGTTTAGTAAGAACCTTTCGCTTAGCGTATGGGTTAGTTAGGTATAACATTAACGCAGGTGTTCACGCGCGCACGGAGAGGATGTGTCATTCAGAGATGTCAAAATAAAAATCCCAGATAGAATTTGGGATCAAGAGGTGTGAATGACGTCATGCACCGGAAGCGTGGGCTGAGGATTTTGGGATTTGAGAAAAAGCAGTTAGTTGAGTTCCTGCCTCCGAACGAGAGGGTCGAGATTTTTAGAGTTGGGCGAGGCCAGACGAATTTGTGCGCAACGGGCACCGCGCGTTGGTTGGGTTGAGAGCTAACGATGTAAAAGCAGTCAGCATAGAAAGATTGTGTCTCTCTCTCCTCATGTCGAAAAACCTTCAACTCAAAGGTAGTAAAAGTTTCGTACCTGAACTAATTTCGTAAAGTTTCGTGTTTTTAAAGATTCCCAATATCTATTTCACATATCCGTATCATGGGTATGTTACACATCTAACGAATGTTGACATGCCGACAAACCAATCAAACAAAAATAAGTGACTTAATTTAAATAATTTTCTGTTCAAAAGAACATGGTTTTATTCAAAGAAAATCTATTTTGTTTTCTGGTTTATTTTTTATTTTAACGTTTCAGGATCAATTTTTAATCGACACCAAGCATTGTGAAACGACTTATGGCAATCCAGTCGTATTTGAAATTCATGAGTCTTAAAAAAAGGAACATTATATATATTTATCCTATTTACCAACCCCTTCGCTCGGGCAGGATATGACACAAGGTCAATTTTTTAAGCGGAGTTTAACAGGTTTACATTATGAGTTTTCCTTCTCCTAGACTAGTTGCCTCACCAAGGCTGAAGAACCTAGTCTGCCCTACTATTTACCCATAGCTGGAGGGAGAATAATTGGATTCATACCTTTCCCGAGGGTATTAGTGTTATGTGAACTGCAATCAGTCTCGTCCAGGATTTGAACTCGTGCCACCGTGTCCATTTCCAGCGATGATAACCATTACACCACGGGCACCTCCCCATTATATATATTTATACGAGTTCATATATATATATATATATATATATATATATGCTTTATAATTTTCAATGGATTCCAGTTTTCTACTGATGTTAATTTACTAAGCTTTTTGCTTAGATGTAGCACAAGGCCGCATGATTTGGGGACCCAATGAGAATCGAACTCACTCGTGTAGGTTCGCTAATCTACCTTGCTAACCATTACACCACCAGAGTTGCCCCTCCAGTTTTCTACTGATGATTGCATGGTAGCAAGACTTCCAAGGTCTCCAGGACTTTTCGAAGTATTCTTGATGCTTTTAAGAGTGTCCAGATCTGGATTGGTTTGATTCTTGCTCTGATCTCCAGTTCACGGTGTCTCTTTCGATAGCCTATGAGGATCGTTCCAAGTGTGTCCATTATAATTGGTATCACTGTCACCCTAATGTTTCACAGTTTTTCCAGCCTTCTGGAGCTGGAGTACCCGGGACGTTGTGGTTAAAATACTAGACTGCAACTTCAAATTAAACGAGTTCATATTCAAGGCGTACTATCACGATCACTGTAAGGCAAATAAATTATGGAAAGATATAAACCTTCTTATTTTCCCCAACTTAAATAGTTAAATACTTCTACAACTTTCTTTCTACGAGGATGGTTTTGGTATCAAATGACCAACGAATGTTGATATGCTATTAAACAAAGAAATCAAACGAAACCAAATCACTCTTTTCCATGCTGTCCAAGACTGTTCAATTCTCACCAATAAAGAGTTACAAACTTTCATTCAAGTAAAATTTGTTTTACAGTTTAAGTATAATGTAGGGGGTCCTCGTGGTGTAATGGTTAAAGCGATGGACTGCGGAATCGTAGTAAGCGAGTTCGTACTCCAGTCGCTCTATTACATTCACTTTCGGGCAAATACCCTTGGGAAAGGTATGAACCCCCTTATCCGCCTAGCTATGGGTTATATAGTACCGCTACTGTTCTTCTTGGAGAATGGATTTGGCATTAAATAACCTACAAAGGCTGATATGCCATTAAACAAAGAAACCTAACCAAACCTTTTAGTATAATAATAATAATAACATGTCAAAACAAGAAGAGACAAGTTGCACCAAAATAGCAGATGTAGATTATGGGTTGATAGAGACGAAAAAGCTTATCACATTTTATGGGAGAATGCAGTAAATTAGTGAAAAGAGGGTGTAAGACTAGACACGATTGTATGGGGAAGGTGATCCATTGGGAACTGTGCAAGAACTTTAAATTTGACCATACGAACAAATGTTAAATGTGCAACCTAGAATATGTCCTGGAGAATGAGACAAAATCCTCTTTGAGCACGAGAAATAACAGATCATCTTATCTCGGCCAGACGACCAGACCTCGCGATAATCCCCCCAAAATGCGAACCTACCGAGTAGCTGACCTTGCCGTTCATACCGACCACAGGGTAAAACGGAAAGAAAGCGAAAAGGGAGATAAGTATCTAGAAAATGCTAGAGGACTGAAACAAACTATGGAACATGAAAGTAACGGGGATACCAATTGTACTTAGCGTGCTTGGTACAGTCATCAAAGGTTTGGTGCAATGACTGGAGGACTTGGAAATTAGAGGACGATTGGAGATCATTTAAACCACAGCATTGTTGAGATCGGCCAGAATACAAAGTAGAGACCAGGAGACCTGAGAAGACTTGCTGTTATCCAGACTCCTTTGGCAAACCATCAGCTAGTGCTGGTGTGAAAAACTCTAAAAAGAATATAATAATAATGATGACTATAATTCCTGCCAAAGGACCTGACCAAGTGTTAACAAGAAAATATAGAACTTGTGAATTTTACCATTATGGTGAGCAAAAACCAAAGAAAACGAAAAAAGTCGATACTTTGATTTCACAGAGTAAATAACATGGAACATGATGACGATGATACCAATTGTAATTGCTGCGCTCGAAGCAGTCACCAAAGGATTGGTACAAGGACTGGAGGAATTGGAAATGTGAGGATGAGTGGGAACCATCTAAACTATAGCATTATTGAGATTGACCAGAATACTGAGAAGAGTTTTGGAAACTTTGGGAGACTTGTTTTTACTCAGACTCTAGTTAAAGACCATCAGTTTTCACCATTAAAAGAAACTTAGAATGATAATAATAATATTGTAATCGACCAGAATACTGAGAAGAGTCCTGGAGACTTGAGGAGACTTGCTGTTACTGAAACTTCACTGAAAGACCATCAGCGTTAGCTGATGTTAAAAACTCTCAGAGTAGATAATATGGAACATTATGTAATTGTAATTAGTGCTCTCGGAGCAGTCACCGAAGGATTGGTTATGGGACTGGAAGACTCGGAAATAAGAGAACAAATGGAGACCATCCAAACTACAATATAATTAAGATCGGCAGTAATAATGTGAAGAGTCCTGGAGATTTGATGAGGCTTGTTCTCGCTAAAACTTCTGTGAAGATCATCCAAGGAGAATGATAACAATAATAATAAGACCACACCTACAAATGGTATATGCACAACCCAGTACCTGTCCTAGAAAATGACACTCACAAACTCCTATGGGACTTTGATATACAAATGGATCACCTAATCTCGGCTCGAAGACCAGATCTCATAATTATCGACAAAAAAAAAAAAAAAAAAAAAAAATTTGCAAAATTGTCGACTTTGCTGTCCCGGCTGGCCACAGAATAAAACTGAAAGAATGGGAAAAGAGAGATAAGTACCTTGATCTTGCGTGATAATTGAAAAAACTATAGAACATGAAGGTGACACTTATACCAATTGTGATTGGTGCTTTTTGCATGGTAACTAAAGGATTATCAAAGGGCCTGGAAGATTTAGAAGTTGGCGACCGAATGAAGACCATCCAAACAACAGCATAATTGAAATCGGACAGAGTACTGAGAAGAGTCCTGGAGACTTGAGGAGACTTGCTGTCATTCAATCTCCAGTGAAAACCCATCAGCTTACGCTGATGTGAAAAACTCTAATGAGTAATAATAATAATAATAATAATAATAATTGATGGGGTAGGAACAGAAGTATTGATATAACTAGTGTTTCTGTTGTGTCAAATTATAACCTGATAAAATATTTTTCAGCAAATTGGTGATATTATGAGACTAAAATAGAAATGAACATAATTTCGAACAACTAAAATTGAGGGACTAAAATCAAGAACACGTCACTCTTCTTTGTTTTTTCATTGGAAAATTTTGTATTGTATTTTGTATCTTTTACTGAGATAAACTGTCACGAAAAGCACGAAGAGTGATATGTCGAAGATCGCCGAAAAGAAAAAACACCGAGATCAACTCAAACCAAAAATATCTTTAGTCTATTAGAAGACGAAATCGAAAGTAACGAATTTTATTAAGTCCTTTCAGAATTAAAATTCATTCTTTTGTAAAGTTAATTTGAATAATAATTATGAAAATCACTCAAAGCAATATATATATATATATATATATATATATATATATATATATAATTGCTAAAGTCTTAATCACAAAGTGTTTCTAACGAGTAAAATACAATTCTCTGTGCGGAAAAATTGAGAGTGATATCATATCTAGACGATAAAATAGAAGTATGAATGAAGCAGGATAAAAAAAAGACGATTCTTAGTTTCCTGTGACTGATCCTGCCGTAAGACAATCATTTCGTTAAAAACTCACCAGATGATCAGCCACGTGAAACTGAGTCGTAAATTGTTCCCTTTTTTCTATTCTATAGTTGATATATATATATATATATAAATATATATATGTATATATATATTTTCTTTAAAGAAAAAACCAAAGACCGGTTATTTTTGGATTATAAATTTATTTCCATCCTATTTTTCGTTTCTGGTGGGAACCAAAAACACGAAGAAAAATATAACAGGACTTCTTCAGATCTAATGGATAAAAGTCCTGTTATATTTTTCTTCGTGTTTTTTGTTCACACCAGAAACCAAAAACAGGATGGAAATAAATTTATAATCCTAAAATAACTGGTCTTTGTTTTTTCTTTAAAGAAAGTATTGCTCTGTAAAATTAATTACATTGAGCTCTCTACCAGGAAAATTTAAATGTTTAGCTCTTGAATGATTTTCTTGTCCTGAAGAATTTACTCCCAGCTCTGGTTTAACTGGACCGAATAATACCTATATATATATATATATATATATATATATATATATATATATATATATATATATATATATCAACTATAGAGGGTAAAAATGTAAACAATCGAAGGCTGCTACATAATGCCTTATAAATCCCGAGCTGTCGTGGTTCGCTTGTTGGCTGACCGGTATGAAACGAAGTCTAAGGTAAAGTTGGACGGATTTCGATCCCAGCTTTAAGGGTCCTACGTGTCTAGCCACACACAAGAGTTCTGAGACAACGAAACAGACAGTCTGGTTTGGTGTCTTTGATTAATGGCATATCAACCCTTGTAGGCTATTTAATGGCAAAGCCATTCTCCTAGAACAACAGTAGTGGTAACCTTTGACCCATAACTGGGAGGATAAGGGGGTTCATGCCTTTCTTTAATGTATTTTCCCGAAAATGAACGTATTTATCCATAGCTGGAGTGGGAATTGACGGATTCTTACCTTTCCACTGATTATTATCGCTATGTGAAATGCTAACACCTCGACATGGGTTTGAATTCGTGTCGCCTTGTCTATTTCCTACGGCAGACACTTACACTAACAGCACTTTCATTATTTTATCGAGATACCAACGAGCAGAGTGTGGCACAAGGTCAATTTTTATAGCAAAGTTTGACAAGTTTGAATGGAGAGATTTCTTTCTCCTACACTGGTTGCCAGACCAAGGTTAAAGAATCCAGGTATGCTTTATTATTTATCCGTAGTTGATGAAAAACAATTGAAAGGATACCTTTCCCCAGAATATTAGGGTTACTTGAAACGCAAACAGTCTCGTCCAGGTTTTGAACTCTGACTGCCGTGTTTATTTCCCACAGCGATAACCATAGCATCTCGAAAATATTTAATAGAAATAGTCGTATATCTGTGCGTTCCATGAAGTGAATATAGATGACAGTTGTTACACGTGTACGGAAGTGCGGCTTAGTTTGCATCGTATTACATACCTCTACGGATTTTCACATATATTTTTTGATACACAGATCTTATTTTAGAAAACTCAGCAGCAAGTTATAGGAATCAGAATAAAATAAAGTAAAATATTTACGGAAAGTACTATATTTTAGAAAAGAAGAAAACAGCAAAAAAGAACTTAATGCTGTTGTTGTACCTTCCGGCTTCCGCCCAAAATAAATAACAGATTATAGATTCTTTGAGAGGACACTTTGAAGAACTTTAATTTTTTTTTTTTTTTTGAAAAACTTCAGGTGGTCACTCTTTTTCTAATCTAGAGGATTAAAAAGAAAAGAAAAAAAAGAAAAAGAAAAAACCTACGCACGTCTTTCTGAAATAAAATTAATTCTAACTTTCGACTATTCCTCTCCTCCAAGTCTTCCTCCTCCTTCTATTCTTTTTTAAAATTTTATTTTGTTTTATTTTATTAACTGTCGACTAACGAGAATGACTCAATGAATTTGTGGCCCTCTATTTCCCACCATAGGTCTGCTGAATGTACTTGGAACATCCTGTGTCTCATGCAGAGGGGCTATAACTACACCCAAAAGGTACATTTGATGGTTAGGCTCCAGTTCTAGGGAACTCGGAGATGTTGAGTTCTCCTTCATGTCTATTACTCCCAGGTACACTGTTAACCGTGGCTGTAATACCTGTCAAGAACCTATCTTTAGGTCAAATAGATCTGTTTAGAAATAATTTCTATTCGATAGGAATAATTAATACCATATAAAAAGTAAAGTTGGCAAACTTAGTCGAAGATGAACCAAAGGCTCCCTTTTCAATAGCTACTACAGCAAGGTATAGGAGAGAGCGCTACTCCATTTCCTTGATTGCTCCATTTTATCCTTGATCCTTACCTTATAACTGTAAGTGTTAAGCAAAGCAAATAACAGTGAAATATTTCTTGCAAGAATAGTTAATTTAATTGTTTATTGAGGTATTATTAGTTGTTGGATGGTTGGGTTTCATGGCATGTTAATCTTTGTAGGTTTTTAACGCCAAATACATTTTTATGTAAATAATCAGTTCTATTTCATACGATTCAGTTTAGCATGCGCACACAGTTTGTCAAAAGCATTTCTATTTCAAACTATTCTGTTTATTAAAAGTTCTATTCAGTTTAGTGTAAATACAGTTTCAATATTAAAAACAGTTATATATCCAATAATTTAATTTAGCGTAAACACGCAGTTTAAATGTAAGTACGGTTTAATTGTCAAAAACGTTTCTACTTCAAGCTATTCAGTTTAATCAAACAATTCAGTTTAGCATAAGTACGCCGTTAGTTCTATTACCCCATAGATAGGGCCCTATCAGGTGCTCCCACGCCGGGCCAGAGTGGACCTGGGAGCGATGGCAATAAAGGGGTACTCCGTATTCCCCAAATCTCCAGCATCACTGGAACCTCACCATCAGATTGTTTAGTGTCATATCCAGGATACTCGTTGTGAGGTCTTACCCCTCTGCAGAGAAGCAGTCAGTGTATTCTTCTGGGCAATAAGGTATTATAAATTACTTGAAACCACCTAAATGTGTGACTGTTAATTATTAGAAATGATATCTTGAAAGCATGTAATACTTCATTTTTTAATAACTGAATTATATCAAAATTAGTTACTTGAGCGATAATTACTCACTAAGAATTATTATTAATTACTACATATAAATGAGGGCAAACAAATGACTATTATTGATTAGAGATAATTCCATGAAAGCAAGTAATTAATATTAAATTGTAATATTTAAAACAATGTGGAAATTATCTGCATTAGAAATACTTAATATCATATTGATGTAAAAACAAAGACTCCTTTTCATAAGCTACTGTTTCAAGATGTAGGGAAGGCACTACTTTTTTTCCTTTGATTGCTCCCTTTTACCCTTGATTCGTACCTTATAATGTTAAGTGATAAGCCAGAAGGTATCTACTGTAATAAGACTAGTCACGTGAACTAATTGTTAACTAAAAATTATTGTTAGTTACTTGAAACCACATAATTATCAGTATTTGATTGGAATATTTTAAACACAATTTGTATGAGATAGGAATACTTCATATCAGATATAGCCCAGTCAGTTGAGTCAGTAAAATACATCGACAGTATTTCTGTAGACGGGTAAGACACCTCCAACGGGTGCCCTGGATATAACACTAAACAATCTGATGGTGACACTTATAGGATACACATTTTTCTTGTCTTAAAATAAGCAATAAAAACATACTTAAGAACATTCTAGAAATTTAGGATCAAAACTGCATTAGCATTTAAGTTACATTTTTATATTTTTCAACCAATCAGCTAAAAACATAAAATAGAACATTCTAGAAAAATAGGATCGGAATAGGATTTGGAAAACATAGAGTTCGCCTTCATTGTCATCACTCCCAAAATTACTCTGATCCGTACTGCTAGCACCTGATAGGGTTCTATTCACAGGTTAAATAGAACTGTTTGACATTTAAACTGAATGCCAACAAAATACTTATGTGAAATTGAATTGTTTGAAATAGAACTGTTTGATTATTCAACTGTGTGTAAACAAATGACTGATGTTTAATTGAATTGTTAGTTATAATTGACAATACTTGGAACCTTTAAATTTGTTGATTAAATTGTTAGAAATAGAACGGTTTGATCATTAAACTGTGTGTATCTATAAATTGTGCTTACAAATGATATATTTGATACTTATGTAAAAACAGGATTTGGCATTAAATAACCAAGAATGGTTGATATGCCATAAAAGCAAACTAAACTCAATATTCTAATTAGATAACTGTAGATTATTAGAATTTAGACTAGTCATTTAAGCTATAATTGCATACTGAAAAATATTGTTAGTTACTTGAAACTATATAATTGCGCAGCCAAATAGACATGAATAAGTAAAGTTGGTGACCTTAGTCGAAGGTAACCGGAAGGCTTCCTTTTCAATAGCTACTACACCTAGGTGTAGGTGGAGACGCTACCCCTTTCCCCTTGATCCTTACCTTATAATGCTGTTTTAGGTAAGGCGACATCAAGTACCATTTTTTTTTAATCTTTGAATCTCAAGGACCATTGGCAAACACTCCACTCATGAGGCCAATGGCCCATTCATAATAATACTTGAAGCCAACTATCCATTGCAAAAAAAATATTGATAAATAGCTACATAAAAAATGTAAAAATAAATGCACAGTTTATGTAATTCCTTAACCTGTATGTTCAAAAACATCCCAGGCAAGTTGACATGCCGTTAAAATCAATAAATGATTAAATCCTTCCCATCAAGATTGGTTACCCGGATAGGGTATTTAAAAGAAATGTCAGATATATATTTCTTTTAAATACCCTATCCGGTGACAAAAGCTGCTCGGTAGGGCTAGGAGTGGCAGTACCGACTTGAGCTACCGAAACTGTGTTATCACCCTGGTTGGCGGCTGATGAGGCTAGGGTATCGCACGTGCTTTCACACGTTGTATGATGAAAAAAAAATTAGTAGCTTCCTTGCGTACTGCAATCTAATAGTCTTGTCCCACTATCAGTCACTCTACTGTCCGGTTGTGTGACGAGCAACAAAGAATTAATTAAAAGAACTCTCGAGGTAGGTGCGAGAGATGGTCACACAAGAGAGATTTTTTTTAAAAAGATGAATGAGTTGGTAATTGGGAGAGAGATGAGATGAATTTAGGATGTAACATTTTTGGGACATCTCTGAGATTAAGGGTTGAACCTGATTTTACACTTTGGATAGAGGGAGTAGTTGTTGCCTTAAGGAAGTATATCCTGGAACAGTTCCTTGTATTGTGTAGCATACAACAAAAAACTTGTTCTTGCGTGATCGTCTTGAGATGAAGACAGAATCAGTTGCGTCACGATAGATACCATATTAAAAGGAACTAAAAGGACAGAAAGATTGTGTTACAAAATGTTTTTTTTTTCTTTTAAGAATATTTCATTTTTTTTAAATCACGTTCTTACCATGGGTTCGGTCTCCAACCGTTTCATCCTTCGGGTGAAGCGCAACTATCACAGCCGCTATCAAGGCACTGGCACAGAAAATATATGAGAGCACGTCCTCAAAATAAAATTTTAGAAAAGAAGTCAGAAAATTTTTTTCTCAAAAATTACATTTTCGAAAACTGTCTTTCATGTTGGTACTATCCCCTCTGGCTTGGCAAAAAATAATAAAATCCAGAAGAGAGAGAGAGAGAGCGAGAGAGCGAGAGAGAAACAGAGAGAGCCCTACTTGTATGTATATATATATATATATTTATATATATATGAAAGGGAGACTGAACGAGAAGGACCGGGTTAAACATGAAAAGGGTGTAAAAAAATACGAATATCATCCCATTCTTGAATAGAATCATGAATTCCAAATCTCATTTTCAAAATGCCAACGGCCTCAAAAGAACTATTACTACTCTCTACTGGAACAGAAGAAAATCTTTTGACAAAACCAGTAAATCCCAATTCTAAGATATTTTTCTTCCATCTTTGTTTAAGGTTTTCGTTTCTTCCTTTATATGCAATGGTATTTACATTATTCTTTTTATTTTAATATTTTTTTTATTTACTTGGTGAATGTAAAAGTATCCAGCATTTTCGTTTTAGTGTAAATATACAATACAAAAACCTAGTTATTTTTATATTAAATAATGTTCGAAACTTTTATATACCCTTAATAAATAATACACCAAAAGTGAATTATGAGATTAGTAATATTTTTTTATGACGTGAGATATATTATGGCAGCCAAGGTTTCTTCTGTCGAAATTGTGAGCGTGAAATTCCAAACTGTTCTGTGAGATGCCGAGCTCTCCTAATATTCTTCAAGAAATACTTGACAGATTTCCTTCAACAGCTTGGAACACAGCCTCGGAGTCCTTGGTTTTGGGCCCGTCTGACCTTACCTGATCGTTAAGGTTCTTGCAACCCGGCGAAATTTCAGTTTAATGATCAATTGTGCATTTATTTTTCGCTCAATCAATTTTGGGGGCTGCTTCCGTGCAATTATTGCACAGATCGAACTCTTAAAGCCAAAGTTCTCAAATTTGACAACGTTGCACATTCATATTTCCTGACCGATAAAATGAAACGCAGTTTCTTTCAAGTAGCGGTCGTGTCGATACTGCTATATGGATGCACTTCATGAACGCTAACTAAACGGATGGAGAAAAAGCTTGACGGCACCTACATACAGCAGTTCTGAGCCGATACGGGATGTATCCCTGAAGACCTGCCTGAAGCAATGGACGATATGGAAGGGTGGTGAGAGAGGGTGAGGGATATCCGTACTGATGGCGCGACTTGATGATGATGATGATGATGATGTGAGCCTTTCAAATTATATATGGAGTTAAGCAATGCACAACGTATCAGCACACCGACTAACCCTAGACTACTAATAACATCGGTCATTTACCACGGATTCAATTGTCTTTTTCGCGAGTTGTACACGCAGCAAAGTAGCAATTATCAAAATACAGCAAAATTCTTGAAACACCCAAGATAAATGCATTAAACCCTTTTTTTAAGTTGACCCATTAGTTAACTAAACCATCTAAATAACGATGTTTTATAGAATTATGATGTAGAAAATGTGGCACATTACACGAAAAATATCTCAACAGTTAAATCGTACACAAGAGCCGAGAGGCGTATTGTGAACCAAATAACCTCTATAAAAGGATAGAAAGAAACAACAATAGTATCAGCGCACAAACTACCAATGGTGTAATGGTTATCGTCACAGGATATGGACACGGCGATACGAGTTCAATTCCTGGACAAGACTGATTGCATTTCACATAGCACTAATACCCTTGGGAAAGGTATGAATCCAATTATTCTCCCTCCAGCTATGGATAAGTAGTAGGGCAGACTAGGTTCTTCAGCCTTGGTGAGGCAACTAGTCTAGGAGAAGGAAAACTCTGAATTCAAACCTCTTAAACTCCGCTTAAAAATTGACCTTGTGTCATATCCTGCCCGAGCGGAGGGGTTGGGTAAATAGGATCACAACACCACCAACCACATATCTTTGTTAAATATTCAATTCAACAGTTAGATTATACACAAGAGCCTACAGGCGTATTGTGAACCAAATAACCTCTATAAAAGGATAGAAAGAAACAACAATAGTATCAGCGCACAAACTACCACAACACCACCAAACACAACGGGTTCCCTGCACTTTTTCCAATGCTTCAGTTACGTGATATACACACGGCAAACTGTTAAAATATTGCAAAACTTTAAATTTGCCTTAATATTCGGAATCAGCGACCAATATTTATCTAAAAAAATGTCTTGTGTCTCAGGAAACACATTCTATCATCTCTTGCGTAATTCTTTGATTGTGCATGATAAATTACAATTATGACAAGATTTTAAAAGCAAACTTTTACGGTTATAACTTTGTATATATTTCGATCCGTAAAAATTGATTTTCGCGTAAAAAAGAAAACCACTTAACTCTGTGTTGTTTGTTTAATGTTATATCAACTTTTGGGGGTTATTTGATGCCAAATCAATCCTTCTATAATAGCAGTTGTAGTACTATTTAACCCATGACAAAGAGGATAAAGACTGATTGCATTTCACATAGCACTAATACCCTTGGGAAAGGTATGAATCCAATCGTTCTCCCTCCAGTTATGGATAAATAGTAGGGCAGACTAGGTTCTTCAGCCTTGGTGAGGCAACTAGTCTTGGAGAAGGAAAACTCTGAATTCAAACCTCTTAAACTCCGCTTTAAAAATTGACCTTTTTGGGGTTATTTGATGCCAAATCAATCCTTCTATAATAGCAGTTGTAGTACTATTTAACCCATGACAAAGAGGATAAAGACTGATTGCATTTCACATAGCACTAATACCCTTGGGAAAGGTTTATAACTTTGTATATATTTCGATCCGTAAAAATTGATTTTCGCGTAAAAAAGAAAACCACTTAAGTCTGTGTTGTTCGTTTAATGTTATATCAACTTTTTGGGGTTATTTGATGCCAAATCAATCCTTCTATAATAGCAGTTGTAGTACTATTTAACCCATGACAAAGAGGATAAAGGGGTTTATACCTTTCCCAATGTTATTCGTCCGGAAGTCAACGTAATAGGGCGACCGGAATTCGAATTCGAGTTCTACAATTCCACAGTGAAGAGCTTTAACCTTTACACCACGGGAACAAACCAAATCACATATATTCAATATATATGTATAAACACGATTTGGCATTAAATACCCAACAACGGTTGATATGCCATAAAACTCAACCAAACCAAATCATAAATATTTAATGTATATGTATAAAGAGTATTTGTATTTGAATAACGTACAATGGTATGCCATTAAACCCAACCAAACCAAATCATATATATTCATATATATGTATAAAGAAGAAATGGCATCAAATAACCATCAGTTGTTGATATGCCATAAAACCCAACCAAATCAAATTTTATATATTTAATATATATGTATAAAGATTTGGTATTAAATAACCAAGAATCGTTGATATACCATAAAACACAATCAAACTAAATTAGCGGTTAGAGATCGGGGTTCAATCCCAGGTCGAGTCATAACAAAGACTCAAAAAATAGTACTTGATATCTCCTAGCTTTACACTTAGCTTTATAAGGTACATATCAAGGGTAAAGTGGAGTAATCCAGGGAAAGGAATAGCGTCCTTTCCTACACCTAGATGTAGTAGCTATTGAAAAGGGAGTTTTAGTGTCTCACGCAACAACAATCGCCAACTTTATTTATTTTATATACATGATTTGGCATTAAATAACCAACAATGGATGATATGCCATAAATTCCAACAAAAAAATTTCATCTATTTAATATATATGTATAAGCAGGATTTGGCATTAAATAACTATCAATGGTTGATATGCCATCAAACCAAACCAAACCAAACCAAATCTTATATATTCAATTTATATGAATAAAGAGCATTTGGCATTAAATAACCAACAATTTTTGATATGCCATAAAACCCAACTAAACCAAATCAAATCATATGCATTTAATATATACGTATAAAGACGATTTGGAATTGAATAACCAACAATGTTTGATATGCAATAACACCCCGTAAAACCAAATCATATGTATTTAATATATATGTTTAAAGATAATTTAGCATTAAATAACCAGCAATGGTTGATATGCCATAAAACCCAACCAAACCAAATCATATGCATTTAATATATATATATATATATATAAACAGGATCTAGCTTTAAATAACCAATAATGGTTGATATGCCATAAACCATAACCAAAGTAAACCATAAAAAAAATATCATTATAATCATTATGTCACGGTGGCAGAACGGAGCTCTCTCTCTCTCTCTCTCTCTCTCTCTCTCTCTCTCTCTCTCACCATCCATCCTTATCATCCATCGCTCCCGGCAGGTCTTTCAAACTGCATCTTGTGTCCGCACGAAGCTGATGTAAATAAGTTCTTGTTTGTCAGCCATCACTGACTTGTCAAGGTGCAGGAATCCATATGATGACATCGCTTATGAGTTCTTCTATGATTCTCCAGCAGTGCCCAGCTTGTTTTCTCATTTTGCATCAATTGTTTGTGAGATGAGAAGTAAGTGGCCAAGCAGGAGTTATTGTTTGGTAAGTTGCCTACAGGATTTGTCAGAGACAGCGCGAGCATTCTTGAGTATTTCCCATGCAACTTTTTATCAATGCGCTTTGTCAGCGTCCATGAGGTGCCTCCATATAGTAGTATGGATACAATTACAACTTGGAAGAAATTCCGTTTTATTTCATCGGATAAATTGCACATCCATACGGTTGATAAGCTATCAATAGAATTCTACGCCTTCGCTAGATATATATTGGCATCACTTTCAGTAGATGAAATGTTGCTGCCGAAGTATATGAATAGGTCCATTAATTTTAGAAGCTTACTACTTAGAGTGTTGATGGTTCATTCTTGTTTTCAATTTATATTCTCCGAGTAAAAAAAGCAAAAACTTTTAAAATTTATATTCGTAGATTTTATTTGATATTATTTGTGTTGTAACCTAACAAAAGGTTGCTGAATGAGAAATAACCAAAACGGAAGTTGGAAATGAAATGCTAATCTTTATTAAATTAACAAAATGCAATACTTGCAAGCGGCGTGAAGAAGGTAACCACTCGTCGTTGTGGCTACTTAGTAAGCATATTCAACCTCTCACAATAGTGCCCAACGTATTTATGAGAAATGGGACATATCCATTTAATGGTTATGTCCCATTCTTAGGTATAGAACATCAATGAACAAAACTCTCCCTCACAACCAATACCGGATCAGAGTCGACGGATCAGGGAGGATAACCTTGCGGAACCGCAGATTCCTCAGGAAACTCGAAACCCCAATAACCCCACATCCAATTCTAAGTCCTTCTAATGGAACACCAATACTAGAAGGGAATGGCGAAAGCAAAGCACCGGCATTGCAAACGACAGACAGTGAAACAGCACACAGCCACCCCTGCCAACGAGCAGTACCAACCAGCCAAAAGTGACAACGCAGACAAGGCCCGCTCGAGCTCTATCCCGTCTGCTCCCACACAACAAACCAGGATTGAAGGAACTTATCCCCCGCGAAAGATCATTGCCCATGGGGGGAAGGAGGAGATATAGAACATCAATGAACAGCATTCACCTTCACAAGCCAAAAGTAACATGGCTGCCTCCTTGGAAAAGCTAGCCAGCTAAAGCTCACCTCTTTTATTGAAGAGTGCATGAGCAGCATATAGATTAGCTCACTTTACAGGAATGGACCTATTCAACACATATGCATGAGTGGGATCCATTAATCTACTTATACTCAACCAAATTACTCATTGGTAATTTTTTTGGAAACTCTACTTGAGTCAACAAATATTCTACAATAGGTAGGGTATATAATAATTAATTATTTTCTCTCCAAGATTTGTGCGTATATATCTATATAATTATCTAATATTACGAGAATATTTTAAATGAGAAAATAATGCTAGAATTCTTCCACCGAAGGAGTGCAAGAGCATACATGTTTGGGTGGGAAAGGTTACCCGTTGGGAAATTTGCAAATGACTAAAATCAATAATAATAACAAATGGTACTTGCCCAAACCTAGGATTATTCTAGAAAATAAAATGCATGAAATTCCCAGGAAGTTTGTGTTAAAAATAGATCAACCAGTTCAAAAAAGACGACCAAACCATGTTGGTTATTAAAAGAAAAGTACTTGTTGATTTGTAGATTTTGCAGTTCCATCAAATCAGAGACACCAAATGAAGGAAAGTAAAAAAAAGGATCTAGATAACTGGATCTTGCCGGAGAGCTAAAATATATGAGAAAAGTATCCACCACTTCGATGTACATATGTGCAATAACACTTGAGACAATGATCACCATCTCTCCTGAGGTATAATAACGGTACCAAATAGTCATTCCTAACTCTAGGACGCTCGTTGTGACCTTGCCGTGGCAAAAGTGGACGAACGAAAGCAACTATCTATTACTACCCAAATGTTTATTGACTACTGCAACATGTAGGTAACCACCGGGAGAAAGAAAGTGAGTATGGAAACTGAGATGAAAGCGTTAGCTAGCCAAGGATAAGCAACATATCCTTGATTTTTTCTGCTTCTAACATGTTTGTCCGCTGGGCCGTGTCTAGGCTAACGCTCCCTTTGGAACGCATCCCCAAAATTGGGACTCGTAAACTTTCGTCTCCTTACATCTTGGATGGTGTTCAACTGTCCGTCTTTACATTTCCATGTCTTGTCCACAACCCCCTAAAGGGCACGAATCGTCCATCACTTCCATCTGTCGTCGGTGGTAGGAACATCCACTTGCGCTCGCTCCACACATGCTTACACGATCTACGGAACTCTAGTTTTCCCCAGTAATTTTTAATTCCCACGAGTGCTTTAACCTGGCTATTTATAGACTGTCTGATTTATTTATTTATTTATTGAATTTCAATTTTCTAAGAGCCGTTCAATTACGTCACACTGGTCTATTAAACGACATGCAAACTCATATCATAAATGACAAAAGAAATTTACTCGTTTTCTTCAGGTAGTCATCTATATATACATTGCATTTGAACAGCACCTAGAAGACGACCACTACCAATACTAATACTCTATTGATTGTTGATTATAAATACTGTTATTTTCTTTTATTTTGGTTTCTGACTTGTTTCCTTCAAGTTTCGTTTGAACAACTCTCTTACGATGATGACCGCCAATACTCATACTTCATTAAGTATAAATACATTTTTTTCTTTTTCTTTCAGCTTCTGTGAAATCTGAACAATTTTTCTGCCCAGTTTCCGGTGGATTTACCTACAGAACAATTAACCGGTTGATAAATGAGGTAAGCATTTATTATTTAATTATATGAATTTAGTATTGCGAAAGGTACAATGTAGAAAGCAGCTCAGGTCGGCAGCATCAACCCAATTAGAAAACTACTATTACCACTTGACTTGTAAGTCAATATCAAAAACAAGTTTCTGGGATATGAGAAATATGGTTTCAAAAGTGACTTCTCATTTATTCTAGTTTATTAAAATTTCGTATTTGTTCACTTATGGTCGAAGAGTATTTTATCTCATTGAAATGAAAAAAATAAATTATGTTCTGTACGAATAATCAATAAGATGAATGGAATTAGGGATACACCCCCACACGTATATATTTAATACCATGGAAGTTTATCTGCAACCTTAGATTTTATGAAGTTTTAGAAACAACAATCGTCAGGCAAATCTACCTGACGATTGGTTTTTGTAAAACTTCATGAGACCTAAGATCGCAGACAAACTGTCATGGTATTAAATATATAAAATCTAATGTATATATTTATTCATCATTAATATATAATAGCTCTATCGCAGATATTGAGCACTCAACAAATTATATCGCTCTTGGTTCGTCACAAACCTACAAAGTGAATTAATGACCACCAACACTGTTACAGTATATATATATATTGGCATAGTTGGTAGAGTGTTCGCCAATCGCCAAGGAGACCAGTGTTCAATCCCAGGTCGAATCAAATTAAAAACTCAAATGATACTTGATGCCTCCTTGCTCAGCACTCAGTATTATGGGGTACGGATCAATGGTAAGTGTATAATATAACATATGACATGAATTTTTGGTTCATTCCTAGTGTCCCCGTATGCTTTGACAAGCTGTCACGTTGTGATTAGAAAACAGTGGAATGGCAGCGTGTCGGGGCAGTCAGGTCCAACAAGTGTGTAACCGGAAGAAGACCACGTGATACCCTCGCAGTCAGATTTAGACAGAGTGCAGAGAATCGAGAGTCGAGGCAGGGACACGCAGTCGATCAGAGGTGTTAGGTCGTCTCTGAAGATACGGCTTGCAAGGGGGAGCAAGCATTGGAACCCCCTGGCGCCCGGAAGAAGGTATGGGACAAGAAGTCTCCTCTCTGAGTATATGTCTCTCTATCTATCTCTCAAACTAACAATAAACTGGGTGCCCCTTTCGAGAATAAAATGAGGGATATATTTTTATATATGTATATTTACCAACCCCTGCGCTCGGGCAGGATAAAACACAAGGTCAATTTCTAAGCAGAGTTTAACAGGTTTTAGTTCAGAGTTTTCCTTCTCCTAGACTAGTTGCCTCACCAAGGCTGAAGAACCTAGTCTGCCCTACTATTTACCGATAGCTGGATACATACCTTTCCCAAGGATATCAGTGCTATGTGAAATGCAATCAGTCTCGTCCCGGATTTGAACTCGTGTCGTCGTGTCCATTTCCTACCACGATAACCATTATACCACGGGCACTTCCTTTATATATATATATATATATATATATATATACGTGTTCTTCGTTGTTCATAAAGACGAAGCTGAGTATACCACAAGTGGGGAAGGCCAGTAAAAAGGAGTAGCGCCCTCTCCTATGAATCTGTGTAGTTGCTATTAAAAAGGGAGCCTTCGAGTGGTCCACGACTACCGTCAGCCAACTTACTTATATACATTGTTATTTAAAAAGCTTACATATGCCATAAGGACAAAGTATGGGGCACCAAAAGAGAATCAAACTAACAAAATTCTACGAATATAGCTTACTTACTATAACACCACGTGAGGTACCAAACACACACATATATATATATATATATATATTATTTGGACGCTAACAAAACGGTTGGAGAAAAAGCTAGACGGCAATTACACAAAAATGCTTCCAGCAATATTGAACAAGTCCTGAAGGCAACACCCCACAAAAACTATACGGCCACCTACCTCCCATCAAAACTATCCAAGTTACACGAACCACACATGCAGGACACTGCTGGAGAAGCAGGGACGTGCTCATAAGTGATTAACTCCTATGGACCCCCACATATGGCCGAGCAAAGCATGACGAAAAGCTTGAACATACATACAACAGCTATGTGAGGATACAGGATGTGACCCAGAAGACCTGCCAGAGGCGATGAACGATAAGGAGAAGTGGCGAGAGATATCCGTGCAGGCGGCACGATATATATATATATATATATACATGAATTATCCAGATGATTTGGTAAATGTCAAAAACAGTTCTATTCGACCCATAAATAGGACCCTATTAGGTGCTACCACTCTGGGTCAGAGTGGACCTGGAGAAATGGCAATAAAGGAGTACTCGACATTTCCCAAAGCTCTAACCATTTGATAGTTTAGAGTCATATCCAGGACATTGGCTGGGAGAGTCTTTACCCCTTCAGAGATATTCACTCGATGTATTCTACAGCCCCTGCCGGCTAGTCCAAAACTATACCTAATGCAAACAATTTACAGATCATCATCATCATCATCCCTGACCCTCTCTCGCAACTTCTCCCTATTGTTCATCCCAGGTCTTCAGAGCAACATACCGTATCCTCACATAGCTGCTGTATGTATATTCGAGCTGGTCGTCCTGCTTTTGCTCGGCCATATGTGGGGGTCCATAGGAGTATATCACTTATGAGCTCGTCCTTGCTTCTCCAGCAGTGTCCTGCATGTCTGGTTCGTCTTACTTGGATAGTTTTCGTGATGGGAGGCAGGTGACCGTATAGTTGATGCCTTGTTGGGTGTTGCTGCCAGGACTTGTTCAATATTGCTCGAAGCATTCTTGTGTAATTGCCGTCTAGCTTCTTCTTCAGCCGTTTAGTTAGCGTCCAATTAGTGCATCCATGGTATTAAATCATCATCATCATCATCATGTCGTGCCGCCAGCACGGATATCCCTGACCATCTCTCGCCACTTCTCCCTATCATTCATCGCCTCCGGCAGGTCCTCTGGGTTACATCCCGTGTCCTCACATAGCTGCTGTAAGTAAGTTCGGGCTGGTCGTCCTGCTTTTGCTTGGCCATATGTGGGGGTCCATAGGAGTACGTCACTTACGAGCTCGTCCTTGCTTCTCCAGCAGTGTCCGGCGTGTCTGGCTCGTCTAACCTGTAAAGTTTTCGTGATGGGGGGCAAGTGGCCGTACAGTTGGCGTCTCGTGGGGTGTTGTCGCCAGGACTTGTTCAATATTGCTCTCAACATTCTTGTGTAGTTGCCGTCAAGTTTCTTCTCCAGCCGTTTAGTTAGCGTCCATGTAGTGCATCCATATAGCAGTATCGATACAACCGCTGTCTGGAAGAAACTAATGTTATCAAATAATAATAATAATAATAATAATAATAATAATAATACTATTTCATGCATAGATAGGACCCTAAAATGTGCTCTAAGTCTGCGTCATATTTAAACCTGAGGGTAATGGCAATGAAGAGATACTCCACATTCCCCAGGTCTCTAGAAGAGGAACCTCAACATTAGATGCAATTTTCTATCATATTCAGAACATCCTTTTTTCTTGACGCAAGAGTATTCTTCTGTAGGGAATACAGTCAGCTAATTCTAAGTCTCGCCAACAAATTGGAAATATAACGAAGGGTTTAAACAGATTAAAATGTCTTTAGTGTGACTAAACGCTTATCTCGTTAGTGTAATTTCGCAAACCATTTATTACAAACATGGATACTCTATTGATATTCACGCAAACCCATAGAGATAATCTTACGCTAAAATGTCTATGCATACATGTATTCTACAGGAAGTACCAGTGCTGTATTAATTAAAGTCACTATAAATGGAAACGGTGACAAGTGTTCAAATCATGGACAAGTCTCTTTGCATTTCACATAGCGCGAATACCCTTTAGAATGACATGAATCAAAGTATTTACTCTAGTCCAGTCGGCTGGAGCTGCAGAATACACCGACTGCATCTTCGCAAAAGGACAAGAATCTTGATATGATACTAAAAAACCTGATGGTGGGGCTCCAGTAATGTTGGAGCTTTGGGGAGTGCAGAGTACCACTTTATTGCCATTGATCCCAGATCCACCTTAAACCCGGAGTGAAAGCACATTTTACAGTCCTATCTATGGGTCAAATAGAAGTCTTTTGTATCTCTGCTAAACTGAATTGTTAAAAATAGAATTATTTTTACATTTAAACTATGCTCTTATGTTAAACTGAATTGTTTGAAATGGAATTGTTTTGACATTTAACTATGTGTAAACAAAAAAACTGTGCTTATGCTAATCTGAATTGTTTGAAACAGAACGGTTTATATGAATAGAATAGATTTGGTATTAAATATCCGACAATGGTTGATAAGCTATGAATCCAAACCAATCCAAACCAAACAAACTATTCTCACTCTGACTATGGGGAAAATAGTCGGGCAAGTCTGACTCATTAGCCTTGGTATGGCAACAGCTCAAGAAGGGAAACCATGAATACAAACTTGTTAAACTCCGCGCAAAAACTGACCTTGTGTCACATCTCGTACGGAGGGGTTAATAAGTATATACATATATTCTATACCTATATGCATGATGTCGCGTTGCTAGCACGACTCTCCCTGACCCTCTTTCGTCACCTGTCTCTATCGTCCATCGCTCCCGGGAGATCTTCCAGGCTACATCCTGTATCGGCACAGAGGTGTTGTTTATAGGTCCTAGCCGGTCGTCCTGCCTTTGTTCACCCATGTGAAGGGGTCCACTGAAGTTTATCGCTTATGAGTTCGTCCTTACTTCTCCAGCAGTGTCCTGCATCTCTGGTTCATCAAACTTTGATAGTTTTGTGATGGGTGGTAGGTGGCTGTACAGCTGCATTTTCGTGGGACTTGTTCAATACAGCTCACAGCATTTTCGTGGGACTTGTTCAATACAGCTCACAGCATTCTTGCATAATTACCATCAAGCTTTTTTTCCATACGTTTAGTTTACAACCATGTGGTGAATCCATATAGCAGTATCGACACGACCGCTGCTTGGAAAAAAAAATGCTTTTTATTTTATCAGCCAGGTCTGACTTCCATATGACCAAATATCTATCGTTAGCTGTCCATGCTCTTGCTAGCCGTGTGTTGATGTCATTCTCGGTTGCTTCTAAGGTAAGTGAAGTTGTCCACTAGTTTCAGAGGATCACCCTTTAATGTGGTGATGTCACCTCTTTGATTAAAGCACATATATTCTGACTTGTCTGCGTTGACATGGAGGCCTATACCACTTGTATAGGCCTCGATGTAGCAGGGTTTTAGCTTGAGTGGGTTTATTTGGTAGAAGTGCTATGTCATCGGCGTAGTCTGCGTTCGTAATTGTGAGTGTTGGGTATGTTCTACTTCTATCTTTTTCAAGCAATTTTTACGAATTCAGTATTTGTAACTTACTTTGGGAGGGAGAGGTAGAAAAGCTTAGTGTCACAATGCGTGGACACAAAATAATTCCTTGTTGAAGATAAGGGTTGCTTCTAGTTCTTTTTATAATTCTTGAATTCAAAAGTTATAAATTTACAATTTAGGAGACGATCCGTGAACATTTTTGGCTTCCACTAAAACAGTCGATGAAAACTGGATTTAAACATAAGTTTATTTCAAAAGTTTGGGCCTTCTCGGTGTATTGCTCTCGCTATGATGTGTCGATTTTGGCTAAAATACTGTTACACACACACACACACACACACACACACACACACACACACACACACACAGTGACTCCCAAACAAAAACACACTCACTCACACACACACACACATACATACATACATACATACATATATATATATACTCAATGTCCATTCAGTTGTCATCCATCTTTATCATTCATCACTCCAAGAAGGTCTTCAAGACTTTATCTTGTGTCTACATGGAGATGATGTAAGTAAGTCCTTGCATGGAGATGATGTAAGTCCATATATATATATATATATATATATATATATATAATGTAACCGTTTTTTGTTTTTTCTTAAAGAATATATATATATATATATATATATATATAGACAACTATACGTTGACGCGACCGTGTTTGCCAAAAAGCAAAGACTTACTTACATCATCCCCATGCATGCATATATATAAATATATATATATATATATATAGTGTACTTTCTAATCAAGAACGATTGAAGAGGATTCACTGACTTTATATGTTATGTGTTTTCTCATGATAAGCAAGACCTGCATTCCCGTGAGCAACAAAATCTCAATAACAGCAGTTATGTCTCTTTGCCACAGGAACAAGATGTTTGAGTTTCAGCCAGGCACGTAATTTGTCACGGTATTACAACATTTTTCTTCAAAATTTTTAATTTTTGTGAGAGAATCTCAGCATCATTTTTGTCAGTTTCCAAATTCCTTGTCCGATGTCTCAATGTCAAAATTACATCGTTTACGGTTATCTTAAAGTCTAATCTTAAACTGAAGATGAGGACGTCTCACGTGATTAGGGTTGTTTGTATGTTGACCATAGAATAGCTGTTTGAGAAGCTTTGAGTCCTCCATCGATATCAAGTGGTCTACCCATTTCAACTGAATTTTAATTTGGAACGTTCTTATATATATATATATATATATATATATATATATAACCTTTTACAAAATGAATGAATAGAATTATTTTCAAAAATTCAAAAATAAAAAAGTAAATTTGAAAAAGGATTTTTTAAACTGCACACGTAAATGTAATTATTTTTTATTGTTTTAGAGTTTAATTATTCTTTAAAAAGTTCATTTTTGTTTTAATCTATTGCCACGGAATTTTCGAACTCTATAGCAGTCGTGGTATAATGGTTAAAACGCTACACAACGAAATCGCAAAACGTGGTTTCGGTTTCTAACCCCGCTATTACGTTCACTTTTGGACAAATACTCTTGAGAAAGGTATAAACCCCCTTATTCCCCCATATTTGGGTTAAATATTACTACTACTGTCCTAAAATGATGGATTTGCCATTAATTAACTCGAGAAAGTTGATATGCCATAAAATAGATGCAACCCATTAATATGATAATGATTTATTACTGAAACAAAAGACTCCATGTCAGCTGAGATGAGTTTTTGCTTCATGTGGATTCTGTATGTGTATAGTTGAAGATCCTTCTTAATGATTATTTGCAACGATGCACGTGAAAGACCAAGTTCTTAGGAACGTCTTCGGAGGAACTTTTTCGGACTCTTTCCGACAGAATCTCTCACTGCATCCACACTGTCAGAACATTTTGCAGTCAACTTTCTGCCAGATCTGGGATTTTCTGTCTTCTTATTAAGATTGTTTACTGACCCTGTGGCTTGAAATTTGTATACCCAACGATAAATTTGGCTTTTTGGGGGATAATTGTTAAAGTTAAAAATCCTGCAAATTTTTGCTTGTACAGTTTTGTATATATATATAAACAAGGTTTTCAAAGGATAAGTTTATTTATATTTGATATTGTTACAACTTTAATGTTTTCCGTTTTCACACACACACACCCACACACACACACACATATATATATATATATATATATAGTTGGGGCAGTAAGTATGTAACGTTGGTGACTGTAGTCGATGGAAATCCGAAGGCTCCGTTTTCATTTGCTACTACACTGAGGTATAGGGAAAGGCGCTTTCCCTTTTTTTGCTCCACTTTACTCATGATCCATACCTTATAATGCTAAGTGTTAAGCAAGGAGGCATCAATAACCATTTTTTTTAGTTTTTGGTTTGATTCGACCTGAAATTGAACCTAAGTCTCTCGAGCCATTGGCGAACATTCTACCCGCTAGACCAATAGTCATATGTAATTTTGTATCTTGTGGATTATATTCAATTCTAATTTCATATTCAAAAATTGAATATAATTCAGAAGTTACAATATATATATATATATATATATATATAGTCATCCACAGACAGATCTGTTTCGTTCTATCAGAACTCAGTGTGGCTAGACATACTAGCTTCCTGTAGCTATATATATATATAAGTACATATATATTTGTGTGTGTGTGTGTGAGAGAGAGAGAGAGAGAGAGAGAGAGAGAGAGAGAGAGAAGAAATGTGTTGAATCCGACAGAATTTACATAGAAAAGGTAAAACGGAAGAAAGATAGATATTTAATTTTTTAAAATTTCCAAACGCATTTCGACTTCAATCTATTTTTTTCTAAATACAAAAATATTTTATCGAAATTATGTTAGTATAGGAAATAATTATGATGGATAAATTTTGATGGATAAATTTCAATAGGAAGTCTATATCAGGGCTTGCCGATATTGCTATGTGCATTACTCCGTTTTTTTTCACCAAGTAAGATCTAAAAGCCCTAATAAAAACTTCTAATTGAATCAAAATTTACCCATTAAAATCATTTCTCATACTTAAGTCATTTTCATAAAATATTTTTGCATTCAGAAAAAAAGATTGACGTTGAAACGCAAGCACAAATAAACAAACTATTAAACATATTTTTCTTCCATTTTACTTTTTCTACGTATATATATATATATATGCCTCTGGACAAAAATATAAGATCCCCCTAAAAAAATGAAGAAAAAGATATTGTTTACAATTTTTTAATTATGAAAATCAGATATCTGAAAGATAAGATTAAGAGACATTTAAATTTAAAATAACAAGAAATTTCTATTAATTTTTATATGTATATTTGAATTTATGCTAAAGTTTCAAATTTATTTTTGACATAAATATAACATAAAAGCTATTAAACCTGTAATAATTAAAATACTAAAAAAAATAAATAGCAAAAGGAACTAAATGATCTGAATTTGAGAAAGGCGAGATAACGGCTCTGAAATAATCACAAAGTTTCAGAGAGAAATTTCGAAGGCCTTAGGACATTGTAAAACCGACTAGTAGCTCCAAAAAATTATCACCACAATTAAAGAAAAGAATTGTTTTCGAAATAAAAAAAAGAAAACTTCGTTAACATCAAAAATATTGAAATCTCTTGTGGATACTCCTTGCTGAACAAAAACAATTTGAAGGCATTTAAACAACGAAAAATTTAGCATAAGAAAAGAATTGATCGTCCTAAGTTAACTATGAAGCAGAAAGACAAACAACTGAAATATGCTCGTCAATATCAAACCATAAGTGCTAAAGAATGGCGAAAAGTTGTTTTCTCGGACGAAAAGAAATTCAGTTTATAACGGTCCAGATGGCTTTTAGAAGTACTGGCGTGCAAGAAATTTTCCAGGAGAGAATTATTCAAAGGTATAATGGATCTCTTTTGATCTGGAGGGCCTTCTTATCGGAAGGAAAACTTGAATTACAATTTGTCAGTGGTCGACAAAAAGCAGCAGATTTTGTGAAGATGCTCAATGATTTATCTCCCACACAAGAAAGACGTCGTCTATGTGGAGAAGAATGGATTTTTCAGCGAGATAGTGCTGCAATCCACAATGCATCAAAAACAAAGAAGTACTTGCTTGAACAAAAAATAAGACTCCTTGACCACGTAGCGTGCACTCTAGACCTCAATCCTGTAGAAAATTTGAAGGGGATTAATTGTTGCAAAAGTTTATGAAGGAGGTCGACAGTACTCAGCAATTTCTGAACTCAAAGACGCAATCTTAGACACATGGGAAAATACTTTCGGTTCAACTTCAGAAACTAGTTGATAGTATGCCAAGTCGAACTATTGAGGTTTTCAAAGCTAACGATGAATCTATAAAATATTAAATTTTAAAAAATTGCGTTTATATTCTATTGTTCTGCTCCTTGGTCTTATATTTATGTCAAAACAAAATTTCAAAATAAAGCATAAATGCTAATATAGTAATTTACAAAGCTCTTTGCTTCGATGTGGCACAAGGCCGAATGAATTGGGCACCCAATGAGAATAAATGCTAATATATCTTTATATTTTAAATTTGATTGTTTTTATGCCTTATCTTTTATATATCTCATTTTTATGACTTAAAAATTGTAAGCAATATATTTTTCTTAATTTTTGAGGGTGGTCTTATATTTTTATCCAGGGGTGTAGGTAAGTGAAAATTTTTATTCATATTAAAACAGGTATATACATGGCATCACCTAGGTCACCAAAATTCGACCTATGTATTTAATATACGGTATTTTCTCGCATTTTTTTACTCAAGTAACAGCTTATTATTTTAAAAAAGAGACTATTTAGGAGCGATTATTTTCATAGATTTTTATTCAAACAAATTCGTTACTACCCAAATGATTAAAAGTCATATTTATGTATGAATTTCCTCCGTAATAATAAGACTCTATTATGTTCTTGGCTCACTGTTCGGCCATTGTCGGCTTTTATCAGGCGCCATGTTATGGTGGTCTACACCTGAGGCTTCGCGCCCTTTTCCTTTCAGATAAGACTTCCTCTGCATTTTGGTTTATCGACTGCAAACAATAGACAGCGCAACGTATTGCATGTTCGTCGCTGAGAAATATCTTAGCGAATTATACACTAATTTCTGTGAACGGAAGCCGTGGAATTCGAATGAATTAAAGATTGAAATTTCCTATCTGCCTCTGACATGAAAAGAAAGCCGTTACCTCACGTCGCATACGAAGCCAAAGTTAGCTCCGCTCAGAAAGATTAGAAACTTTGATAAATCCTTGTTCGATGCATTGGCACACAAGATGATGGCAAAATTAATGTTTCTTTAATTCTAGTTTCGTTCATATCTAATATTTTTCATCATTTTTTGTCTTAGTTTGTCTCTGATATTTTCTTCTTTTTGATTTGCATTTTCTTCTGTCTGTTTCATCATTTTCTGCTTTCTTTTTCTTACTATTTATTTCATTTTCTTTCATTCATATTAATGGCCCTAACACTAACCACAGTTGGCTATGGTCAGATATTAGCAATTTTTAAAGATTATTACTGTAAAAAAAAACAAAAAACATATACATATTCTTAAAGTTGAATTTTAGGGCTTTTAAATGTTTTTCTATTATTTTTTCTTGAAAAGTTACGGTGCTTTGAAGATGACGATTTTATCTAAAAATTAACGGTAAAAAGGGCACATGTGAATTTTTCATAGAAATTATTGTGTAATCTTTGAAATGACTTTAAAGCCATATCCTCATTAAATTAATTCTACATCTTTTTTTTTTTTTTTTAAAGTTGTTCTAATTATATTGACTGAAGGCATCACTAATATTTTTATGACTATTTCAGTAAAATTGTACTTTTTATAACCAGGTAACACACTTCGAAAATGCCTACTTTATAAGTTTTAAAAAAAGACGAAATATTTTCTGAATATCTGGATATACACAAAACACTGACGAAGAACATATTATTTATACATACTTATTCTAAAACTAGAATTATTGATATGTGATATTTAGCTCATTTGCTAGCACACATCATCATCATCATCATCATGTCGTGCCGCTTGCACGGATATCCTTGGTCCTCTCTCGCCACTTCTCCCTATCGTTCATAGCCTCTGGCAGGTCTTCAGGGCTACATCCCGTATCCTCACATAGCTGCTGTATGTATGTTCGAGCTGGTCGTCCTGCTTTTGCCCGGTCATATGCGGGGGTCCATAGGAGTACATCACTTATGAGCTCGTCCTTGCTTGTCCTGCGTGTCTGGTTCGTCTAACTTGGATAGTTTTCGTGATGGGAGGCAGGTGGCTGTATAGTTGGTGCTTTGTGAGGTGTCACCTCCAGGACTTGTTCAATATTGCATGCCACATCCTTGTGTAATTGCCGTCTAGATTCTTCTCCAGCCACCACTTGGACACTAACAATGCTAGCACACAAATAGTTTATATCCTTGCTATCTAATTTTTTGAATGCTTTGAAAGGATTGCAAGTATAGCTATTTAACACTAATGATTCAATCGAATATTGATAATAATGACTTTAAAGCCATATCCTCATTAAATTAATCCTACTTTTTTTTTTTTTTTTTTAGAATTGTTCTAATTATTTTAACTGAAGGCATCACTAACATTTGTATGACTATTTCAGTAAAATTTTACTTTTTATAATCAGGTAACACTCTTCGAAAATGCCTACTTTATAAGTTTAAAAAAAAGATAAAATATTTTCTGAATATCTGGATATACACAAAACACTGACGTAGAACATACTATTTATACGTACTTTTTCTAAAACTAGAACCTTTAAGCAATTGCTTTAAGTGTGCTCGGTGAGTGTGTTGGTTGATTGGGTTATTGAATTCCAAATCCAAATTACATATACATGTAACACCACGCCACCTAATATAATATAGTGTAACTTTGTCTCTGAAATGGTTTCAAGTATAGTTATTTAACACTAATAATTCTATCTAATTTTGATAATAATCTCTTGTAAATCATTTCAATTATTGCCATCAAATACCAACAATTTTAGTCTACGTTAATCATTTATTTGCTCACAATAAAATGCCTGTGGTGTAATTGTTATCGTCGTAGGAAATGGACACAGCGACACGAGTTCAAATCCCAGACGAGGTTGATTGCATTTCACATAGCACAAATACCCTTGGGAAAGGTATGAATCCAATTATTCTCCCTCCGGCTATGGGCAAATAGTAGAGTAGACTAGGTTCTTCAGCCTTGGTGAGACCGCTAGTCTAGGAGAAGGAAAACTCTGAATTCAAACCTGTTAAAATCCGCTTAAAAATTGACCTTGTGTCATATCCTGCCCGAGCAGAGGGGTTGGTAAATAGGATAAAATGGTTTTATACAATACTAAATATTCAACTTAATCATTTGTTTGCACACAGTTAAATAGTTCCATGTTCAGTAAAGGATTAAATATTTCCATTGAACCCACAGATTGAACACTAATAGGTACACCGAGTCAGAGTGGACCCGCGGATAAAAGCAAACAAAGGATTGTCCACATTCCCCTAAGCTCCAGGACTGCAGCCTCAGATTGTTTATAGTCCTGTCTAGGTCTCTTATAGAGGGTGTCCTCGTGGTGAAATGGTTAAAGTGATGGACTGCGGAATCGTAGTAAGCGAGTTCGGACTCATGTCGCGCTATTATGTTCACTTTCGGACAAATACCCTTGGAAAATATATGAAAACACTTGTCCTCTCAGCTATGTGTTAAATAGTACAACTACAATTCTTCTAGAAGGGTAACTTTGGCGTCAAATAACCTACAAAGGTTGATATGCCATTAAAAAAACAAAACAAAGAAAGGACTCTCATTGATGTGCAGAAATCCAGTAAGCATATTCTACAGACCCAACCGACTGGACTATCGCAGTTAAAAGATTTAATGTTTTGCCAAGGTCATTTGGAAGACGTTCACCATTAAAATTTTATTTAGATTATGAGTACTTTGTTGATAAGGTTTATTGGCCTAGTGAATAGAGTGTTCGCCAATTGTCCGGGAGACCGGGGTTCAATCCCACGTCGGGTCATACCAAAGACTTTAAAAATTGTACTTGAAACCTCTTTGCTTAACACTCAGCATTATAGGGTACGTATCAAGGGTAAAGTGGAGCAATCCAGGGAAAGGAGTAAAGCTCTCTCCTACACCACAGTATAGCAGCTATTAAAAAGGGAGCCTTCTGGTCACCCTCGACTACGGTCACCAATCTAACTTACATGTAGAATTCCATTGTTAGAAACCATAGTTCCAATGAAATTTTGCCCTGTCGCCCCACAAAGAGTGTCCTGATATGACACTAAACAATCTGATGGTGAGATTTCAGTGATGCTGGGGCTTTAGAGAATGTGGGGCACCTCTTCATTGCCATTGTTTGCAGGTCAACTCTGACCCGGCGTGGTAGCACCTAATAGGGCCCTATCTAAGTGTTAAATTTAACTAAAGGCATACTTATGCTAAACTGAATTGTGTGACTAAACCGAATAGCTTGAAATAGAAACGTACTTACACTTAAACACAGAGCTTATGCTAAACAAAATTATTTGAAATGGAACTGTTTTTTGAGATTGAAACTGTACTTACACTAAACTAATCTATTTGATATAGAACTGTTTTGACATTTAAACAAAAACTGTATTTATACTAAACTGAATTAGCTAAATTAGACCTGCTTGACTAGCGAAACGGTTATAGGCGTTGGTTCTCTAAGCTTCTAAGGAGACAATCATCTGGAGGTTGCAGGTGCAATCCTGACTGGTACCGAGTAACAATACAAGAATACTTAACACTTGTGCCCGGTTATTGCTAACGAAATCAGAACAGGCGAACCCCGTGGATTCAATAAAGGACATAGTTCGAAGTTCCGTGAAGGTTCCGGAGTTTGAAGAAGGGTGGAGGACATATCGGCCGAAACATTTTGGAAATAACATTCAAGATGAAAACCCTTAATGATAAAAATCATCAAGCTTCTACTCAGAAATTTAGACAACTAAACTGCTTTGCTTGAAATAGAAATGGTTTTCACAAATAAAATGTACTTACGAATAAACTGCGTACTTATCTAAAACTAAATTGTTTGAAACAGAACTTTTTTTTATAAAAATAGATTTGCCGTTAAATAACCTACAAAGGCTGATATGCCATAAAACCCAACCAACCAACCGAATGAAACTGTGGGTATTCATTTGATGCTGTCATGAGTTATTGGTACTACTACCATTGGCGTAGTGCTGGGCGCCTCCGGTGGTATAATAGTTAGCAAGGAAGACTAATAAACTTTCACGAGTGAGTTCGAGTCTTATTAGGTGCCCCATTGATACGGCCATGTGCCATATCTAAGCAAAAGAGTTAGAAAATTATTACATAGTGTTGTCATTCTAAAAAATGACATAACATTTTTACATGTGTCAGAAGTTTAATACATATAAATTAAGGGCTATTTAGAGGTCATAAATGGAACCCCGGTTAAAATCTGGCCCATAAACACGTCCCTACAGTATTTTCAATCCTATTTTTAGACAAATTTGCTATGTTTAATGGCCCAGTCAGAAGGGGATGTAGAATATATCGACTGCATCTCTGCAGTAAGATACTGCCAAAGAGTTTAAATAATCTGAGGATGAGACTTCAGTAATTCTGGAGCTTTAGGGAATGCAGAGTACCCCTTCATTATTAATCGCAGGTACACTCTGGCCCGGAGTGGAAGCTCATGATAGGGTCCGATGTATTAGTCAAATAGAACTATTTGGCATTTAAACTGAGGGCAAACAAAATCTTAGGATAAACTGAATTACTTGAAATAGAACTGTTTTATCATTTAACTGTGAGTAAAATAGGTCTAAGTGTAGTCTCTGGCCGGGACCTTTTTGTATCTCAAAATCCCAGAGAATTTTGTGTCTCATTCTTCAGGACAAATTCAGTTTTGTGTATGTACCATTTGGTAGTATGGTAGATTTTCAATTTCTTGGACAATTCTCAGAGGATTACTTTCATTACCTTGTATCTATTAGTTATCAATTTATTCATTTATTTTACACCTAGCATGTTTTTTTGCACCAGTTTTTAATGGTGCTTACTCACTGGAGTCAGAGTGACAGCAAGTGACGTTTGGACTCCAGTACTCTTCGAAACATTTTGGCTGATCTTAACAATGCCATGGTCTGGAATGTCCTGATTTTTCCCTTGATCTCCAATTCTACAAGACTTTTTAAAAATCTTTCGGTACCATTCCAAACGCACCAGCTGCAACGGTTATCACCATCACTCTTGTGTTCCACAGCTTTGTAGTCCTCCAGGAAAGTCCAAACATTTGTCTACCTTTTCGCTTTCTGTTATTTCACACAATAATAATCAACAAAAATCACATAATAATAATCAACAAAAAAAGAGAATCTGCAAAATTGTCGACTTTGCTGTCCCGGCGAACCACAGAATGAAGGAAAGTGAAAAGAAAGATAGGTACCTCGACCTGGCTAGAGAATTGAAAAAGCTGTGGAACATGAAAGTAACGATTGTGCCAATTGTGATTGGTGCGTTAGGCACAATAATTAAAGGATTATTAAAAGGCCTGGAGGACTTGGAAGTTGGCGGACGGGTAGAGACTATCCAAACGACAGCATTGCTAAGAACGGCCAGAATCCTGACACGATTCCTGGAGACTTGAGGAGACTTGCTGTCACTCAAACTCCAGTGAAAAACCATTAGATAACACTGATGTGAAAAACTCTAAAGGAGTAAATAATAATAATAATAATAATAATAATAATAAATATGTGATACAAACGGATTATCTTATTTTGACCAGACGACCAGGTAATAAACCGAAAAGAGAATCTGCCGAATAGTGGACTTTGCCGTTCCGGCTGACCACTGGGTAAAACTGAAAGAAAACGAAAAGAAAGATTAGTACCTAGACCTTGCTAGAGAAATGTTAAAAACTATTGAACATATAAGTGATGGTGATGTCAATTGCAATTGGTGTGCTCAGTGCAGTCACCAAAGTATTCATAAAGTGACTGGAGGACTTGGAAATAAGAGGACGAGTGGAGACCATCTAAGCTACAGCATTGTTGAGATCAGCTTGAATACTAAGTGAGACTTGAAGGGACTTACTCTCACTCAGATTCCTGAAGGAAACCATCAGCTAACGCTATATAGACAACTCTCAAAGGAGTAAAGATTCGTCAAAAGATTACAAGGATTTGGAAGAATTGGAAATTAGAGGAAGAATCAATAACTTCCAAACTACAATAATATTGAGATCTGTTTGAATACTGAGAATATTCCGAGAGACCCGAGTTGACTTACTGTCACTCAGTCTCCTTTAAAAGACCACAAGCTAACGCAGGTGTTAAAACATCGCGAATGGTAAAATAATTATGATTTTTGTTAGTATATTCTTTAATATGAATAAAATTATTTCATTTCCACAACGGACAGTTGGAGCGTCCATCGGATAAAATAATGAATGATAATTATCCAGTGAGTATCGAACACACATTCCCCTTTTTTCTGTACTTGCCACTTTATTTCTAAATCATCCCCTTGATTATTATCCTATCTGCCGGTGCCATACTTGTTATTGTATAAACATACGAGTGGCACGTTTGTCTTATATTTGAGTTTAAAATGTCTGGCACAAGGCCACGGATTTTGTTTTCTGTATTTTCTGAATAAATGACATTCTATTAATTTTGACTTCAGGATGTCTGCGAACATGAATGGCGTCGTTCCCGCCTGGAGATAGAATGCGTCAAAGGAGACGGACTTGATTTCATCGCCCCTCGAGGGAGTGGCTGCAACCCTTTCCCTAGAGGAGGACAACGTAAGTATTTGTCGTCTTGTACACACGTTAGTGGGTTGTGGCTTGGTTATATCAATACATAGAAAAAGAGTTAAGGGAAGTGATTACAAGATGGGGCACAAGGGAATAGATTCAACTGTAATGATATAAACGGTAATTCAAAAAAATAACTAATGATAGATTGGCAGATAGATTAAAGGGTTATGAACAGATAATGTCATATATATATATATATATATACAATAATAGATTGATAGATATGAACAATGAGGTCATATATAAATGTAGATTTATAGATATGAATCATCATCATCATCATCATGTTGTGCCACTAACACGGATATCCCTGACCCTCTCTCGCCACTTTTCCCTATCGTTCATCGCCTCTGGCAGGTCTTCAGGGCTACATCCCGTATACTCTCATAGCAGCTGAATGTATGTTCGTGCTGGTCGTCCTGCTTTTGCCAGGCCATATGTGGGGGTCCATAGGAGTACATCACTTATGAGCTCGTCCCTGCTTCTCCAGCTGTGTCCTGCATGTCTGGTTCGTCTAACTTGGATAGTTTTCGTGATGGGAGGCAGGCGAGCAAGAGATAGGAATTTAACAATGATTAATAGATACGAAAAGACAATGAGATAGATAGATAGGAGCCGACAATGATATATATATATATATATACACACACAAATAGTCAATGAAAGATAAATAGAGGTAGAGGGAGAGAGAAATTTAGTCATGGACACACTGTGATTGATAGATAGATAGATAGATAGATGAACAGAGTGAGATGGATAAAAAGATATTGACTGACTGAACGTGATGGACAGAGATACATGAACTGGCGGGATAGATAGATAGATAGATAGATAGGAACCGACAATGATATATATATATATATATATATATATATATATATATATAGTCAATGAAAGATAAATAGAGGTAGAGGTTGGGAGAAATTATTTATGAACACGTGATAGATAGATAGATAGATAGATAGATAGATAGATAGATAGATGAACAGAGTGAGATGGATAAAAAGATATGGACTGACTGAACGTGATGGATTGAGATATATGAACTGGCTAGATAGATAGATAGATAGATAATGAACAGAATGTGAGTGAGGTAGAGAGGAAGATAAAGAACGGACAGTGAGAGAGAGAGAGAGAGAGAGAGAGAGAGAGAGAGAGAGAGAGAGATAGAACCATAGATAATGAACAGAGAATCATAGATAGATACGTTTGGCTTGGTTAGGGTTAGGGCTGTAGATTATTTTATGCCAAATCCTCTCCATACGTACCATGTTGAATACATATGAATTTAGACGTAACATGTCTACCAAGCCAGAGCACAAGCGTTTGTACACAGTAAAATGTTTTGAAGTATTATTATCTAACATGAATAATTCAATTTCATATTAATCATTTGTTGCCTACAGTAAATTATTTGAATCTTAGATAGATAGATAGATAGATAGGGTTGTACTCCCTACATAATGGACTCACCTTCCTTCATTATTACACGTCAACAAGAGCGTCAGGGGGAGCGCACTAATCAGCGTTGGTGCACCTCTCCAGTTGTTGGGTCACATTATGGCCGCCCGTGTTGTGCGCAGCACGGTTTTGGTCGGATATGCCTCATCACAGGAGATACCTTTAGCCTCAGAGGATGGGCGTCCCACTAGGCTTTAAGCCTCTTCGGAGTCGTTGGGTTTATCGCCTGGCACCTGGAGCCCGATACATTTTTGGAACTGCCGGATGGGTGTGGGCTTCGGTCCTGCTCCCAGACCCACTTAAAAACGGCTTTGTACCGCACTTCTATACTTGGTGGGGCATCTAACAAATAGCAGTGCAGCAATCAGCATGACACAATCACGTGTGATACCATTTGTGTAGTGGACGGATAGTCATTACCACACTGGACTGTCAGCTTTCTACCAACTATCTACTGTTAACCAGGTTTACTTGTATATTGTTTCTGTTACTTGCATATATGTTTTTCTATCGAACCTTTTGGGTTCCCCGTGTCTTTCTTTGGTCAGTATCACAACAGATAGATAGATAGATAGATAGATAGATCGATGCTTACGTATTGAATAAATAATGATATATATATATATATATATATATAGAGAGAGAGAGAGATACTTAAGTATTGAATAAATAATGAAATAGATAGATAGATAGATAGATAGATAGATAGATAGATATAGATTGATACTTAGGTATTAAATAAGCAATGAGATAGATAGATAGAAAGATAGATAGATGCTGAAGTACTGAATAAATAATGATATATATATATATATATATATATAGAGAGAGAGAGAGAGAGAGAGATACTTAAGTATTGAATAAATAATGAGATAGATAGATAGATAGATATGCACAGAAATAGAAACAGATAGAAATAAGGAAATGGCGAAAATTTCTGTTCAACCAAGAAATGAATAATCTTTTGCAATGAAACGCACTCGATAATCAAGGCACCCATTCCGTTTTTCAGCTTATTCGCCATATTTTTTCACAAGCTCTTTTTAATTTTCTTTCTTCCTTTTGTTTTTTATGAATTCAATAAACATTTTGAAAGGTTATTCTGCTCTTGGTTTGTAACATAATTTTTCAACACCGACTCGTAGACAGAAAAAATAAACAATGATTAGTTTAAATAAAAAGTTTAATTTTAATAAAAAAGAACACAGAAATACAAACGAAGCAAACTGCACAAATACGCATAAAGTGTATTGAATATGGGAGCTTTAATAAAAAGAAGTGTTTTGTGTATGACACTAAAATGCACCGGATGGTGAGGCTTTAGAGAATGCGGGGCACCTCTTCATTGCCATTGCTCCCAGGTCCACTCTGACCCGGAGTGGTAGCACCTAATAGGGCCCTATCTAAGAGTTAAATTGTACTAAAAGCATACTTATGCTAAACTGAATTGTTTGACTAAACTGAATAGCTTGAAATAGAAACGTTTTTGACAATTAAACCGTACTTACATTTAAACTCCGTGCATTTGCTAAACAGAATTATTTGAAATGGAACTGTTTTTTGAGATTGAAACTGTACTTACACTAAACTGATCTGTTTGATATAGAACTGTTTTGACATTTAAACAAAAACTGTACTTATACTAAACTGAATTAGCTAAATTAGACCTGCTTGACTAGCGTAACGGTTAAAGGGGTTGGTTCCCTAAGCTTCTAAAGAGACAATCGTCTGGAGCTTATAGGTTCAATCCTGACTGGTAGCGATTAACAATACAGGAAAACTTAATACATGTACCCAGTTATGGCAAAGTAAATCAGATCAGGCGAACCCCATTGATTCAATAAAGGACGTAGTTCGAAGTTCCGTGACGCTGTTATGTATGACTCTAAATTGCATCGGATGGTGAGGCTTTTGTTCTTGGGATCTGGAGAAAGTGGAGTACATCTTTTTTCCAAGTACTCCCAGGTTCACTCGGAGAGGTAGTATCTTTTGGATTCTCATTTATTGTTTAAATTTGTTTGTATCCGATAGAACTGTATGCAATATATATATATATATATATATATATATATATATATATATATACGTGTATATATATGATTTTTTGTTGGTTCAATAAGATATATAGTAAATGCTTTGAAATAATAAGGTCTACAAAGAGATTTATTTGTAAATTGTTTATTTTTCTTTAACACGTGTTTCTGACGTTCTACGTTGTCTTCAAGAAGTAAATGGCTCAATATTTTCGCGGATAGATTCGAAAGAAGAATATATTCAAATGATATATTAAATAGGAATAATATACCAATGATTCGGAGATTTTCCACTTATTTTCAGAGTGATGGTGTTTGTTATTTAATGGAATATCAACCTTCTCGGGTTATTTAATGTCAAATCCGTCTTTTTAGAAGAATAATAGTGGTATTATTTAACCCAAGTATGGAAAGATTAAGTGGTTCATACATTTCCCAAGGGTATTTCCTGAAGGTAGACATAATAGCACAACTGGAGTTCAAACTCACGTTCTGCGATCCCGCAGTCTATCACTTTAACCATTACACCACAGGGTAGAGTGTTCGCCAAAGGTCCAGGAGACCGGGGATCAATCCTAGATTGAGTCATACCAAAGATTCAAAAGATAGCAGCTGATGCCATCTTACTTAACATTCAGCATTGTAAGGTAATGATCAAGGGTAAAATGGAGCAATCCAGGGAAATGGCTAGCGCCTTCGCCTATAACCTCGGCGTAGTAGCTATTTAATAGGGAGCCTTCGGGTCACCTTTGGCTACGGTCACCAACTTTACTTACCTATATATGAACCTAAAATGAACGTGATTCCCTGGCTATTAGGTTTTAAATAACCCTAGACGTGTTGACACGTTCTTAAAATTGATCGATGAGTCAATCAATCAGTCTTAGTATTATGTAGTTATAAGTTAAAATCGACTCATCGATTAATCATGGAACTGTTTAGCGATAATTGCTACAAGTCAGAACGTCAGTGTAAGCATTAGTATACCAGGTATCTCAACTAGTAGCTATTTTTAGTAATGTTTTTGAAAAACTGGGTTTTATACAATGTCATATGGTAGGCATGAATGTTAATTGAAGTTGAAAGGGTTTTTGTTGTGAGTGTTACTGTTGTTGTCGTTGTTGTTGTTGTTGTTGTTGAAATGAGAAATTCGATTACTTTTTTAAAAAATTTTCTACCTTATATATATTGTTTTTGTCAATTAACTAGGGTGTGTCAAAAGTTTGGCAATATTCTTGGTACCGGCGAATATAGTCGGTACCCGATGTGATTTGTAGTGTCATGCTAATTGGTGTGTTGACACATTGTGTATTGCTTCACACAGTGTGTGACTTGAAAGCCGCAGAGACGATCGTCCATTGTTATCAAATTCGTAATATCATGGTCTACGAATTGGAACTGGACCATAACGCCATGGAAGCAATAAAAAAAATTGCGAATAGCGAAGGGGCAGTTGATCCAAGTACATAAACTGATAGTTGAAGAAATTTCGTTCGGGTTGCAAGAACCTCGACGATTAGACAAGATCAGACAGGTCTAAAACCGTGGATTCCAAGGCCGTGGTCTAAAACCATTGAGCCAAATCTAGCTAGAAGCCAATGGATAGTATCAGAGGAGATCGGTATATTTTTGACCTCAGCAAAAGAATCCGACGCTGCATGCATACAACCCCACGCTACCAAAATATTGTAAAACTTTTGACTCTACCTAGTAATTCTAAGATTAAAAGCAAATCAGAAAATAAAACCCTTAATTGTTCATATTAATGGCTTTGAGTTAGAAAGTAATCGAATTTCTCTATGTTTGTGCAAATTTGTCCTTTTGTTGGCATGTTCCTCGTTTCTTGTATGTGCGTGCCTTTCGATATATGTATATATATATATATATATATATTGTGTTTGACGGCATATAAGATGCACCGGTTTATAAGACGCACTCCAATTTCTGCAAGGCTAATCAAGAAAAAAAAGCATTGATAATAAATGTGATGAAATTAATATAATGAATATTATCAATGATTATATTTTCAATCTGCATAATCACTTTTTAAAAATGACAATAATTATATGAAATTTACTCTAAAATTAGAGCTAATAGGAGTCGCCAGGTGGCTAATTTCGTCCGACTATCGCTAATTTTAACTCAACACATATCATAATAGACGAAGGAGAATTTTAAAAGATATTCTTAGTAAAAAATGTGCAAATTTCTGCCGTCAAATACCGTATATATATATATATATATATATATATATATATATAAAGTAACATTCAACAGATCTTTTGCCATTGCAAATTTATTTCAACAATCCATTTGTGAGAATTGTGTCTACAGAAGACAGAGAATTTCAATGGAGAATTACAACTATCCGGGGAAAGAAAGTTTATCATAATTTAACCATTTAAAGAATTATATTTCAAAGTTCATGCATAAAAAAAAATGTGTTGTGTTTTTTAACCAAATAAAATATTAGCCAGTTGTTGTCTCTTTACAATATTCAGCTTTGAATCAATATAAGTACCGGATAAAATATACTCTACGTTTCTTTTTGTTTTTTGTTTTTTAGTTTTAATACATGTACAATTTTTCAAAACTCAAAACCTCATACTAACAAATTGTTGAAATGATTTTATAATGTCATAGCTGTTGAGTTTTACTTGGAATTAATATAATTTTTCGCTATGTGAGTTTCTACTCTATATTTTTACGCATTAATATCAATACAATCAATTGAGATACATTGAAAATTATCATATATCCTATATATAAATTATTTCATATGTCTAATTTTGCACTTAATTTATATGAATATTATATATATATATATATGTATGTGTGTGTGTGTGTGTGAGAGAGAGAGAGAGAGAGAGAGAGAGAGAGAGAGAGAAGAAATGAGTTTAATCCGACAGAATTAAAACTGGTAATACAACAAACTCTTTATTTTTTTTTATGATATTTTAACTAACCACGCTCTCGATTTTCAAAATTCTGCCATATATGCTTTCATTCATGACAAAAATAAACGAAACTAATTGAAGCGTGTTCCATAGCAAACTACAGCTGAATATCACAACGACAAGATCTTTTCGAAATATCACCGTCAATAGGAAAAATAATACGAAAAAAGTTAAAAATCCACACTATAGATTAGCCCCCACCTTTTTTTTTTCTAAACATTTAAAGCAATAAAACGACACAAATCCGTTTCTCAATGCTACAATTACAAGAGATTACGGATCATCAAGAAGTCTCATACCGACCCAATACACACACACACACGCACACACACACACACACACACACATATATATATATATATATACATGTGTGTGTGTGTGTGTGTGTGTGTGTGTGTGTGTGTGTGAAATGATGATCCGTTAAGGTGAAACTTTAGTAGGAGATTTCCGACTCGCGATTTAAGTTAATCTTATAATTGGCTCCACTCGTGTTGAGCACTCTTGTAATTGTAGCATCGCAGCGTTTACGGTGGGTTTTAGTTTTCTTTTGACCAACTGACTGCATATCGCTTGATTTTTTTCAACTGGTGTGACGGGGTTGGCCTTTTCTTTTTTTTTTTTTTTTTTGTCCTATGATATTTGTTCTTTTTCCCCCGGGCGGTGATTCGAGATATTTTTATCTCTTGTTCCTGGCGGGTTTTTTTCTGGTAACCGTGAATGCTGGTAGATATTAGATTAGTAAATATATATATATATACCTAGAATGTTCAGTCAGTGTCCAAGGATAGCAGGTGTGGATTGTTCTTTACATATAATATACGAGGGTAATCATATAAATCTATGAGAGTGCTCAATGTATGGCTATTGTTAGTTCCCTATTTATTCTCTAGGGTATAACAAAATTCACATTCAGAGCGTATATGGTACAATTAAATGGAGACTCAAACTCGGTTAAGTCGTCATAATAAATTTATTTCGGCAGAGAATATTATTACTATACTCTCCGTCTCGTCAGATGACTCTTTACAGTAGCGAATGTCTACTCAGCGACTAGAGAGAAGCATGTAAATAGTCATCTGACGAGACGGAGAGTATAGCAATAATATTCTCTGCCGAAATAAATTCATTATGACGACTTAACCGAGTTTGAGTCTCTATTAAATTGTACTATATATATATATATATATATATATATATATATTGGCAACAAATTGTTATCTACATAAAGTCTGTTAAATACCACGAACTGCCTCTTTTTTATAATCTTCAAGTGAAGACGTTTAAATCTTCTTACTATACTTCGTATTTCCAGGCCAAGATGGTGGAGAATAAAAAGCCTATATTAGCCCAAGCGCTTTCGACCATTTCACTGGTCATCTTCGGACGTAGAGCTAAATTATTTGTTGTTTGGAAAACTGTGAGTTTTATTTTTTTTCGGAATAAATCATAGATGGAACTGGTTTATTCTTTTAGAATAGGCAGTTTAGTTTTTGATTAGTTGTATGCGTTTTAATATGTTTTCCACTGTGGGTTCGTATGTTTAATTTTATAAGGGTTCTACATTGATAGAGGAGAAATTTGAGTTCAATACAGTACATAGCCACTGAATTTATACGTTTTTAAAAATTCATTTTAAATGTATTTGAATTATTTTAAACGACAAATTATCTTTTTTGGTTTTATTTTATTTTTATTTTTGTTTTCTTTTTATCAATGCTTTTCTTTCTTTTATTTAATTTTATTGAGGGATGAGTTAAAAGATATCTTATTTGGGGTTTCTTTTTATAAAACTATTTTGCTTTGGTTTTCTTCATTATTTCAAATTCCTTTTTTCTTCCTTTTTTTTTTCTTATCTTTTTTGTTTTTATTTTTATCGATATTTTACCTTCCATTATCTTTCTTGTGTATTAATCATTTCATTGCTGTTAAATGTTATTCTTGTCCACCCCTACACTTTTCTTTCTTGCTTTTTCTTCTTTCTTTCTTTCTTTCTTTCTTTCTTTCTTTTTTGAAATATTTTCTTTTTCTTTTCCGTATCTATTCTTCCAATTTTTTTTTTTCTTAAAGTATTTCCCAGATTCTTTATATCTGATATTACCTTCTTCTCTACCATGTATATTTTCTTTCAATGTATGTCTTTCTTTCTTTCTTTCTTTCTTTCTTTCTTTCTTTCTTTCTTTCTTCGCTCTCATTTATATTCATTACAACTTTCTTTCATCCTTTTTTTTCTATTTTTTACTATATATTTTTTTACTTAGATCTTTCTTTATTTTTCTTTTTTTCTCTTTTTATTTATTTAAAGATATCCTTTTAAAGCTATCCTCTTTCTATTTTTTAATTTTTTATCCACTATTTTTTTTAAATTGTTTTTCTTCGCTCCATTATCAATCATCCTTTTTTGTTTTTATATTTTATTTACTTCTTCATTATCTCCTTCTTTCCTCTATGTATTCTTTCTTTCTTTCTTTCTTTTTTCTTTCTTTGGTTTTCTTTTTATAGATATATCTTTTTAGTTTTTTTTCCCCTTTCTTTCTAATTATTTTATTCTTTTTCGACTATATTTCTATCTTTTTTCATATTAAAAGTTTCTTTTTAATTATCTCTTTCCTATAAGAAATATTTGTCTCCTTTCTTTCTTTCTTTCCTTCTTTCTTTCTTTCTAAATGTATTTGTTTATTTATTCGTTTATTTGTTTCTTTTTTTGCTTATTTATTTCGTCCTTGCTGATTTATTTCCTGATTTTTTATTTTTTCTTTCTTTCTTTCTTTCGTTTTTTTACGCTCGTTTTTCGTTTTAGTTCTTCACTTTTTCTTTTTTTTCTCTCTTGTTTCTTTCCTACTTTTTCCAATACTATTCCTCTTCTTTCTTTCTTTCTTTCTTTCTTTCTTTGATTCGTTACACCCTCTTTCATACTTTTTTCAATATCTTCCTTCTTTTTCTTTATTTCTCTTTCTCATCCTTTCTTTATTAACTAATTCATCTATCCCCTCTTTTTTCACTTTATCTATTCCTTTCTTTCTTTCTTTCTTTCTTTCTTTTTAACTAATCCTTCTACTTATCTGTATCTTTCTTTCGTTATTTACGTTCGCTATTCTTTTTTTCTTTCTTTCTTTCTTTCTTTCCTTCGTTTTGACTTATCCTTCTACTCATCTATTTCTTTCTTTCGTTATTTATTTCTCTATTCTCTTTGTTTGTTGGTTGGTTTTTGCTTGTTTGTTTGTGTTGTTTCTTTCTTTCTTTCTTTCGTTTTTTCTTTCTTTTTTCTTTCTTTCTTTTTGACTTTTCCTTCTACTTATCTATTTCCTTCTTTCGTTATTCCTTTTCTCTATTCTTTCTTTCTTTCTTTCTTTCTTTCTGACTAATCCTTTTACTTATCTGTTTCTTTCTTTCGTTATTCTTTCTTTCTTTCTTTCTTTCTTTCTTTCTTTCTTTTTGACTAATCCTTCTATCCTTCTACTTATTTATTTTTTCTTTCGTTATTTATTTTCTCTATTCTTCTTTCTTTTTTCGTTCTTTTTGACTAATCCTTCTATCCTTCAACTTATCTATTTCGTTATTTCGTTGTATGTTTTTCTTTCTTTCTTTCTTTCTTTCTTTCTTTCTTTCTTTCTTTCTTTCTAATCCATCTACTGACTTATTTATCTATTTCCTTCTTCTGTTATTCATTTTCTCTATTACTTCTTCCCTTCCAACTTTCTTTTTCTTTCTTCCTTTATCTCTTATTCATCATAATTCACTTTGTTTTTTTTTTTTCTTTTCTTTTTAAATCATTTTCTCTTTTGGTTTCTTCTAATGTTTTCGTCCTTACCTCTTTTTCTTTTCGTATGCTGTATTCTTTCTTTCTTTCTTTCTTTCTTTCTTTCTTTCTTTCTTTCTTTCTTGCTTTCATATCCCCTAATTTTTTTCTTTTTTACTTACTTTTTCTATTTCTTTCGTTTGTTCGTTCGTTCTTTCCTTTGTTCGTCCGTTCCTTCTCTGTGGACCCTCTCCGAGAATCTTCCCACTGTCAGGTGTCCATTCACTTCTATAAAAACACGATCTCTCTCTCTCTCTCTCTCTCTCTCTCTCTCTCTCGCATTTTTTTTTATCTCTCTGTAGTTTCCTATTTTTATTTTATTTTTATTTTCTATTCAGTGTTTTATATTTCACCCCTATTTTTTTTTAGATTTTCTCCTTCGTATTAGAATCAAACTCAATTTTTCCTCCTTAAAAAATAAGAAGAAAAAAAAAGAACTATCCATCCCCTTCAATGTTCCCTTAAACCGACGCTGACAGATATAAAGTGCCCCAACCTTTCAACCAGCCAACGACATTAATTTTTCTTCCGTACACACATACAAAAAAAAGTAAAAAAAAAAAAAAATCCTTTCAATAAATAAATTTCTAAATGCATTTAAAAAAAACGGTTTTAAGTTGGGAATCGACAATGGCGTGCACTATTTTTCTTGTCTTTCCCACTCAAAGAATAATTTACCAATTCCGCAGAGTTCCAAACATTACTATCTGCGATCTTAATGTCTTTATTTACCGAAACGATCGACTCTGTTGGATTTCTTCATTCAAAGAGCGAAAAAGAGAGTGGTGAAAAATGCAGTAAGATAATTTTCAGAAAAAAAAAGAGACACAACGAGAAATATGTGTTGTTGTTGTTGCTGTTGTTGTTTTTGTTGAAATGAATACAATAAAATGTAATCGACCCTGAGAACAATTTAGCTGTAAAAAAAGTTTCTGTATTACGAATCGTTCTCTTGCTATGGATAACCTGAATTCACAAACGTATATTCATTTAGATGAAGAAATTACTTGATGACAAAAGGGATATGGGATGGAAACATTTTTCAAAGCTACAGCAGATGGCTAAAGAGTAAAATTTACGAAGATTTTTCTAAAACACATTTACATCCATAAATCCTGCCCAGGATATCAGGCCTGACATTAGTTCTTGGGTGTATATTTTTGGAGACACATATTTGGATTTGGTTTTGTTTAGTTAAGTTTGGTTTTATGGCATATTAACTCTTGTTAGTTATTTAATGCCAGATCCTGTTTTTACATACTCCTTGAATATAAGATTTATAAACACGTTTTGTAAATGCACACAGTTAAATGATCAAACAGTTCTATTCTAATAATTACATTAAGCATAAGTCAACAAAGTTGAATGGTTCCAAGAATTGCAATGTATCACCAAGTATGCACAGTTCAATGATCAAACAGTTCCATTTCAAACAATTCCATTGAGCATGAATCATTTGTTTCACAGTTTGAATGTCAAACAGTTCTATTTGACTCATAGATAGGACCTCATCAGGTGCTATCACTCCGAGCTAGAGTGAACACGGGAACAATGGTAATAAAGAAGTGCTCCGCATTTCCCAAAGCTCCAGCATTACTTGAACCTCTACATTACATTGTTGCTATATGCAGGACAAGTGTTTATGGAGGTCTTACTCTTCTTCAGAGATGCAGTCATTATATTATACATTTCCGGTTGACAGGGCTATTTTTCATGGACAGGATGTGACACGAAGTACAGCTTGTTTTAACTAAGCTTTCCTTCTTCTGGACTGGTTACCGTACAAAGCCTACACAGTTAAATCAACCCTGTTATTTACTCGTAGCTAGGAGTAGATAAGAGATAAATTCATGTCTTTCTCGTGAGTATTAGTGCACGGAAAGATCTTCCTCCAGGGTTTACACTTGACTACACTTCGCCAATGGTCCGAGAGACCGGGGTTCAATCCTAGGTTAAGTCATACCAAAGACTCAAAAATGATACTTGATGCCGTCTTGCTTAGCACTCAGCACTATAAGGTACGGAATAAGGGTAAAGTGGAGCAATCCGGGAAAGGAATAGCGCCCTCCTCTATAACCTCGGTGTAGTAGCTATTGAAAATGGAGCCTTCGGGTCACCCCCGACTAAGGTCACCAACAACTTACACTAATCACGCATCCATGACATCTAGCCTGTCAATCACAGCTCCTGTTGTCTCGCTAAAATTTCTGGAAGTATTGACTCTATCACTTGATGTTGTATTGCAGAGAAAGGCAATAACACTGATATATAAAAAATATTACTCAAAATGTACGGACGGATAAGAATGAGAGAAAATCAAATATGGCTGTGATTGGGCACACAGGGGTCAACGGAACAAATCTTTTGTGAAACCTTACAGCCTATTTTTTGTCGTTCTCTTAGAATTAAAAATGTTCTAGTTTATGAAATATTCCGCACATCCACGCAAATTCTCGTTATCACATCTCCTCTAAGCCGCTACTTACACGTTGCACGTGAACACGTCTCCTTCTAGCATACCATTCACACAGTCTAAATGGTATTTACGCTGGGAAATCTGCGTCCTATTTACTTTAGGAACCAGGTGCATATCCTGCAATTCTATTCCCAGTGTCCAACTTCCTTCTCGTATGCCACCCACGCAATTTACACAACAAGTCAAAGGGATCTTCAAGTCAATATCCAAAAATGACTCTCGAAATCTAACCCTAACTCTGACCCAGCCCTAACTCTAACGTCCTGTTGAAGAGTGAAGTGTCTGCTCTCACAAAGATTTTTTTTTTTTTTTTTTTTTAAATTTATTCTTGTCAGAGTTGTCACCTTGTGGTGAATATCAAATATCAGAAGAAGAAGTAAAAGAAGTGTTGGTTGTTGGTTGGTTGAATTTTTTCGGCATGTCAACCCTTGTGGATTATTTAATGCCACATCCTATATATCTAGGTGATTTTAAGCGAATACCTCGTAGATATGTTTATTTATTTCTTTATTCACAGTTAAATGGTTTCAAGGACTGCTATCTAACACTAATAATTTTGTTTACTTTAATCTTTTTTTTTTCACACAGTAAAATGGTTTAGAATATATATATATTTATATGTATATATATATATATATATATAATTTGTAATTCTATTTATCAGTCATTCCTATGTCGTATAAATAACTTACTCACAGATATATGTTTTCTAATTACAAATAATAATAATAATAGTAATAATAATTATAATAATAAACTCCTCTGGGACTTTAACATAGAAACGGATCACCTAATCCCGGCCAGAAGACCAGACTTAATAATAATCAACAAAAAAAAAAGAGAATCTGCAAAATTGTTGACTTTGCTGTCCCGGCTGACCAAAGAATAAAACTGAAAGAATGTGAAAAGAAGTATAAGCACCTCGACCTTGCTAGGGAATTGAGAAAACTATGGAACATGCAGGTGACAATTATACCAATTGTAAATGGTGCGTTTCGAACAGTAACTAAAGGATTACTAAAGGGTCTGGAGGACTTGGGAGTGGGCGGACGAGGGGAGACCATCGAAACGACAGTATTATTGAGAACGGCCAGAATACTAAGAAGAGTCCTGGAGACTTAAGGAGACTTGCTGCCAACAGACTCCAGTGAAAAACCATCGGCTAACGCTGATGTGAAAAGCTCTAATAAGTGAATAATAATAATAATAATAATAATCAGTGCCCAAACAGTTCTATTAGAACCATAGATAAATCCTAAGCAGGCACTACACATCTAAGGCACAGAGTAATTATACTCCACATTCCCTAAATTCCAGGACTTGAGTCTAACCATCCAATAAAACCCAGGACACTGGTTGGTGGGGGGATTCTGACTCCTCTGAAGAGGGTGTGCAGTTGGTGCATTATACGACGACAAGCGATCGGCCAAGAAAAAGAATTAGGTGGAGTAGAAGGATTAATAACACAGTCTGTCAAACTATTTACCCTAAGGTGGAAGGAAAAGTTGATTCATATCTCTCCCAAGTGCATTACCTTCAAGTGAAGGGAAAACAACCTCGTCTAGGATTTGAACTCAGATCACTGATTCAACTATCTACGCCAATAACCATTTCCCCAAGCGCGTCTTAATTTACACGTTGCTGACAAACACATAAGGAAGTTTGATTCCCCACCTTATTTCATGTTTTCTTCGGTTTTGATAATCTGCAGTCCAGACTGCTTGGTCTGTAGAATACACCGACTGGATCTCTACTGAGTGGTAAACCCATACCCCAACAAGTGCCCAAAATATGATACTAAACCAGCTTATGGTGAAGCATCAGCTTTGTGGAATGTGGAGTGCCCTTTCATTGCCATTACTTCCAGGTCCACTCTGACACGGAGTTGTATCGACTGTTCGGGTCCCATCTATTGGTCAAATAGAAATTATGTTCTGTGTATGACCCTAAAATACATCTGATGGTGAGGGTCCAGTCCTGGAACTTTGAGGAATGCGAAGTATCTCTTCTGTTTTACATCATCATCATCATCATCTTGTCGTGCTATCAGCACGGATATCCCTGACTCTTTCTCACCACCTCACCCTATCGTTCATCGCTTCCGGCTACACCCAGTATCCTCTCAGAGCTGCTGTATGTAGGTTCGAGCTGGCCACCCTGCTTTCGCTCGGCCATGTGAAGAGGTCCATAGGAGTGCATCACTTATGAGCTCGTCCCTACTTCTCCAGCAGTGTCCCGCATGTCTGGTTCGTTTAATGTGGATAGTTTTCGTGATGGCTGGTTGGTGGCCGTATAGCTGCTGCTTTGTGGGGTGTTGCCTCCGGGACCAGTTCAATATCATTTTAACGTAAAGTGGAAGTACCTGTCGTGGTTTCATCTCTGGGTCCAATGGGAATGTATAATCATTCTCTAAACTTGGAAACATTTAGCTTCGTGAAAACAAACGAGCGTTGAATTGAATTACAAGGATTACATATCAATCTTTGATACAATTTAACTGTCTACAAATAAAACTATTAGCGTTAGATAGCAATTTCTAGAACCATTTAACTATGTGCAAACGCATGAATAATGTTGAATAGTATTACTAGTATCAAAAAGCAATATATGAAACTGTTTAACAGTGTGCAAATAAAACTTAGTGTTTTAAATACCGACACTATTTACCTATGTGCAAATAAAACTATTCGTATTAGATAGCAATACTCCAAACCATTTAACAGGCAATAGACAAATGAGCTGGGCCCGTTTAAGAATTTTTACTTACAAAGTATTAGTTTACAAATCACACACACACACACACACACACACACACACACACACACACACACACACACACACACACACATCTATATATATGTATATATATAGATGTATGTATGTAAACATTAGTAATTGTGATTCATAACCGTTTAAAATGTACTTCGTAGCTAATATCTCCTCGTGGCTAAATGGTTAGAAGCTTTGGCTTGGCGTTCGAGTCAACCGGGTTTCGATCCCAGCTACGGGGAGATACTGTCTAACCACATTGATGAGTTCTGATAGAACGAAACAGATCTGTCTGTGGATGACTATATATATATATATATATATATATATAGTACAATTAGAAGAAAACTCAAATCTCGTTAAATTGTCATTATATATTTATATCGGCGGGAATATAATTATACTCTCCGTTTCCTCAGATGACTTTACATGTTTGACTTGGGGTTGCAAAACAGTAAATGTGGATTATAATCCATATTTGTATGAAAAAAAAGGTTAGATTATTCAGAAGATTCTACCTGCTATGAAAGATTTGGCATGTGCTCAAATTGGGATGGGTCGATTTACAGGATTATCCTGTTCTGTTTAAATGTTTCCAACACCTTATAATTTTGACCCCCCTTTGCCCTTACCTTAGAACTTAAAACTTTTATAGGCCTTGCTTAACATTCAGTCATATAAGGTACGTATCAAGGGTAAAGTGCCCGTGGAAGTGTCCGTGGTGTAATTGTTATCGTCGTAGGAAATGAACACGGCGACACGAGTTCAAATCCTGGACGAGACTGATTGCATTTCACATAGCACTAATACCCTTGGGAAAGGTATGAATCCAGTTATTCTCCCTCCAGCTATGGTTAAATAGTAAGAAAGACTAGGTTCTTCAGCCTTGGTTAGGCAACTAGTCTAGCAGAAGGAAAACTCTGAATTGAAACCTATTAAACTCCGCTTAAAAATTGACGTTATGTCATATCCTGCCCGAGCGGAGGGGTTGGTAAATAGGATCAAGGGTAAAGTGAGCAATCCAGGGAAAGGAGTTATGCCCTTCTCTGCACCTCAGCATAGTAGCTACTGAAAAGGGAGCCTTCTGGTCACACTCGACTAAGGTTGCCAACTTTCTTACTTATCGCTTGCTGCGCCCTATTACCTTTTGCTTACCGACTGCCAAGATGTTCTTAATGTATCGATGTATAGCCAGTAGATCCTGCCGTCGCAACGCTCCTTCGATACTCAGATTTTTATTTCTATTTCTTTTTCTCTTTCTTTTCCTTGTCTGTCTCTCCTTCTTTCTGCTTCTGTCCCTTTTTATCAATGTCCTCCTATGCCTAACGCTATATAATCACCAACGTTCTGATGAAGTATTTGGGTAAATGAAGACCAACTATTAATTAAATCTGCTGTCGATAAACAGTATTTGGCATAAAATTACCTGCACCGGTTTATATGCCATAAAACACAACCAAATTACCAGCCAGTCAACCGAATAGTAAGAGCTTTTCTAATAATTATTTTGTGGAAGGAAAAAAGAGGCCTGTTCAGAATTTATGTCTCTAGAAGAAGATATTTTATAAATCGTTACGTACTTCAGTACGTAACGATTTATAAAACATCTTCAACAGATCAAAAAATCAAAATTACTTTAAATGTCTTCCTAAAGCATCTAATGGCGGTACATCGGGAATATGGAGTACTCCTTCATTCCCATTGCTCACAGGTCCACTCTGCCCCAGAGCTTGATAGGGTTGTATCTATGGGTCAAATAGACAAACAATGTGCAAACAAATGACTGATTATAAAATGTGACTGAAACTTGAAATAGAGCTGTTTAATCAATTGTTATTATCATTATTATTATTATTATTATTATTATTATTATTATTATTATTATTATTATTATTATCATTATAAACTATACAGCTGCGTGAAAGTTATTTACACGACACAGGAATGATTGATAAATAGAATTACAAATGTTGAATATTTTATACCCTTTGACTGCGAGTAAACAATTGATTAACGGTAAACAGAATTATTAGTTTTTGATAAAAATACTTGGAACAGTTTAACTGTGTGCAAAAATGAGCTCAGGCTTGTTTAAGAATGTTATCAACAAAATGCATTTACAAATTTTTTTTCATCATACAACGTGTGAAAGCACGTGCGATACACTGCCCTCACTAGCCGCCAACCAGGGGTGATAACACAGTGTCGGTTGGTCAAGGCGGTACCGCCTCTCCTGGCGCAACCAAGCAGTTTTTGCTACTGAACAGGGTATTTAAAAGAATTATATATATATATATATATATATATATATATATACGCCAGATCAATTAAGAGCAGAGATTACATTGGACGTTCATCTTTATTCTTAGTGTGCATGAAAAAGATTTGGCATTAAATGACCTACAATGGTTGATATGTGATAAAACCCAACCAAACAAAATTATATATATTTAATATATATGTATAAAAAGGATTTGGCATTAAATGACCTACAATAATTGATATGCCATGAAATCCAACCAAACAAATTCATATATATTTAGTATATATGCATAAACAGGATTTGGCATTAAATAACCTACAATGAATAATATTGTTGTATATTGACCTTCGACCCGGCCAAACATGCCGTTCTAAAGATGCGGAAGTTGCATAATCCATTGGCATGGGCGAGCTTAGCTGACGATAGGGGACAGTGTTAAAATCTCACGGTACAGTCATAGACTGATGCACCGGAAGAGAGTGACATGTGAACTGCATGACAGTTATATCCGCTTGATGACGATCAAACATGCCATTCCAAAGATTGAGTGGGCGATATAACTCGGTGAAGACAGGAAGTCAGTTAGTTTGGAAACCAGAAGTTGGAGAAGATGTGGTAGAGGAGGCCTGCACCCAGCAGAGTGGGCCCCCAGGCCCTGGTTGAGCAGCACTGGAGTGAGGGAAAGAGACGCTGATGGCCATAAGAGTGGGGGTCAATATGTTGCAGTTCCGTTCGGTCTCCTACTCCCTCTCACACACACAACCCTTTAGAATAAAGTGAGAGGTATATTTTTTTAAAGAATTCTTCGCTCGTCTTTATTATTGCGTCAATATGTATTCTGCATGTATATGTGTATATATGCATCTGCATGTGAGTATACGACAATATGACATAAAACCCAGCCAAAGCCAAATAAACGTACCTTCTGTCTCCTTCCTATCACGTGACACCTATCATTTATTGAGCATAAAGCCGCCTATTCTTGAGATGAAGAAAGATAATTTTCGAGCAGTTCTTTTCTCATTCTGGAGTATGCTTGATATGTCTTCTTGACTGTCACTCTGAGTTCTCGTTGTCTCTGTTACCTTTCTGTATTGAAAGTATTAAACGTCAACGTACGTTACCAAGTTACCTTACCTTTGCATAACACTCCAGAATTTATTATGTTTGATGATCCATCGGCAAGAGCAGTACGTGATATTAGGTTAATTTCTTTCCTTCTCTTAGACCGGTTGCTATACCAAGGTTAAAGAGCCGAGTCTGGTCAACTATTTACTCATGACAAGAGAGAGAACAGTTGTTTGGGCTTTAGCTAATTAGTTTAATGGCATATAAACTTTTGATGGTTATTTAATGCCTAATCCTGCTTAAACATGCTTACTCTCACTGAAATAAATAATGTGATATCATTTCTAAAAACAGTGAAGTTATACACAAAAATCTTAAGAAATTTACAATAAGACCAAATTACTTCTAATAAACACTTTCTTTACAAGATACATTCTAACAAACTGATCCCTACCCCAATCTATTTCACAGTTTTTTTTTTTTTTTTTTTTTTTTTATTATCATGATTCCCTACAAATAAACTCCTAATAAAAAACAAATAACCAAGTAATTATTTAAAGTTTATCCTTTATTCCTAAGACCTCTCCTTTGAATTTCTTTTCAGACTTATGATTTTTGAATTACGAGTTTGGTGGTAATGAATTAGCCTGAGTCGATGTTTTTACACACAATAAAATAGTTTCAAGTATTGCTATTGTTTGTACACGGTTAAATGGTTTCAAGTATTGCTATTGTTTGCACACAGTTAAATATTTTCACGTATTGCTATTGTTTGTACACAGTTAAATCGTTTCGAGTATTGCTACCCAACAGGAATAGTTCTATATGCACACATTAAAATGGTTTGAATTACAGCTATCTAGGTCTAATAATCAAATTTAATATTTGTACATCAAGCATAGGAAAAGATTAAATGTTTCTCTTTTACCCATTCATGGGATCCTAATAGATACAACCGCTCCGAGTCAGAGTGGACCCGAGTGTAATGGCATCAAAGAGGTACTCCACATCCCCTCTAATCTCCAAGATTGGGGATTCATCATCAAAGGGTTTTGTGTCATACCGGAGACACTCGTTCGGGGAGGGTGTCTTACCACTCTGCAAAGATAGATTCGGTGTATTATATAACCCAGCCGATAAGAACTGATGATAATTATTGATTCATACCTTTTCAAAGGTTCGCTAATAGCCTGGGAGACCGGGGTTCAATCCCTGGTCGAGTCATACCAAAGACTCAAATAATGGTACTTGATATCTCCTTGACTAAGACTCAGCATTATAAGGTACGTATCAAGGGTAAAGTGGAGCAATCCAATGAAAAGAAATAGTGCCTTCCTTTACGCTTCGTTAGGGTAGCTATTGAAAAGGAAGATTTCGAGTCGCCCTCAACAACGGTCGCTAACTTTACTTTATAAGTGCCATGTAAAATGCAAACACCCTCACCCAAAATTTGAACTCGGATCTAAGTCTCCTTTTCATACAATGATAACCATGAAACCACAAGCGCCTCATATAAATATTGATTATTGTATAAGACAGTAGATCTATGATTAGAAAGGTCATTTAATAAGAGAACTTTTGATCACAATGAAGGAAGAGGTTTAAAATCGTACGTCTTCTGTGCAAGTATCTCGTTCTCTCGTGATTGATATGATACTAAAAAAAAACTGAGAGAGTGATAAAAATAATAGGTGAGGGTGATCGACATTCTACTTGCATATATCCTGTGTTCGTTTCAAATTGCATGGAATTGTTTGTTGAATGAATGAAGTTATACATGAAAAGGGAATAATGAAAAAAAAAGGAAAAATGATATTCTCAAAACTACAATTCGTTGTCTTATAATTCTAAGAAATACCGACGAAAGATCATTTTTCATGATAAAATATTACCTTTTCTACAATAAATAAATTGATAAATCCCTGTAGAAAGGTTTAAGCTACACATAAGTTAAAACAGCTGATAGTATATAGGAAACAATGATCTTTGATTTTTTCAAATTTTTTTTCAAATTTTTTTTCAAATTTTTTCAATTTTTTTTTTCAAATTTTTTCAAATTTTTTTTTCAAATTTTTTCAAATTTTTTTCAAATTTTTTCAATTTTTTTTTCAAATTTTATCAATTTTTTTTCAAATTTTTTTTCAAATTTTTTTTGCTGATGAGAAATGATTTTATTATAGAAATGCATAATAAATTATTTTTTCAATAGAAATGCCTAGCAAATTACTTTAACATAATGTATAGCAAAAGATTTTACCATAAAATTCATTGTAAATAATTTTATTTTAGAAATATATTCTAATTGATTTTACTATTAGAATTATTGTAAAAATATTTGCTATATGAATACATCGTCAATAATTTTATTATAGAAATGTATGGCATCTGGTTTTACTCAATGAATGCATTGTCAATAATTTTACTATAGAAATGCATTGAAATAGCTTTGTTTATTGGAATGTATTGCAAATGATTTTTCTGTAGAATTACTGTAAAAATTGTTTTAATATTGAAATGTATTAAAAATTATTTTCCGGAATGCATGCATTTGAATGGTTTCTTTGGTCTGATGGCAAATCAACCGACCAATTAAATTCAACATCAGTCATTTGTGGGCACATAGTTAAATGGTTATACATGTATGATTCATAAGGGAATAGGTTGTTGGAAATTTTATTTTTGAATGAGTTAAATCTAATTATTTGGCCCAGCGGTTAGAGTGTTCGCCAATGGCCCGGGAGACCTGGGTTCAATCCCAGGTCGAGTCATACCAAAGACTTTAAAAATGGTACTTGATACCACCTTGCTTAACACTCAGCATTATAAGGTACGGTTCAAGGGTAAAGTGGAACAATCCAGGGAATGGAGTAGCGCCCTCCCCTACACCTTGGTGTAGTAGCTATCGAAAAGGGAGCCTTCGGGTCACCCTCGACTATGGTCGCTAACTTACTTACTTTACTTATTATTTCTTAATGGCCAAGCGGTTAGAGTGTTCTCCAGTGGTCCAGGAGACTTGGGTTCAGTCCCAGGTCACGTCATACCAAAGACTTTAAAAATGGTTCTAATACCTACTGGTTTAACACTCAGCATTCTAAGGTATGTATCAAGAGTAAAGTGGAGCAATCCTGGGAAAGGAGTAGAGCCCTTCCCTACACTTTGGTGTAGTAGCTATGGAAAAGGGAGCTTTCTGGTCGCCTTCGAGTACAGTTGCCAACTTTATTTTACTTATTGTTTCTTCATAGTTGAATAGTTTCAGTATTACTATCTAATGCTAATAACATTATTTAATGTTGATCATTGGTTTGCACACAGTAAAATGCTTTCAACTATTGCAGTTTGACATGTTCACTCGATCAAATGGTTCCAAGTATTGCTATATAATAACAATAATTCAATTTTTGCACGCAGTGAAATGGTTTTAAGCTTTCCTATCTCACACAATTAAATCTGTTAAGTATTAATCATTTGTTTGTACAGTCTTGAACGGTTTCAACTATTGCAATCTAATACTAATAGTTTTATTTGCACATTGTTAAGCGGTTTCAAGTATAACTATTTAACTCTAAGAATTCAAGTAAACAGTTGTGTGCTTACACACAGTTAAATGGTTCAAAAGTTCTATACGATCTATAGATAAGATCCTAACAGATACTACCAATTCTGGTCAGAGTGAAATGGGGTGTATTGGTATTGAAAGGAGTACTTCAAGTTCCCCAAAGCTTGTGGACTCAAGCCTCACAATCACATAGTTTTGTGTCATATCTAGGACAATCGTTGATGTAGAGGGGTTAGCTTTCAGTAGCAATGAAGTCGGCATATTCTACGGCACTTGGTGACTGTGTTGCACTTACAAGTGTAACTCATTAGACATGAATTTATAAGACGAATTAAGATGAAACGATTTTTTTGTTCGAATGTATTGTAAATTATCTTCTTTGAAGAATGCTTAGTTTGGTTTAGACTGGTTTGGTTTGGTTTGGTTTTATGGTATATCAACAATTGTAGGTTATTTAATGCCAAATTTTCTTTATACATATATATGAAATATATATGATTTGTTTTGGTTGGGTTTTATGGCATATCAACAATTGTAGGTTATTTAATGCCAAATTATCTTTATACATACATATCAAATATATATGATTTGTTTTGGTTGGGTTTTATGGCATATCAACAATTGTAGGTTATTTAATGCCAAATCTTCTTTATACATATACATTAAATATATATGATTTGTTTTAGTTGAGTTTTATGGCATATCAACCATTGTAGGTTATTTAATGCTAAATTCTCTTTATACATATATATTAGATATATATGATTTGTTTTGGTTGGGTTTTATGACATATCAACAATTGTAGGTTACTTAATGCCAAATCTTCTTTATACATATACATTAAATATATATGATTTGTTTTAGTTGAGTTTTATGGCATATCAACCATTGTAGGTTATTTAATGCTAAATTCTCTTTATACATATATATTAGATATATATGATTTGTTTTGGTTGGGTTTTATGACATATCAACAATTGTAGGTTACTTAATGCCAAATCTTCTTTATACATATATATTAAATATATATGATTTTTTTTGGTTGGGTTTTATGACATATCAACAATTGTAGGTTATTTAATGCCAAATCTTCTTTATACATATATATTAAATATATATGATTCATTTTGATTTGGTTTTATGGCATATCAACCATTGCAGGTCATTTAATCCCAAATTCTTTTTATACATTTACCAAATATATGATTTCTAAACACATTTTGACGATAACATTTTTAAACAAGCCTGGGCGTGGCTTTTCGCACACTGTTAACTGGTTTCATTTGATTTCATACTTGACTGTGTAAACAAACACAATCATTGGTTTAAATACATTTTCCTTAAACTCAATTAAATATTGAAACAGTTAATTTCAAACAATTTAGTTTAGAGTTATTACACAGTTTAGTTCTTGTTAAATGATAGATAGGACCCATATCAGGTGCTACCACTCCGAGTCAGAGAGGACCTGAGAGCGATGGCAATGAAGGGGTAGTCCTTATTTTCCAAAGGTCCAACATGAAGCCTTACTATCAGATTGTTTTGTGTCAAAGCTAGGACATTCCTTTGGTAAAATAATTGGTAAAATAATTTGCTTTGCATTTCTATTGAAAAAATAATTTATTATGCATTTCTATAATAAAATCATTTGCAGTGCATTTCTCTTGTAAAATCACCAGCAAAGTATGTTGAAAAAAATTAAAGTTCATTGTTTCCTATATACTATCAGCTGTTTTAGCATAAGTGTAGCTTAAACCTTTCTACAGGGATTAATCAATTTATTTATTGTAGAAAAGGTAATATTTTATCATGAAAAAGGATCTTTCATGAATATTTCATAGAATTATAAGACTGCGAATAGTAGTTTTGAAAATATAATTTTTTCATTTTTTTTCCATGATTCCCTTTTCGTATATAACTTCATTCATTCAACAAACAATTCCTTGCAATTTGAAACGAACACAGGATATATGCAGGTAGAATGTCGATCACCCTCACCTATTTTTTTTATCACTCTCTCAGGCTGTTGTTTTTGTTTTTTTTTTTTTTTTTTGAGTATCGTATCAATCACAAGAGAACTAGATACTTGCACCGAAGAACTTACGATTTTTAAACTTACCCCTCAGCAGAGAAGCAGTTGGTGTATTCTACAGCCCTTATAGGAATGCATCGGAAACAATTTTTTTGTGTATGCATTAGTTATGTGTTTTCTATAGCAACGCCCTGGAAAGAGTATTGTTTTGAGTGATACTCAAATACTCAGTACCCATAATGAAATTTTAGGGTCAGCCTAGTAGTACCCGAAGATTATAACCAAGAAAACCCACAAACACATACGTTTGTAATATGAAGATAGAAATAGAACGATGATGACACTCAATTTTTTTTTTTCTGATAGGTAATTTTGTATAACCTTTCTCCCCTTTGCTTTTATTTGAAAAATTATTAATACACATTTCTCTCACATTATTCTTTTGCTTATAATCATACCCATGCAACACCTTTTTAACATTTATTTTTACAACTCATAAGTCTTCATGAATGTTGCTGTCCTGAAATTTATTTTAATTTATAACATAATTCAATGCACTAACTAATCCCATCCGTTCATCCCTCATGAAGACGAATATCACCATCATTAAAAAGGGAAAAATATCATGGCATGACGTTATAATTATGTAATTCTATTCTATCTTTTGTTCTTGAACGCAGCCCTTGACAACAATATATACCACCGGAAAAAGTTCGTTAAGTCCAGATATTCCAGGCGACGAAGAAAAAAACGGGCTCCATTCTTAGACAGTTCCGCTTCCAAGATGCCAGTCGAGGAATCTGAGGCCACGACGCATTTTTTAAACAACCGGGGTAAGTAGTGACAACTACTAAACGTCACATGATAAAGTATAACAGCTTTTAAGATTTGCCTCTAACACAGCAAAAGTACTTAATAATAATAATAATAATAATCCTGGATACCTGAGTAGACGTGCTGTCATTCAGACTCCAGTGAAAGACTGACAATTCGAGTTCGGGTGAACAACTCGTAAAAAGCAAAATAATAATAATAATAATAATAATAATAATAATAATCTGTTAAAAACAGTACTAAGGAATGCGATAAGGAATAACAATGCTAAATTCATAATCGATAACCTGCAACAGAATAGCGAGTGTAGATAATGTATAGACAATGATGAAACAGTTAATCACATAATAAGCGAATGCAGAAATCTAGCACAGAAAGAATTCTATATTAGACTTGACTGGGTGAGAATGGTGATCCACTCGAAACTGTGCAAGAGATTAAAATTTGACTGGGTGACAAATGCTATACGCACTGGCAAGTATCAGTCCTAAAGAATAAAAGTTCATGAATTCTCAGGGATTTAGAGATACAAACGGATTACCTAATCTCTAGAAAGAAGAAAAGATTATGTATTAATTAAAAGTTGAAAAAAAAACTTATCCTTTTGCTGTTCTGATAGACCACAAAGGGACAATAAAAGAAAGTGAAAAGAATAACAAATACTGGAAACTTGAACAGACCTAAAAAAAACAAAAAAAAACATGGGAAACAGGAGTTTTGACAGTGATAGTTATTGTAGGTTGTGTTCACGGAACGGTTCCCAGAATTCTTGAAAAGGAGAATGAAGGTTGATTTACTATTAAACAAAGAAACTAATCAGATTCTCAGAAACATTCATTATATTCTCAAATCTAACATGGAATGAAATAGAGAATTCTTAAATAAAAAATAACAACAAAAACAATAACTCATTTGATACTCTTAACTTATTCTTATTTAAGTAAGTAAAGTTGGCGACCATAGAAGAGGGTGACCCGAAGGCTCCCTTTTCAATAGCTACTACACCGAAGTGTAAGGGAAGGGCGCTACTCCTTTCCTTGAATTGCTCGACTTAACCCTAGATCCCTACCTTATAATACTGAGTGTTAAACAAGGAGGCATCAGGTACATTTTTTGAGTCTTTGGTATGACTCGACCAGGGATTGAATCCCGATCTCCCGGGGCATTGGCGAAAACTCTAACCGCTCGGGCATTGGACCAGTAAGACTCTCTTTATATTCACTCTCGCCCCAATTCCTGGGCAGCCATATTTGTCTTTGTCTGACGCATATATTTGAGGAAGAATCGCGTGACCACACAGACATCAGAATTGCTAAAGTTGGCGAGAATACTCAGAATTGTTCTCGAGACTAGAGGAAACTTACTGGAACTCAGACTCCAGAGAAAGAACTCCAGTGTTAGCTGGTGGAAAAACACGAAAGGAGTGAAATAATAATAATAATAATAATAATAATCGATTGGGAAATATGCAAGAAATTTAAATTTGACCATGCCAACAAATGGTATATACACAACCCAGAACCTGTCCTAGAAAATGATACACACAAACTCCTGTGGGACTTTGATATACAAACGGATCACCTAATCTCGGCCCGAAGACCAGATCTTATAATAATCTACAAAAAAAAAAGAGAATCTGCAAAATTGTCGGCTTTGCTGTCCCGGCAGACCACAGAATAAAACTAAAAGAATGTGAAAAGAGAGATAAGCACCTCGACCTTGCTAGAGAATTGAAAAAACTAAAGAACATGAAGGTGACAATTATACCAATTGTGATTGGTGCTTTTGGCACGGTAACTAAAGGATTATTAAAAGGCCTGGAAGATTTGGAAGTTGGCGGCCGAGTGGAGACCATCCAAACAACAGCATTATTGAAAACTGCCAGAATACTGAGAAGAGTCCTGGAGACTTGAGGAGACTTGCTGTTACTCAATCTCCAGTGAAATACCATCAGCTTACGCTGATGTGAAAACTCTAATGAGTAAATAATAATAATAATAAAAATAATAGGCCTAACTATGATAAAGCAAGAATAGATAAATCGCAACAAAATAGCAGATGTCGTTTATTTGGTGATGGAGACGAAACGATCAATCATATAATAAGCAAATACAAGAAGTTACCACAAATAGAGTATAAGACTAGACACGACTGAGTAGGCAAAGTGATCCGTTTGGAATTGTTTAAATTTGACCATACGAATAAATAGTATATGCATAACCCATGATCCATCCTAGAAAATGAGACGCACAACAAATCTCTGGGATTTTGAGATACAAACGAATCATCTAATCTTGGCCAGACAACTAGACCTAACGATAGACAATAAAAAAAGAGAACCTGCAAAATAGTGGACTTGGCTGTTCAGACTAAAACTGAAGGAGATAAATACGTAGACCTTGTTGGAGAACAGAAAAAAAAATCTATGGAACATGAAAGTGACGGTGACACCAGTTGCAATTGACGAGCTTGGTACAGTCCCCAAAGGATTGGTACAAGGACTGTAGAACTTGGGAAATAAGAATACGTGTGGAGACCATCCAAACAACAGCATTGTTGAGATTGACTAAGATAGTAAGAAGAGTGGTAATTTACTAAGCTTTTTGCTTAGATGTAGCACAAGGCCATATAAAAGGGGCACTCAATGAGACTCGAACTCACTCGTGTATGTTTGCTTGTCTAGCTTGCTAACCATTACACCACCAAAGGCGTCTTGATAGTAAGAAGATAGTTTGGTTTGTTGGGTTTTATGGCATATCAACCTTTGTAGGTTATTTAACGCCAAATCCATTTTTATGTAAATAATCTGTTCTATTGAAAACAATTCAGTTTAGCATAAGTACACAGTTTAATTGTCAAAAAAATGTCCATTTCAAACTATTCAAGCAGTTATATGTAACACTTCAGTTAAGTGTAAATACAGTTTTAATGTCAAAAAACAGTTCTATTTCAAATAATTCAGTTAAGCATAAGCACGCAGTTTAAATGTAAGTACGGTTTAATTGTCAAAAACATTTCTATTTCAAGCTATTCAGTTTACTCAAACAATTCATTTTAGAAATAAGTATGGTGTTAGTTCTATTTAACCCATAGGTGCTGCAACTCCGGGCCAGAGTGGACCTGGGAGCAATGGCATTGAAGCGGTACTCCGCATTCCCCAAAGCTCCAGCAATGCTGGAACCTCACCATCAGATTGTTTAGTGTCATTAACAGGACACTCTTTAGGGGGGGGTCTTACCCCTCTGCAGAGAAGCAGTCGGTGTACTCTACAGCCCCAGCTGACTGGGCAATATTAAGAAGTGTTCTGGAAACTTGAAGTGAATGGCTATCACCCAGCCTCTAATGGAAAACCAAATGAGTAAAATAATAATGACTGCATTATATACCTCTAATCCTATTTACCAACCCCTCGGATCGGGCAGGATATGACACAAGATCAATTTTTAAGCGGAGTTTAACAGGTTTGAATTCACAGTTTTCCTTCTCCTAGACTAGTTGCCTCACCAAGGCTGAAGAATTCAGTCTGCCCAACTATTTACCCAAAGCTGGAGGGAGAATAATTGGATTCATACCTTTCCCTAGGGTATTAGTGCTATGTGAAATGCAATCATTCTCGTCCAGGATTTGAACTCGAGTCGCTGTGTCCATTTCCTACGACAATAACTATTACACCACGGGCATTATATACCCCTAATAGTTTTGGTATCAGAAACTCAAGCAGCGACCTTTTAATAAGCAAGTTCGATCTCCAGTCGCGCTATTACGTTAACTTTTGCACTTATATATTTGAAAGTGCTATGAACCTCAATAATACGTTAGATGTGTTAGATAGTATCAATGATTTTCTTCTGATAAGAATGGCTTGAATATTAAATAAACTACGAAGTTTGATATGCCTTTAAACAAAGCAACTAATCAGAATCTCAGAAACATTTATTACATTCTCAAATCTAACGTGGAGTTAAATAGTGGATTCTTAAATCAAAAATGACGAAAAAAAATTTAACTCCTAATTTAACACTCTACTTATTCTTGTTTAGCACTCTGTGTATTCAATCCGTCCATAATTCATTGGCGGCCATAATAATCTCTGTGAGACGCATCTCATTTTTAAAATGCGTAGGTGAAGTTGGCTGGTTGTTCGGTTGTTTGGGTCTTATGGCATATCAACCTTTGTAGGTTATTTATACCCGAATCCATTTTTATGAAAATAGTTCTATTTCAAACAATTCAATTTAGCATAAGTACGCAGTTTAAATGTAAGTACAGTTTAATTGGGGAAAAACATTTCTATTTTAAGCTATCCAGTTTAGTCAAACAGTTCAAATTCAAACAATTCAGTTTAGTATAATCATGCATTTAGTTCTATTTAACCCATAGATAGGGCCCTATCAACTGCTACCACGCCGGGCCAGAGTGGACTTGGGAGCGATGGCAATAAAGGAGTACTCCGCATTACCCAAAGTTCCAGCATTACTGGAACCTCACCATCAGATTATTTATTGTCATATCCAGGACACTCGTTGGAACGGGGACTTACCCCTCTGCAGAGGTGCAATCGGTGTATTCTACAGCCCCAGCCGACAGTACAAGCGTAGGTGAAGGAAAATTACTAAGTTTATTAAACGACCGAATTTTTCTCATCAGTTCGACCACCCAGACTCTTCCTAATGCAAACAATTTTATTCTTTCACGACAATCTCGAAATTAACGCAGACGGCCTGTTTGGTCATTTTTTTTTTTAAAACCTCGTGGTATTTTCTTCATCCAGGTAATATTAAATAGTTAAGACTCCCTAATCAGATTTTTCACCCCTGATATCTTATAATGCAAACAACTAGTACCTTTTCAGATAATTCTTACGAGCAGTCAGTTATTTTGTCTCGTAATTTTTATTATCCAAATAAAATTTAGCAATTACGATTCTTTTATCAGACCTTCATGGTGATCATATGATTAAGTTATGGCAAAAATTTATAAAAGGACCCACACAGGTGATTTTTTTTTAGAGGTGAACGTTTCTGAAGAAATAACCGCATTTTTGGATGAGATGATAACTTTATTATAGAGGAGGTATCCGTGGTGTAATGGTTATCGTCGTAGGAAATGGACATGGCGACACGAGTTCAAATCCTGGACGAGACGGATTTGCATTTCACGTAACACTAATATCCTTGGGAACGTTATGAATCTAGTTATTCTCCCTCTAGCTATGGGTAAATAGTAGGGCAGACTGGGTTCTTCAGCATTGGTGGGGCAACTTGTATATGAGAAAGAAAACTCTGAATTCAAACCTGTTAAACTATACTTAAAAATGGACCTTGTGTCATATCCATCCCGAGCAGAGGGGTTGGTAAAGATATTTATTATAGCGCAGCACTTTGGAGCATACGCTGACGTTACGGCATCATCTTGAACATTTAAGGTTACACTGTCTTCAAAAACAATAGGCGACTCCGTTGTATTAGGTGCGAAAACATTTATTCTATCAGGGACATTTTTCCAGCCGTCCGACGCAACTTGAGGGAGAGGAAGACATTGTAAGGGTCTAAGAACGAATCCTAGCTAGACTGACACTAGAGAGACAACCCTCTGCCTCTGACCGATTCGTTTCAACGTCTAAACCCCTAAATCACTTTCAACCTCAACTGAAATGAATTCAATTATTTTCAAGTTCTCTATTTTTTATATATTTCAAAATTAAGAATTACATTGGTGTGACGTCATCTCACTAAATCATCGCATCATTAGTTTCAAACTTATCACGTGACATAACTTCAGCGTTGTTTAGTTTTCGTTTCCTGTCCTGAAACCTTATTATGACAAAGGGTGATTGTCGTATCTTTTCGCGCGTGTGCGTTCTATTCGACCCCAGTGCCGAGTACAATTGAACTAAAAGATCCCTGAATAGTTTAAACTCAGTAAACTAAACAATAAAAGAATTAATTATCACACTAATTATTTTACAGATGTAGCACCTTATAGGGCCCTACCAATGATAGGGTCCTACGTATAATAAAATAATTAATGTAATTGATTACCAATAAAATAATCAATATAATTCATTATACCCTTATTATTTGACACAAAAATGTTCCCCGGGCTTTAAATTCAGAGTTTTTCTTCTCCTTTTCTTCTTCTTATCTAACAAATTCTTGAGAGCCCAGTTTACTTGACCGTTTTATGCATTGGCAGAAATGAAGAAAAGTGTGTATTAAGGTGAAGTGAAACACAAACCACTAATTCCAGAATTTTAACTCCGGTCTCTGAGTTCACTTTCTTCTATGCCAGGAAGTACGTATGACCTAGTTGTTAAAGGCCCGGAAAATTTAATCGATTAGTCTGTTTCGAATCCTAGTTGAAATTGTTTTGGTTCATTTGACTCTACTGTTATTATGAAAGTCATTAAAGAAAGGTATCTTTTTTCCACAATTAGGGTGATTCTTTCATAGGGACATTATACAAAGAAAACGGTTATCATTAGGTATGAGTTATCGCCAAAATTGACAGCATTAAAGCCGATTTCGAAGTGAAAAAGATGCAATTATTAAGTTACCGATTAGTTCTGCACGCAATATAAGCTAGATTATATAACTTGGTCTTAGATGCTTTCTTTAACAGAATATAAACTTTCCTGGGTTATTTAATGCCAAAGTCATCCTTGTGAAAAAGCTGTAGTAATATTCAACCCATAGCTGGGGTTTTATACGTTTAACCCTTAAACCATCATTAGGGCAATGAATAGTTGGTGATTTAAATTCTATATTAAATTTTAAATTATGAAAATTGAATTCATGTTAAAATTGCCCTGATTATTGTGAATTGAATAACCATGACCAGAAAATCTGACATACCGAAACACTGGACAGCTGTTTCGACCTTATTAGGTCTCATCAGCAATGCATACCATGATCTCCACCAGTAGAGATCGAACTAGCGACCTCAAATTGCAGAGCAAAAACTCTACAACTGAGGGTTCAGTTCATATCGCATACAAGTGACACCAAATTATCTTGTCATGGTAACTGTGCGGCCAATTGACCTGACTGTGCCTTGCATCCGTACTCTTTACAGAGTACACGGTCACCTCCAAGGCCACGTCTTCCCTAGAGGGTTAGAAATACACATCAGCGTAATTATTATGACTTCAAGGGGAAGGGTATAGATTTACATTTTCTTTTTTATGTAGATATTGTGAATTGAATTAACATGGCTAGAAAATGCTGCGAACACTTACGCACAACATACAGAAACACTGGACAGATTTTTCGACCTTATTAGGTCTCAATTCACAATATAATTCCTCTACTTAAAAAAGAAAATGTATATTTGCCCAAATTATATTTTGATATACAAAAAATGTTTAACGTTGGCAAAATATTTAAGTACTAATAAAATCATCCTCTGAATATAAACCTTATTTTTTCCCTTTTTCATATGCACATACGGTCTGAATCCTTTCAATTTCCTCATATATATATATATATATATATATATATATATATAGAGAGAGAGAGAGAGAGAGAGAGAGAAAGAGAGATGAACTAAATAAGATACATCGATAGTATGTGTAAAGATTTCTAATGCAGCTAGATAATTTTTATCACTTATTAAATTTCGAAAAAAATATATTCATCTTCTAAGTTCATGTCAAACTCCCGATTTTAATATGAAACTTCTGAAGAAGGCCCAGAGACGCATCGGCAGAAACATCGTGAATATAACAATGAAGATGAAGACATTAGCATAAATAATCTTACTGATAAGAAATAGAGAGATGAATAGGCATATATACCCAGCGACGGGTATATATATATATATATAGATAGAGAGAGAGGCAGAGAGAAATTGATACTAAGATAGGAAAACCTATGATAGATAGATAGATATGGAAGGACTGATATACATATATATATATATATATATATATATATATATATATATATATATATATGAGCATGTTTGATTTGATAATAACGACACATTTTGTCGATTCGTTTAAGATCCTTTTAAGTGTCCTGATAAGTGTCTTGGTTTCAAGTTTGAATTGGTGGATGAATTTACCAAACGCTCAGGTAAATTTTGATAAATTCATTCATCAATTCCGACCTGAAACCAAGGTTTGGTTTATTTGTTTAATGGCATATCAACCTTTGTAGGTTATTTAATGCCATAGCCATTCTCCTAGAAGAACAGTAGTGATACTATTAAACTCATAGCTTGGAGGATAAGGGTGGGTTCATACCTTTCCCAAGGGTATTTGTCCGAAAGTGAACATAATAGCGCGACTGGAGTACGAACTCGCTTACTACGATTCCGCAGGCCATCGCTTTAACACCTACCTCCTGAAACCTAGACACTTATTAGGAAACTTGAAAGGATCTTAATTAGATTATATAAACAAAATATGTCTTTATTATTTAATCAAACATCCTTGAATGAAAGACTGCTGCCTAACCACACACACACACATATATATATAGATATATACTGACAGAGAGACGGAGAGAGCGATGGATTGATTGACAGATGTTGGCGACCGTAGTCGACGATAACCTGAAGGCTCCTTTTTCAGAAGCTAATACACTGAGGTGTAGGAGAGACCACTACTCCTTTCCTTGGATTGCTCCATTTTACCCTTCATCTGTACCTTAGAATGCTGAGTGTTAGACAAGGAGGCATCAAGTACCATTTTTTGAGTCGACCTGGGATTGAAACCAGGTCTCTTAGCCCATGGGCGAATACTCTACCTCAGTCGTCTTATATCTACATATCTAGATAGATAGATATGGCTTAACGATTAGCAGGATGGAAAATGAAATCAGACGGTTATTTTTCCTTTCTGATCCTGTAAATGTGAAAGTTTTCTTTCAAGCAATTTTAAAGCAGGCTTTACTTTATGGCCTTAGTTGTCAACGAGTCTAGAAGGACAGCATATCAAAGCCAGGAGATCGTAAGTTGGAGCAACTCCACCCTATAAAAATATAGTCGCTCCTGAAACAACAAAACACCACATCGAAATGGTGATGTTGTTAACCTTATCCTACAAAAGGTTGATTGGTTGGGTTTTATGGCATATCAATCTTTGTGGGCTATTTAATGCCAAATCTATTTTTATACAAGTGCTACCATTCTGGAACATTCTGGTAGCAATGACAATGAAAGAGTGCTCCGTATTCTCCAAACCTCCAGCATCACTGGAACCTCATCATCAGATTGTTTTGTGTCATATCTAGGACACTCATTTGGAGAGGGGTCTTACCCAGTCGGTGTCTTCTACAGCCACATCCGGCTGGGCAACCTATAAAAGGATCCAATTTTTTAAAATAAGTTCATACAAAGTAGGAATAGGCGATAAAAGTCATTGAACTGTGATGTAGATATATATGAGATTTAGTTATGTTTTACGCAAAAAATAAAGTCGGGAGTGATATTGAGGTGAAGGACTGGCAAAATAATACTTAACGCGACGAGAATGTGGACAATTTATTGGTTTGTAAATTGATTCTATGTTCACAACTCGATAAATAAATATATCAAGAACTGATAGGATATATATATATATATATATAGTACAATTTGATGGAGACTCACACTCGGTTAAGTCGTCATAATAAATTTATTTCGGCGGAGAATATTACTATACTCTCCGTCTCGTCAGATGACTATTTACATGCTTCTCTCTTGTCGCAGAGTAGCAAATGTGGAGTTACAGTTCGAATTCAGAAGATAAAATAAAGGAATTAAAAAATTAAAAAAGTAAAAATAAAAATTAGAAAAAAAACAAACAAACAATAAAAATAAAAATAAAGGTGGAAATCAAATTACAAATTATTTCATTCATAGGCGTGAGCAGAGGGGTTTAACATATTATATGTTAGAACGATTTAGAAACTGTAGTGGAATTAATCTACTGGTCAATCCCTTCTAATTTTGCGTTCTTGTAGTGGTTTCTTCTTCTTAGCAGGTGTGATTTTCTAAACAGACTAAGATCATTTAACTAATGGCTATCTCATATATGATTTACATTTATTCCTAGTATGTCTGTTAATTAACTCAGCTGTTGTCATCCTAGATATTCCTCCAAGTCAGTTATATATATATATATATATATATATATAACTGAGTGGGATAGATAGATAGATAGATAGATAGATAGATATGAAACGACCAACTTATATATATATATATATATATATATATATATACGAGTAGATTGAGAGACATTAGACGATTGCAGAATAAATATATATAGATATAGATATATAGGACCCCCAATCGTCTAATATCATGATAGATGGCTTGATAGATAAATAGATACGGAACCGACTGCGATGGATGTATAGATAGATGAGAAATGACCAATATATATATATATATATATATATATATATATATATATTCTAAGAGTCAAATATTTTAATAGATGGATAGATAGATAGATAAATAGATACGGAACCGATTGCGATAGCTAGCTAGATGGATAGATAGATAAATTTGAACTGTAGATTACATTATCCTCAGATTTTGTTGTTTTCATCACATTCTTGGAATGTCAGATCATATATTAGGTTCGTGTTGAAGTTAATCCTTATAAACCAGATCATCCCAAACAGTCTGTTGGTCTCATGACATTTTTTAAATTATCTGTACACTTTTAGACGAAGGATTCCGTAGGAGTGTCATGTATACTGATAATTCTTGAAATCCCATTTACTTTTTTACATATAAAATTAAACATATTCTTTGATTTGGTTCTTGCAAAAACGCGATCGTTATTTCTGATGAAGTGAAATAATCCTTATTGTTATTCGCAGTTCTCGTAGCTTTCAACAAATTCATAGGGTTTTTTTCAATGATTTTCTCCATTCGATATTAAATCAAGACATTTCTTGCTATTCGTATCTTAAGCGATTTATGATGATGCTATTCAGTGAATGAATGAACTAGGTGTGTCCGATAAGTAGTATCTAACTAAGATTTTACACCGATGAATTGGGCACCCAGTGAGACACAAACTCAGTCGTGCAGGTTTGCTACTCTAGCTTGCTAACCATTACATCACACGAGACAAAAGTAAAAGGACTGGTGTTACAAACAATGTCTTTCAATTCCAAACAAAAAAAAACTAAATGGTTTCTCCTTCGAAGTAATTCCCCTTGATTCCCTTCCCTATCCTTCATTGCCACGCTTTTTTGAACTGTTGGAAGGATTCATCTGAGATGCCCCATTGTTACAGCCTTCTTGGGAGCCTCTTTTTCGTCAGAACGTGTTCCCTAAATGACCCCCTTAAGCTTGGGGAAGAGAAAAAAATTCCCAGTGTTCAAGATCAGGGTAATAGGGTGGTTGCTTCAATGCGGCGATGATCCTTTCGGCATAGAATTGCGTCGCTAACTGATACTATTTCGTAGTTAAGTAGCCTTCATTTGTCAAGCAACAACCCTCTTCTCTTCTTTTGCTCTCAGCATATCATACGCCGTTGGATTTTCTTGCAGATTTGCAGATTGTTTATCCAGCCCTGTCGCAAGAACTTACAGGGAACGATGCACCTCGCATCGTAGAATTTGACCAACATAATTTTGACTTTTGACTATGTCTTTTTTGTTTTCTTCCGTCTCAGCGACATTGGAGACTTCCTCTATGTGCTTTGGCGCTTGGTTTCCGAGTCGTGCTCCGAAATCAATGACTCATCACAAGTGAAGATTCAACCAAACTTTTAAGACGGTCAATAATATTCTGACACACTTGCCTGCAGTGTTCCTTCTGGTCATCATTCAGTAGTCTTGGTTCTTTTTTGTCCTTTTTCATGTCCAGATAACTCTCAGTCCTGCTGGTTAAAAGCCTCCAGCTCCCAAAGTCATTTTAACCTCCGCTCGTCCCTCATTGAACTTTTTGTGTCTCTCAAAAACATTTTTTGCGCGACATGACGTCATCTCCATACATTTCTTGAAGTATCCCAAGTGCCCGAGAGAGATTTTTCTCTTACGAGACAACAACTTTCAGATTTAATCGCTCGGGGTTTCGTATTCGTTTCTCTGTGCTCGTTACTAAACGACCTGAAAAAAAGGGAGAAGCAAACAAAACATGCGAAAAAATGCATTGGCTGCCGAAAGCTAAGATTACAGTTGTATACTCCCAATTCATCATTTCAGGTGAAATCTGCTTATCCCTCTTTCGCCTATAACTCATACAACAAACCGGCCTTGTAACTTTTCAGGCCGACGTCCTATCTTATGACTTCGACCCCAGATTTATAGTGTATTGATGAAGGCCGCCAAGCTTTAGAGCCAGGTGGCCAAAATAGACAATCCCTTGGCCTCAGAGGGACGTCCCACAAAGTTTTACCTACTTTGAAGGGCTCAGTATATTGCTTGGTGCCCGAGGGGAACTATAAGAAGAATGCTGACGGGGGTCAAGATTTTTTCTCCCAGGCTCGGATAGGTTTCGACCTATGAGAAGCCCTCACAATAAAACGGCCTTGAGCCGTTTTCTGACTCAGTGGGAGGACTGATAAATTGTGAATTCCTATTCTGTGACAAACTCATCAATGGAAGAGGTGGTGCGCTTGAACTGTGAAATATTCCAGTTTATAAGGGTGAGGTTTCACTAAGCTTCGTCTACCTCTCCTTCTTTCTTTAGCAAAACGCACATTAAAAACCTTAGGACTAAATTAATAGGTAGATACATCAGTAGTAGTATAAACTAGGTAGTAACTACAAATAAATGCCGTGTTATTTTGAATAAATCCAAGAAGCAGCACCTCACAAAGCTGTATTTGTAAGGTCACTTTTCTACCATCTTACAAACTATCTAAATAAGACGAACAAGACATGCTGTGCACTGTTGCAGAAGTAAGGACGAATATTATTGGCGACATTTTCAAGTGGACTCCTACACATGGACACACCATTGCTGGCCGACCAGCAAGGTCTTATATTCGGTAGATCAGTATCGACACCGGATGAAGTCGATAGATATCGCACGGAAAGATGAGCGGTTGGGACGGATGGAGAGAGAGAGAGAGAGAGAGAGAGAGAGAGAGAGAATCAAAAGATTCCGAGAAATCAGCACGGCTTGATGATGATTATTATAATTATGATAATATACTTTAAAAGTTCGGCTTGCCCTGGTCGCCAACAACTTAAGAAACTACCCTTTTACTATTGGACTTTGTTATTCTCATTTCTGTCATCGGTAAATGAAGATAAAAAATATGTTCTCTAGAATCTTGTAGAACCAACATTGTTCACCTTCTTAGCCCAATCTTTTAAAATTCTACATACGAGAGAAAATTTTCAAATAAACTGAAAGAGATTAAAGAAACTCACCAACATAGTTGAATAGAAAGAAACCATTGACTATGCCTTTTTTCCTGCAATCAACAAAATACTATACTGCTCTTGTGTATTAGTCGATAGAAAATAAATGCCTTATCTGATGTCACAGCACCCAAGGTGACTGTTGGGGTTATAGCAATAGCAGGTGAATATTTCCGTAATTTCACTATTTCTTATCTTGACGTAAATAGCAGCCAGTCTGGAAAAAGTGCGTCTGACTTGAAAGCAGAGGAGTGTCAATTAATGCCTCCACGCGGAAAAAAAAAGTTGCTATCAGTGACCTTCATCAAGTATTGCTCTATCAACAGAATCATTGTCTTCCGCGAATCCATTGCCGATTTTCAGGTAATAAACAAGAAACATTAATTTCGGAACACCTGACGACTGTAATTATATGTTGTTGTTTTTTTTTGTTCGTTTTTGTTTTTGTATCTTATTTATTTGTTTATTTATTGTTTCTTAATATTGCATATCGATCGCTGTAAAGGCATGTTGGCTTAGCAAGGTTTTATGCCAGATATTTTTGATGTTTCAAGTAAAAAAAAAAAGAAAAGTTCTATATTCCGATGCCATTTTTCAACACTATGCTATTTCATATATGCTTATATGCAAACATACAACGTGTTTACAAAAGAAATAACATTTCAAAAATTTACTTAAAAAGAAAAAGTAGGATACTGACACTCACGATACAGAATTTCCAACAGAAACACTTGGGGTTTATTACTTCAACTTCCTACTGAGTCATCTCTGAAAATTTAACAATCCCTAAAACTATCTTCATTTCCTCTATGATCCAGGAATAGTCCCCGTTAGGTAGAACTAACGTACTGGGTTGTGACGATGTAGTTAGCGAGTTCGAATTCCAGTCAGGCTATGAAAGTCACTTTAGAATTAAAACCTTTGGAAAGGTATAAACCTCCTTTATCTCACCATCTGTACATTAGGTCGCATCACTGCTGCTCTTTTAAAAGAATGGCTTTGGTGTTAAATAACCCACGAAGGTTGGTAGGCCGTTAAAAAAAAAACACTAAATAATCCAGCATTTCAGTCAAGAATCGTGATAAAATGATTTTTTCCTTGTATATATATACCCAACCCCTCTGCACGTGCAGGGTGTGACACAAGGTCAATTTTTAAGCGGAGTTTAACAGGTTTCAATTAAGAGTTTTTCTTCTCCTAAACTTGTTGTCTAACCAAGTTTAAAGAACCAAAGCTGCCCTACTATTTACCCATAACTAGAGGGAGAATAATTGGATTCATACTAATGGTATTAGTGCTATGTGAAATGCAAACAGCTTCGTCCAGGATTTGAACTCGTGTCGCCGTATCCATTTCCAACGACGATAAACAAGTACCTGTTTTTTTTTCCTTGGAAATTTCTATCTTTTAAATTGCACTCTTTACAGTCTTCTACAGGTTGTTTATATTGTAGTGAGTAAAGTTGGCGATCGTAGTCGAGGGCGACCAGAAGGCTCCCGTTTCATATAGCTACTACACCGTTGTGTAGGGGAGGGCACAACTCCTTTCCCTGAATTGATCCCTTTTACCCTTGATCCATACCTTATAATGCTGAGTGTTAAGCAAGGATGCATCAAGTACGATTTTTTGAGTCTTTGGTATGACTCGACCTGGGATGGAACCCCGGTTTCCCGGACCATTGGCGAAGGGTCTTCCAGAAGTTTTAATATTACTCAAACACGCTGCAGTACCAGTCTTAGATGGTCTCTCCAGTCGGATACGATTTTCTTTAAATGCGTTCGAGAAGGCCATTGCCCGACAATTGTAACATAATTACCGACGATTCCCATATGAGTTATAGGATCGTCCGATGGATGAAGGAGCAACACAAAACCGGCTTGCCTCAAATTCTTGTATTTACTAAACCCACCCGCATAAGCAAATGTGACACAAGCTTAGCTTTCAGCAGAGTTTAACATGTTTGAATGTAGGGTTGTGTTTCTCTTTGATCGGTTGCCATAACAGGATTAAAGGACCCAGTCTACCCTAGAATTTACACGTAGATAGAGGGAGAAGACTTAGATTCATCCTTTTTCGAACGGCATTAACGCTATGTGAAATGCAAATTGCTTCGTCTAGTATTGCTTGGAGCCAGAGGTATCCAAAAAGAGGAATGCCGACGGGGTCAAGAATTTTTGCACCAGTCTCACATGAGTGTCGATTCGTGTGTGGCACTCAGCATAAAACAACCCTGTGCGATATTCTGATTAGGTGGGATGTCAGATAAGTACTAGCTTCATCCGGTATTTGAAATCACGTTGCCGAGACAATTACCTGAAACAATGACTATTACAATATGGGCATCTCACCTCAAATGTAGGGTGTTTTCTAGTTTTATTTCCTTCGTTCATTTACTGGACAGAGACTAATCCCGTTGCTTGGTTTGCTTGTGAAGGCGTTGCTCATTTACTGGGTTTGGGGCAGAAATTTCAGGGTCCTGCCCATCTCCCTACTAGTCTACAACTTGTTTTGAATTCAGAATTTTCCTTCTCCTAAATTGGTTGCTATACTTTGGTTATAAAGCCTAGTTTGGCCTACTGTGAAACTAGCTGGAGGGTTGGATATATCGATTTAAACACTTTTTCTCAAGGATACTAGCGCTCAGGGAAATGCAAACAGTCTCTTCCAGTCTTTATCTGTAATACTTTTTGAGATGAGGCTTCTTAATCTGGGTATTAATTTTATTGCGGACTTATGTCCTCATCTTGGTAGTTTTTGTCACAACGTTTCGGCTAAATTTCACCTCTGGCCGTCTTCAGGTGATTAACCGCAACCTCGGATAGGAATGCTGAGTCTTGTAACCGTATCCCCAGTAATTACTGCCTATTCATGCGTATTCATCCTATTTACTCATAATACGGACCCATAACTTTTCGGTTGAAAATTCCTGTAAAAATAGGGCATCTTATACAAAAATAATTATGGAAAAAAAAACTCCATGTGTTTCTCTTGAATATCGTCAGTGTCACTATCTTATACTTTTTTTCTGATAAATTCTTGATATTATTTCTTTTGTAGAGAGCCTGGATTTTACTAGAACGTAGTGCATGTAAATAACCGTAGATATAATAACAGTCTGCTTAGACAAATATTTTTTAACCGCTTCAGTCATCGAAAGCATGATGTCGTCCTTGCGTAGAAGAAAACAAAGGAATTCTTGTAGACAGTGAACCAGCTCTTGCTAGCTAAGTATAAGATATCTTCCTATTGGCTGCTCGTTGACCAATTCAATGTAAATGTGTAGAAACATCGCTAGGATACACGACTCTGGTAGAGAATTGTGTAAAGGATGTTATATAAAATATCATAATCAAAAGTGAGTACTTCATTATTTTCATACACTTGTCATCATCATCATCATCATCATCATCATGTCGTGCCGCCAGCACGGATATCCCTGACTCTCTCTCGCCACTTCTCCCTATTATTCATCGCCTCTGGCAGGTCTTCAGGGCTACATCCTGTGTCCTCACATAGCTGCTGTATGTAAGTTCGAGCAGGTCGTCCTGCTTTTGCTTGGCCATATGTGGGGGTCCACAGGAGTACATCACTTATGAGCTCGTCCTTGCTTCTCCAGCAGTGTCCTGCGTGTCTGGTTTGTCTAACTTGTATACTTTTCGTGATGGGAGGCAAGTGGCCGTATAGTTGGTGTCTTGTGGGGTGTTTTCGCCAGGACTTGTTCAATATTGCTCTCAACATTCTTGTGTAATTGCCGTCTAGTTTCTTCTCCAGCCGTTTAGTTAGCGTCCATGTAGTGCATCCATATAGCAGTATCGATACAACCGCTGCCAGGAAGAAACTGCTTTTCTTGCTGATCAAATTATCATGTATTGCTTGTTAATACATACATACATACATGTTAAATGAAATTTGTATCAACGAAGATATGCTGCCAAAATATACATATTTTAAGCTCCATGATCCTGCAGCTCATAAATATAAGACCACATTGGAATACAGACCTAGATAGCGGTAATATGCTAAAACATACATACATATATATATATATATATATATATATATATATATATATATATATATAAGAAAAACAACAAAACCGGTCACATAGGACTATAAATTTATTTCCATCCTGTTACGCATTTTTGAAATTTCCAAAAACAAGAAAAAAAAAATGAACAGGACTTCTTCATGGATCAAAATCTGACAGTATGAAGATAGCAAAAACAACATAATCCAAATAGATGAATTTATTATGAATTAATAATTTTAATTCATAATAAATTCACCTCAGATTTTGATCCATATATATATATATATATATATATATATATATATATATATATATATAAACGTAAATATGGATCAAAATCCGACAATATAAAGATAGCAGAAAAAAACATAATCCAAATAGGTGAATTTATTATGAAATAATAATTTTAATTCATTATAAATTCACCTCAGATTTTGATCCATATTTACTTCCATACTGTCCTTTCGAAAAAACAAAACAAAACAAAACAAAACAAAAAAACAAATACATTCTTACACGACATCTAACATGGATGACTTCAAAAGGATCTGTATATATGAAAACTGACTTGTCTTTGCGTATTTCTTTATAAACGGGCGGATTTATCTCGTTTCTTTAGGAAATCAAACCTTTTCAAATATATTTCCACGTGCCAAACACGTTCTTAACTTTTTTGAATTATGAACGCAATGTGCACATTTGTATCTTTTCGTTGTATACTTTTCATTTGCTCCTGTTATCTCAAAAAGCATAATACATTTACATATTTGTATTATGTTTTTTCTGCTATCTTCACACACACACACACACACACACACACACACACACACACATATATATATATATATATATAATTGATTTGTTTAAATATACTCGGTATTTTGTAAATTTACTGAAAGCTATTCACCAACTCTACAAGGTTTTAAAGAATTATCTGCCGGTGAAAGTTAAACGTTAAGAAATTGAAGAGTACAGCGCTTAGTGTAGTTTAAGAGAAATGGCTATAGTCTACGAAACTTCGATTCCTAGCAAAAACATGGACTCACCATTCTTTGAAAACTTTTCTTCCTTGAAAAATAGACTAAGCACAAATATTGGTCTGTTGAACGAGGAGTACTCCTTCATTCCCATTACTTCCGGTCGACTATGAGTCTGATTGCTCGGAACTGGTAGGGTGTCATCCCTTGATCAAATAGAACTGTTCAATTATTCAAAAGTTATTATTGTCACTTATTTGAAATCATACTGCTATACAAATTATTTACATTACAGAGGCCCAGTCAGCTGGGACTGTAGAATATACCGACTGCTCCCCAGCAGAGGGGTAAGACTCCCCCAACGAGTGTACTAGATATGATGCTAAACAATATAATGGTGAGGCTCCAGTAATGCTGGAATTTTGGGGAATGCGGAGTACCCTTTCATTGCCATCGCTCCCAGGTTCACTCTCAGGATCCTATCTATGCGTCAAATGGAACTAAACTGTGAACCTATGCTAAACTAAATTGCTTGAAATAGAACTGTTTTGACGTATAACAATGGATTTTGCATTTGATAACATACAATGGTTGGTATGCCATAAAATAAGACCCAACTAAATCAAACCAGGCTCTTTTGCAACATTACATATGCATGTGTCCCGGTGTAACCGGGACATTGGCCCAGCGGTTAGAGTGTTCGCCAATGGTCCGGGAGACCTGGGTTCAATCCCAGGTCGAGTCATACCAAAGACTTTAAAAATGGAACTTGATACCACCTTGCTTAACACTCAGCATTATAAGGTACGGTTCAAGGGTAAAGTGGAGCAATCCAGGGAATGGAGTAGCGCCCTCCCCTACACCTTGGTGTAGTAGCTATCGAAAAGGGAGCCTTCGGGTCACCCTCGACTATGGTCGCTAACTTTACTTACTTACATATGCATAGGAATCCGAAAAACACTAAATGCTGACGACTCTTTTGGTTCAGGTACGAAACTTTTATTACCTTCTTGACTTTTAGGTTTTCAACACGAGGAGAGGGAGAGACACAATTTTTACTATGCCGACTGTTCCATCTAAACCAACAACGCACGGGCCTCGCCCAGGTCCAAAAATCAACTCGCCCCGTCTAAGTTCAAATCTCAACTAACTGCTTTTTTCAAAATACCCAAGAATCCCAGGCCATCGCTTCCGGGCATGACATCATTTACATCCCCAGTCTTATTTTTTATTATCACATCTGTGATTGTCACATCCTCCCCGCGCGAGCGTGAACACCTGCGCTCAATGTGTGCCCCTACCCGTGCTCTAAGCCGAAAAGTTCTAAGCTTAACTAAACCGAAAGATAAGATATAACTAATGAAAAATGATAATATAAATTATATAACACTTTTAGTGGGGGGGGGGTTATCGCATCTTGTGAATGCTTTGTATAGCTCTTTTTGGCTGTCTTTTAATTGGAATCATTTTGAGATGAGGCTTCTTAATCTGAGAATTTTTTTTTATTATTTATCACGGACTTTTTGTCCTCATCTTGGTAGTTTTTGTGCTGTTTTTTCTTTCACTTCAAGTTATTAACCGCGACCTCGGATAGGAATGCTGAGTCTTGTAACCGTATCCCCAGTAATTACTGCCTTCCATAGTTGTTTTCTATCACACCACGTTTTTGACCAAGTAAACCTCTGGCCGGCTTAGGTTGGATTTGAACCCGCTATCTTCTGACAATGCTCACCTGGAACCGTAGAGTCTCAACGCCTCTCTCTGCTGCGCCACAGGACCGAAGAGCGATCAAGGTTGGATTTTTTGGTCTTATAAATACAATTAGTTGTTCTCCTTATCCGGTCTTCCATAGTCGGTTCCGTACCGAATTTGTAATTGTCTTTAATTGGAATCATTTTTTTAATTTATTGCGGACTTTTTGTCCTCATCAAGGTAGTTTTTGTGTTGTTTCTTATTTCACTAGGTTTCGGCCAAATTTCACCTCTGGCCTTCTTCAGGTGATTTACCGTGACCTCGGATAGGAATGCTGAGTCTTGTAACCGTATCTCCAGTAATTACTACCTTCCACAGTTATTGTCTATAGGGACAAAAAAATTCTCAGCTCTTTTTGGATTCACAACTTACAAGCAATGAATTGTTAAATGAATGAGTAATGTATGTGAACAAAATGCATTTCAATGGAAGCATATGTCACAAGGTCAATTTATAAGCTGAGTAAAGCTGATTTGAATTCAGTTTTCTTTCTCTGAGACATTTTACCGAACCAAAGCTAAAGATAAATAGTGTCTTTTATAGCTTAGCCATAGATGGAAGAAGAACAGATGAATTCTTGAATTAACACGAAATGAAACGCAAAGAACCTCGTCGAGTTCGACAATCCAATTTCTTACGACGGTACTGTTACGCTAATAGCGACAACTAGCTTATTAATGATATAAGATTTGAATTTATTGACTAAATGACGTGTTTATACGCTGACCAGGAATAGAATTTCCGTATATTTTACAAACGATATCAGTCTGCCATCTCTCAATTATAAATCGTTGATTCAGTGATGTTAATTGCATGGTGGTATGATAATGTCAGAGGAAAGCGGTGATAACGTTCTATGTTGTTTAAGTTAAAAAAAGATATTTTTAATTGGTAACCTGTACACATAAAGAAAGTAATTCTGTGTGATGTGCGTAAACTCCTCCCTTTGGATCTCTTCTATCGATTTAGAGTCTTGATAAGAGATTGGCGCTTTTATCAATACAGGCAACCAATTTCTATCGAGATGACTCTGCATTGTTTTTGGCGTGATCATGTTGTGCTACGCGCACATCGTAGGCGCGTTTTCTATTTCCTAGTGAAGATTTAGCAATTACATGTTCATTCCCATAGTGAAATTATTTTCCTAAAATAATGATGGTGTATCTTGTTCTCATATAAAAGACGTAGTAATTTTTATCTTCAAATTAAGTATTTTCTTACTTTCATATTTTAATATAATAATCAGCATTTTGTATTTTTTTCCCCTAACAAGATGTCTTAATTAAACCAATTGTATTCTCCGTGTGGATAATAATCGGGGAATTTTTACTATGATGATTTTTATTATTTTTCCATGGAAATAAATTTTATATTTTTCGGGCCAGTGTGCGTTTGCGCATGCGTGTCGAAATGCTGTTGTTGTTTCCGATGGGTTAGTTAATGTGGTTATTAATAATAGAATGAGAAAAGGATGGATTAGTCTGTGAAAAAGTTTAAAAAAGAAACAAAGAAAAGAAAAATTGAGAAAGGCATAAAGCTGAGTAGGAATATGGTAGAAAGAAAGAAAGAAAGAAAGAAAGAAAGAAAATTTGGTATGAAAACAGAAATGGAGAAAGAAGAAAGTGAATCTTGTGTAAATGAATGAAAGAAAGAAGATAGCATTAAACAAAAAGAAAGAAAGAAAGAAAGAAAGAAACTTAGCTTAGAAAATACTTGTTGATGAAAAAGGAAATTACTGAAAGAAAGAAAGAAAGAAAGAAAATTTGGTATGTAAATAGAGATGGAGAAAGAAGGAAGTTAGTTAATCTTGTGTAAATGAATGAAAGAAAGAAGATAGCATAAAACAGAAAGAAAGAAAGAAAGAAAAGAAGAAAGAAACTTTGATAAGTAAGTACTTAAAGATGAAAAAGGAAATTATTGAAAGAAAGAAAGAAAGAAAGAAAGAAAGAAAGAAAGAAAGAAAGAAAGAAACTTTGATAATAAAGTACTTGTTGATGAAAAAGGAAATTACTGAAAGAAAGAAAATTCGGTATGAAAACAGAAATGGAGAAGGAATGAAATTAGTGAATCTTGTTTGAATGAATGAAAGAATTAAGATAGCATTAAACAGAAAGAAAGAAAGACGTTTTGAAAAAGTGAATAGACAAAAGAAAATCCTGAAAAATAACGAAAGCAAATTATAGTTAAAACTAGAAAAGAAAAGAGAGAAAATGAGAGAAATAAAGAGGATAAGAGAGTGAGAAAGAGAGAGAGAGACAGACAGAGCAGTTGAAAAGAATTGATATACGAAAAGAAAGAATGAAAAAAAGAGGAAAAAACGTGTTGAAAAAAAATGCAGATTTGGAAGGATATATATATATATATATCACAGGAAAAAATCTAAGGGGTAAGATTATCTAATTTGAGAGCTCAATGCCAATGGCTATCGTATAATTGATTGGGGATTAAGAATTTATCAAAACTCCCATGTAAAGCCATAATACTTTCTTTTATATAAAAATAAAAAAGTAGATACTTGACGATATATTCATTCAACATCTGAAGAGGGTCAACATAGACCTGAAATAAATTTATAATGACTCCAAAGAAGTAAATTTTTGTAATATATATATATAGGTAATATTCGGTCAGGTTAAAAAGTTTGGAGTAAATTTAGGAGTTTTTAGTTCACAACAGAAACTGAAAATACGGGACCGAAATAAATTTATAATCATGAATTAACCGGTCATTGGTTTTTTTCTTAAAGATATATATATATATATATATATACGAAACTGCGGTATCAAACTTTTGCTGACTTTCAGGTATCTTTCGACAGAAATAGTTTAACTCTGAAATAGTTACTCTGAAATAAAACCTGCAGTCTGCATAACAACCAGTTATCTTAATCTGCTGGTCACTTGACTGTAACTATGTAGGTTCAGTAAGTGGTATAAGTGTCGTACAAACATATGTCACTAGAATTTAATGATATACAGAAGTCTTACTACCGTATCATCTCATGCATCTTGTATATTTTTCCCCCAAGATGAATTTGTTATTGATAGTCAGCATGTAATTTTGGTGGTAAAGGTAGCTATTATCTTCAAGATAGTAGTTATCGTACACTCACACATATACACCCTCCACACACACATACACACACACAAATATATATATATAAGTCCTGGCGGCAACACCCCACAAGACACCAACTGTACGGCCACCTGCCTCCTATCACGAAAACTATTCAACTTAGACGAACCAGACATGCAGGACACTGCTGGAGAAGCAGGGACCAACTCATAAGAGATGTACTCTTATGGACCCCCACACATGGCCATGCAAAAGCAAGACGACCAGCACGAACATACATTCAGCAGCTATGTGAGGATACGGGATGTTGTCCTGAAGACCTGCCTAGGGCGATGAAGGATAGAGAGGAGTGGCGAGAGAGGGTCAGGGATATCCGTGCTACCAGCGCGACATAATGATGATGATGATATATATATATATATTATAACAGTATTGGTTGTCACTAAATCACTAAAAATTAAGATACACCGAGGAATTTATATCCGGTTAAAAGAACGCGCTGCGTTTGTACCTTCACTTGCATCCGCACATACACGCTATAATACGCAACTATAACCCACACAATCATACGCACACGTACACACACTTAAACATTAACAATCACACATAAAGATTCCAACAAAATCCCAACGGTTTTTTGATTGTATTTATTTCGATTTTCGATTTTTTCATTTTCTTAACTGACTGATGATTGTTGTTTTGCAAAAAATTCCATGAAACCCAGGGGTCGCAGTCTAAATTCCATGAAACCCAGGGGTCGCAGTCTAAATTCCATGAATTTAATATATATCTCTGCGACAGGACAGAGCATGCAAAAGAGTCATCTGACGAGACGGAGAATATACCAACAATATTCTCCGCCGAAATAAATTTATTATGACGGCTTAACCGTGTTTGAGTCTCCATTTAATTGTACTATATATATATATATATATATATATATATATATATATATATATGTGTGTGTGTGATTAATTTGTCGTAGAAAGTTTTCTTGTGTGTTCGTGGGTAGGGAGATAGATCTGTGGGTAATATGAATAGTGGGAGTGTTTTTTCTTTAGTTCATTTGACGAGTGTATGTTAAGGTTTTTTTTTTCTTGCGTTTAGTATGAAAAATCTAGAATATTTTAGGCTTTTAAGGGGTTCTTCGATATACTTGAATTCTTCATCTAAATGGGCGGCATATTCTTAGAGCTCTTAAATAAGAGCTAATTATGAGGCCTGTTTGATTTTGTTTTTGTTTTGGGAGTAAAAATGTACATATTCGTTTTTGTTTGTGGGTTAGCAGGAGTCTTTAAAAGTTAAACCATTTTGGGATTTAATTATTAGGATTTCCAGGAAGGTTATGATCTTATTTGATTCTTTTTCATACATAAAATTGATGGAGGATTCAACATTGTTTAATTTCTCTGAGATTTCTTCGACTTTTATGTTTTTTGGGGGAGGAAAATGGGCTATATCTTCAATATATCTAAAATTTAAAGTGTTAATGGATAGTCTGTATTGAAAAGAGTCGGATTCTAAAAACAGACTGGCTACACTCGTCAAATTATCTAAGGACCAACACTCCCATTATTCCTATTACCCAGAGAACAATCTCCATAACCACTAACACACACAACCTAAATATATAATCATCCACAGACAGACTGTTTCGTTGTATTACAACTCTTTAGTGCAGCTATATACGCGAGATCCTCCAAGCCAGGATCGAAACCCACCTAACTTTACGTAAGGCTGATGACATACCCTTAGCCAAGCCTGCGACTCAACATCAGCTCGGAAATAAACGTATGAGCATTAACTTACGTTTTTTTTATATTTTAGGATCAGATACCGAAGCGCTCAATTCGTAAGAAGAGTTTTGCATTCCGTGCGTGGCAGCCATTAATTCCTTCCCAAAACTTTGGGGGAGCATATATTGTCATCCACAGACGGATCGTTTCGTTGTATCACAACTCTTCAGTGTGGCTAGACCCCCTTGACACGCCATCCCAGGATGTATATATATATATATATATATATATATATATATGTTGGCAGAACATTTTTTCGTAGGAATGTTTTATTAAAAATGACAGACGAGGATTTAATATTAACTATTTTGGACAGATTTTTTGAAATTATAAGTGGTTTAGGAACTGTCCCAGATTTCTTGTTTGATACCTTTATTTTTTAATGGCATATCAACCTTCATGGGTATTTAATGTTAAAGTCATTCAATCAGAAGAACAGTAGGGATACTGGGGGTGTCCTCGTGGTGTAATGGTTAAAGCGATGGACTGTGGAATCGTAGTATGCGAGTTCGTACTCCAGTCGCGCTATTACGTTCACTTTCGGGCTAATACCCTTGGGAAAGGTATGAACCCCCTTATCCTCCCAGCTATGGGTTAAATAGCACCACTCCTGTTCTTCTAGGAGAATGGATTTGGCATTAAATAACCTACAAAGGTTGATATGCCATTAAACAAAAGAAACCAAACCAAACCAAACCAAACCAAGTAGTGATATTTAAATATATATCCATATATAAGGGATTATGGGATCAATCTGTTTCGCAAATGTATTTGTCCGAATATGAGCAAAATACTGCATTTCTAGTTTGCTTACTTAGAGGCTGCAGTCCAGCAACTTTTTCTATTAGTGTAGTCCAAGTAGGACTACTTTCGACCGTATTCATTAATTTTCTAGGACTTAGATACTCCTACATGGCAGAGTACTGGACTCATTCTATATTCAAGAAATTGTTAGATGTGTGTGATGTCATGTGTAAACGCAGAAGTCAATGCTGCTAGTTTGAAGAGTAGAGATACCAACTTAGGCTTATATATATATATATATATATGTGTGTGTGTGTGTGTGTGTGTGTGTGTGTGTGTGTGTTACTGTTTGTGTGTGCAAGTTTGTGTATGCGTTTGTGTGTGTGTGTGTTTGTGTGTTTCTTTTTGTGCGTGTGTTTCTGTGTTTCGAGGACTTAGATGCTCCCGTGTGGTGGAGCACTGAATTGATTGTGTTCCAGAAATTTTTAGGTGGGTGTGACGTCAGGTATAGACACGGAGGTCATTGGTGCTGGTTTAAAAATATAAGGATTGCAGCTTAGGGTTATATATATATATATATATACACATATATATATATGTGTGTGTGTAAGTGTGTGTGTGAGTGTGTGTGTGATTGTGTGTGTAAGAGTTTTTGTGTATGTGTGTGTACGTATGTTTGTATATATTTGTTCATTTGTAGTTTTCTGTGTGTTTATGTGGGTGTATGTGTGTTTGAGTTTTCTCTGTGTGTGTGTGTGTTTGTGTGTATTTGTTCGCGTGCTTGTTTATGTGTGTTAGTGTGTGTGTGTGTGTGTGTGTGTGTGTGTGGTTGTTTATGTGTTTTTGTGTGTATGTACGTTTGTATATATGTTTGTATTTCTATGAGTGTGTGTGCGTGTATGTGTGTGTGAAAGGAGACATGAAAAGAGAAGAGTAAGTTTCATAGAAACATAATCATTCTTTTAGAGAATCAAATTCCTCCTAAAAGCATCCCGCACCCAATGATTTCCAAGAAGACACCAATATACACACTTCGAGCTAAAACAATAACTACAAAGGCACCAAATTGACGCATTTTTCGACATCCAAAGCAAAATTTGTGCACGGTTGACGCCATTTTGGTCCGGCCTGTGATGGGAGACAACCGGGATTCATCTCCCTCAGTCACTTCACTGTTCCCTTGTTAATTATAATTATTTGGCAGTGGAATGGACGAGTTGTTGTTATTCATGGCGTGAGGGCGATAACGCCCCGATTGACAAATTAGTTTTGTGTTTGGGTAAGATGGAAGGTGATGTGGAGGGAGAAGGATGAGGAAGAGATGCAACACAGGAGCGTAGGCTGATAGGAGAAGAAAAAGAAAGAGGGAAATTGAGAAGACTAGAAGTGTGGGTTGTTGAAGAGAGAGAGAGAGAAAGAGAGAGAAAGAGACAAGCAGAAGTGTGAGTATGTAGAGAAAGAAAGATAGAGAGACAGAGAGGGAAAAGGGGAAGAGCGTACGCGTGAGAAAAAACGGGTGAAAGAAAGAAAGAAAGAAAGAAAGAAAGAAAGAAAGAAAGAAAGAAAGAATGCAGAGAGAAAAAGAAAACGAAGAAGAAATAAAGAATACGAACATAAAAGCAGAAAGAATATTGAAGAAAGAAAGAAAGAAAGAAAGAAAGAAAGAAAGAAAGAAAGAAAGAATCTTGAGAAACAGATGAGTGAGTATGTAGAGAAAGAAAGACAGAGAGACAGAGAGAGAAAAGTGGAAGAGCGTACGAGTGAGAAAAAACGGGTGAAAGAAAGAAAGAGAGAAAGAAAGAAAGAAAAAAAAGAAAGAATGTCGAGAGAAAAAGAAAACGAAGAAGAAAAAAGAATACGAACATAAAAACAGAAATGATATTGATGAAGAAAGAAAGAAAGAAAGAAAGAAAGAAAGAAAGAAAGAAAGAAAGATCTTGAGAAGAAGAAAAAAGAAGAAAAAAACGAAACTGACCAAAAAGAGAAAAATTGTAAAGAAAGAAAGAAAGAAAGAAAGAAAGAAAGAAAGAAAGAAAGAAAGAAAGAAAACAAAAAAGAAAAAGAAAATGAAAAAGAAAACTGACAAAAAAGAGGAAAATAATATTGATGAAGAAAGAAAGAAAGAAAGAAAGAAAAGAAGAAAGAAAAAGAAAACTGACAAAAAAGAGGAAAATAATATTGATGAAGAAAGAAAGAAAGAAACAGTGACGATCATGCAAGGTACTTGCTTAACCTGTTTGACAGAAGAAAGGCCTCAATGCCTTAATGTTTCTATCTCAAATTCTTAAACCTAGAATGAGGAGAAGGAAAGTGACCTGGTAGGATCATACTTTTCCTTTTCGAAATTAGCAAATTCCTAGGATAGAATTTCACCACTTCCATTGGCAATCGGGCCATGTCAGCTCTGGTATCTGTATCGGACACCCGAGACGCTGGGGATTGCAAACTACCTATATATACGTCTTTCAGGAATCCTTCGTCCGAGCACCAATCATTTTCGAAACTCCTGTGCTTATCGCCCCACTAAACACCACTTATTTTCATGTGGGTTGTTCAAAGGCTTCTCACCTAAAGAACAAAACCTTATGAAATGTAGCTGCTGATAAAACACATCTTGCTAGCCATAGATATATTAACCTGCTACAATCATATAAATGTTGTTTTTTTTAATCACTATAAGGCACTGTATTTGCCTAACACCACCATTGCGACACAAGGTTAATTCTTAAGCGAAGTACAACTCGCATATTTTCAGAGTTTTCCTTCTCCTTGACTGGTTGCTGTAATAAAGCTATAGTGCGAACTATTCTCCAATTAATTACTCCAAGCTAGAATGAGAAGAGATGGAGACTCACAATGCAAAGAGAAATGAAAACGGCCTTATCTAATATATATATATATATATATATATATATATATATATATATATATAAAGGGCCCGTGGTGTAATGGTTATCGTCATATGAAATGGACACGGTGACACGAGTTCAAATCCTGGGCGAGGCTGATTGCATTACATTTAGCATTAATACCCTTGGAAAAGTTATGACTTCTCTTATTCTCCCTCCAGCTATGGGTAAATATAATCAATGATCAAAACTGCGTAAAACCTACAATATAATCTAAAATTGACATAAAATTTACAATATAATCTGTAACTGAGACCTGCATAAAATCTACAGGATAATCTATAAGCGAAATCTTTCTCTGATTTAAGGTATAATCTATTATTTAGATTAGGGAGGTGCCCGTGGTTATAATGTTATCGTCGTAGGAAATGGAAACGGCGACACGAGTTCAAAAGCTGAACGGACTGATTACATTTCACATAGCACTAATACCCTTGGGAAAGGTATGAATCCGATTATTCTCCCTCCAGCTATGGGTAAATAGTAGGACTGACTGGGTTCTTCAGCCTTGGTGAGGCAACTAGTCTAGAAGGTAAACTCTGAATTCAAACCTGTTAAACTCCGCTTAAAAATTGGTAAATATGATAATCTATGATTTAGATATGTACAAAAACTACAATATAATCTATAATTGAGAACTCTAAAATCGACAAAATAATCATCAATTGAGATGTGTTTCTAATCACCAGTACAATATATAACTGAGACCTGTATATTATCTACCATATAATCTATGATCGAAACCTGTATACAATCCACAATGTACTCCATAAATGAAACCTGTATATAATTTACAATACAATATATAATAGTGATTGGTTTGGCTTGATTCTTTGTTTAATAGCGTATCAACTCTTTATAGGTTATCTAATGCCAAAGCCATTCTCCAAGAAGAATGGTACTATTTAACCCATTGCTGGGAGGATAAGGGGGTTCATACCTTTCCCAAGGGTATTAGCCCGAAAGTGAATGTAATAGCGCGACTGGAGTACCAACTCGCTTACAACGATTCCGCAGTCCATCGCTTTAACCATTACACCACGAGGACACCCCCCCATATAATAGTGAATATTAGTCATTATAATCTAAATTTTGTATATATATATATATATATATTTATTTTGATGTGTTGTTAGACTTGATTACATACCTCTACTACACGCCAGGAGTTTCAGATTTTTTATTCATCTCAGAGGCATTCTTTTTCTTTATCCTTTTTTAGTATGAATTAGTGCGACGTGAGGATATAGAAATAGAAATATTTGGTTAAGCTAGATGGGTAAGTTTTTAGTTTTTCTCGACAGCAAGACGTGTTTTGTAATATTTCTGTTAGTTTGATGAAATAGAGTAAGAAACAATATTCATTTGGGAGAAAAAACAGTAATGACTAAATACAATTCGAACAGTCCTTACGCCTCACTGATTCATAGTGTATTCAGGTATCTATCTATCTGAAAAGAAAGAAAGAAAGAAAGAAAGAAAGAAAGAAAGAAATAGAACGAGAGAAATAAAAACAAAATGAGATAGATAGATAGATAGATAGATATGAACATATTGGATAAGATGTTACATAGATACAAGAACAAAGATTGATATATACAGAAATAAAAACGTGAGAACAGACTGTGATATCTATCTATCTATCTATCTATTGATCTATCTATCTATTGATAGATAGATAGATAGATATCTCTATCTCTCTCTCTCTCTCTCTATATATATATATATATATATATATATATATATATATATATATATATATATTTGAACACACAAAGAATTGATTTCGTTAGTAACGAACAAAAAACTTGACAAACTAACTTTTAAGATTTAATTGTCCACTTAATTCGATGTTTCTATTTTCGAATCAGCCTCAATGTTTTGGATTTTCCAACAGTCATTTTCCTCATAGAAGAAATTCTTTTTTCATATTTATATTCCTTTCTCCATTAGGACTACGGGTAACAATGCGGTCGGTCTAATTGCGACTTTTCTTTTCGACGTCTGAACCCGAACTGAGTAAAATAAAAATTCACTTTTTTCGTTTATTTTTTCTTCTTCTATCACATGACACCTGTCACCCAATCAGTCCAGGCATTTTTTTTTTCTTTAACTTTTTACTCAGTGGTCTAAGGTAAAGCAATATACATGAGCTGACGGATCTGTTCTTCTTGTTAACCAATATAAGTTCTGGTAATTTGGCCAGGGTTGCACGATCTATTTTTATCTCGAAATATCAGAGAACTGTAATTATTTCACTCCTTGCAGCTTTTTTTTAACTGCTTTAACTGTTGGTCTAGTAAAATGTACAGACACATGCGGAATAGGAAACACTGACGACTCTCCGTTGTTCAGGTACGAAACGTTTATTACTTCTTGACTTTTAGTTTTTCGACACGAGGAGAGACACAATTTTTACTATGCTGACTGTTCCTAAATTGCCCACAGTCAACCCCCCAGCTGGACTGGCCCGATCCCAGAGTCAAATCTCAACTAACTGCTTTTTTCAAAAATCACCAAATTCTCAGCCCTTCGCTTCTGGGCATGACGTCATTCACACCCCAGTCCTATTTCCTTTCTGGGGTTTTTATTATGACATTTGTGATTGTCGTATCCTCTGCGCGCCAGCGTGAACTGAACTCAATGTGTGTGCACCTGCACCGGCACTAAGCCGAATAGTTCAAAGCCCAACCAAACCGAATGATAAAATATTATTAACGAAAAATGATTAATTTAAAAACATCATTCCGAAATTATATAACAGTCTGAATGACGACAATCATTCTTAGGTCTTTAGAATGCATCTAAGTATGGACCTCCTAACATGGCTGAGCAAAAGCATAGCGACCAGCTCGAACCTACATACAGAGATGTACCCTTGAGGACCTTCCAGAAGCAATGAAAGATAGGGAGGAGTGGCGAGAGAGGGTCAGAGATATCCGTGCTGGTGGCACGACAAGATGACGATGATTCCTGCTGATCTTAATGCTGAGTTCTGTATGGTCTCAATTAATTCTCTGATTTCCGGTTCTTCCAGACTGTTTTCTAAACTTTAGGGTCTTTGGGGGACTGTTCCAAGTGAACCAACTAAATTTTTTATGACGGTTACAAACAGTAATTTACAAAGCTATTTGCTTCGATGTGGCACAAGGCCGAATGAATGGGGTGCCCAATGAGACTCGAACTCACTCGTGTAGGTTTGCTAGTCTAGCTTGATAACCGTTACACCACCAGAGGTGCCCATGACGGTCACCTATATGTTCCATAGTTTTTATCTGTTTAGCAAGATTCAAATATTGTGTCTTCTTTTTTGAATGTAGCAGCCGTATTCTTAAGAGGCTTTAGCGCCAATTTTTTCCCTTACCTCCAGTAAAGTTTTTTTCTCCGCTTCTATATATATATATATATATATATAATAACGTAAATATAAAATAAACATATATATATATATATATATATATATATATATATATATATATATATATATATATATATACCTTAAGAAATGTAACAAATTTGGGCATTAAATCACCCTTTAGAAACTAATGTGCCATTAAACAATAAATGAAACCAAACTGACTTTTCCCAGTCGGATGAGGCTAAAGAATACACCGACTACATCTCTGCAGAGGGGTAAGTCTCCCACAACAAGTATCCGGGATATGACACTAAACAATCTGATGTGAAGGCTCCAGTAATGCTGAAGCTTTCGGGAATACGGAGCACTAAGTCATTGCCATCGCTCCCTGGTCGACTCTGGTCCGGAGTGGTAGCACCTCATAGGGTCCTATCTATTGGTCAAATAGGACTAAACTGCATGCTAATGCTAAACTGAAGTGTTTGAAATAGAACTGTTTCGACATGTGAACTGCTTACTTATGCTAAACTAAATTGTTTCAAATATAACCTTTTTGACATTGAAACTGAATTGTTTGAAATAGAACTGTTTTGACATTTACCTTTGTGTGAACAAAATCTATACTAATACTAATACTAAACTGAATTGTTTGAATTAGAACAGTTTGACTAAACTGAATAGCTTGAAATAAAAATGTTTTAGACGAACTGTGTGCTTATGCTAAACTGAATTGTTTGAGATTGAACTATTTATTGTATAAAAACGGATTTGGCATTAAATAACCTACAAAGGTTGATATGTCGGAAACCAAAACCAACAAACTAACTATTAAATTTCTATAAGGTACAATTTTCTAGTCAAATTAGAATATGCTACTGAGTTGATATTTACTTCAATTAATTATAAAATGAAACAATATATATATCATCATCATCATCATCTTCATATCGTGCCGCTAGCACTGATATCCCTGACCCTCTCTCGCCACTTCTCCCTATTATTCATCGCCTCTGGCAGGTCTTCAGGGTTACATCCCTTATCCTCACAGCGCTGCTGAATGTATGTTCAAGCTGGTCGTCCCGCTTTTGCCCGGCCATATGTGGGGGTCCATAGGAGTACATCCCTTATGAGCTCCTCCCTGCTTCTCCAGCAGGGTCTTGCATGTCTGGATCGTCTAACTTGTATAGTTTTCGTGATGGGAGGCAGGTGGCCGTATAATTGATGCCATGTGGGGTGTTGCCGCTAGGACTTGTTCAATATGGCTCGCCGCATTCTTGTGTAATTGCCGTCTAGCTTCTTCTCCAGCCGTTTACTTATATATATATATATATATATATATATATATATGTGTGTGTGTGTGTGTGTGTGTGTGTGTGTGTGTGTGTGTGTTTGTGTGTGTGTGTTCTGATAGGGTAGATATTGTATCAAGGGAGATTGGTAACTGTCTGTTTCGCCTCAGCGATCATCGGTTCAAACACCAATGACATTGTGTTGACGATATCCAAAATTAGATCAACATATTCCTTGAAATGACACGGTGTACTCTTTCGTTATAATTCTTACTAACTACTTTGAGTGCGTGATTGTGCGTATGTGTGTGTATATGTGTATGCGTATGTGTGTGTGTGTATGTATATATGAGCTTGCGATTGTGTTTGTGCGTTTGTGTGTGCTTACTTGTACGCTTACTTGCGTGCATGTGTGTAAGTGTGTGTACGTGTACTCGTGTATTTGTGTGTATCTGCGTGTGTGTACGTGTACTCGTGTATTTGTGTGTATATGCGTATGTGTGCATGTTTGTGACTGTGTGTGCAAGTGTGTGTGTGTCTGTTCGTGCATGTGCCTTTGCTTGTGCGTGTATGTGTTTATGTGTGTGCTTGTGTGTGCGTGTGCGCATGTGTGTACGTGCGTGAGCGTATTCGTGTGTATCTGTGTTTGTATGCGTGTTTGAGTGCATACTTGTGTGTGTGTATGCATATGTGTGTATGTTCGTATATACGTGTGTGCTGGTGCATATGTGTGTGTGTGTGTGTGCATGCTTGTGTGTGTATGTATATAAGTATGTGCGTGTGTGTGTGTGTGCATGCTTTTTTGTGTGTGTGCATGTGTACGTGTGGTTGTGCGTACATGCGTTTGTGTACGTGCGAGTATGTGTGTATGCTTGCGTGTGTGTACGCATGTGTGCGTTTGCGTGTGTAACTCTTATTCTGTCTTTCTGAGTTCAGTTTAGTATGGTACAGCGGGTTCTACCGGACTTAGTAACTGGTCGAGTTGATTGCTATACGACTTGACAAAGGTAGCGATTTTTCTCCTCAATAGGATTAATTTATTTGCTAATTTTTACTAATTTAAAGGCATTTCAAAACATTGTCGCTATTTTTAAAATGGATTCTCTTGATTCTTGGGGTTTTATATGAGTAGGGCTTCTTGGATTTGTTGCCTTAGATTAACAATTCCGTGTGCGATTATAGTGGTGTTTCAACCAGAATTTTTCGAAATTTTGATTTGGGAATAGAATAGTTTCTTAGATGTAAGGCTATATATATATATATATATATATATATATATACGGAGGTGCTCATTGGTTATCCTCGAGTGAAATGAGCACAGTGACCCACGTTCAAATCATTGACAATGCCGTTTGAATTTCACATAGAACAAATACCCCTTTAGAAAGTCATTCATCCAATTCTTCCCTTTATAGTTATTGGTAATTAAGGCAGATTGGGCTCTTTAACATCGTTAAGGTAGCCAGCTTATAAGAAGTGAAACTATAAATCGAAAACTGCTAGACTCTGCTTAAAAACTGCCCTGGTGTCATATTTTACTCGGTTGATGGGCTGGCATATATATATATATATATATATATATTCATCCACAGACAGACTGTTTCGTTGTATCACAACTTTTCAGTGTGGCTAGACACGCTGGACGCTTGAAGATGGGATCGAAACCCGCCCCACTTTACGTTAGTCTTAGTATCATACCGCTCAGCCAGCAATCGAACTACTTGGGAATTATAAGGCATTATGTAGTAGCTTTCGTTTGTTTACATTTTTGCCTTACCGGATACCAGAGTGTTCAATTCGTTCGAAGAGCTTTGCATTATACGAGTGGCAGCCGTAAATTTCTTTGCTGGAGTGCTCAACCCCCGTTGGGGAGCGCATACAGAGAGAGAGAGAGAGAGAGAGAGAGAGAGCGAGAGAGAGAGAGAGAAAGGTACACACATACATTCTTTTGTGTAAGACGTGTTTTGTGTATATATTCTTATATGTCGATATATAAGAGTAATATATATATATATATATATATATATATATATAAACAAGTTAGAATACATTAAACGAATATTTTTATAATATTTTCTTTCCATTGTGTATGACTATCTGAAAACGTTTGTGTCTGGTATGAAGTGGCCAGCTAATATATATATATATATATATATATATATATATATATATATATATATATATATATATATTTGTATTTCACATTCCTAAACATCCATCGTTAACTCAAAATTGTTGATATCCCCCCTCATGTTGACCACTTAATAAATCATTCCTTCCACTTGGATCGTTGTTATCAGTTTTTCTACATATTGTCGGATTACAATCCTTTATTTACTCTTCATATATATATATATATATATATATATATATATAATACCATATTATATTATGAGAGTGTTGGTCGTCAGTAAATCACTACGTGGTTATGTGTCAAACCAAGTGCAATATAATATGGAGAGTACTCAATATCTATGATAGAGCTATTATAATAATAATTATGATAAATAAATGTATATATATAATATATATTTATTTATTATCATTATTATTATACATATATATATACCAAGCTATACGTCGTTTCGGCGTACATCTGATTCCTCTTTCTAGAATAAATATATGGGTGGAACATAAATATGTTGATACCGTTATCATTATTATAATAAAAGTTCGGAAAAATGAATAATTTTTCTTAGAAAATATATTTAGACTAAATAAAATACATAGAATTTGAATTTAAGATAAAAGAATTTAAAAGGCATTTAAATCGAATAAAAGCTCATCAAAAAGAATATACCAAAACCGAAGAACCCATAGCTGGAAGGAGAATGATTGGATTCATATCTTTCCCAATGGTATTAATGCTGTGTGAAATGAAATCAGCCTCGTCCAGGATTTGAAGTCGTGTCTTCGAGTCAATTTCCTGCTACGGTAACCATTACTCCACGGGAATTTCAATACAATTGATTAATTGTTTCTCAAGTTGACATTATTTGACATTTAAATCTTAAATCTGAGAGTTCCTTTTCAAGCACCCTGTATATTATTTTTTCATATCTTGTATTCACACACACACACACATACACACTCGCATTCTCTCTGATTTTCCTTGCAGTTTTCTTAAAAATCTTGACTATTAATTCTTTTATTATTTTTCAATCAGTTGTATTTCTTGGAAATTAGTCACATTTTAAACATTATTGTATAAGCCAATCCCCTAATAGTTTTCTTTTTAAAGTTCGCTGACTGAACGGTTATAAATCTTTCTTTCTCTATATATACTTTCTCCTCTTACGTTATTTTGATAAAAAAAAAAAAAAAAAAACATCCATCGTTATTCAAGCATCATTTTACATCTTAAAGTTCTTATAATGGTTTTTTAAAACCGAAAGATTTTAAGGTTCACTTTTCATCGTAATAAAGTCATCACATTTCGAATACTTTGTTTTTCTATTTTTTTCATAATGTCGGATTTATTTCAAATATATATATATATATATATATATTAGTCTATATACAATAGCGCCAGTTTTCTGAGTTTAAAAGATGTCCATTGATCTGGTGTTTTATTTTAGATACATTAAAAGTAAACGACTTACAAGGGCCATCTTTGAAAAGCTCCGATGAAGGTTGGTGAAATATTTTCCCTTCTTGTAAATCATTGTTAATATCAAAACCACGTTCTTATGTTTTTCATCTTCTAAACTGTAACAATACATTTTATTCTATTCACCAATGTTTTTTTTCTTTCCACATTTTTTTTGACTGCATGGACATTTGCATGAAGAGCGGCTTCAGTTGATAAAGTCGTGCAATTTTGTCGTCTGTCTACTTTTTTACACTGCCTAGCATGTTTCATTTATTTATTTATTTGTTTGTTTTTATTTATTTGTTCAATTATTTAGCTATCTATCTATTTATCTATTTATTTTCAACGTAGTTCTCTGTCAAAGTATTTTCCTTTGTGACTTCAAATTCGGTTTAGTTTGATATCTCACTCTTCCTTTGTATACACACACACACACACACACATATATATATATATATATATATATATTCATATATATATATATATATATATACGTATTGTGATCCACAGACAGACTGTTTCTTTGTATCACAAATCATAAGTGAGGCTAGACACGCGAAATACTTCAAGCTGGGATCGAAATGTGGCAGACTTTACATCAGATGGATATCTTTTCCCAAAGGTATCTTCATTCTCAGGGTTAGTGAATGAATTTTTTATATATAACTTTTTACATATACGTTATCGGCAGTCTTGAGTGCCTTATTGCATTTCAGCTAATTGCAAATTTACCTACTAGAGTGCTCATCCCACAGGTGAGAGGCATATATATTGCCATCCACAGACATACAATTTCGTTGAATCACAACTCTTCTTCAAGCTGGGATCGAAACACGGCTGACTTTATGTCAATATATATATAAGGGTAATGGTTACCATCGTACGAAATGCATGCGACGACCGGAGTTCAAATCCTACACAAGGTTGCTTGCATTTCACATTGCATAAACAACTTTCGGAAAGGTATGAATCCAATCGGTCTCCTTTCAGCTATGGGTTAACAGTAGAAAAGACAGGATTTTTAACCTTGTTGGGTTAACCTATCTAGGAGAAGGAAAACTTGGAATCTAAACTTTTTCAACTCCGCTTAAAAAATTGACCTAATGTGGGATCCTTACTATTCGGAAGAATCGCATATATATATATATATATATATGGATTCTTCAATCCAGTAAATCCGGAGTAGGGAACGATTCCGTCAGGACAACTGAATTATTCAAATTTCGAATAATTAAATATTCCTGGTAAAGAGCTCAATGTAAATAAAGTTCATAGAGCAAATATTCCTTTAAAAAAAAAATTTGGTCACATTAGGATTATAAATTTATTTCCATCCTGTTAAGAGCATAGATGTTGATCTCCATGTTGGATCAGAAGTCCTGAAGGATGGAAATAAATTTATCATCCTAACGTGACCAAACTTACTTTTTTTTTCTGGAAGGTATATATATATATATATATAATGGCCTTTAAAAAAACTCTTTACATCACTTGGATAGAAGAACCATGGCTGAAAATTTTGGATGCAGCAATATGTTTGTGCAGTTGAGGACCACATGCAGGCGAAGCCCATATGATGATGAGACCCACATCCGGGGAAGTATCACATGATGGTCAGAATTGAGTGACAAATCTTTAATCTGGGTGAGATTTACAATTTTTGACTGACTATCGTATATATATATATAATGGTGAGTCAAAAGTTACTTGCTGTGATTCGTAATTTTATGGTAGAGAGAGCGTTGACACGTACTGGATTGCTTTCGTACATGTGTGGCTCAGATGAACGCATGTTCTGGAACCGTGTGTTTATACTGATATATATATATATATATATATATATATTTAAAAACTGAAATATTCAAATGTCAACAATGTTAAATACTGACCATGAGTAAATATTTCAATATCTTACGTCACATAGTCATTTAAAGTTGATAACTCAGCTAAGTTCCACTGGGGTATTACTCTCAGCAGTACGTCCTTCAACGCTTTAAATGGGTATGCTTTTCAATATATATATATATATATATATATGTAACATACCCATGATACGGATATGTGAAATAGACATAATGTTCATAAAATGTTCATAAACATTTATAGGAATCCGAAAACACGAAATTGGTTCAGGTACGAAACTTTTATTCACCTTTTTGAGTTTAAAGGTTTTTCGACATGAGGAGAGCGAGACACAATCTTTCTATGCTGACTGCTTTTACATCGTCAGCTCTAAACCCAACCAACACGCAGCGCCCGTAGCGCACAAATTCGTCTGGCCTCGCCCAGGTCTGAATCTCGACTCTCTCGTTCGGAGGCAGGAACACAACTCACTGCTTTTTCTCAAATCCCCAAATCCTCAGCGCACGCTTCCGGTGCGTGACGTCACAGCACATCCCCTGCTCACAATTTCTATCTGGGATTTTTATTTTGACATCTCTGAATGACACATCCTCTCCGCGCGCAAGTGAACACCTGCGTTAACGTTGCACCTAACTAACCCATGCACCAAGCGAAAGGTTCTATTCCTAACTAAACAGAAACGCAAGATATATAAAACAAAATCCCTCTGCCATTATATATATATATATATATATATATTGAAAAGCATACTCCTTTAAGGCGGTGGGGGACATAGTGGAGGTGCCTGTGGTGTAATAGTTATCGTCGTAGGAAGTGGACACGGCGACACGAGTTCAAATCCTGGACGAAATTGATTGTATTTCTCGAAGCACTAATACCCTTGGGAAATGTATAAATCCAATTATTCTCCCTCCAGCTATGTGTAAATAGTAGGGCAGACTAGTTTCTTCAACCTTGCCGAGCCAGCTAGTCTAGGAGAAGGAAAACTCTGAATTCAAACCTGTTAAACTCCGCTTAAAAATTGACGTTGTGTCATATCCTGCCCAAGCGGAGGGGTTGGTAAATATGTATATATATACATATACATATGGGGAGATAGAAAGAAATACAGAGAAAGAGAGAGAGACACACATACAAACACACACAGAGTTAGGATAACGTAGAAACAGGCTCAGCAGCGCTTGATGACTGTTAGTTTCTTGTTTCCGTTCTAATCAAATAGAAAGATTCTGCTCGTCTCTGTATTCATGCAATCGCATATATATATATTATATATATATATATATATATATATATATATATATATATATATATATATATATATATAATGTTTAATCAACCATCATGGAGTTGATATATAACTGAGGTTCGCTTTAAAATGAGGTGCACCGAAGAAAATATATCTTCAGAAGAGAGTGAAGATGAAAATTACTTTCTCCGGTGTTCTAATTTTAAGTAGATAGATAGATAGATAGATAGATAGATAGATAGATAGATAGATAGATTGATGTGATATGGATTTTATTTTACCTATTTTTTCTTTTATAAATGCTGGAACGATAATTACATCAAATAAATTTTAAACAGAACGCTATCAACGAAAATAGAATGTTTTAAAACTTTCTAAAATTTGAATAACTTAATTTAATAACTTATACGTCCTGATGAAGGTCTCAACTCTAAAACATTGAACGTTGGCACATAATTCTAATAAAAGAATCATCCTATAAAAAATTGTGTGTTCTCATCTCCGTATATATTCACACACACACACACGTGGATGAATATATATATATATATATATATATATATATTGCATGATACATTCTGTGACCCTGGGTTTCGTGCGATTCAGCATGCGTCGGATGGACTGCTGAATGCATGAAACACAGGGTCACAGACTGTATCATGTAATATATATATATATGTGTGTGTGTGTGTGTGTGTAAACTCTATCATTGATATTGAGCACTTTTTAAGAATACTGCAAAATTTGGTCCTTCATTAGCTCAACAAGTGAGCTAGTAAGAACCATAAACCTTATATATATATATATATACATATATATATATAATTTACACACACACACGCACATATATATATATATATATATATATTATATATATATATATATATATATATATATATATTACTTTTGGCGTAGCATATCCGTTTGATTTTAAGAAGAAATTTTCCAACAATATTTTACATAACTTTCAATGTCGCAAATGTATTTTAAACTTTTCGTTAAACATCTTAAAAAAAACGTTCTAAAAAAGATTTTTTTTCACAAAACCGTTTTCTCCTGACAATGGTCAAACTAGCTAAGATCAACAAAAAAGAGATAACATAAAAATGATATTGCTATTTGCCTTGTCACTTTTATTACTTATATATATATATATATATATAGTGGGGTGAAATAAATATTCGTACATCTGAACATATATATATTTCATCTTTCAAACATAGCCTGAACCAAATTTTTATAAACATTTACTGTATTAGGATATATTCTACTAACATGTATACATAAACTTAGGTTCCATTTAATTTTGCCATTTATTCATTTCCATGTGTACGAATATTTATTTCAGCTCAGTGTATATATATATATATGTATATGATATATATTCTAAATACTTAAAAAAGATTTTTCTTTAATCTTTGCTTTTTTTATTACAATATATATATATATATATATATATATATATATATTGGAGCAAGTCTTGAAAATATCATCACCCATGACACAAAAACGAAAATAACGAAGATAACTGAAAAAACCTTTTCCATTCACTTGTTGAAAAAAGTGAAGAAATAAAACCTTTTCACCATTAAAATTAACAAGGTTTTCTATCATACATAGTAATTAATTAAATAAAGCCAATGCTTCTATAAATAAATTAACAAATTTTCTTTTTCTAATATTTCTGCTTGTTTTTTTTTTTTCAATATTGTTTTAGAATTTGCTTTTATTGCTGTTGTCATTATATCGTTCGTATTGTCGTTTTTATTTGAAAAAATAAAGTCATATTATTACCCTGCTTATTATATACATATACAACACAACTACTAAACCAACTGGTTTAACGATGCAACGGCTGACCATGGGGATATTGATCTTCCGCATTCCATAGTAATCTCCGTTCAAGTGAAATTTTGGTCTATTAAAACAGGAAGTTAACCCCACAATATTAGTATTCAGTTGTGTTTTATTTTATTTTATTGCATTTTGTTTTTGAAAATCGGTCCATTCGCTATGCTTGCGCATCTTAAGTACATTGCTCTAACAAAAATATATAATTATAAGTGAGTAAAGTTAGCAACTGTAGTCAAGGGATATCCGAAGGCTCCTTTTTCAGAAGCTACTACACCGAGATGTAGGAAAGGGTGCTACCCTTTTCGTTGGATTGTTCCACTTCACCTTTGATCCTTACCTTATAATGCTGAGTGTTAAGGAAGCAGGCATCAAGTACCATTTTTTGGGTCTTTGGTAAAACTCGACCTGGGATTGAACACTGGTCTCCCAGGCCTTTGGCATACACTCTAACTGCTAGGCCAATAGACCGGTCAGTATATATAATTATAAAGAAGGTTTAAGTAATATACTTGAAATCACCAGTGTTACACGTGTGGAGCGAATAACTAGATAAAACGATATAGGAAGACGTTTTCCTTGATATCTTTCTTTCAGATTAACTGATTTATCAATCTATTCTGTAATCTATATCTTATACTTAGAAGTGAATATATATATATATATATATATATATATATATATATATATGACAGTATTTCTTCATTGATACATATTTGATTGAATATAATAGACATTTTTTGTCTACATATTTTTTTTTGTTAATCCTTTCGAGTTGCCGTATAGATCGTATGATATTCGGCGGGAATTTGTTGATAAACTTTCCATAATTAGTTATCTCCCAAGTACTTTCTGCCCAACATTGGGCCATCATTAGGGGAGGATGTATTACAAAAGTAATGTAACTTTTGTATGTACATTACTACTTTGTAAGAATGAGCGTTTGTAATGTTGTAGGGTGTAGTGTTCATTCATCGAATTTGTTTCTATAAAGAGCGCCAGTAGCTGAAGACATTTAAGTACATTAGCACTGGTTTCAAAATTAATTCTATTACGTTTGGGTCACATGTTCCTAATACCCAGTGCCTCGAGATTATATATATATATGTGTGTGTGTGTATGTGTGACTGTAAACCACCAGAAACGATATATAAGTTCATTTTTCTTAGAACAATGTTCTTAAAATAGCTAACATAGCGAATGGACCGATTTTCAAAAAATAACTTTAGATAAAACAATATAGGGAGACATGTGTTCTATGATATCTTTCTTCTAGATTAACTCATTTATCCATCTATTTATACTAATCTACTTTTTATACTTAGAATTGAATTATATATATGTATATATATATATATATATATGTGTGTGTGTGTGTGAAAGTGATTTGGCATTAAATAACCTACAAAAGTGTATATGCCACAAAACCCAACCAATCAATCAACCAACCGTTAGGAGTGAATCCTAATGAAAGTTACTTTTGACATGCAGGTTGGAATTCAGATTAAGTTCTAAGCTGTTAAACTGGTGGAAAAATAGAAGATTCAAAAAGTTTGATGGACAGCCATTAAAATCGGGGTTAATCTGATACCACGGCTCTCAATATCGGGTGACCAAAACGGTCCTAAAGTTAGGATAATCTAATCACTTAGTGAGGAGACCTGATCGTGAGAGGTTAAACGCACCATCATACTCCCACAGATACCCTGCTAAAGCCAAGGGTATAATGAAAGGAATAGTCGTTAATAAATAAATAAAAATTTTTAGATAAAATTGTGACTGCTTTTTCATTCCTCATCAAAGAAATAGAATAAATATGGAAACACGAAGGAGACAACAGCCAGACACGTGATGACAAAACGACTGACCAGAGAAGAGAAAAATTTAAGTCAAGAACGAACTGATTAAACAAAGGAGATGAGAGCTGACTGATGGTAGCATAAGGCTTTTATGCATATTACATATTCATATTCATATCGTATATGCGTAGAACGGAAAATTGTCGAGTTCGAACAATTCAAAAAATCAATAAAATATATAAAAAGGGAAAATACGTTCCTTAGTAGAATTTTGCATCTTTTTTTTTTCTTTTTCTTTTTTTAGTGGGTTGGGTAGATTAATGAAGGGTAACAGATTTAAAAATAGATTTAGACTAATTTTTCTTTTAATTTAAAAAACTCAATTTTTTTAAAAAAAAGTATAATCTTAGTACATTTTTGGTTTTATTATAAGAAAAGATGTATTTCAAAATCCTTTAAACGATTTAAATTCCCTGAGGACTGATCTTTATAACTACTATAAATATTTTTCATTTCGAAATACAACGCAAAAGATGTTTGTGGTTTGTATAAGATTCAAAATATTCTTAGTTATCATCATCATTATCATGTCGCGCCACCAGCACGGATCTCCCTGACCCTCTCTCGCCCCCTGTCTCTACTGTCCATCGTTCCCGGTAGATCTTCAAGGCTACATCCTGTATCGGCACAGAGCTGTTGTATATAAGTTCTAGCTGGTCGACTTGCTTTTGCTCGCCCATGTAAAAGGGTTCACAGGAATATATCACTTACGAGTTCGTCGTTACTTCTCCAGCAATGTATTGCATGTCTGGTTCGTCTAATTCTGATAGCTTTCGTGATGGTGGTAGGTGACATCACAGATCCTGCTTTGTCAGGTGCTGCCTCCTGGACTTCCTCAATATTGCTCGCAGTATTCTTGTGTAATTGCCGTCAAGCTTTTCTCTATATGTTTAGCTAGTGTCCATGTGGTGCATCTATATAGTAGTATCGATACGACCGCTGTTTGAAAAAAACTGCGTTTTATTTTATCGGTCAGGTCTAACTTCCATATGACCGACAGCCTATCGATAGCTGTCTATGCCTTCTAAGTTGTACTATCCTAAAAATGTCTATAATACAACTTCCGGTTGTCGAACTCAGTCGAAACCAAATCCACTCTCATCGCTGAGCAAATCTAGTTTAGAACGGGAAAATTTTGTATAAACTTCTTTATTTCAATCCTAGATTTGTTAGAATTAATTTTTAATTTTCATTTTCTTCAATTTTAAAATCTAAGCCTGATCGCCCTTCAGGGCCCGTGGCGCAGCGGATAGAGGGCGTTGAGTCTCAAAAGATAGCGGTTTCAATTCCTACCCAAGCCGGCCAGAGGTTTACTTGGTGATAAACGTCGTTGCGATAGACAACAACTATGGAAGGCAGTAATTAACGGGAATACGGTTACAAGACTCAGCATTCCTATCCGAGGTCGCGGTTAATCACCTGAAGAAGGCCAGAGGTGAAATTTGGCCGAAAGATAGTGAGAAGAAACAACAAAAAAGAACTACCAAGATGAGGACAAAAAGTCTGCAATAGACAAAAATTAACTCTAAGATTAAGAAGCCTTATCTTAAAAGGATTCCCAATAAAGACCTAGATTTGTTCTGTGATGAAAATGAAGTTGGATTTGAGAGGATTCGGCTTTTATTTTTGAGCATAGCAAATCGGAAATATTTCAAATCTATAATCAGATCTTTTAACTTTCAACCGGACATTGGCATAATGGTTATAGTTTTGCAAACGGCCCGGGAGACCAGTCATACCAAAGACTCAAAAAATGGTATTTGATGCTACCTTGCTTAATTAACACTTAACATTATAAGGTAAGGATAAAGGATAAAGTGGAGCAATCCAGGGAAAGGAGTAGCGCCGTCCCCAATACCTCGGTGTAGAAGCTATCAAAAAGGGAGCCTTCGGTACACTCTCGGCTAAAGGGAGACAACTTTATTTACTTTACTTAATTTTCAATCTTTTGAAATCAAATCTAGACCGAAATAAGTAAGTAGTACATTAATATTGCCTAACAAGAAGGATGATGAATCAGGCAAAGATGGAAATGACGTTCTTTTATTTATTTATTTATTTATTTATTTGAGAAAGAAATACCAGTTTGAAAAAAAAAAGGAAAGAAATGACTACAATGAAAAGTTTATGATAAAATATTTAGCCGTAACTATTTTCATGAAATTTTTGCCATAGACATCTTTTATTTAGATAATTATGTTGTAACCCAACCTTCCACTCTTTTTCAAAGAGATGTTTTGAGGATAGGTTACTTTGATGTTAAAGCCATTTAGTGTCAGTGTTTATCTCCATGTGTTTTGGAAAATCAATAACACCGCTGGCCTTTTACGTTTCAAAAAGTCATCAATCTTATTAGACGTTTGACGTCGATCTGTTTAGAAATTATCATAGGTAAATTCGTAATGAGTGTTCTGCAACATATTTTGTTCTGGTAGATCAGTTAAAAGCTGAAAAAAAATCATGGCGGCAAAGGAAAGAAAAAAGCAACAACGATACTCTTGAAATAGTAATACCATTAATTTTTTTATTTAACAATTCGTAAGTTTTTCTTCCTTTTTCTTCTTTCAATGTTGAGCTGATTTTCTTTAATTGGAATCATTTTGAGATGAGGCTTCTTAATTTGAGAATTAATTTTTATTTATTGCGGACTTTTTACTGGGGATACGGTTACAAGACTCAGCATTCCTATCCGAGGTCACGGTAAATCACCTGAAGAAGGCCAGAGGTGAAATTTGGCCGAAACGTAGTGAAAGAAGAAACAACACAAAACCTACCAAGATAAGGACAAAAAAGTCCGCAATAAATAAAAATTAATTCTCAGATTTGATTTTGTTTCCTATTTTTATGACGAGATTAATTCATCACATTACCTTTAAGCATTCAAACAATTCAGATTAAACTTTGTAAAATGTTTTGAAGATATTTTATTTGACACTTTTAAGATATATAACTGGTAATGTGTGATTAACGGTATGAGAGCGAACGCAGTCATTCATAATATTACTTTAAAATTGGAATTTGCAGTATTCGTACATGCAAACAAATTAGACAAATGCACTGGTTTAAAAAATGCAGTGGAACATTAAAAATAAGGTTTTGATATTAAAACATCTACAAATTGATAACATTTCGAAATAAATGACACATAAAGAGTTTTTTTTTTACAAACTTCTCTGTACGGGTACGATATGACAGAAACTCAATTTTTCAAACGAGGTTTAACAGGTTTCAATTCAGAGTTTTTCTTTCCCCATACTGGTTGCCTAAGCAATGATACAGAAGCCAGTTTGCCCTATTTACTCTCTATGTGGAGGGAAAGCAATTTGATTCTACACTTTTTTCCAAGAGTATTAGTGCTATGTGAAAGGCAATAAGCTTTTTCCAGGATTTGAACTTGTGTCGCTGCGCCCATTTTCTATGATGACAACCATTACACCATGGGGACTTCTTACATAACTCATATGAAGATGATATACCGTAAGACAAATAAATCAAATAAAACCAAACAAATAGATTCATTTGTTATTCAAAACCGAAATTTAATCCATCTGTTTGGTTTGATTTGTCATTAAACAGATAAACGAAATCAAACCTATTTTTCTAAGCGCGTTCCTTTTTAATGCTGTTTCACGAACAAACATCTCGCTACGAGATGCCATTTTCTGTGTGTTAGCTGGTTTATTCAATAGTTTTGTGGAAGTCGTAAGAAAGGTAAGTTGTGAGGAGCCTTTGGGAAAAGCAGTCGGCAAGGGGTGAGGATATGTATTAGATATATATGATTTGGTTTGGTTTAGTTTTATGGCATATAAATAATTGTAGGTTATTTAATGCTAAATTCTCTTTATACATATATATTAGATATATATGATTTGGTTTGGTTTGGTTTGGTTTTATAGCATATCAACAATTGTAGGTTACTTGATGCTAAAACCTCTTTATACATATATATTAAATATAAATGATTTGGTTTAGTTAGGTTTTATAGCATATCAAATATTATAGGTTATTTAATGCTAAATCCTCTTTATACATAGATATTGAATATATATATAATTTGGTTTGGTTAGGTTTTATAGCATATCAACCTCAGTAGGTTATTTAATGCAAAATCCTCTTTATACATATATATTAGATATATATGATTTGGTTTGGTTTGGTTTGGTTTTATAGCATATCAACCTCTGTAGGTTATTTAATGCAAAATCCTCTTTATACATATATAGTAAATATATATGATTTGGTTTGGTTGTGTTTTATGGCGTATCAACTATTGTTGATTATTTAATGCTAAATCCTCTTTATACATAGATAGTAAATATATATGATTTGGTTTGGTTGTGTTTTATGGCGTATCAACTATTGTTGATTATTTAATGCTAAATCCTCTTTATACATATATAGTAAATATATATGATTTGGTTTGGTTGTGTTTTATGGCGTATCAACTATTGTTGATTATTTAATGCAAAATCCTCTTTATACATATATAGTAAATATATATGATTTGGTTTGGTTGTGTTTTATGGCGTATCAACTATTGTTGATTTGTAAACGTTACGCCCTCACCCCCACCACATTATCTCTGTCTTCTAACCATTCCACTTCTTAGCCGGCCGGTGATCAACTAGTGGTTCGAGGGGGTAACGCACATTTCTTTACCTACACAAGAATACGATCGAGGGAACGGAGAAAATAGAAGGACAAACGAACAACACGAACAAAGCTTGGGGTTAACCAAGAGCAGAGGAAGGTATGCAACACTACATGCATGTGCAGACTATCTCTAGCGTGGGTTACTAGCGAAAATTCCACAATGCTACTGGAATCAGACTCATCTTGACTCACTGTCGCTGGACCCTATCCCATGCTGCCTCGCTTTTCTGCTGTCCAGCCGCCAACTGCCTCTCCGCTCTCCAGCCGCCAACTGCCCTCTCTGCTGTCCAGCCGCCAACTGCCCTCTGCTGGGTCGCGTCGTCAACTCTCATTCGCGTCCCCTAACCACTTCCGGATACGGCGAGATTTCATGTCCAAGAATCCTTTGTCTGGTTTCGCGCCAAAACAGACTCGTCTGCTTTGGCGGCCTACCCACATAGTGCTACAGATTATTTAATGCTAAATCCTCTTTATACATAGATATTGAATATATAATTTGGTATCGCTTGGTTTGATGCCATATCAACCATTGTTGATTATTCGAGGCCAAATCTTGGCAAACAATTTTCAAGGCGTACTGACAGAAACTTTCTTGTGATCAGTGCCCATCAGTCTCGGTAATTCCTCTAGACGGCGTCCAGTATCCATACAAAACTGAAGAATAAGTTTTTGGTGGTCAGACAATATTATGGTGTGCATACGTAGGAATCCACGGGAGATTGTCACATTAGTTCGTCCTTAGAACTCTAGTAATTACCTGCATCTCTTGCTCGTCTAACAAGGATGTTTTGCGTGATGAGAGCCTGTAAAGTTAGCAGACCTGTTCCCATACCTCGGTAGCAGTATCTCATCTACCGAAAGGCGATATCAACTTACGCACAGGAAAAGCATGAACTGCTACTGACTATATGAAAACTATATGTGGACTATATGAAAACAATATGTGGACTATATGAAAACCTATACTCTCTGATTAAATAAAACAGGAATTCTTTAAATAATAACCACATCAGTAGTAATGTAAGGCTGCACCAATTGGAAGTCAATGAAAAGCCTGGAGAAAAAGCGAGATGGGAACTACGTGTTGTTCTGATGATATTTTGAAGGCTGCAGCCAATAAGACAGCAGTTGCACGGCCTCTAAACTCCCTAACAATTAAGGTTTCAAGTAATTATTCTTCATGCAAATATAGCTGGTGAACCCTCCAACAATAGGATTAGATGAGGAAATGTAGACGAGCATAAAAGAAGACAAAAATTAACCTCTGAAAAAAACTATTCGAAAATCAATCACGAAAACTTGTCTCGACCATCATGGTTCCAGATTACAGAAAATCCCAAGTAGCTTTCTCTCTTTTTTTATGAGTAAAATCATACTAATTTGATTTTTGGAGAGAAAAAATATACACAACATATATCTTCCTGCCAAATTGTCTTTCTTTGACACATGCTGGGAATATTCTTTCTCCAAAAATTGAATTATATATATATATATATATATATATATATATATATATATATATATATATATATATATATGTTGCTTTTTCTTCAGAAATGAACTTCCGAAAAGATTGTAAAAAACGCCCATTTTTAAGCTTGCAAAAATAACAGATTATTGTTCGTTATTGCATAGCACTCACTCCGGATCAAAATCATGACACTAATCATAGCCTACGTAAATAGATTGCTATCCCCAACTACTTTTTTAAATAAGCTTAACTTAGTCGGGCACACGGTTTCATGAGATCAAATATTGAGGATCAAACCCGCTACGGTATTAAATCTACAGGACTAAATGTTAGACACCACTTTCACTTTAATTTGATTATGTTTGGCTTAGTTTAATGGCCTAGTGGGTAGAGTGTTCGCCAATGGTCGTAGAGAGACCTGGGTTCAATCCCAGGTCGAGTCATACCAAAGACTTTAAAAACAGTACTTGATACTTCCTTGGTTAACACTCAGCAATATATCAATGGTTAAGTGGAGCAATCCATGTGTAGTAGCTATTGTAAAGGGAGCCTTCTGGTCGCCCTCGACTACGTTCCCCAACTTTACTTGGCTTTATTTGTTTTCTTTGTTTAATAGCACATCAACCTTCGTGAGTCATTTAAAGCCGAAGTCATCATATATTAGATTTGTCTATCGCGACACTACGACTGTAGAACACGCAGTGAGATTAAAATCCAATGCAATTGTCAGAATCTTTTTAACTGCTTTGCATATCCTAAGTATGGCACACACTTCTTCTGGTTTGTTTAAGAGCATAATAACTTTCGAGGGTTATTTTGTGCGAAAGCCATCCTTAAAGAATCCGGAAGATAGTGGCCATGTTGCTTTCCCCTGCGATATTAGTTCAAAAGTGAACGTTACAGCACGAATGAGTTCAAACTCGCTTATTACAGTGTAGCATTCTCGCATTTGAGCATCTTCTCTTGTTGTATAGCCACATACATATACAAATATAAGTGGAAACGTAGTCAACAATAATGACGACTTCAATGAACGAACGAACACACTTTTTTATAAAAATATATCTCTCACACTTTATTCTCGAAAGGGTTGATGTTGGTTGTGTGTGAGAGGTGAGTTGGAGACGGGGAAAGACTGCAATATATTGACCCAAGTTCTTCTGACCACAGCAGCATTTCTTCCTCATCTTGGCTGGGGTTGCTCAACCGTGGGTCACTGAGGGCCCAAAGCCCTCTGTCTGCCGCAGGCTCTCACATCGGCATCTTCTCTCCAACTGGCTCCAAATCCAAGTGACTCAAACCGTCTTTGTCCTGGTTATATTTTTGTTTGACACCCATCTGCATCTGCTGTTCTTCCGCTTATTTACACAGGTGAATCTATTGATTGACGGCTCGGTCGAGGGTCAGTATGTTACACAGTTGGCTGGGGCTGAACAGTACATCGACTGTTCCTCTGGAGAGGAGTAAGACCCTCCCACCACCACAACGAGTGTACTGGATATTACACTAACCAATCTGATGGTGAGGCTCCAGTATTGCAGGAGCTTTAAGGAATACTGAGTACCCCTTCAATTCCATCGATCTCAGCACCACTCTGGCCAGTAGTAGTAGCACCTGAGAGAGTCCTATCTACGTATTAAATAGAACTAAACTGTGGACTTATGCTAAACTGAATTTTTTGGATATAAAATATTTTTCCATTTAACTATGCGTAAATTTAAAAAAATACTTATACTGAACTGAATTGATTGAAATAGAATTGTTCAGATGTATAAAAATGGACCATACCGATCCTTCAATATCTGTCTATATTTCTGAAATGAGGTATTATGTAAATTTTCGGACTTATGTCCTCATCTTTGTCGCCATGTTTATCACAAGGACATATGGCACTGCAGATAAAGGCGTGGGTTAGATCCTGTGACATACCCAAAGAGTGTGAGTTCAATAACCGGTAAAGGTAGTGGAGAACTTTTAGAGGGGAAATTAACAGGAATTAACTGATAACTGATATCCATAAAACATGGCTCGTGGAACTAGAACAGTCTACCCCAGTAAGCGAAATAAAGTGTTAAGTTCGATCACCTGAAGAAGGCCGGAGCGTACAACGGCCGAAACGTTATGATAAATCAGACGACAACGATGAGGACAATTTCATCATCATCATCATCATGTCGTGCCGCTAGCACGGATATCCCTGACCCTTCCTTGCCACTTCTCCCACTCGTTCATCGCTTCTGACAGCTCTTCAGGGCTACATCTCGTATCCTCATATAGCTGC